>CM053772.1:14638182-14802603 GCA_028658325.1 Potorous gilbertii
TTGGAACTCAAAGTTTTAGGAACAACTGTTGAGTATTGTTCTTGCTACTAGGAAATAAGAAATGCAGGTAATGGGGAATAGAGAGTTATCTGTTCTTGCTACTAGGAAATAAGAAATATAGGTAATGGGGAATAGAAAGTTATCTGGCCCTACAGGAGAAAAGAGAAAATGGGGACAAGAGAAGGGAGGAATGATAGAAGAGAGGGCAGATTGGTGATAGGGGAAATTAGAATGCTCAGTGTACTGGGGTGGGGGGAGGGAACAAATGGAGAGAAAATTTTGGAACCCCAAATTTTGTGAAAATGAATGTAAAAAGTTAAATAAATAAATTTATGTTAAAAAAATAATTCAACCCCCTGAAACCAAAGCAATGACAAGCCTCTCGGACCTTAGCCAGGCTGCTCCTTGGAGGACAGACATCCACAGTCTGTCACTGGACCTACATTCCATCATCAAGCATTCATTGAGGGCCTACTATATGACAGGTAGACAAAAAGGCAGGCATCTCTGACTGAAGGAGCCTCCATTCTATTGCAAGATGCTTTTCCAGCCAGTTGAGAACCTGCCCAAGCTTGAGCTTCATAGCATCCCCCCACAGTGACCTCTGAGCCACAATGGGGCATTGGAAGAGGATCTTGAGAGAAGTTTGCCACTTAGAAGAGAAGTTTGTTTCTGTTTGGAGGTAATTTGGGAACCATTTGGCAAAATTCTTGTTTCTTGCTCATAGACAAGAACCATCTCCTACTTTATAGCAGCAGATTTTGGAGTGATTCTGTTCAGTTGCATGAATGAATGAAGGAATGAATGAACAAATGAATGAAAAACCTTTCCCCTCAGCGATTGGAATGACATATTAGGAAGGATGCTGAGGAGCATCCAGAGAAAGACAACCAAGATGATGAAGGTCCTTGAGGACCAGCTGAAGGAACTGGGGGTTAGACTGAAGAGAGAGCTAGGGGGAAGGAGGGGAGATGTGCTAGCTGTCTCCGAGAACCCAGAGGAGGAGGAATTTGTCCTCCTTGGCCCCAGCAGACAGCGCTAGGAGCAGGAGTGGAAGCTTTGGGGAGGCAAATTGTGACTAACCATTGGAGCTGTCTGGATGGGTAGATGGAGGGTCTCAGGAGGAGGGAACTGGATACCCCTATGTTGTTCAGACCCTTCCCATGGTCCCCGAAACCCCTCCCAGTTGGCGCTGCAGTCCCTCGTATCTGTTTTAGGTGACTGTGGAGGCTTGATTCTGTGCTCCCCCATTCAATGCTCACTGGGTGCTACTCACTGTAACTACTGGGAGGGTTTTCCTTCCCACGCAGACAACACAGCCTGCTTTGATTCACAGAAGTCTGTGGGTTGTCTCCTTTGCCTTAAGCGGCATTTCCACAGTCAAAGGGAAGTACCCCTGTGGCCCATTTCCCTTTGTTGGGAGTCCACAGAGGGGATCTGAGAAGACTTGTATTCTTTATGATGACTGCAGGCACCAGGTTCTTCTCAAAATACACACCTACTTTCCCTGATGGGTGGAATTTTCTGGCATTAAAATCACAGCCAATTCATAGATTTTAGATCTAAAGAGAAAAGAGAACTCAGAAGCTACAGAGACCAACCTGATCATTTTACAGGTGAGGAAACTGAGACCCAGGGAGATGAAGCTATTTTTCCCCAGGTTAATAATACACAGCTACCAGTAGCAGCTGAGGTGAGATTCAAGCCTCTGCTTTCCCGACTTCAGAATCCTATACCACAAAGCCCCCAGGAGAAGGGAGAAATGCTGGCTCTTTATGGGCAGAGACCCCTTGGGGGCTGGGGATAATGCCAAGCCCTGGAGCATGATCCACCCCCCACTCTTTAGCAGCAGTTCATTTAGATGAAGAGCATTTTCTACCCTGAAGATCCGACCCCAGATTCCCCCACTCCCCCTGTCCCATGTCTGCCCTTATCAGATCTTGGAGACACTGTAAATATTTAATCCCATGTATTTTCAAATTTGTTCAGAGCCGATTATTCAATCCTATTCCTCCCTCCCACTGTCCATAATCCATGTGAATGTCAGAGTGAGAGTCACTGGGGATGCTGGGGACAGGGGAGGGGGGAGAAGGAAAAGGAGGGGGACTTGGAGGGAGAGGGAGCCCGAGAGGACAGGCCTATCCATGCGTGACTATCCATGTCTAAGAAAATATATCAGAGGAGCCTAGCTTCAGAGGTGGAAGGGTCCTCCAAGGCATTCTATTTCTACCCTATCGTTTTCTAGATAAGGAAGTTGAGGCTCAGGGAGAGAAAGCAATTTACCCAATAACACATAGTTACCAAGTAATTACAGGATCTCCAAGCTGGAAGGGATGTCACAGTCCATCCATCACCAGGGCTCATCTCCCTTTTGCTTAAGGACCTCCAGTCAATCAACAAACATTTATTAAGTACCTACCGTGTGCCAGGTACATTGTCAAGTGCAGGAGATACAAAGAAAGGCCAGAGACAGTCCCTGCTTTCAAGGAGCTCAGTCAGAATGGCGGGAGTCAACATGCAAACACTTGCATACAAAAAACTATAGGCAGAATAAATTGGGAGATAATAGTCCAAGGGAAGGCATTAGCATTAAGGGGGAGGGAGCAATGTCAGGAAAAGATTCTTGCCGAAGATGGAAATTTAGACTTGAGGGAGGCCAAGAGACAGAAATGAGGAAGGAGAGTGTGCCAGGCACGAGGATGGCCAAGGAAAGACATGGCTGGAGTCTGGAAATGGGGGAGCTTCAGGGACTGCTGCATCTAAGGGTAAGCAGTGGGGAGGAGGGAGGAAGCAGGGAGAAAGCAGGGAGAAGGATAGCAAGCTAGGAGACTGGATTCTGAAGGGCTTTGAACACTCTTGGAATTTTTGAGCCTGCCGAGGGAAATTCTTCAGACCCCAGGAGACCCTTCCATTTTTTTCTGACTTCCAACCTAAATGGGTCTTTTTGTATCTTCCACCTGAGGCTCCCAGTTCTATCTTCTGGGGCCAAGCTGAATAACATTGCACCCTCTTCCACTTGACAGTTCTCTAGCAAGACAAAGCCTGTGTGTACACGAGCCGGGGAGGATAGATGGGAGGTGGGAGGCTAGGGGAGCAGGCTGGGTGTGTAAGCACATATGTGTGCATGTGTGAGCATGTGTGTGTGCAAGGGATTAATGAAACCTTCTGCTGGGACTCTGAGAGAGGGTTGAAATTTGATGAGAAATTCATTTGAATAAAACCTGGTGCTTTGAACTTTGCCCAAGAATCTGTTTTCTGGTATTATCTTTGAAGAGAGTACTTCTGTGGTTTTAGGGTCTGCTGAGCTCAGCACTGGTTGTGGTTACAGCCACAGCACTCTGGGAAAGTCCCTTAGTCCCTGAGTGCCTCAGTTTCCTTGTCTGTTAAATGAAGGGTTTAGTGTATGTGACTTCCAAGAACACATCCAGCTCTTGCACTAGGATGCTATGATCCTAAATCATTCAGACTAGAGAAGAAAAGAGGGAGGGGCCCCAAGGTGGGTCAGAGGCTCTGGCAAATGTTTGATTCTCATGAGTTGGCCACCTTTCCAGGCTCATTTCAGATAACCTTCCTTCACAATCTCTCTATTCTGGTCCCAAAGTGTCCTATTTGCTCTTTTCCAATCTTGGGATTCAATCTAGTACTTCCTTGCCTTTGCAAAGGCCTGCGTCCAGGTCACAAGTTAGTGATGGACTAGTTCTAAAAATGGAAATCTTCCCTTGGATAAAAATGCCAGTGCCATTGCCACCCCCCCCACAAAAAGAAAAAAGCACAGAAGGTACCTAGTCTTTCTTTGGGTGTTGAACTCTGGTCATAATACTGGTGCCTGAGAACATATGATGAAACAGCATGACTTCTTCTTGGTAGAGAAGTGGGGGCATACAGATTCAGAATGCTGCATATGCTGTGATACAATCATTTTGTCAGTCAGTTTTGCTGAACTCTTTTTTAGGGAGGGTTTGAATGTGGATGGGAGAGGGAAGTGGAGTAACTAGGTAACCATCCCCACCAAATGCCAACTGGTTGCCATCCACAGCACAACCTAGCAGAGCCAACGGGGTCCCCTGAGAGAGAGAGAGAGGAGGCAGCACGTTCTAGTCAAGCCACACCTTGATCCCCAGCTCCCCTTGGACCCTAAACTCAAGAGCCTTGGGAAGATTGAGCATTCCAGCCCCATGCCCCTCAACCACCATCCTGGAAAGCTACCCCTGGGAAGATGCAGCATGGTCCTATTCCTACAAGGGCTACAGCCACAGCTACTGGAAACCCCAAAAAGAAAGTTCTGGGCACCCCAGGCCTTGGCGCTATCAGGTGTTTAAATATTTGAGCTGATAGGATTCTATCGGTAGAGCTGCATGGGCATCTGTCCGGCAGCTATAGCCTTCCCTATATGTTGTTCCCCCATCAAAATATGGGCTCCCTGAGAGCAGGGGCTGGCTGACTTCTATTTATAGCCCCGGCACATAACATGGGGCTTTGCATAGAGTAAGTACTTAAGAAATACTTCATTTATTCATTCATCAAGAAATAACTTTAGTATAAAAAAAGAGGCAGGAATAAAACTTAGAAAGAATCAAAGCCTAAAGAAAGCCACAGCACAATATGATATCACCTTGCGCATACAATAGTTGTGAATTACTTGCCTTTAGTTCTTACCAAATTAAATCAGCCGTGTAAATTAGTAAAAAGCCTTAATGAAATTTTTAAAAGAACTCTAGTGAAATGAAAGTATATGTTTGCTAAACTGTTTGAAATATAAAGCATGTTTTCCAGATAACAAATGATTGGGAGGCAGTATAAGAAAACCAGACTCTATTTTCCCAGAGACCAAGCACATTCCTACATGAATCCCAAAGCAAAGTGAGTCCTTTACCTAAGCTCGGACCTTGTGACAGGTTCTTAGCCTTTTTTGTACCATGGAGCCCTTTGGCGGTCTGGTGGAGCATATGAACCCCTTCCCAGAATAACAGTTTGAAATGCATAAAATACATAGGAATATGAAGAAAACCAATTACATTGAAATGTAGTTATAAAAAAAAAAGTTTTTAAGCAAGCTCAGGTTGAGAGTCCTTGCCACAAGAGGACTGGTGAAAAGACAGACTGTTTAGCCTGGAAAAGAGAAGACAGTTGAAGGACATACCAGCTGCCTTTGAACCTTTAAAGGGCTGTCCAGTGGAAGGGTTCTTCTGCCTGCCCCCTGAGGGCAGAACCAGACACAGCTAGTGGAAGTTACAAAGCAGCAGATTTTGGTTTGATGTTGGGAAAGACTTCCCAGCAATCAGGGCTAGCCCTACTCAGTCTGGGGGGCCTAGGAAGGAGCACTAGAGACTCTTGAGTGAGAACTGGATGCATGATGCAAGATAAATGAGATTCTTGTTGATCTGTCTGGCCGAGGCTCTGGCCAACTCTGACATTCTTGGATCCTGTGAATTCCAGGGGAGTGAACAAAATTGGCAGTCTGACTTTCATCGTCGCTGATGCCAGGGCCATGGAAATTCATGTTGATGAGAAGAGGACACCTGCTGTGGTTACTGATACAACTTAGGGTGCCCTGCAAGACATCCACCCATCCCACCCAGCTACACTGCTGACATCAAACTCAAAGGCATTTTGGACTTTGAAGATCTTGTTTTCCCAACGGAAAATGAAATTCTTTGGATCTCAACTGAACCTGAGTGCTGGGCCTCATCAAGAGGACCCCATTCATTGGCACTCAGTGCTCAATCAATGAAACTGCACATAAATAGGAGGAGAACCAGGGGGGAGCAGTATCATGGAAACCCAAGGAAAGAAAAAGAGTAGCCAGAAGGAAAAGGTGACTGATGGTGTCAAAAGCTGAAGAGAAACCCAGAAGATTGAGAGTGGTGAAAAAGTCAATAGGTTTAGCAATTAGAGGGTCATTTGGAATGGGCAGTGTCAGTTAATTGATGATAAGAAAGCAGGCAACAACTCCCCACCCTTCACCACTCTCCCCCTGCCCCAACAGGACCTTTGATGAGTGAGAAGAATGGAGGCCAGGGTGACCTTCTGGAGACAGTAGGTCTCACCTCTTTGAAGAGCACAGCTAAGGCTTCCCCCAGAGCTCTGGCTTGTTGGGGTTTTTTTGTTTCAGAGAGGGAGTCTCCAGGGACCCCATCTGAGGTGGCATTTGAGAGAAAGAAGTGAGACCATCGGGAGGTGAATCCAAGCCTACCTTCTTGAAGGGGTTTGCTCAGGGGTGGACTGGGAAATGTTTAACAACCATCTCTCTAGAAAGGAAAAAAGTATCACTGACATGCTTAAAAGTCTAATCAGCAATTTTAGCGTTTTCTCCATCCCTTTCTTAAGTCTTAAGATAATCAACAAAGCAATATATCAAGGCTAGATTTGCAGTGTTTGCCCATTTCTGAGCTAAATCTGTTCACACTGCAAGTTTAATGACTGGTTTGCTCCTCACCAGAGCTCACCTGGTTCCAGTATCCCTCTGGCCCCAGTAGAGAAAGGGAAGTGTGTTCTCCCCATAACTCTCTCCTGCTGTGCCCAGTTTGGGACTGAAGAAGAAAACCCACATCTGTGCAATATCCCTAAGTACTCTATACTTTTACTTAGAGCTACAAAGGATGTCAGAGAACATCTAATCAAAACCTCTTCACTTTACCGAGGAGAAAAATGAAGCCCAGAGAGGAGAACAGACTTGCCCAAGGTCATACAGGTGGTCTGCCCAAACAGAAGTGAGTCCTGAACTTAAGATCATGCATAGGAGGATGGGGGCAAGGAACCATAAAAGCATTGTAGTGGGGGGTTGCAATAGCTGCCTCCAGCTTTAGAAGGGCCATCCCTTGGGAGAGAGCTCAGACTTGTTCACCTAATGGGTGGATAGCATAGCATAGCAGAGGTGGGGGTTGATAGGTAATGTCCAGTGCCCAACCATGGCTGCACCCTGGGGGAGGCCTCACCTGTCACCCCTACAACTAATGGCTTTCTTCTGATATTATCTCCCATTTACTCTGTGGGAGACCTCGAATGGAGGTAAAGATTTGTGAGTTGTCTCCTCAATTAGAGTATAAGCTCTTAAGAGCAAACATTCTCGCCTTTTTTTGTATCTTCACCACTTAGCACAATGCCTGGCACATGGTGAACGTTGAAAAAACAATCCTAGAGTCAGGAAGGTGTAGCTATTGGCACCAGGAGAATTCACAGGCTGTTCGGACCTTGAGGACATGTGTATCTGATATGCTCAAGGGATGGGCATCAGGGGTACCTGTGAGATGCCCCTCTTTATATCCAGCTTACTGAGAGTTATTATGTGCAATTATAGGGTGATTAGCATGGTGTGTGGGTGGGGGAGATTCTTTTACATAGAATAAACATATATTAAACACCTACTATGTGCTAGATACCAGGCTGGGCACCAGAAAGCCCCTGGGTCTTTGCACATCTACTCTTTCTTGTTTGTGTCTGGATGCATTGCTGATCCATCATTCTCCTCATTCTTCTGGGAGCATATGTGTGTGTATGTCCACTCACATATCTGTGTCTGTGTGTGTGTGTGTTGTCTGCCTTTCCCTCTTGTTTTGTGTTCCTTGCATTGTGTAGTGGCTAGAGAGGTGAACTTGGAGTCAGGAAGACCCGAGTTTGAATCCTGCCTCAGATATTTGTTAGCTGTGTGACCACTTGGCAAATCATTTAACTTCTCTCTGCCTCAGTTTCCTCAGTTGTAAGATGAGGATAATAGCACCTACTTCTGAGGGTTCTTGAAAAAATCAAATATATAGAAAATGCTTTAGAAAGCTGGATGTGCTATCTACATACATCCTGTGGTGGTGGTCTGTCTGCGTGTCAGTGCCATCATGATTCTGTCCATCTTGCCTATCTTTGGGGCCCCCTTGAGAGAAGTGCTGTCAGGAAAGCTGCAAAGGAAACCTAGGGTTGGTCCCAGCTTGGCCTTCTTACACTGGACTTTCAGACACCTTGTTTGGGGTTCACAAACTGCTCTTGGAGTCCTAGGGGTTCTAGTCCTTAGTAGAGCCCCTCCCAGCTTCGGAGGATCAGCCCAAGGTCCTCCCTAGGCTTGTCAGGCCACACACAGAGCCTGAGGACTGGAGAGGTGGTTTGGTGAGTGATCTGGGGTCCTGGCTACTCTCAAAGGCGTCCAGTGCTGGGGAGGGAATGAGAGAAGGATAGCAAACAATCTGTGCAATTGCTGGCTTCTGGCATCAACTGAGCCTTCTTGTCATGGGAAGAACCATGGGTCATCACAGTAGGTTATATGACACAGTAAGACACACTCCCCACAGTGAAAAACAATAAAGGCAGGGTCTGCGTCTGGACATATTGAACAGATGTGTAACCAGAAGTGATTTGGCAATGGAAGGTTTGCTATCAACATGCTTTGTATATGTTATCTCACTTGATCATAGACGTGAGCACATGCATATGAGTAGCACATCTGGGATGCCAGTATTGGCATGACACGGTACTGTGTCTCTCTTACCAGGGAATAAGCCTGCCTCTCACCATGGTTTCTAGAGGAGCGGGTGATGATCCTGGAGTCTGAATCCCAACTCAGAAGGACAACACAAATGTCTTTTTGCTTTCCTGGGACTCAATTTCCTCACCTGTAAGGACTTCCTTCCTCTAAGTCCTGGGCTCCATTATATGTTTAGGATCATTTCCAACAGGGAGGCTCCATCTCTGGTGGGGCTAAGGAGCTGAGCTCCCTGTGGAAGGGTCTTGCAAGCCCCAGGCTAGTCCTTGGGATCATTTCCTGGAAATGTCTTTCCTCCTCCCCTGGGCAGGCAGACAGCTGGGAGGTAGAAGGCAGAGGAGCACATCTGGGGCCTGTAGAGAGAAAGGTGGATACAGAGTAATTTCCCACTTTGGGGAACCACATCCTATCTGTTGCCTTGTCAGCTTTCCCCTTTTCATTGGCAGCTCATCTCCATCTTGGCTCAGCAGATGCC
Source organism: Potorous gilbertii (assembly GCA_028658325.1). Classification (NCBI taxonomy): domain Eukaryota; kingdom Metazoa; phylum Chordata; class Mammalia; order Diprotodontia; family Potoroidae; genus Potorous; species Potorous gilbertii. The sequence continues at coordinate 14,647,125 of CM053772.1, forward strand.
CCAACTGTTCAGAGGCTAATGCTCAGTTTGATTTTTTGGTAATGTTTCTTGGTGCTCATCAGATCCAGCACCTTCTGATGTAAAGCAAGGGTTCTTAACATGGGTCCATGAATTTTTTTAAAAGAATTTTGAATTTTAAGGAATTTTTAAAGAACTTTGAATTTAGTGTCCTCTATAATCCTGTATATTGTATTTTGCATACTAAAAACACAATCCTGACAAGGGTTCCCAGGGCTTCACTAAACTGCCAATGGGGTCAAGGACACAAAAAGATGAAGAAGTCATGATTTAAAATCATGAGGCTCCTACTGGCCTTTGATTTATTTTGTTCTGTCTTTTAACCTCAACCAGAATTTCCCACCTATTTTTTAACCATCTTTCCCCTTCTCACCTTCACATGGAAGTCAGTAGCTGTTTGTTGTTCAATTTTTTGCGGTCGTGTATAACTCTTCATGACCCCATTTAGGGTTTTCTTGGCAAAGATACTGGACTGGTTGGCCATTTCCTTCTCCAGCTCATTTTATAGATGAGGAAATTGAGGCAAAAAGGGTGAAGTGACTTGCCCAGGGTCGCATAGCTAGGAAGTGTCTGAGGCCAGATGTGAACTCAGGAAGAGGCATTTTCCTGACTCCAGATACACAGATACTCCAGATACAGGTGAATTATGGCACCTCCTACCTGCCCCATCAAAAGTCACCTTGCATCAAAACTCACAGTGACTTGGTTTAGAAGAACTTATTTCATTTGTCAAGGAATTTCTCCACCCCATCATCCTCCGGGATAATATCAATCAGTCATTCAACTAACATCTTAGTAATCCCCAAGCCAGTTTTTTTTCTCCCATGGCCATCTTTCACTTTCATCATGAATGCCAATGGAAGGTGCCCAAATGCCCCATGAAATTATATTTGGTATGCCTTTGGACACTCATTGCAACCATCTTCTCCATCTCCTTCATTTGCCTTTCCAAGGAAAACCTGAGAGCTATGGTCCCATTTGACCCCAGTTTCCTTCTGTCTTCTGGTTTTGTCTGTGTGTATGTGTTTGTCCTTCATTGCTGAAGAAGACCATGCCATAGAGAAATGACGACATGACTTGCACTTGACTTTGTTTTGAGTGAGGGAGGGCTGTGCAGGTCACCAGCCTCACTTCTCCTCCAGAGCCATCTGAATCCAGTGACCAGATATTCATCAGAATGACTGGAGATGACCCAGGATGAGGCAATTGGGGTTAAGTGACTTGCCCAAGGTCACACAGCTAGTGAATGTCCAGTGTCTGAGGTGAGATTTGAACTCAGTTCCTCCTGATTCCTGCACTGGTGCTCTATCCACTGCACCACCTAGCTGCCCCTGGTTTTGTCTACCCCAAGAATATCAATACTGATATAGTTTAGTTCTTCTAATAGCCTATCAATCCATTGGTCAGTCAATCAGTCAACCAGTCAACAAGGATTTATTGTTGTATCTACTATGTGCTAGGCACTGGGGGAGCAAATATAATAAATGGACAAAAGGTATATTTGGAGTTCTTCCAGGGCTGTATTTCTATATGACCCCAAAACTCTGTGATTCCTTACCATCTCTGCCCCCTCCATACCATCACTGAAGACAAGGGAAGGGCCATGTTGTATTTTAACTTTGTTTCTGGAGATGTTCTGGTCAAAGGATCCTTCTTCTACGGACTGGAACTAAGCATCTGTATGCTTTGCTAGGCTGGCCCTCATGCAACACTACTGTTACTGGAAATAACTATTCTAAGAGGTAGCCCATGCTTAGTCCTACCTGAGTGTATCCTCCCTGAGTGTGTGTCCTCCCATGCTCATTCCTTTTACTAGGAATGCCATCTCCTACTGGCTGCCCATCACGTGGCCTCACTTCTACTGATGCCTCTGCCATTCTCCTATGGTTTCCACCTGTTGGAATTATCTCAAGTGCCTTGTCCTTCTCCCTGAAGCCTTTCCTAATCTGCCAACACACATAGAAGCCAACATGGTACCTCTCCCAGAGCCATTCCATTCCATTGTGTTTGTTCTAGTTATCTATGTGGTTGGTTTATCTCCCTGGCTGCATCGTATGGCAGGTCCTATTCATCTATTTTTTCCGGCAGCTAGCACAGGGTTTTTGTACTTGGTGGATGCTGGGTAAAAGTTTGTTGAATGAATTTGTGAATATCCACTCATGTACCTACTCCTTGACAAAGCTTTCCTCTTCCTCTCAGTCTCCGTCCCTTACTTCATACTTAACTCTCCCTGGCATGTCTCATCAGCATCATGCACTGATGCTGTCTGAATTCCCTAATTCAGAAGAAATCTTGGTGATATAAAAACAAAATATGTCAATAATGCTTTTGTAAATATTCATTTTCAAATGTATCAAGGATACCAACTGAACAAGTTTGGTAGGATCTATGAGGAGCGCTCTGTATAGATTGGATTGACTAAAGGAGCCAAGGTGACTGCGAAGTGAAAGGCGCCCACGTGGTCCGTTCATCTCTCCAGGGATGATGTTTCTCCTGGAGCAGCAATAAAAGTCTACACCTTCAGAAAAGGAGACAAATCCTTTGCTCTAGGATAAAGCAGGTCCTATTTTGTTTTAGTTTGGTATTTTCAACGGTCAAGACAGTGTACAACATACAGCGAGCGCTTAATAAATGTATGTTGGCTTGAATAATTGTGGCTTCTAATACAATCTTGCACATCACTTTTTTGGGTGGTGGGAGTACAAGGAACTCTGTACTATGAGGAATAAAATAAGGAAACTCCGTCTGCCAATGGAAATGAGCACCTACAACTTACAGTCTTAAGGCATTGTCCGAGATCACTAAAATGTTGAGTGACTTACCCAAGGTCACCAGGTCAGACATATATGTTAGAGGCAAGACTTGAACTCAGTCCCTCTTGACTCTGAGCAGGCTCTCGCTCCACTCTACCACACTATCTCTCATCACAACATAGGGCACACAGAGTTTACCGATGATGAGAAACTGTAGGTTAAAATAAAAATAGTGGTTATCACGGTGACTAGCACGAGTCTAGTTCCATAGCCTGGGTACTAGCGGAAATTCCTAGACACAAAGAGAGATCATTATTTGGTCGATGTCAAGGAGGAGGGATGTCTCAGGCCCCGGGGATCTGGGCTTGACCCTCCACGGTTTAACGTGTTTATCAGGCTACGATGAGAGGGCTCATCGCATTTGCAGGTGACACTAAGCTGGGAAAGGGCAGCTAACCCCTGGATGACTCAAGGTCCAGAAAGATCTGAATAGTTTAGAATATTGAACTGAATCTAACAAGATGACATTTAATAGAAATAAATGTAAAAGTCCTTCACGTGGCTTGGGAAAAATATCCACCTCACAAGTAAGTACAAGATGGGTGAATCATCTCTAATCTGAGCGGAGGAGCTGAGGAAAAAACTGGGGGTTGTTTTTAGTGGCCTGAAAGCTGGGTATGAGACATCAATGTGCTAACCAACTTGGACAATGGGAAAAACATACAGGAGAGGGTTTAGGAACAGGGCAATGATAAGTCATTCTGTCCTCAGACGTGCTCAGACCACATTGGGAACACTGTATTCACTTGGGAGTACCACCTTTTAAGAAAGTAATCTGGAGACTGTTTAGATGCCTAGCAGTGACTGGGAGCAGCACATTTGCTAGAGCACAGGAGTGAGGAAGACCCAAGGTCAAATCCAGCATCCACCATGCCTACCAGCTATATGACCCTGGGCAGATCCCTTCATCTCTATTGGTTTCAGTTTCCTCAACTGTAAAATGAGGATGTTATCACCTCATATCAGCTATCTCCTGAGTTGATTGTGAATATCGAATGAGGTGATATTTGTGAAGTCCTTGGCATGTAGTAGGCACTTAATAAGCTTCTCCCCACTCCCATCGCCAATCTAGACGACAAACAGGATGTTGAAGAACCTCAGGGTTGTGTTCTATGAGGATTAGTTCAAGGGAATGAGACTGTGTGGTCTGGGGAAGAAGACATTTAGGGAATGGCCTTCAAGTATTGAAAGGTATATGTGGGATTGTATGATTTGGTCCCAGAAGCCAGAACTAGGAACAATGAGTGGGCGTTTTGGGGAGAGAGGGTGAGACAAGTTTAGATCTGACAACAAGAAAAACTTCCTAACAATTAGAAGTACTCCAGAGTAAGATGGACTGCTTGTCGAGGTCATGAGCTCCCGGTAATTCCAGTTCTCAAGCCAAGCCTGATGACTTGTTGGGTATATTGTAGAGAAGATTCTTAATTGGTCTAGACCAAACTCCACGGCCACTGAGGTTCTTTCCGGTTCTGTATTTCCGTAATAAATTATGTGTTCTTATCCTCACCACAATCTGCAGTTTGAGTATTGTTATACTTGTTTTACAGATGAGTAAACTGAGGGCCAGAAACTTTAAGATACATCCCTAAGCTAGTTAGTGGAAGAGTAAAGACTTGGAGGAGGATTTTCAAATCTAAATTCAGCACCCTTCCCAAGCTGATCTGGTGTAGGGACTCTTTTGGAGGAATATCCAGCCCTGATTTCTCTCAGGAGCCTGAGCTTGCATCATGAACTGCCTGTTGATACTTCAAATTCCACACATCCAGAACAGAACTTCTTCTCTCTCTCCTTCTCCAAAATGTTCCCCCACATCCTAACATCTGTAGTACTGTAGAGTGCACCACCATCCTCCTAGTCTCCCAGGATCCCTACCTAGGCATCTTCTTCAAAGTCTCTCCCCTACATTCAATCTGTTACCATAGCCTATTGATTTTACCTTTGCAGCATCTCTAGAACATGACCCTATCTATCCTCGGATGCTGCCACCACTGTGATTAAGATTCTCACCCCCTCACATCTGGACTATTGGCATAGCTGTTTGTAGCTTTGTTTGCCGTCTGTCTGTCCTTTCTCTCATCTAGCCTCTACTCAGTGATTTTTCTTAAGTGCAGGTTCTAGAACAGTTTCTCTCTCTCTCCCTACCCCTCCATGAACTTTAATAACTCTCTATTAGCCTCCAGGATCAAATATAAGATCCTCTGTTTGACCTTGAGAGTTTTTCATAGCCTGGCTCCTTCCTACCTTCCCAACATTCCCACCTTGCCCTCCCTCAGACACTCTCCAACCCAGGAACACTGACCTTCTTCCTATCTCCTGCACATAAAACACCCCATCTCTTGGCTTTGGGGCTGCCCCCCCCCAGGCCTGGAATATTCTCCTTCATCAACTCTGCTTCCTGGGTTTCCTTCAAATCCCAGCTCAAGTCTTCTACAGGAAGACTTCCCCAAGCCCTCTTCATTTTAGTGCCTTCCTTCTGCCCATCACTTCTCATCTATCCTATCTATTGCTTATTTAAAGATGTTTGCCTATTGTCTCCCCCATTAGATTATGAGCCCTTGAGAGCAGGGATTGGACTTTCTTTGTAGTGCTTTGCACATAGTAGGCACTTAAAAATGCATGTTGACTGCCTGGGACAAACAAATGAAATAAAAAAGAAACTCACCCACTCCCATCCCTTGGTGCTCTCAGGCCTCAGGGATCTGGGCTTGTGTAGGTGGTTGCTTGTGTTCAGAGTACCATGTGGTAGAGACCAGCCTGAGGGGAGCTGGATCCTGTGTCTGAATTTGGAAGGGATGGATCAGGTTATGTGGTCCAACTTCCTGATGGTGCTGATAAGAGAACTGAGGCCACGAAAGGCTGTGACTTACTCAAGGTCACACAGATTTAAAGCTGGGAGGGACTTTGAAGATTTTGCAGTCCAGCCATCTTGCATTTTACAGGTCAGAAAATTGAGGTCCAGATTCCTTTCCATGCCCACGATACCCTACTCTGGGCAGTACTGCCCTTTGAGAGTCGGGGGAATCTCAAGGAACTGGGCTTTCTGGGGAAAACTGTGAATGTTCTAGTCTCAGGGAGAACGGGGGCTCTTTCTGGTGGAAGCAAAGTCAAGGGGCTGATTTGGAGCCAACTTCGGCTCTGTCTCATGCTCCCCTTCTGGGCACGTTGTTCTAAAAATGCCTGTGTGTCCTCCAGGGGCTTGGTAAATGGGCTGCCCGGCATTTGGTGGATGAGGCTGGAGACTTTTCAAAGCTCTCTCGCCTACATTAGCTCCTAAGTAGTCTGGCCCTTCCAAAATTCTTCAGGTCAGTTCACCAAAGGGCACAATGATAATGTGGGGCACTCGGGATGCAAAGGGTTGTTTTTTGTTTTGTTTTGTTTTGTTTTTAAAAAAAAAAAGGGGGGGAGAACATTTCCTGGCCCCAAGAGTTTTCCTTTTACTGGGGGAGACTGCTTGTGGGAAGATGTATATGTGGAGTTATACAAAGTATCCTTTCAAAAGGGAAAGAATAGTAGCAACTGGGGGCAGGCCTCTGAAGGAAGGTGGCCTAGGCTTGGAGGAACCGTCTAGGCAAAGGTGCGGAGATGGAAACATGGCATGCAGAAAAGGCAAGCAGGCACGTTTGCCCAGAATGAAAATGGTGTTAAGAGGAGTAATTTGGAGAGATTTGTAGAGGAGAGCTTAGGGCTTGAAAGGAAGAAAGGAGGCTAGATTAGTGGAGGCAATGTGGCACGATGCACGAGTCAAAGGACCTGGGTTCAAAGCCTGGCTCCGGAAGGTCTCTTCACTTAACTGGAAAATGAGGGGGTCAGACTAAATCATCTCTAAGGTCCTTTCCAGTCATAGCTCTATGCCCCAATGGAAGGGAAAGGAATAAGCATTTAAATAGTGCCTACTGTGTGCCTGGCCCTGAGCTAAGCACTTTTTACAAATGTTATCTTATTGGATTCTTACAATATCCCTGCGACATAGGTGCTGTTATGCTCCTCATTTTACAGTTAAGGAAACTGAGGTGCTGAGTGGTTAAGTGACTTATACTGTTAGTCAATGTGTGAGGCAAGATCTGAACTCAGGTCTTCCCTATTCCAGAAAGAAGGAAAAATAGGAATGAAGTCTTTTTCTAGCACCTACTATGTTCCAGGCACTATGCTAAGTGCTTTACAGCTATCTCCTTTGAGTCTTGGGTAGATGCTGTTATCATCTCCATTTTACAGTAGAGAAAACAGAGGTAAACAGTGGGTAAGTGACTTGCCCAGGTTCACCCAGCCAGCAAGTGTGAGAGGCTGGATTTGAACTGAGCTCTTCCTGATGCCAGGACTGGTGTTCCAGCCACTGAGTCACCCATCCACCTCTGTATCAATGAAATCACCCCTTCAGTCCTTACCTCTGTCCCTCAGATTGCTGACACATGCTAGATGTGTGTGCCTGTACAAATGCCTTAGGGATCCCAAGGCTTCAGATGGCAAACAAGGCACCCACTTGAATTCCTCCCCTAGGAGTTCCCTATCTCTCAGGGACAGCCCAGGTCCCGCTCCCGGCTCCCAGTGCCCAGTGCCTGGCACAAATAGGGCCTTTGCTAGTTGAGGCTTGTTGCCTGATTGTGTGATCACTTGTCTTTTCCAGCTGCTCCTACCAGGTGGACGGGGGGCCTGCACCCAGGAAGCAGGATGAAAAGATGGCAAACTTATTTTTACCTCGGGGCACCAACAGCTTCCGCCGGTTCACTCGAGAATCCTTGGCGGCCATTGAGAAGCAGATTGCAGAGAAACAGGCCCGGAGCGTCACACAGGAGAGCCGGGACACGCCGATTGAGGAGGAGAAGCCTCGTCCCCAGCTGGACTTGCAGGCATCCAAGAAACTGCCGGATCTCTATGGCAACCCACCCCGAGACCTCATTGGGGAGCCCCTGGAGGACTTGGACCCCTTCTACAGCACCCAAAAGGTTAACTGAGGCCCAGGAGCCAACAGACATTCACTAGATGGGGAACAGTTCTCATCCTCAGGAGGGCTGGGAGTTCAAGGTTCTGTCAATGAGTCCCCTAATCAGGTTCCAGGTTCTACAAAGTGAGGCTGAGTTTTGTTATTAAAATGGGAACTTTCAGGACAAACCATCCATCATCTTTACATAGCGTCCATGTTTTGTGAATTAGGTACCACAGCAAGATTCTAATCCTAGCAAGCATTCCCCTCTAGAGACTCACAGAGTCCTCAGATAGGATGGGAACCCCATGAATGGGGAAGTGGTATGGCAAGCTTGCTGGGTCTATAGCCTCAATATCTGTGCTCAAATTCCAGTTGTGTCACTGTGACTTTCAGTGAGAAACTTCCCCTCTGTGGACCTCAGTTTCCTTGTCTGTATAATGAGAAGGTCGAAGGGATGGCCTTTAAGGTTTTTCCAGTCCCTTTCTTTCTTTCCATTGTCCATTTTTGATGGGATTTGGATTCATGCTTTCATTGGTTATGGAGATCTCCCAGGTCTGCATTCCCCTTGCAATTATCTGTCTTAAAGAGTTAAACAGTATTTAAAAGTTAAATGATTTGCCCAGGGTCGCTCATCCAGGGTACATCAAAGGCAGGATTTGAATCCATCTCCTTTCGACCAAAAGGTCAGCTCTATTCATTACATCACTGCCTCTCAGACTTAAAAAAAAAAAATACATAGGGAAATAGAGGCTCAGCCAAGTTAGCTCATTTTCCAGGGTCCCACCCAACCTAATCAAGACTAAAAGCCTCTGCCTCCTGGCTCCCCTAGTCCATGACTTCCACCATTCTTTCCCCTCCACTTGACTTGTGATTCCCATGTCAAACGGTCTCTGCAAACTCAGGGCACTCACCCTTAGCCAAACATAGAATGATGAAGGTCAAGCTCCAGTAAGAGATAGATCTGAAGCTACCCACCTCCAGCCCCCCAGGGAATGCCTTGGGGACATTGTGTGATTGGCATGGAGCCCTGACTGTAGGCCCACAGGCAAATCTTGTGTCTCTTGGGCAGGCCAGAGGGACTGCTGTGCCTTCTCTCCAGGGTTTTCTTTTACTAAGATCTGGTCATTACTGGGCTAGAAGTTTAGGGATGTGATGGCCCTTGCCAGTCTAGGCAGCCAAGGTCAGACCCACCGCTTTGGTCTAGGATAGCACCACTCTGGGCTTTCCTGGGGAACAGAGGGTAGTCGTTCTTTCTTTTAGACTGAGCATTAATCTCTAGGACCTTCTTGATTCTAGTGACTCCCTCAGTCTCAGTCTCCTGGGTCTCCTTGGAGCCCCAGGGCCCTGCCTAGCCTTCCCTGTTGTCCTTGGTTAACCTGCAGGTGGGGCCTCCTGAGCCTGTGCTGGAAGCTGCCAGCAGTGCTCCCTGAGGCTCCTCCTGCATTTGGGGAGTGCAGGAAGCCTACTCCTGCCTCAGATTGTCTCTGCCCTGTGACTTGGCCCAGCATCCGGCCATCTCTCTGCAGAAGGAAATAAGATTTGCATAGAGGTGCCTGCCTTTTCCCAAGAAGGACTGGCCTTAGGAGTTCAGGCAGTGATGGACACAGGCTTCCTGAAGTATTAGGTCACAGCATCCTGAACCTAGAATTGGAAAGGACCCCTGAGACTGTCTAGTCCTAGTCCAAACTCTGACCTCCCCTCCCCTTATTCTACACATGATGAAATTGAGGTCCAAAGAGGTTAAGAGACTTTGGATCATAAAATTCTAGCCACAACCAAAAGGGACTTCAGAAAAAATCTAGTCCACCCCACTCCTCCTCATTGTACAGATGAGGAGACTGAGGCCCAGGGAGGTTATGGGACTTATCCAAGGTCACATCAATAAGAAGTAACAGGTGGATTTGAACCCACTTCCTTTGACTCCAAAATACATGTCACTGACAGAGAGAGAGAGAGAGAGAGAGAGATAACACATGTGGTGTTGTAGAAAGAATGCTAAATCTAAAGCCAAAGGATTGGGCTCAGTCTCTCAGCTCTGCCACTTGTGTGATTTTCAGCAAGTCTTAACCCCTCTCTGGGCCTCAGTTTCCTCATCTGTGAATTAAGAGATTAAGTCTTGCTGACCTTTGAGATGCAACAGATAGAATATTGAGATTACCTTCAGATCAATCGACCTGGGTTCAAACCCTACCTCAGCCACAATAATACATTTGTGTGGTCTGTGTGTCTATTAAGGTTAGCCACCAACCTCCACTGAGCACCAGCCTTGTGGGTGTGCAGGTGGGTCAGTACGCCTGGGTTCGTGTGTGTGTGTGTGCGCGCGTGTGTGCACGTGTGCACTACTATATCTATTTTGGTATGTGATTACAGCCCAGTGGAATCAGGTGATTTCAGCACTTTAGATGGACATCCCTGTTAGTGAGTGAATAAGCCTTGGAGAAAGGTTCCAAAGGAGTGTCCTGGGAAATAGAAGTAACTTTGGGTGAAGGAACTGGGTGAGAAGCTGGTCTGGACACCTTTGGTTCCTAGCACAGTTGGGACTGAGGTCAGGATCAAGGCTGGAGAGTTGAGATCAAGACCAGGGTCAGGGTCAGCCCAAGTGAGGGGGAAAGGAGAAGATATATTTATTAAGCTCCTACTATGTACCAAGCACTATGCTCAACACTTTACAAATATTATCTCCCCTGATCCTCATGACAACCCTGGGATGTAGGGGCCTTTAGTATCTCCATTTTACAGATGTGAAAACTGAGGCAGACAGAAGTTAGTGACAGGGTCATACAGCTAGTAAATGTCTGAGGCTGGTTTTAAATTCAAGTCTTCCTGACGCCAGGATCAGAGCACTAGCCACTGTGCTACCTAGTAAGGGAGAAGTCATGGAAACTCTAGCTCAGACTGAGGTCTCCCATGACATTATTCATTGACAGAATGATCATACATTTAGAAATGGAAGATACTTAAGAGATCTTCTAGTCTAGTGGTGTCAAACTCAAGTAGAATTGAAGATAGGGAGAGGATACTAAACCACTGTACTGACTTAGAAAAGCACATATTAATACTATCTATGTCTTATTGTATTTTTATGTTTTTTGTTCAATGTGTCCCATTATATTTCCATTTTATCATTTCGGTCTGGCTTGAGCTACACTTGGGAGTCCTCTGGGTTATATGTGCCCTGGTTGTATTTTATATCTTTGATCTGGTCCAACCCCCTCATTTTATACATGAGAAAACTGAGGCAGACAAAGAATAAGTAACTTGCCCAGAGTCACACAACCAGTCGGTGTCAGAGCTGGGATTTCTGGTGCCAAATCCAACATAGTATTGTCCTCAGTGGTGTCCTGAGTCTCAAACACATTTAACTCTCCCACCTCTGGGCCTCTACCCAGTGCAGGGTGTAGTGGGGAGGGGTGTCTTGAAGAAAACTAGAAGAGAAATTTCTTAATGTCTTCCCTAAGGAGAGATGAGATCGCCCATCCCAAAAGCTCCTGGTCCCTCATGTGGTTGTTCACTGTTTGGTGTAATCTTCACAGCAGCCTGGGGTGAGAGCTGATGGGGCAGAAGAGTCTGAGCATCTTTGTCTAAAAGTTGCATATCATTTGCTTGTGATTTGCATGTGCCTGGGAAGGTGGGGAACATCTCTGTTTTGGCTGTGTTCCAGATTAGGGCTGGTTTTCACCCTGGGGTTATCATTTCTCCTTCTGCACCTTCTATACCTTCCTTCTCACTCACCCTTATTCAGGGATGAGAAGCTGAGGTTCATAGTGGCCCCCAGTTTTGAAGATACCCTGAGCTCAGCTCCAACTCTGAGGCAGTGCCTTGGTATTAGACGTGTCTGCTCATGGAGGAGGAAATAGTGTAGTACATTAGAGCATTAGCTTGAGAAGCAGAGAACCTTGGTTCAAAGCCTGTCACTGTTGCACATTACCTGTGTGACCTGATACAAGTCATTGATCATTCTTGGGCCTCAGTTTCCTCCTCTGTAAAATAAACAGGATGGACTAAATGGATCCTACAGACCCTCTCAGTGCCTGATCTGTAATTCTGTGACCCCAGGCACAGTCTAAAAGTCCTTTCTGATCTTTCCCTCTGCCTCCCCCATCATACCCTCCATCACCTCTCCATCAGTCCTTTCAGCCTTCTACCATATGGGCAGCTCCATGGCTCCTTGGCTGGTTCCCCTTTCACCAGAGCCCTGCCCCAGCCTTCCCGTGGGCAGGGGTCTCCTGCTTCTCTCCCTCTAAATCAGGGATCCAAGAGTAGCTGATTGCTTTGTAATCTCTGCCATCTCTCTGTCTTTATCCACAGACCTTCATCGTACTGAACAAAGGGAAAACCATCTTCCGATTTAGTGCCACAAATGCCTTGTACATCCTCAGCCCCTTCCACCCCATCCGGAGAGCAGCAGTTAAAATCTTGGTTCATTCATATCCTTTTCAGTGTTGTTTTGGAGGGACTCACCTGGGATGGGGTCGGGGGGCTCTGTATATGTTGCTGTTGCTGCTTGGTGGGGAGAGGTTGAGGGTTGCAGTGAGAGACTGCCTAGAAAGCTGGGGGCCATGTGCATGCTTCTGGATAACTGAATGGGGCCCAGCCTTCCTGACTCCCCAAGAGCTGTGTCTCACAAACTCATCTGAAGTTAACACAAAGCTGAGAATTTGGTGTATTACCTGGACCTGTGGTTTCATCAGTATAGGATATTCTTGCTTGAGTAACTGACTTGAGTAGCCTTAAAGAGTTTCCCAGAACATTGAGCAGTTAAATGACTTCCTAGTGACCAAATGGATAGACTGTATCAGAGCCAGGACTTGAACCCAAAGTCTTGACTCCAAAGCCATCCCTCTTTCCACACTGTATGATGCCTCATAGGTGAAAGCTAGTATATATACTACACTATATATACTACACAAAATATAGTAGGAATAAAAATGTAAAGTTCACTGCTTAGGTTCAAATAATCAATTGAAGAAGTACAGGATTGGGGAGGAGGGGCTAGAGAGCTGTTTGTGTGAAACTGACACTCGCCTCATCAGTGGATGGGAAGGTCAGGAAAAGTCCGTGGTGTAATTCAGTAGCCAGAAAAGGTAACATCATCTAGGGCTACTAGACTCTGCCCTCATCAGATGACATACACCTGAGCATTATACTCAGTCCTGTGTGCCACCTTTTAGGAAGAACCTTGACAGTCTGGAGGTGTCCAAAGGAAGGCTGTTAGAATTGTAGGGGCCTGGCGATCAGACCATCCACAGATTGGCTCAAAGAACTGGGAGGGTTAGCCTGAAGCAGTGAAGTCTAACTAGGTGGGGCAAGAGAACTGTGCTGGAGTATTTTGAGGATCTGTCCTAGGAAAGGATTAGCCTTCTACTTGGCCTGATCTTCTGAGAATAGGTAAGAATTACCGAGAGGCCAAATGATTCTGAGAATTTGAATGAAAACTTCCTGATGCTCTCATTCCCAGTATAAAATGAGCAGCCTCAGATGGAATAGATTCCTCCTCCCAAGAAGTCTGCAACAAAAGCCAGGATGACCACTTCTCAGAGATATTGCAGCCAGAAAGAAGGCCACATGGGTTGTTCTGGGACAGCAATTAAGAAAAGGGTTAGGGACTATCAACATGGCAGCAGTTTTCTCTAGGTCATAGGAGCACAGATTTAGACTTGGAGGAACCCGGAGGAATCATCAAATCTCAAACCCCTCATCTTACAGATGGGGAAACTGAGGACCAGGAAGGATAAGTGGACTGTAGAGTAAGGATTAAAGGACTGGGGAACCTGGTCTGTTTTTAATGCCATCCCACCTTCTTTGTGTGCCTGGCCTAGAGGTTCATCATGCTTCCAATAAGCACAAATCCTAACTGCTGGGGCTGAACTATTTAGCAATCTTTCTCCCTTCCCCCCAGTCCTGGGCTAGTTTTCCAAATATGGGATATGTATATAATATATGATGTGAGGACACCTCCCCCCCACCCATCTTTGCTCCCCATTCAGACTCACAGGAACAGGAGGGTCCCTACCCTTTGTCATGGGGCAGGGCCCAGAGAGCTGGGGAGTACCCAGGGTGCCTGGTAGAAAGGCAGTGACTCAGAGAGACAGCTGGAGGGGGAGAAGGAGGTCATTCCACCAGCTGGTGCCACAGAGGATGGGAGGCTCTTCTGTTCGACATTCATTCACTCTGCCCCTACTAGGCCAGCCTGTCACTGAGACAAAGCGGGAGGCTGCCTTCTCCCCCTCTCCACATCCCTCCCTGGGGCTAGCCTTTGTGTGACTTCTGTTCTCTGTCAGGTTGCCCTCAGAATTTCTTGTAACCTAATCTCACCTCCCTGGGAGGAGGCATGGCAGCGGGCTTTCTCCTCCAGCCCCCTGTACTAAATGATCAGTCTGGTGAGAACATGGGGCCCTTTGCCTTCTCTCCAGAGTTAAGGTCTCCCTGCCACACTCTGTGAGTGCTTAAGCTCCCACTTCCACACAAAAGGCCTTGACATTCCATGCCTGGGCAGCACCTGCCATAGAGGGCTATCACAAAGACCCAGTGGGCTCCTGTCTGGAAGTGCCTTGTGGACCTTAAAACCTGCCTGTTTGTGAGACTTGGATATCAATAGGCAGATAAAACGGCTGGTAAACTATATAGTTTAACATGGACAGACCACAGAAATGTCAGTCATCCTCATTATTCATTGTCAGGATTATTCCCTGCTGGTACTCAGCAAAACCCCCAGATTTGGCAGGAGGGGGAGCAGTGGACACACACCAGAGAGTCTAACCTTTACCTGCTCGATTTTTATTTTATTTCCTTGGTGTAAGGAACTCCCAGAGTGAGTACTCCACTCCATTCACTGAGAAAAATCAGGAACTCATGTGTAATTTACTGTTGGGGACAGTTCCCCCAGGGCCAGGAGGGATTTGTCTGGGACCCTAGAACAAAAAGAAAAAGAGATTTAAAGCTGTCAGATCTCAAACTGAAAGGGACCGGAGAGGTAGTCTATTCCAGCCCCCTCATTTTACAAAGGAGGAAAGTGAGGCTTGGAGAAGGAAATTGATTTACTATAAGCAGCACGGTCCAGGGAAAAGAGCCCTCATTTGGGAGACAGGACCTGGGTCAGGCCCTGTCTCTGATGCTCATTACCCATGTGACCTTGGATAAGTCACCCTATTCCTCAGGCTTCAGTTTCTCCCTCTGTGAAAGGAGAGGGATGGAGGAAGATGGCTCTGAGCCCAGGTCTTGGTGAAGTCAAGACCAGCCCTTCGTTCCCCACTCCTCCCTCCGCTCCCTGCCTCTCTAAGGGCTCTAGAAACTCCACTCACTCAGCTCCTCGCTGTGATGTTGAAGGCATCCCCCTGCCAGGAAGCCTTGAGAGGGCCAGGCCTGCTGAACTTGAGAGCTTCAGCAAGCCATCTGACTGTCTGTTTCCAACAGAGGCTGAGCTCTAGTCAAACAGCTGCAAAGAGATTGGCCTTATTGAAGTAATTAGCCAGCGTGTTCTCGCTCAGCCTCTACCAATATTGACAAATCATTTTAATATTCATTGTGTCCCAGGAATTATCAGGCCTGGAAGTTTTCTCAGTGACTCTCTATGACTGGTGCTTCCTCTGTTTACCTGGGCATTACCAGTCCTTCAGGGCCCTGAGGATATGACCTGGGCATGGAAGCCAGCAGGCCTGGAAGGAGCTTCAGCCTGGGCAGCTCATAATTCAGACCAAGTCAAGATGGTGATGGAGTGGAGGGGAAAGAATTCTACATCCAGCCCAAGGACCTGGCTTCAAATCCTGGTTCTGTTACTTACCAAATCCCATCTGTCCAGGCCTTAGTTTCTTCATTTGTCCATTGAGGGAGGTGGACTCCATGAGGCCCTGAGCAACTCTACTGCCTTCATCCCATCCATGGTTTTGCTTTCCTGTTTCCTGTTGTTGTCCACTAGGTCTTTTGTCCAGTCACTGGGAAGTGATGGGCTTAGAAGTGGCTTTCTTAACTGTTACTGGGACCTGTACTCCTAAGCATGTGGATTGGAACAAGGCCATCGCAAGCTCTTTGGGTTCCCAGGACATACAGCATGAAATGGGCCCTGGAATTGATTCAGTAATTCACAATAAGAAAACCACACCCACAGTAATTAAGACAAATTCAGTTGAGTGGAAAGGGGAATTAATTTGTCTAATGGTTCCATAGATGGGTTTATCAACCAGGGGCAGCTCTGGCCTCTCCCTTTGGGTTTCTCCTTCTTCTCATGCTAAAGGAGGAACTAGGCCTGGAGCATCAAAGACTTGGGACTGCCAAAAGCCTTAGAGATCCTCCAATCCAATCTCCCCCTCCCCAATTTACAAATGAGAAAATGGAGACTAAGGGTCACACACAGTCAGCCTGTCAGAGGCAGGACTTGAATAAATCAAAGGATCCCAAATTGAGAGCTAAGGGGGATGTCAGAAACTGACTAGGCCAGTCCCTTTATTTTACAAGTGAAGAAATGGAGGCCAGGAGGTGAACTGGCTTGCCCAAAGTTGCATAGCTAGCAAGCCAAAGAGCCAGGACTTGAACCCTTGTCTAGTTCTGTTTGGGCCTTCTCAATTTCAGCACCCTGGGCCAAAGTCCCATTGACCTGTCCTGTTTATGGCTCTAGGTTAAAGTGACCTCTTAAAATTTCCAAAGGTTAATGCCATATGGTGAAGAGCATCCTTGAAGAGAGATCCTTGTGTTTATAAAACACTTTAAGTTTGCAAAATGTTTCATTTGCCTATTTACGCCTGATCAATCAATCAATAACTGTGCCTACTGTGTGCAAGGCACTGTGTTGAGTGTAGTTTCCACCTCACAACAACCCTATGAGCTAGATTTTTTCTTATTATCAGACCTGTGATGTCATTCCATCTAGGGGAATCCAAGTGAAGACTCCGAGCTGATGACAGCTGAGAGATGCAGTAGATAGAACTCTGGGCCTGGAGTCAGGAAGACCTGAGTTCAAATCTACCAACAGACACTTAATAACTGGGCAAGTCATTTCACCTCTGTGGGCCTCAGTTTCTTCATCTGTAAAATGGAAGCAAACCTAACTCCTGTCTCCCCTGGGTTGTCTTGAATGAAAAATGAGGTAATATTTGTGAAGTTCTTAGCAGTGCAGGAGGGGAAGTGAGGCTGGTGACCTGCACAGCCCTCCCTTAACTCAAAACAAAGTCAAGGGCAAGTCATGTCATCATTTCTCTGATGGCATGGTCTTGTTTGACAACGAAGGACAAACATAAGCGTGGTGCCTGATATACTATAGGTACTTAATAAATGCTTATTCCTTGTTCCTTCCAGATGCAGTTGAAGCCTGCTTAGCATTTACTGTTTTTGAGAATTGTTTGGGATACAGAGTTTAAGCAAGTGTCTTAGAATTAACAAGTATCTAAGAGAGGATTCTGCTCTGCTACCTCTAGATGAAGTAGGTGCCACAGAAATTATCATCCCCCTTTTACAGATGAGAACACTGGATTCACAAAGCTAGAAATGTCAGGGGTGGGACTTGAATCCAGGTCTTTGTTGTTTATTGCATTTCCCTCTGGCATATGCTTCTATGTACAGAGTGTTTCCCTTGATACAGCTTAAGTGTCCCGAGAGCAGGGATCATTTCATTTTTATCTCCATCCCTAACACATAGTAGGCACTTGATAGGAGCTTGTTGACTGACTAACTGACTGATTATGGACTCCAAGTCTAGCATTCTCTTAGAGAAGGCACAGTGAAGAGGCCCTGGGTTTTGAGTCAGAGGACCTTGGTTCTGTCCTGTGACCTTAAACAATTTATTTAACTTTTCTGTGCCTTGGTTTCCCTATTTGTAAAATGAAATAGTTAGTCTAGAAGACTCTCTAGTCTAAGGTCCCTCCAAGCCCCATATCTTTGATCTTATTCCCTCTCAAGGCTCATGATGTTCTTGTCCGAGAAGTTATAGAGGACCCTCTGATAGGGGCTTCTCTACTGAAAGGAAGTGTCAGCCTGGAATTGAGTCACAAACACAGCAGATATTCACCTAGCATTTCGAGGCTTTGAGGGTCCTCTCTTGCCTCACAACAACCCTGGGAAGTAAGGGAGTGCAAGTGCAACATCTCCATTTCACAGATGAGGAGAGAGGTTTGTCAGCTGGGGAAGGAATTCGCTTGGTTCTGTATTCCTCCCTAAGCTGCCTCCAGGGGAGCAGCCTCATACTAAGCCATCCTTTTCCCTCTCACCTAGGGCTCCTTGGAGCTCTGTCTTCCAGGTTTCTAACCAACTCAGGGCTGCTTAGAGCACACATAAACCCCACTTCCCCCTGGGAACTCAGCTTCAGGCTGTACCTGCCATAGGATTCCTGCTAAGCTCCTGCCTGGGTCCTCCGAGGTTAGAGAAGGCAGGCAGAGATGGGAGGAGTCTAGGATCCAGTGCCTGTAGCTCAACCTGGTGGTCCCCTAATCCCCCAGGGAAGCCATGCAGACTCATGGCACCAACTGAGGCCACAGCTGCTGGAGGCCAGACCTAGCCAGTCACTTGGTGCCCTGTTTTTGCTGGTGACCAGCGTCTGCAGAACCATGACCCCAAGAGCTTTAATGGCTGAGCCCCACAGAAGAAACCGCCCCCCTCAGCCAAGAACAGCCTCATCTACCTAGGACAATGTCTAGCCTGGCATAACTAGTTCCCCAGGAGTGACTTTGAGGGGGTTTAGGAGCTCTGAGGAGCCCACCCACCTGCCAGGTTTTACCCTTCCCAGATGTCCATGTGCCAAGGTCAAGAGGAGTACAGTTGGCCAAGGAAGAAGGGAGAGGATCACACAGGGGGAAGAAAGAACAGGCACCCTGCTCTCCAGGTGCTTGTGAGGTAATTAGAGACAGAAAACATGTCTGTGTGCAGCAATTAGCCACCAATTACCACGTAGGGCTTGCCTGCTTTACAGTCAGCCCTGTTGCTGGAAATGGAGTGTAAAATGAGGCTTCTGTACCTCAAGTCCTATTTTACTAATTGTTTCTATGAGGATTCCAGGGATGTGCTCCTTGGGGGACAAAGGGAGGGCCCACAAAATCCTGGGGCCCAAATAGGAGCAAAGTTCTGTGTCCATGAACGTCTTGCCTTTGTCAGAATTTATCATAGCTACTCAGACAGGGTCACCTCAAGGGCAAGGTGAGGATCTGGAGCTGGAGGACCCTGTACCAAAGGCCAGCCTCACCTGTCAGTATGACTGTGACCAAGTCATTTGCCCTCTTTCCCCTGGACCTCTTTCCTCAGCTGTAAGAGGTCATTAGATGAATATTACCATTCTATGCCAGATGCTGCCATTAAAAATATAAGTGGCCACTCATCCCTTCCTTAAGAGGTGTTCTCTTATTCTCTCTCTGCCTCCTCCCCAGTACCTGTCTGGGGTCCTGTCCCAGCAGGACTTCCCATCCTAGCACCCCAGATCTGGGGCCAAAAGGAATCTAGAACCCTTGACTTGGAGGCATGTTCAAGTTCAACCTGATTTCACAAACGAGGAGGTCAAGGGCCAGGGAGGTTTAAGGATTTATTACACGCCAGGCACTGGACCAAGTGCTAGGGATATAAAAAGAGGCAAAGACAGTCCTGACCTCAAGGACCTTACAGTCTAATGGGAGAGACAACCTGCAAACAAATATGTGCTAATAAAGTCTGGACAATCTTGCTGAACTTTACCTAGGTAGTAAGTATCAGAGCAGGGATTTGAACCCAGGGCTTCTGACTCCAAAGCCAGTGCTCTTTCCCTACACTGTCATAACAGTGTGGTAGAAAAGGTAGCCCCTCTTCATGCACATTCCAGTTTTAGAAGCCCCCCTGCCCTAACCAAGGGGGACAACTTTGATGTCAGTGAAGAGTTGGATATTCAGGGCCAAAAGCTCTTCCTTGTATGATTGTGAGTCATGGAATAGCACAGTCTCCAAAAAGAAATTAAGGGTCATTCCAAGGGCAGTGGAGAGGCCAATGGCAGGCAGGAGCAAGTCATCACCTTGTACATACAAGAAATTAGGAAGGTGTGGCTTAAAAGATGTCAATAGAGAAATGTCAGACTCAGTAGGAGATGAGCCTGGTCTGGGTAGGAAGTGCAGGGTGAGACCTGGATAACCCATGTATCAACTGGCCTCCTCAGAGTGGCAGAAAAACCCAATCAAGGCCCCTTAGGACATTGGTCAGTGAGGTGAGCTTGTGGAAGGACACAGCCAAGAAACAGGATGTACCGGCACAGACAAGGGCTGGTCTGCTTAATAAAGTCACAGTATTTGAGAACTGGCACAAAATACTTGAAAATGCCCTATATATAGTATATGTGTACATAGTATGTGTGTATATATATGAGTGTGTGTACACAAATATATGTGTGTACACACACACATACACACACACACACACACACACACACAGACAGGACATTTTCCCACAATCCTTTGGTCTGAGCTGACAAATGACTAGCTTGACCACGAGGACCAGGCAGACCAGTCAAACTCAGTACGTGCATCCTGGCTCTGAAGGCGATCCATTCATTGACAGGTGCTTCTTGGTCACCTGCCATGAGCACGTGAGAGATGAAGAAGGTGGTGGAGGTATGGTCTAATTAGGGAAGCTAAGATGTAAGAAGGGGCCGAATCCATCAGTTACGTGACAAGAGAGAAGAAAATCATCAGGCTTGATGACTTACCAACCCTCCCCCTTCTGCAGATGGAGAAACGAAGGCTCACAGAAGCAGTTAGCCAAGGTTGCCCAGGTAGGAAGAGGTTGGCTGAGGCAATATGAACCCGGTCCTCTGACTTAAGCCCCCTTTCCAGTAAACTGTCACCACCTACATGAAGGCAATGATGGGGAGCATCATTGAGCAGTGGGGATTCAGAGGAGAGGGTCATTTCCAGGAGACAGGTAGTCAGGACAGGGGGCCTGGTGGAGATGGGTCCTGAAGGATGGACTTGACCACCCTGGGAGATTGATGCTGTTATGATTCCTATTTTATGAATGAGGAAATTGAGGCACAGAGTTAAGTGATCCCTGGGTCACATGGATAGTAAGCATCTCAGGCAGGATCTGAACTTGGGGTCTTCCTGCTTCCAGCATCCTTACTCACTGTGCCATCTAGGGGAGCCATGGGAGCTTTTTGATCTGTGGTGGGGTGGTAGGATCAGAGCTATGCATTAGGAGAATGGGCAGTGGTGCCCTGGATGGACTGGAAGGGAGACTGAGGACAGAGAGGCCTTGTGGGAGGCTGTTGAACCCCACAAGAAAAGAGCAAGGAACTGGTCTTTTTGGTGGGGAGCACCTGAGGACAGGCACCTGGTCCACCCAAGGCAACAGACCACCAGCTGCTGAGCCAGGCAGAGAAACAGCGACACCCTGTCCCTATCAAGAGCCATAGGAAATGGGGGCTGGCAGAGAGAGGAGGATCAGAGCAGGACAGGCTGGGAGAGAAGAGCTGGGAGGCCAGGGGGCAGCCCCTCCTCAACCAGGATCCCCTGCCTGACACCATATGAGGGCATCAGCTGGGCCTGGCCCAGGGCCGGCGGGGCCATCGGGGACACGTCCAGGGTGTTGATCTTGGCGATGTCCCACCACAGGCAGCAGGAGCTGACGCTGTACCAGCTTCCAAGGCCTCACTGCTTCTCCAGAGGGGCCTTTATCTCCCCCAGTGTGGGGCCCAGAGCCTCGGTCATGGGAACAGGGCCTGGAGAAACGGCCGCCTATCAGTGTGATACAGCCAGGAGTGTCTCTCTCAGCTCCGTTTTCGTTTTCTGTCAGCAGGAGCCCTGGCTCAAGGAGACGTGGGTGGGGGAGGGGTGGGAGCTCCAGGGCCAGCCCAGGCCTGGGATCAAGGGCCTTCCTGCCCCAGCTAATTGTCTCTGCCCAGGCTGCCCCTTGTCCTGGGCTTACAGAGGGCCAGGACAGCTCAGGCCCAAATGGAGGTGACTTTGGAGGCCTGACCTTGGAGAAAGAGATTCTGAGTCCTGGTTGGTAAAGTCAAAGTTTAGCAGTCCTTTTGAATTCGTGAGCACTTATTAAGCACTTACTGTGTGCCAGGCACTGGGAATACTACATGCTGGGCATGCAAAGACAAAAATCCCTGTCCCTGTCCTTCAGCAGTTTACACCGTCCTGGGGGGTACCACAAGCATGCTCATTTTGTTGTTGTAGTTTGGTCACGACTGTGGCCCCATCTGGGGTTCTCTTGGCAGAGATACTGAACTGGTTCGCCATTTCTTTCTCCAGCTCATTTTACAGATGAGGAAAGTGAGTGTCCAAGGCTGGATTTGAACTCAGGTCTTCTTGACTCCAAGGCCAGCACTCTGCCCCAGCACACCCATAACTAAACATATAAATTAACCAGGGCAAAGTAGAGCTAGAAGGGACCTCAGAAACCACCAAGTCTAACTCCCTCCTTTTACAGAGGAGGAAACCGAGGCCCAGAAGGAATAAATGTTTTGCCCAGTCATTGTGTGGTAGTCATTTGTTTTAAGGGCAAGACTTGGACCCAGGCCTTTCTGATCTTAAGGCAAAGCCCTCTCTCCACTCCTCCAAGTTATCTCACAGAAATAGCTACTGTAATTAGTAAATGCTTGCTGGATTCAAATTAGGACCCCTGCCCTGACATACACAGAATGCTATATAGAAAGCCAAATTAGCCTATCAGCACAAGAGTCGCCCCCCTCCCCAGGGTGGAGAGGTGGGGAGAGGTCACAACCTACACCAGTGGAGGGAGTAGCCCACGCCTTTAATTAAAGGTGTCCAGATAGAAGCAAATATCTGGCATACTTTATGAATGCACAATTTGTAAATGGTCAAGTCCTGTGTGAATATAGTAACCGATGCACTGCAGGCAGTTTTATCACTTATAAAATTCCTTTTCTTATAATGTTTATCAGCAGACTTGCTAGATCAGCAGGCAGAAATCCCTCCATCTGTTTGGATTCTGTTGCAGAACATACAGTTAAAGGACCTGGGTTCCAATCACGCCTCTGACATTTACTACCTCTGTGACCTGGAGAGACATATTTGATCTCCCTGGGCCTCAATTTCTCCATTTTATGATGAGAAAGTCAGATTGGATGGTCTCTGAAATACCTTCTGCCTCTAGATGTAGGATCTCATGAACTTCTCTGAGCCTTAGTTTCCCTACTTTTAAAAAGAGAAAGTCAGAGTTGACCACCTTGAGGTCTCTTCCAGCTCTAGAGCCTATAAGTATATGAGTTTGGTTTTGGTGTGGTTGCTGTCTTCACCGAGGCAGAGGAGAACCCTCTGTATGTTGGTAGACAGTCTTTATGAGTAACTAGAGTTGAAGAAGGGAGAGAGGGAAGGAAGAAGAGAGGAAGGAAGGAAGGAAGGAAAGGAGGGAAGGAGGGAGAAAGAATGGAAGGAAGGACAGAAGGAAGGGAGAGAGGAAGGGAGGGAGGAAGGGAGGGAGGAAGAAAGGGAGGAAGAAAGGAAGGGAAAGAAAACAAAAGGAAGGAAAGGTTTCTTAAAGGCCTGTCAGTTTCCCTGAAAGCCCAGGCATGATCCTCTCTGACCTTAGCTAGTAAATCCATTCATGGATGACAGACCCATGGCTCATCCCTGGGCCTAGACTCTTCTTATCTAGTTTGCTCAGGCCTGGCAGAACTTGGGCACCCTTGGAAGAATCCTCACAAGGCCTGCAGTGCCAAGGTCTCCATCATGCTAGGGCATCAGAAGAGCACTTTAGTGGTCATTTTAGGGGGACTGTCCCTGTGACTTCATTAGCATAGGGAATTTCCAGGTGAGGGAGTTCTCTCCACCAAGGCAGATCTTCACCTCACCTGCATCATAGAGGCTTAAAGATTTGCCTAGAGAAAGTGTCAAACACTGAGTTGGGAAATGTTGAACAAGATAAAACAGATCACAATTCATTTTCAAACTGTGTGGAAATGGAGTTTGATACCACTGTCCTCAACCAGAGGTTAAGTGATTTGCCCAGGGAACAGCCACAGAGGGTATTGGAGGCAGGACACATTTCAGACCCATTTTGCTGAGGAGAAAGCTGAGGTTCAGCATGGTGTCAGGGCACCAGTGAAATGCTGTTTGTAAATGGAGCCAGGACTAGACTACAGGCCTTCACTGAGTTCTTATAACTACATGACGCTGCCTGTTAAAAATTCTGGTCTTCAGGGAGAAAGGGCCATGCTCCCTTTCTTTCAGGAGAGGAAAATCAAGCCAAGCCTTTAGAGCAGATGGGCAGAGGATGGCAGAGGTGCCCCCCGAGCTGGGCTCCCTCCTCCCCACGCTCTCCTTCACCTTCCTTCAGGTGTGATGAAGGAACACTCAGCCCTGTCACTAACCAGTGATTCCGGGTCCACCTGGGGCTAGGTCACAAAGCTTTGAAAACAAAACGGGCCCCAAGGGCAGGAGCCTGAGTAGAGAACATTCCAGAAGCTCTCTATGGATTTAGTTCCCTGGAAGATTACTGGAGGATTTGGTTGGTTCTTAATTTGCACCCAACCTGATCTGAATCTTTTTAAAAATAGATTCTTCAGGCCCGGAAAGAAGGTAATCTGTCGTCTGCCTTACTGAAATGGAGCCTTTGTTTTCTCCAAGTTGGGCATTTTCATCCCCAATCCAGGAATTTGACTGAGTAGTAGAAACAACCACAAAATTCTGGCCTTTGATTTTCATTTGATTTCCGAACTTCAGCCTCTGAGCCTGCTGTCTCTGGCAGCAGGAACCAGAGGGCCGGAGTCAGGTAATGGAAAATGTTGGGGCCCTGGCTTTGGAGGGAGAAGGCCCTTGGAGTACAATTACCGGCTCCGGAACCAGCCACTGGGAATAGCTCGTTCTGTGGGCTGGTGGATGTTGGATTAACCTGACTGTGCGCACAGCGGGGCCCGAAGAGACTTGGCAGGATGCTTCTCCAAGGTTTCCAACGCTGATGAGCACTCAGGCCCTCCCACGTTGGAAACTGGTCCAGAACAGTTCCAGTAATGGATGTCGGGACCCCCGAGGTCCACTCGGTGATGGGAGAGGTGTTTGTTTACAAGCTAAGAGATACTCAGTGTGCCACTGTGCTCCATAATGACATTCTGAACCCATTACCGCATTTTGAAAAACTAAGCTGAAGCTTCCACATCCTGGAGTGGTCCTGGAATGGCCTCTAATAGTGGAAGAGAGGGATCTGTTTGTACTGGGGGAGGTGTGAGTGCAAATCTGCCCTGCCACACTTACTAGCTGTGGGATCACAGGCAAATCAGTCAACCTCTCTGAGTTTCAATCTCCTCCTCTGTAAAACGGGAGCAATTACCCATGGGCTACCCAGCCTCTGAGGTATGAAACGGCGCATCTAAGGCGGTCTTGGCAGTCTTTAAAGCAGTGTGTAAAACACCTATTTTTAATCGTTATTTAAGACAGGGCATTGGTGGTGCTGAGGTTGGTGCCTAGAATTTAGAACCAGAAGAGGGTCTTGGCTTAGCTAGTCCAGCCTCCTCATTTTACAGAGGAGGAAAACAAGACCCAGAGCCCGAATAAGTAGCAGAATCAGAATTTGAATTCAGATCTACAGTTTGCTAATCCAGTGTTCTTTGTGGGCCTGGAGTCAGGAAGACCCAACTTCAACTCTGACCTCAGACATTAGCTGTGTGACCCTAGATAAAGTCACTTAAACATCCATCTGCCTCAGTTTCCTCAAATGTAAAATCAGGGTCATAATAGCACCTGCCTCTCAGGGTTGTTGTGAGGGCCAAATGATTTAGACTCTGTAAAGCATTGGCTTATAGGTTAAGTACTGTTCGCTTGTTTCCTTCCTTCCCCTCCCCTGTCCTAAGTCTGAAAATCCTTGGGTCCGTGTAGGGCCTTCCTGAAGGGTTTTTGGGTGCCTCAGAACTCCTTTATTTGTTGAATAATCTGGATGTTGAGACTCTCCGATCCCTCTCATAGATTATGGGGAGCCAAGGTCCCTTACTCCATCAGTCACCCCATATTCAGTGAAGTGTCTTCTATGGCCCAGGGCTCTTCAGGGCTGACAGGGCCTAGCCCCTGTCTCTGAATTCTCCAAAAGGGGGAGAGGTTTCCAACTCTTTCTCCTATTGCTTTCTAGAGAAAGGGAGGGCCTGCTGATACCAGGCCCCACTGGTGGATCCTTGAAAGGGTCCAGGGCACATCTGGGACTTCTTACTGGAGATCCTGACAATTCCATTTTTGTCCATAGTGCTTAGCATTATTCCTGGCACATAGGAAGCATTTAGTATGTCCTTGTTGATTGATTGGATCTCTGACCTCATTCACCAGAGGCCCTTATAGACATAAGCACTTTTTTATAGTCTCCCCAAAGCCCTGCAGGCACCTTTGGAGGGGAGGAGGGAGGCTGCACTGGAAGTTTGGATGAGAGCCATGCTCAGTTGGAAGGCAGGATGTGAATGGTTCTTGGAAAGACTTTTCCATCCCTCCCCCTTGCTGGTGTCTGTACTTGCTGATAAAATGGAAGAAAAGGTCTCTATGAAGAAGTGGGGGACTATGGGTGTGAAATGTGGCATGCCTTTAACCTTCAGACACTCTTACTGTCTCTACTGTATTGCTTGGAGGGTTCATGGGGAGGGAGGTGTCTCAGTGGGGTTTGGGGGGGGGGGTTAAGGGGAATTGTGATATAAAAACAAAATCCAGAAAGGAGAAAAAAATAGGTAGAATGACCTTGCCTTTATCCTTCCATAGCAAATCCTATTTCACAGAGTGCTCAAAGTCCTCAAGCTGGGGCCTTAAAAAACATCTATGTCCTTTGCAAGTAAATATCCAAGACCTTCACCCACGTACCCACTCACTCCCTGCCCCCAAACAGGTTTCAAGAAAAATCCAGGGTTGCACAGATGTGACTCTGGGAGTGGGGATGGGGACAGTTTGTTCAGTTCATGTAATTATTGCGCCAGTTTTTCCTGGTTACTGTATCTTGATATACCAACTGCTCATTAATTTATAAGAATCTTCCATGGAATGATGGTAGCCCAGCAGTCAGTGGGATAAGCTGAGCCAACAAGGGATGAGTGATGTTGGGCAAGATACAGGGGGGTCTTGGAGGAAATTGTGGTGGGACTCAGTTTCCTGTAACTGGCTTTCCTTAACTCCCATGTTCTACTCTGTTCAGTATGTTTATCATGTGTACCATTTTAACCAACTGTGTGTTCATGGCCCAACACGAGCCCCCGCCATGGACCAAATACGTTGAGTAAGTATCTCTCTCCAGGTTGCCTCTCTGCCTAGAACCTCCTTTTCTCTTTTCTTACTCATTCCCTTCCTGCTGCCTTGACCCTGGTGTCCTCAATGTTTGGAGATACCCATTACAAACACTGACTATGGGGTAAAATTGAGACTCATAGATGTGCGTCCACTTTATGAAGGTCACACAGTCATTTAGAGGCAGAGGTGGGGACTGACCCCCTGCATTTTGACTCCTGGGCTGGCATCTTTCTGTCTTTAGAGTGGAAACCCTCTGTGTTGGTGCCCCAAGTCTTAACACAGTGTTTAGTATACAGTAAGTGCTTAATAAATGCCTTTTCCATCATTTCTTCACCTCTTTGTCAGGTAGAAGGTGATCCTTTGCTGGGTGTCTCTGCCCCACCCTTCTAAGGATGCTATGTCTCATTATCTCCCTCCTGTCATTTGAGCTACCCTCCAGGACGCTGGAAGTTTGGATAGGTCCCCATGACTTCCCTGACTTCAGAACTGACTGTGGCAAAGAGGGGCTTCTGAACCTCCCCTCCCTTTCCCCAACCTATCATTTATACCTGTCGTTTTTAGGAAAAACTCTAGGCTGTGCTTCCTCCACCAAATTTAAGTTCCTCATTTAAATGATTTCTCTATGAGTATGCGGAGTATTTGGCATCCTTTGAGGGAAGTCAGCCTTCAGTGATAACTGGCCTTCAGGAAGTCAGCTGACCAGCATCTCTCTCCCCCAAATACTCTAAGTAGGAAAGATCAGGGATGTGAGTTCAAATCTTATCTCTGAGGTTTGCTGGCTGTATGACCTTGCACAAATCCCTTAACCTCCTTGGGCCTCAGTTTCCCTATCTGCAAAATGAGGAGGTGGAGCTAGATGGCCCATAGACTCCTTCCAAATCTGAATCTGTGAGCTGCTGACTACCTTATATAAAGGTGTTCAAGTCTCCTCTAAAAGTCCTGTTCTTGAGTCAGGATCCTGATAGACCAGTTTCTGGATATCCCACGACACAGTAGGAAATGATTGTACTTCTTGGCACTTCGGGGAATTGATTGCTCTGGGATGCAGACCAAGGCTCACCCTCATAGACACACTCGAGAGCATATATACACTCCCAGGTCACTATTTGGGGCATCAATGGCTTCGAGGGGCTATCTGCCCCACCTGCCTCCCCAACCCCCTAACTGAAAGATGGCAGTAGTCACCCGGCTTTTGAATTGATGCCATTTCAATGGGAAGGGTTGGTCTCAAGGCTGTCTGGGAACTCAGAGCAGCCTACAGACCACATCCTTACAGATGACCAGTCAGTCAACATATCTCCATTTAATATTCACTGTATTCCAGGCATCATGCAAAGAACAGGAAACAAAGAAAGGCAAACAACCTTCCCCAGTTCAGGAGGGGCTCAGAACATTCAGATAACCGGGGAACACCCAAGATCTCTGCAGAGCAGTAGAAAAGGGATAAGAAGAGTAAAAGCCGACTCAGTAGCCAAATGGGTGCTCTGAGCTTCTGAGGCCCCATGAGTTGTGGAGACCTGGAATGCCCACCGAGTTCCATTGCCCATGGGGTCATTTTGAAGGACTAATAGGTAGAAAGTGAAGCATCAGCAGAATCATAGATTTAAAGCTGGAAGGAGTTTCAGGGACCATCTAGTCCAATTCCCTCCTTTAACAGAGAGGGAAACTGAGACCCAGAGAGAAGGGACTTTTCAGGTCACGTAAGTCATAGGATTTGGACCCAGGTTCTCTAACTCCAGATACAGGTCCAGCCCTGATATGTGCCATTCAAAGTCCTGTACTGGCTTTGGAAGAACACCTTGTCCCAAAGTGAGAGGAGAACCACTTCCTTGTGGGAGGTATATTAACCCTTCCAGGCCCTGTCAACTTACAGATCCAAGAGGTTTGAATGACCAAAGGGAGAGGGAGTTGTGTTCACATTTTTGTGTTCTGTAACAGCTCTTCCCTTCATAGAATTCAATTCAATGAGCATTTATTAAATGTTTGTTGTGTGCAAGACACCTTCTAGAGGGGATAGAAAGAGGAAAGACAATACAATATAGACCTGCCCTCAAGGTGCTTATTGCAACCTACATGTGAAAGAAATTGGCATGGTTCTATACAAGGTGGAACATGGTCAGGTAATATAGGAGTTTAGATGAAGTTCCCAAAGAAATCTGAGAAGGGGCAGGGAATCAGAGAAGGCTTCTTGGAGGAAGGCACTGAAGCAAGAAACGATTGCTGTGGGGAGAGACAGAGGAGAAGCCTGTTCTAGTCATGAGGGGTGGCCTGTGCCAATGCAGGAGATGCTCAGATGGAATGAATGCATGAAGATGCACAGGATAAAAAAAGTCCAGAAAGAACAGGTGGAGCCCAACTGTGGATGGCCTCCAAAGCTGGGACCTGTGTCTGGGAGTATGTGTGCTTAGGTGTATGTAGATGCATCTATATGTGTGTCTATAAATATGCACATATATTATATTATATGAGGTGTTCTGAGGGAATCAGAAAGGATTTCATTAGAAGGCAGTATTTGAACTTTGAAAGAAACTAGGGATTCTTAGAGGTGTAGA
The DNA here is from genome assembly GCA_028658325.1 of Potorous gilbertii. Classification (NCBI taxonomy): domain Eukaryota; kingdom Metazoa; phylum Chordata; class Mammalia; order Diprotodontia; family Potoroidae; genus Potorous; species Potorous gilbertii. The sequence goes on from CM053772.1 coordinate 14,676,583, forward strand.
TGAGGAGGGAGGGCATCCCAGGCTTGGGGGACAGCCTAGGTAAAGGCATGGAGAGAAGAGATGCCATGTTTAAAATGCCATGTGTAAGGACTGGCAAGAATGGCAATTCAGCTAATAGGCCAAAGGGAGGAATGGGTGATTAGTCCAAAATCAGTAGGAGCTAGCTTCAAACATCAAAGAGAAGAGTTTTGGTTTGGTCCTAGAGAGGAGGATAGCTGGTAGACCTAAGAAAGACACCAGTGTCTGTAAGGTTCCTAAGCCTTCTAGATATGTGCTCTAGAGCAGTCATTCCCTCAGCATAGGAATAATACTGGCAATGTCCAATTATTGATCAGTCATCTTATGAAGAACATGTTCTTAATACATGGTTCTTGGCACACAGAAGGGAGATGGTCAATAAAAGTTCAATGAACACAAGTGAGTTGAATTTCCATATAACCTGAAATATAGAGCCATCTGTGAGATGCTGTGGATTTGGCCCATTTGATATCAAAGTAGGACTTGGTCCACTATCTCCCACAAGCCGTATTCCTGCATTCCCTCCCCACTCTTCTAACGTTCCCAGATGAAAGCCCAGTTCCTCGAAATTTCCTCAAAAGTCCAATAAACAGGCAGGTTTTGAGTGGTCCTGAGCCCCCATCCAAGTTTCTGTTCCTCACCTGACAGCCCGACCAGCTCACTGACTACTGAAACTGACCATGAAGGGAACAAGGAGCTTAAGCAATTTTCTGTAGGCTCCTCCTCCCTCAACAAATCCCAGAAACTCAAGTCTCATATCCAGCTCAGCTGTTCAGGAAAAACCTGGTCTAATCTGATTCTCCTTCTGCATGCCGAGGAACGATCTAAGAAAACCATGACTCCCTGCTTCCCCTGACAATGTCATAGATGTACACTTTCCCCATTTTCCATGTATGCTATAATTCTTCTCCCCTTCTGTTTCAGGTACACCTTCACTGCCATTTATACCTTTGAGTCATTGGTAAAAATATTGGCGAGAGGATTTTGTCTAAATGCATTCACCTTTCTCAGAGATCCATGGAACTGGCTAGATTTCAGCGTGATAGTCATGGCGTAAGTACCCTCAACTCTTGCCCTTTGGCTGAGCAGGGTCAGATGGGAAGCCCTCCATCTCCCTGTTTCCTAGATTCCCATGAGGGGCCAAAAGCCCATCTGCCATTCTGCTAGGACCTCTGTCCCCAGAAACCTGGTCTGCAGCCTTAGAATGAGGTATCCATCCTTCCTGTGCTCGGAGACATGCTCTGACTCCAGAGCTGAGCAAGGTGGCCTCACAGGAGCATCCCAGAGCAGGAGACACGGGCTGAGCAGAGGAGAATTCTGTACATCATAGATTCCATGTGTTCCTGAAGACGTGAAATCGGGTTATAAGCCAAGAAACAAAACGGAAATCCCTCCGAGAAACACATGCCCACGTACCTTATGCCAGCCGCGCCCAGAATTGCAATAATAGCTAGCATTTATATGGCGCTGTAAGGTTTGCGAAACACTTAACATAAATTATCTCACTCGATCAGTCCCTTCTATGGGGATGTCTCTCTACCACCATCTTGGTTGACGTCTGTAGGGAAATCAAGACGCGGTAGCCTAGGGCTTAGTAGCCCACCTCCAAAGAGGTGGAAAGGGAAAGTTGTAAAAGTGACGCGGTTAGCCTCAGGTCACAGCCATTCCCCTGCAGCGCAGGGACTAGCAGACAGTCTACTGCCTCCATGGAGGGTCCTCTGTGACACACAGATGCCCAAAGCTGGAGCATCCCCGCTTCCTCCAGGAGACTCTCTGAGCCAAGACAGGAACATTCTCCAAGGTATGGCGCGTGAGAAGGCTGGCCTTGGAGGAACCGCCTTGCCCTGGGCCCCCAGCAGCATGCCTCAGAGGCCGAGCATCGTCTCTAAGGCTCCTAATGCAATTAGGAGGCTGGTGGAGTGCAGATGGCTTGGCCAGTGACCTTTTGGGAAAGCAGGCATACTCGCATTTGCCTGGCACAGCCTTCCCACGGCTCCCTTGAAATTCCCATGCAAAACCTTCCCAAAGGTCTCCCTCTCCTTTTTCCCAGGGTTGGGTTACGTCCTAGCTCACATCCTGAGCAAGGGCACAAAGCACCGATCGTGAAACAGACGAATAACAATTGGAAACACATTTCTAGACTGCTTTGTAATTTGCAAAGCACTTAGCGAAAGGGCCTTATTCCAGCTCCGACCCAAGAAGTCAGTGCCACAGATATCGTTATTCCCATTTTCCAGATGAGGAAATTGAGGTCCAGAGAAATTAAGCAACTTGCCCTTATAGCTCCCAAAAGTGCAAAGTAGGATTTGAACCCAGGTCTTCTTGACTTCCAGCATTTTATATACTGTACCCATTCTCAGAGATGACTGATCTGGGACAGGAGAGAGTGATTCATTAAAACACAGAAATATAGAACTTAATCAACTAACATTTACTGAGCACCTACTATGTGCCACACACATTGTGGTCGTAACAGCCTTGAACATAATCTCAGCTGATCCTGACATGCCTCTGGGAGGTGAGAGTACTATCAAGATTTTTATCTCCCCTTTGCAGATCAAAAAGGTGAGGCACGGAGGAACGTGGATCTGCCCATAGTCACTCAGCTAATAAGCAGTCACTCCACACTCAGACCCACAATGGTGGGCTCCAGATTGCCAGCAGCTCCAGTCTGCTCTGCTCAGAGTCCAGGATGAGGGGGGTGGGGGAGTGGAGGGGGGCAGGTTCTCTCAACTTTTTCAAGAGTCTGCTTTTTCAACCTTACTTCCTCATTCACCCCATCAGACACACTGAACTCTTAGCTGGACACTGCCCTTGCTGCCTGTACCCCTTTATCAAGATTGATCGTGACTTTCATTGATTTGCTTTGAACTTTATAAAGCTGTGTGTGTGTGTGTGTGTGTGTGTGTGTGTGTGTGTGAGAGAGAGAGAGAGAGAGAGAGAGAGAGAGAGAGAGAGATGCTCAGAAAGATTATTACGTGGTCACTATTTCTGTCAAAGGGTCTACCATGAATCAGTAACTTAATCTATCTGAGCCTCAGTTTCCTTATCTGGAAAATGGGGATAACATTACTTGACTCACAGTGTCATATAGTTAATAAGTACCCAAAGTAAAATTTGAACCCAGGATTTCCTGAGTCCTAGTCTATTACACTGTCCATTAGGTCCCATCACCACTCTGACCCTGTTGTGATGCATGCTGAGAACATCCTTCCCCCACCTCCACCCTCCAGTCTCAGCTCTTACCTCCCCCAGAACTTCCTCCTTGACTCCTCTAGCCCTAGACTGGCATAATGGAGAGCACATAGTGCCTTGGACATGGAGTGAGGGGATTTAGGTGCAACTACTGCTTCTTCTGCTTGCTTCCTTTTTGGCTTTGGGCAAATCACTGCCCACCTCTTGGTTGCCTCAGTTTTCTCCCATGTCCCATTAAGGGGTGGGACTAGATAGCTCTTTGTTTTCTTCCTTTTCCTTCCTTCCTTCCTTCCTCCCTTCCCTCCCTCCTCCTTTTCCTCCTTCTTTCCCCTCTCTCCTTCCCCAATCCCTTCCTCCTTCCCTCCTTCCCTTCCCTCACCCTCTAATTAGTACAGGCAGCTCCCCAGTGTGAACACTCTTTGTGGATGAAAATCCAACACCTAACCTGTCAGTCACGTCCCTTCTCCGAACTTCAGTCTCTTAATCATAAATTAGATCTTTGCACCAGAATGTCTTCCAAGACCACTTCCAACCCTAGGCATCTGTTGTTCTAGGAAGACATGGGCTTGGTGACTGCCAAGGTCCCTTTCTAGAATGATAATTCTGCAATTCTGTGAAATAAATTGAACGAAATTAATTTCATCAAACCCTAATGAGTAATGACTGCTGTGTCAGCTCTGGTCAAGGGGGAAGACAAGAGGAGACAGCTGACCCTTTACCCCAAGGAATTCTTAGGACAGTTGGAAGAAGGTGGTGTCTACGAGAACCACACCCCCACATACATACAAATGTACACAAACACTACAAAGATATAATAGGCAAATGCATGCATGAACACATACATCGACACACACATGCACAGACCTAGAGCATAATGCCCACATATGCATACACAAATAGTGTACATACATACACACATACATACACTCGCATGTGCAAACATACATCACACAGTACATAAACCTATGCAACACAATACAGGCAGGCACAGTGCATGCCTACATGCACATACAAACAGGCAAATGAACTTTGTATGCACACACAAAATGTTGACCCACAAACACACATGTACACGCAGACACACAAATACAGCAGGTACACACAAACACACAGGCACACACATACAAACACACAAGCATGTGCATATACACACATGTGCACACATATACAAACCTATACTGTGCAAAACAAATATTCATGATACACACAGGCACACACACAAACATACAGACACAACATGAACACATATATAAAACCACCGAACCACAACCACACCTTCATATAGAAATACACAAACATACATGAGTACACACATGTGTGCCCAAACACACATGTCCAGCTACACACACACACACATCTGGGAACCAGTTGGTCTAAAGGCCAGGTCCCGGTCAGTTGGCCATCTCACTTCCCATTCCCTGGTGAACATCACAGTTCAAAGGCACCTTGGTTGTGTTTGTTCTTTGGGTTCTAAATATCAGCCAGATAGGCCCTGTCTGATCCGGCCACCCTCACTTTTCCTCTTCGTATCCCCAGCCTGACAGATTATTGAGCACACGTAATAAACATTTAATAAATACTTGTAGACTGACTGCCTGATTGACAGATGAAGTCAAAATCAGAGGTCTCATGAGCAGCAAGCCAGTGAAGGCTGGAGATGAGAATAGAGAGATCATAGGCACTGCCCACTCTCCACACACCCCAGCAATGATGCCCCAAATCTCTGCTCCCAGACCAGAAATCAGGAGTGAGCTAAGAAGAGTGTGGCTAGCTCCAAAGGTTAGCCATGATCTCTCTCTCCTGTGCCCCACAATGCTCAGCTCCTTCTTGGGAGGCTGGTGGGAGCTCAAGGAACTAGGGCTGGGCCCTTCTGCTCCTCATCCTCCCCCTGGCTTTCTCCCAAGGAGGAGAGGGAAACCCCCTCCCTACTCAGAGAAGACCTGAGGCATGCAGAATGGATGAGAGAGAAAGGAAGGGAGAGTCAGAGACAGAAAAACAAGAGGGGAAGAGGAGAGACAGACAGAGATAGAAAGAAAGGGACACAGAGAGACAGAGACAGACTGAGAGAGAGAGAGCAAGTTTGTGAGTGCGTATGAAAGAGAGAGAGAGAGAGAGAGAGAGAGAGAGAGAGAGAGAGAGAGAGGGAGGGAGAGCGCCTTCCCTATAGCAACACCTCCAATTTGGGGACCTTCACGGCTGTGTTCCAGCCTCCCTCATCACTCGGGGAGTTGTTATGGAAACCAGCCGTGGAGGGAACCTCGGGGAGGAAGAAAAGGAGGGAAGGAGGGGGAGGGGGCATGTCCCCCAGAAACAAGAGGCCCAGAATGTCCCCTCTGAGCAGGCATCCCGTGTGGCCCCTGCGCCTGAAGCAGCAGACTCTGCAGGAGGTCATTGTGCCCTGGGTGGGTGTGAGGGGGAGCTGCCAGGCTGCCCTCCTTTCTTCTCATTTCTTTGCAATCACAAAAGTTCTGTTTTCAAATGCATGCTCAGAGCCAAGCTGCATCTGGAGTAATAGAAAATGAATAGTTTTTAATGAGGAATTCATTAGAGTGAGACAGGAATTATACACATTAGAACTCCCTTTCTCTCCTTGACCTGCAAGGGAACTGGCAGCGGTCACCACACCTCTACCCACCCTGGCAAGGCCTGTCTGCAGCCTCCAGAAGTTTACCCCATAAAGAAAATCACGTGGATCAGCAGAGAACAAGGGGCTTCTGGGCCCCAGAGGCCCCCCACCCCCACCTCACACCCAGGCTTTTCTTCTGTGGCAGCAGGAGAATTTCCCCACATGCACATATACGTGGCCCCTCTCACCTGGTCAAGGAGCCAGGAAGAGTAAGACTCCAGGGCATTCATCCTCAGGGCTTTTTACCTCACCAGCTCTGGACCTCAGGCCAGGGCCTCAGCTCTCCCCAGGTCACAGACCCTGGAAGGCTTCAGCAGCCAGCTAGCCAAAACTCAGATGACAGAGTCCCTTTAGAATATCCTCAAGGTGTTGTCAGCCAGTCTTTGTCCACCCACCTGGACCCTTCTCTGACAAATAGTTGGACACATGTGTGAAGCCATTGAGTGTACAATTACACCCCCCACAACCCAATCTCCCTCTTCCCCTCCCTCCCTCTCTCTCTCCCTCTCTCTCTCTCTCTCTCTCTCTCTCTCTCTCTCTCTCTCTCTCTCTCTCTCTCTTTCTCTCTCTCTCTCCCTTCTCTCTCTTCTCTCTCCCTCCCTCCAGTTTCTCCTCTCTCCCTCCCTTTCATGGACAGGAACCCTGACACAGACCATACCCTGACCTTGGCAGCCATCTCTGAGATCAGCAGCCTTCTGTGCCACCTGCCAGGACAGAGGGCACTGTCAAGGAAGCTGAGCTCCTTGAGGGTAGGGCCTGTTTCTGCCTTTCTTTGTATCCCCACCATTCCTCTGAAGACCAGTCCATAGGAAACATTTAATGAAAGCTGGTCGGTTGGCTAGGCTCAGAGCCTTGTCCTCCACACCATGAAGATGATCCTCATTCAGATTCCAACACCCTGTCCTGCCCTTGTGGCCTTGAAAGACTTGGCTTCCCTGGGCCTCAGTTTACACATGTAAAACAAGGGGGTGAAACTATCATTCATACACACACACACACACACACACACACACACACACAGTAGATTCCAACTGGATACCCGCATCTCTCATCTCAAGGGAATGGGATATCCAGAGGTTCTGTCCCACTGATGTCCATAGAGGGGGGTTTCTGGGAAGGAGACTCTCCCTCCCACACTCCAAGTCTTAAGCCTGGGGCAGCAATGCTTCTCTGGCCTTGATTCAGGCTCAATTTGGTTATAGTTTTTCAAGGGAAATGATTATCATTTTTTTCCAATCTGTGTATCCCCAGCACTCACTTCAAGGCCTTGCACATAGTAGGTGTTCGGAGAACGTTTGTTGAATTAAATTGAACTACATCAATTTGACCCAAGGTTAGTTTCATATTTGAGACAGATTTGTTCATACTCTAAATTCAGGTTACAATAGAATGTGATGGGAGGAGGACAGAATTGGCAGTCAGACGGCTGAGTTCACTGCCCAGCTCTACTGCTCACTACCCACAAGACTTGGGGAAAGTTGTGTAGCTTCCCTGGGCCTGCCTCAGTTCTCCAATCTATAAAATAAGGGAATTGGATGTGATCAAATCCTGCCTTTGATGCTTACCTGAGTGACCTTGGGCAAGTCACCTAACTTCCCTGGTCCTCAGTTTCCTCATTTGTGAAAGGAAGAAATGGAACTAGATCAGGTTCTGACTTTGACACTAACCCCCTGTATGGCCTTGGGTGAATCACTTAACTTACTTGGGCTGGGGTTTGGTCATCTGTTAAATGAAAGAGTTGAACTCAGTGGCCTGTGAAGCCCCTTGCAGCTAGGTAAGAGGGACCCCTGTAGAGTGATGTAGAGAGATCTGCTTGTTAATGACACTACCCTAAGAGCTATGTGAAAGATCAAGGAGATGGGAAACATTGAGATGAAGGAATCGATGAATGAATGAATGAATGAACAGCTCTGAATAGGCATCCACCGTGTGCCAAGTACTGTGCTAAGTACTGGGGATAAACATTCGAAAAACAAAGCACAGGCTGGGCATGGCTCACTATGTCTGTACCAATATCCACAGTCAGAAACTGTAGTGCAAACCGATGCCTGATGTATCCCCCCAATCCCTTCTTCCTAATGTGTCCCCCACTCCCTTGCTGTGCTGGGGACCCCATGTTATTTACTAGGTTCACAAGGAAGGGTTCAGGTCATGTTGTGGACTTTTGAGTCAGGCCTCAGGGAGGTCCCAGAGCCAGTGAGGCATCCTCCAGGAGGTCATGATGGAGGGGACATGAGAGGCAAGTAGGAAAGAGAGAGCAACCCAAAGGCCCTCTTGGAAACCAGTGAAACTGAGTTTTGGAAAGGAAACCTCGATAGCTCTAACTTCTGATTTTTCTGATCTCTCTTTTAGATGTGGGGAAGGTCGACACCTATTTTTATGTTTATGATTCCACCATTAAACTTAACAATCAGTGCCTACTGTGTTCCAGAGAAATAACCCAATGGGATAAACTTTCTGTCTCTCTCCTATTTAATCATCTGACACATGTATATCATGAGGGTCTTTGGTCAATCACAGGATCACACAGAAGTGCAGGTTCAAAGCTGGAAAGGCTCAGGACTCTTCTCTAGGGGTCCTTCACCTTTTGTGTGGCCTGGGTCCATGGTATTCTGGAGAACCCCACAAATCCCTTCTCAGAATAACGATTTTGAATGTGTAAAATAAAATAACAGAGGAAAGAAATGACATCAAAAATAATTTACATGTATACATATATATATATATATATATGCATACACAAATTCTGTGCCCTGAATCATGCTGTCACTCACTAGAAAAACGGGCATATTAAGTAGCAGACTCTTTGAGAAGAAGGCCTTGTGCACCATCTTTCTGTTGGTAGTGAAGGGTAATTGCCACACAGTGGCCTCTCCCATTTGGGGATAGTTATTAGAGGCAGAGAGGGTTGGGAAGGTTTCTAAAATTCTCAGGGTCTGTGAAATCCTTCTGGTCAGTATTTCTGGGTTAGAGTGGCTATGCATCTCCCCATTTACATTGGCTCTGCCCCCACAGAGTGAAATGCAAAATGACTCATGAACCTAGAATGAAATGGAAAATAGAGAGGTCTAAGGATTAAAAGTAGAGATAAGAAAGGAACCTCAGAGGACAAAATGATCAAGGTCTTTTTCACAAATGAAAAACTAAGGCCAAGAGAGGGAGAATCCCTCTCCCAAGGTCATACAGGTACCAAGTGTCAGAGTGGAATAATAATGAGAAAGTATCCCTAAATCATCTAGATATTTAAGGGAAAAGGAATGGCTAGAGAACCAAGAAGACCTGAATTCAAATTCTGCTTCTAACAACTAAACTTGGACAATTCACTTCTCTTTTTAATAACCCAGGCAACTTAAGACCATACATTACAGAGTAGCTGCTGTTGTGTCTGTGGAAGGAATTTTCTCACTGTTATTTCCCTCTACTGATGAAATAGGCTTCCTCCACCATTTTTTTTTCAGGAGAAAGGATTGGGGAGTGGGGGGAGGTTGCTCTTTCCTGTGTGCATGGGGCCTACATTCCACAGTGTCTCTCTGATTTGCCACGGCATCTCTCCTCCCATCCCCACTGAGAAACCTGACCTTCTTCCTGGGTTATTTCTGATGCCTTGGATGCCTAAACCATAGGAGACTCTGGCTGACCAGATGCTTACATCTCTCTGGCATCATTATAGTGGTCAATAAGACACTGGGGCCTGTCGTCTACATCCCCAAGAGCCCCATGGGCTTCCCTCCCCTAAGAGTATCCCAGGGACAGCCTCTGGGTGTTGGGGTGGGGGTTGTGGGGGGGGAGGGTGTGCTCTCTTTTTTTTAATTCCCAATAACTGTGGTTTGATTCTGCAGGTATGTATCAGAAAATATAAAACTAGGGAATTTGTCGGCTCTTCGAACTTTCAGAGTCCTGAGAGCTCTAAAAACTATTTCAGTTATCCCAGGTAAGGCCCCGGACACTCCCCTGCTCGCAGCTCACACCTCCAAGTGACTTTCTCTCTGTCCCCTTGTCCCTCGTCCCCTCGATGTTGTCCTCTGCTGGCGTCTCGTCATTGTCTTGTGTGTGCCTTTCCCTTGTTACAGATACACCACTGAATTTGTGGACCTGGGCAATGTCTCAGCCTTACGAACCTTCCGAGTCCTCCGGGCCCTGAAAACTATATCGGTCATTTCAGGTGAAAACCAGGTCAAACATCAAGGCTGGACTGACAGATGCCCCCCTAGAGTTCCCCTGCTCCATTCCCTGGCGTCAGCCCAAAGGCTGCCAAGCGCTCTGGGAATGGATCACACTTGAGGATACTCCTGTCCTAGAATACACCCCCTCCCCCAGTCTGTGTGGTCTGAGGGCCTGGCTCCCTCCTCTCCCCACTCCATCCCTCCCTTCAGAAGTGCCTGTGGGGAGATGGGCTCCCTCCTGCAAAGTCCTCTCTTAAAAGGCAACAGAATCAAGTTGCAGGGTCTCTGTCATTTCCAAATCTGCTGTTAGTATTATGATTAACAGTATCGATCATATGAATCAGCCTAAGCCTCTTGTTCCAGCATTTAAGCTCAAAGCTCCATCCCCACGTGTTTATATTTGACAGCTGAACCCAAACACCACTCCAGCAGAAACAGTCTTGGGAAGCCAGTATGATGACATTGTCCCAACCATGAGATAGCTTTTATTCTCTCCAGGTTTAGCCTGCAGATCACCTATTCCTTTCCTCTCCCAATTCTCTTCTCCCCCACCCCGAGGCTGGCAGTAAAAGCATCCTTGAGACCCCTGGGGTCTCCCTCCCACCAGCCCAACCCACAGACTTTCTTTTAATCAATAGTGTAATCTTTGGACAGGTCTCCTTCAGCCTTGGTGTTTAACAGATCTAACCTGCATGGCAAGGTAGAAGACGTAGCAATCCATGCATGGCAGCTTCAGCGGGCCGTGCACCTCGGCAGATGTTGGCAATGACCCTTTGCAAATCCCCTCTGCACAGGAGCCGTTCCAGGAAAGGGGGGTGGTCCCCCTCCTCTTTGTCAACACTGGAGGGGGTGGAGGAGGAGATCTCTCACCTGCTCACGCTGGACCACAGTCAGATCTACCACACACCCCCGGGGCCAAGCACAGAATGAAATTATGACTGTCCTAAGGGCCTCCACAAAGGAGGGAGATCCCTCTGGGCTCTCTTACAGCCAACACTGGGCTGTTCATAGTGAAGGGGGAAATGGCCCGGATAGTCTTGATTCAAGTGATCTTGGTTTCATTTGGAACAGTCACATCAGGGCTCAAGGCCCTTACAGTGGGAGCAGAGAGGGAGGGGGTTTTGATGTTCAGGCATGACAACACAGTCGTTTAAGGGGGTTAGACATTGGAGGATACATGTCCCGCTCTTTGTTCCAGGGACATGTGTTCCTGCCAAAACAAGGGAGAAGGTCTCAAAGCCTGAATTGCTGGGATAAGTGGCAGGGTCATCTCCAGGCTGACCTGCGCTGGTGGCTGGCACAGCAGTTCTAAAAGTCACAGGAGAATCAGATGAGAATCAGAAAGGACCCTCTTCATGGATTCAAAGCTCAGTGAGCCCTTGGAAATCATCAAGTTCAGGTCTTTCATTTTATAGAGGAGGACCTGCCATACAGAGAGACTGACTTGGCCAAGGTGACACAGTCTCTAACTGTTTGAGGCAGGATTCAAACCCAGGCCTTTTAAACTCAGTTCTTTCTGATGCCCAGTCCAGTCTGTAGCCAGTACCCCAGCCAGCTGCATCTCACCAACTCTTTCAAGGCTCACAGAGAAGTGAGAGACCTGAACTCACACAGGTAGCAAGTGTCATGATAAGACTTGAACCCAGGTCCTTGAATGCTGAGATCAGCATTTTTTCCTGCGTAGTTCACATTTAGACAGTGCCTTACAGGTTACTGAGTGTTTTCTCACAGGTAGTGAAAGTAGTACTTACCCTTATCTTACAGATAAAGAAGCTGAGGTTTCACCACAGTTAGAAAGATGGCCAGCTGCTCAAACCTGGATTGGAAGAGAGTGGCACTAGACCACCTCTCATTTGTGGCTCCATGGAGGTAGCCAGAAGCCTTATGAGCTTCCTAGGGTTCCAGGGCTCAAGATGGCACTGCCTGGAGTCAAGGCCTGCTCCCCCTCACCATCAGCCAGTCTCACATGCTACTGACCCTGGGTACAAGACTTGGCATTTGGAGCTAGGATTAGGCCATTCACCTGATGCCATTTTGGCCCATTCTTTTAGCCTGTCAAGGTCTCGGGGATTCTGGCTAGAGCCTCTAACCTCCAACCTGGGCAGCACTGAGTTTCCTGTCACTGCTGGTCTTCAAGGTAAAGGTGGAAAACAACACCCTTGTTTGGTGTCCTATAGAGAAGATTCCAATCTGCCATCATAATTGGCTTCAGTGCTTGTGACTCAATGAGGAGTCCAAGGGACACAGACAGAGGCCTCTCCTTTCTCTCATTCCATGCCTTGGTTACAATCTCAGGGAGAGGAATATGTTTAATGGATTCCTGGATCACTTCTGGATCTTCCCAGTCTATGGTTTTATCACAAAAACTTCCTTCAGATGTAAAGATAATCTCTTTATAAAATGTACGAGAAACATTTAGTTGGGATGGGGGGTGGGGTACAAGTATAACAAGAGACAGTATGGTGTCATGGAGAGGGAGCTGGCTCTGGGTTCAGCTCCCTAAGTTTAGACATTTCAGAACAGGTGTTGATCTGCATTGGCAGAGAGAATTTCTCACTGGGAGTTCCTTAGACTAATGAAAAATCAAGAAACGTAATAGTTAATTTCCTTCTCCAGGCTCTTTCTGGGCAAAGTATGACAATAGATTATTAAGGCCATTTAATTTAAGAGATGATAGATAGACAGATTGATAGATGGATAGACACCGATAGATGATGTAAATAGATATTTGCATATATTATATATATATGGATATAGAGAGCTGCAGATAGAGATTTCCCTGATAATTGAAATCAAAGCGCACTTTTGTCATACTTTGACAAAAAGGGAAGTTTGAGCCTTAGAATCTAAGAACTGGGAGCTGAGTGCCATTTCTTCCTGTGTGACTGAGTAAAATGGGTCTTTCCTTGGGGCAAGGAGCTGGCTGGCCCAGACCTTCAGGTTTTCTCCTGGCTTTGACCCAATGGGTCTGCACCACTGGTCCTCCCACTTCACCTTTCTGTCCTCTTGGGTTTGCTGTGTGCCCCCTCCCCAAGATTTGCCTCCTCTCTCGAAAACAGACCCTTGTGGCCATGAGGGCCAATTCTTACATTGTAGGATGTGGATCTGATGGGCAAGGAAGAGAGGTTGCCCAAGAAACCTTACTGAAAAACCTGGAGCCTTGGTTTGCCGGTCCCCTCTCCTGTAACGGCCTTCCCCCAAAGTGCCTCATGACCTGGGGCCTCAAGCACCCAGGCCATGTCTCCTCCCTTAGGTGATTGCCAACATCTCTAGGGAAGGCTTCTTTCTCCTGCAGGATGCCTGGGGCATCTTTCCACTTTCACTCACAGCCAGAGGTGTGCTTACCAGCAGAGTTTTGTTTCCCATTGTTTGGTGTGCCTGACTCTGCTACCTGACTTGGGTTTGGATCCCTCTCTGACACCAGCCACAGTGGGGGATTTAGCGGATTAACCAGTTTGAGGATGGATAGGTTTTAATCAGAGGCGTGGGCAAAGTCGGGGAGCCCACTTTCTCTTCCTTCCTTGATCTGTGGGAACCAGAGCTGCTAATGGGCAGCCGGGGCCAGAGTGAGGCTGCCCAAGGCTGGGGTGAGATGGGGCAGAAATTCATACCCCATCTATGGGAAACGAGACCAGAGTTCTCAGCCTGGCTGCTTCTTAGAAGAATAACCTTAGTATCACGGGCCAGATTGAATGCATTCACATATTTCTGCTTGTCTTTTACTAAATGGGAAATCCCTAAGGGATCCGGGTTGTGTGACAATCAATCAAGGGCAACCTCCCATGGGAGGGGGGGCTATGATGTGTTCCCTTCTTATGTGTCCCTCTTCCTCCACTTTTCCTAACCTTCCTTCTTTTCTTCTTCCTTCCCTTTTCCACCTTCCCCTCTTCTCCTTCAGGACTCTCCTTCCTCTTTCCTCCCTGGCCCAGCTTCTTCCACCACTAAGGTTGGGGCTTAAAGCCAAGTTCATTCCAATAAAGGAGTTCTGTGATATACCTGATGACCCCTTCCCCCTGCCACCCTATGACAACTGTCTCCTTCCCTCCAGGGATGTCAGGATGAATTTCTAGGGCAGTGAGGAGCATCTCCATCCCCAGGGCCCAACTTCAAAGAGATGTCTCTCTGTAGTACAGTCAGATTTAGTGAGGCAAGGAGAGATAGATGGACAGATGGAAACAGAGAAAGAGACAGAAAAACAGAGAGAGAGAGAGAGAGAATCTTCCAGGGGAGAGAGAAAGGTTGAGAGGGAGTTGGAGATCTACCTCTATCTAAGTTAAAGCAGCCTGGTCTTGCTACTGCCACACTTGGGGTCACCTATCAATTTCCCTGGGATGGTAAGTCCATTCAAAGCTGCATGTGAGGATGAGAGGACTCACAGAGAAGCATAGAGGAGCTCCATTTTAAAGTCCCAGGATTCAGTTGGGGTTCACCACCATGTCCATTCTTTCTTGAAGAATATTGTGCCCTAAGACCTTGAAAGGGGCAAGCAAAGCTTTCACTGCCCCTCTCCTTTTTCCCTTTCTGACCTGTCTGGAGCTGGACACGAGTTTCTGAATGTATGTTCCTTTGTGACATCCTCCAGTGTTCTCCACCACTCGTTTGTTGGCTCTTGTAGAGACCCACAATTGTTTGCCAGTGGGGATTAAGGATGAGTTTTTTTGAGTGTTTTTGTTTGTATGTTTTTTTCCCACCCAGACTGACCCAAGGGAGAGGGATTTGCCATTCTCATGAGTGAAGTCCAAGCCCATGTTCCAACCCCCCTCAATCCCAAATGGATTGTCCCACCTAAGACCCATGCATGTACCCTTTTCCCTGGAAATTCAGGAAGAAACAAAGGCCAGATTACATTGATTTTAGTCACCTGGGCAAAGTAGGGTTGACCTTGACCTTGACCTAGGTCTTGCCCGACCCCATTTCTCTGTATGAACCTCCCTACTCCAGCCTAGCCCACCTAGCAGGGGCCAAGGGCATTCCTTATGGCCTGGGTGGCAGGCCTAAGTTCCATTCCCCTTAGCCCTGCTAGGTGAGTATGTCCTTAATTCCCACATCCATAGGTCCAGAAGGCCCTACTTAGATTGTTGGGGTATCTCCCCCTCCAATCCTATTCCAAGCTCTCTTAGGTCTGAGGAGGCTTCTCTCCAAGAAAGACAAGATGTGACCCAGCTCCGAGTCCCCATGTAGATAGACTCCTGCCCCCAGGCTAGCCTCTGACCTCCTGATTTTCTCTCCCCAGGCCTGAAGACCATTGTGGGGGCCTTGATCCAGTCTGTAAAGAAGCTTGCAGATGTGATGGTCCTCACCGTGTTCTGTCTGAGTGTCTTTGCGCTCATAGGTCTCCAGCTCTTCATGGGCAATTTACGGAACAAATGTGTTCGCAACTTTGTGATACTGAATGGGACCAATGGCACTGTGGTGTCTGATGGCCAAATCTGGGAGTCGGTAGAGGAATACATCAGCAGCCCAGGTATTCCCCTCCCTTCAGGGTCCCTGGTACTGGGGGGAGGGGAGCTGGCCGAGATGTCATCCATAAAACAGGATGCAGGTTGGGAAGGGGAAGATAAACTGACAAAGGAGACCCAAACAAAGTTGTTAGAGAAGTAGGAGGGGGACCAGGTAAGAAAGCTGCCCCCCAAAAAGGCCAGAGAACAGAGAATAAGATGGAAGTATGGAACAAGGGAAAGATCACTCCAAGGAGAATCAGGGGACCTGAGTTCGAATCCCACTTCTCCCCTTAATACCTCTGTAAGTGTTTTGAAATCAGAGATTGCTTTGTATTTCATCTTTGTACTCCCAGGGCTCAGCACAGTGCCTAGCACATAGCGGGCCCTTCATAAAATGTCTGTCAAGCTATAGCCACAGTGGAGAGAGTGCTAGGCCTGGAGTTAGGAAGATTTGAATTCAAATACAATCTCAGATACTAGTTTAGTGATCCTGGGCAAGTCATTTAACCTTTGCCTCATTTTCTTCCACGGTAAAATAGAGACAATAACGCCACTGATCTCCCAGCATTGGTGTGAGAATCAAAGGAGATGATATTTGTAAAGTGCCCTGTACATAGTAGGTGCTTAATGAACACTTGCTCCCTCCTCTTCCCCCCCCCCACCCCCATGGATCTCTGTGAGTTTGGGCAGGTATCTTTTCCTCTTGGCCTCATCATTCATCTATCCAATGAGGGGGCTAGGACTTGATGAGTCCTAGGACTCCTGGATCTAAATCTATAACCCCCACATTAGGTGTCAATCGCCTCCCTTGTGAAAGGAGGAGCTTAGATTGCACAACCTTCTTGAGCCAATCCACATTCTGAGTGCTCTAGAATATGCAGGAGCCACAGAAACAGCAGGAGGACAGAGGCCAAGACCAGTCCCTTGGGAGCCGAGGCAGAGGCAGTGAGTGTCAGGGCCTTCTGTCCAGAAGGTCATCTGTGAAGGGGGAAGGTCAGGCAGTCAATGAACACTTAAGGGCCTGCTGTCTGTTGGACACTGAGCTAAGATGAAAAGACAGGCCAAAACAAAAACCAAGAAAACCCATCCCCATTCCCAAAGAGCTCACTGTCTAATAAGGGATATAATGGGCAAATGACTGTCCATACAAGATTGATATCAAGGATAAATTGCAGATAAGCAGCAGTGGGAAGGCACCAGCCTTGGGGGGTGGGGTGGGGAATGGGAGAGGCTTCCTATAGAAGGGAGAATTTGAAGGAAGCAAAGAAACTGGGAGGCAGAGATGAGAAAGGAGAGGTTCCAGGTCTGGAGGACAAGCAGAGAAAATGCCTGGAGTTGGAAGATGAGAGTCTTGTCTGATGAACAGCCAGGAAGCCACTGTTACTGGGTTGAAGAGTATGGGGAGGGTAGAGGAGAGACTATAAGAAGACTGGAAGAGAGGGGTAAGTTATAAAAGGCTGTGAATGCCAAGCAGGGGATTTCCCAGTTGGTCAATGTTTGTTTCAAATTCAAACCAGGGTCATTGATCCCTGTAAGGATCCCTGTGGGTCACATATTCAATTAGTTTTAAAATGTAATGCTATGTATATTTTCTCATGTTTTTATTTATTTGGATACCTCTTTCCCAATTCTGTTTTTAATCTGGTTTGGCAGCATTCTGAGTGTTTCTGCCATATTTGCTCCATGTTTGACACCTTTCCTATAGGTTACAGGGGGACACTGGGGTATAATGAGTAAGGGGGTGACATAGACCCAGGCTTTAGGGAAGTCACTGTGGTGGCTGGAAGGAGCACAGATTGGAAAAAGGAGAGCCAGAGGCAGGCAGATGCACCAGCAGCTGTTGTAATAGTCTGAGTGTGAGGTGATAAGGGTCTGTATCACAGAGTGGCAACATCAGAGGAAAGATGGGGGTGGGTTTGAGAGGTGTTATAAAAGTCAAATCTACAGGCCTTGGCAATAACTTGGATCTGGAGGGAGGGGAGGAGTCTGAGAACTGGGAGGATGGTGTTGCCCGCTACCGTAAAAGGGAAAATGGGGAAGGAGGTAGGGTAGAGGTGGGGAGGGTTTGAGGAAAAAGATCACAAGTTCCACTTTGGATAAGTTCAGTTTCAAATGTCTATGGGACATCTAGTATGAGATGTCCAATTGGCAGTTAGAGACCAGAGGTTGGAGGTCAGCAGAGAAGCTAAGGATAGATAAATACATATGAGAATCATCAGCCCAGAAGCTGATGAGATTACCAAGTGAAACAACCTAAAGGGAGAAGAAAAGGGGGTTCAGGTCAGAGTCTTGTGGGACACCCACTATTAGCAGCCATGACACAGATGAAAATCTGGCAAAGGAGACAGAGAGAGAGAACCAAGATGGCCGCTCACACAGGTGGTAGAGTTAGAGAAAGATGTGGGCCTTTTTTTAAAGAAAAAGATGGAGGAAGACCCAAGACATTTATAGACTAAAGGAAGCCAGGGCAGGAAGAAAGATTAAAAAGGGGAAGAAGGAAGAGAAGGATGTCCAGAACCCTGCCCCCCCACCAGACTATCCTCTTCCCTCCAGAAGTGTGGCCAGTAGGCTTAGACCTCCTGATGCCATCTTTCTAAGACTGGTGCTTGGCTGACAGCCAACCTGGGGCGCCATATTTCAAGGGAAATGATTCTAGGTGGAGAATGCCCTGAGGACAGGCAGAAATGTTTGAGTGGAGCTGATCTCGCCTTGCTTGGGCCACCTCCCCTACTGCCACAAATTAAATGAATTTGTACCACTTTGCCTTGATTCACTTTGTGATCAGGCTGGATAGATCTTTGTACATCCTTGTCGTTACTCCTTGTGACTAGGGATTGGCTTCTCCTTTGTACTTTTATCCCTGGTGCCTAGCACATAGTAGGTGCTTAATAAATACTTGTTGGTTTGATTAAAGTGGGAGAGCTTTGGGAGAGTTAGGAACCATGAGCTATTCCAGGTCTCCAGGAACCTTTAGCCTAGAGAAGGAAAGGCTCTGACTTTTCAAACTTGAGTCTACACAGGACCAAGCAGTTAGATGCCAAATGGAATCCACATGGTTAGGAAGTTACTGTGAACCTCAAGGGCCTGCCTTTGTCTTACAGAAAACTATTTGCTGAAGAATGGAACCTCGGATGTGTTGCTGTGTGGGAACAGTTCAGATGCAGGGTACGTGGTCCTCCGACCTAGGGGATGATACCTCTTACTAGGTCTGTTTTCTGGCTTCGGATTAGACCTGCCATCTTTTCCTCATCTATGAGGGATGCTGGCGTCACCCTGGACTGTCCTGAGCTAACTAGGTATTGACCAAGCAGAGAGAGAGTGGTCCAGTGGAAAGAGCCCTGACTCTCTGGCAGCTGGGACCCTGGGATTATATCCCAGTTTGGGCAAGCAATTTAATCTCCCTGGGCCTCAGTTTCCTTAATTGTAAAAGGTGGTGGGAGGGACATTGATTTAGTCTCGAGGTTCCTTCCGGATCTCTCTGTATGAACCCATGATGGAAATTTCAGAGAAGACACAGACTGGCTTTGTTCCTGTCCTTCCCTGGACATCTGCATGACCCCCATGGATCTGGGGATGTGACTGAGAATGCTAAGAAGGTATGAGCAGGGGAGACCCAAAGCTTGCCTTTTAGCTTCCCCCCGTGCTCTGCCCTGCAGCCTTCCTCCTGCCCCAGACTCATAGCTATGGCTGGAATTAACTGATCCCTTTAGGGTGTCTGAAATCACCATCTCTGATGCTTACTCTCTGTGTGTCCTGGAACTCATCCTTCCAGCATCCAGAGCCTCACGGCTTCCCCAACTGTAAAATGAGGAAGATGGACCTAGACTGAGATCTAAAGTCACTTCCAGGCATTAGCTTATTCGATAAATAAGTTCCAACTTTCTCTCCAGCTTCTGAGAACATACACATGCGCGCACACGCACACACACACACACACACACACACACACACATACACACCTCCTCATCATGAAATTTGGGAGTGGGAAGGCACTTCATCACCCCTCCAGCTCAATCCTGCATCACAGTCCCTTCCAAAGCATCGTCTCAAGTGATCCTCCAGCCTTCTCTTCTAGATCTCTCATGAGGAGGACCCTATAATCTCCATATGAATGTGAGCAGTGGCCCCTCTCCCCCCACCTCCACTCTCCCTTCATAGATGGGAGGATAACACTTTCCCCTCTATAGGGATGTGAAATTGAAGCAGGAGGAAAGCCATAAGGGAATGAGTGGACCTGGGCTGGGACCCTTCTCTAGAGGAGGCTGGAAGCTGGGGGAAGGAGAGGACATGCCTCACATCACTGGACAATACCCACACCTGGCCAGGAGATAGCCAACATTTCTATAGCATTTTAAAGTCGGAAAGCTAGTTACCTGCATTAGCTTCCATTGCCATCCAACAACCCTGTGAGCCAGATGGGATTAGTTTCCCCATTTACCAGATAAGGAAACTGAGGCTCCAAGGGGTTGTGACTTACCCAAGGTCATACGGTGGAGAGTTTCCAGACTCCAGATCAGGTTCCATAGCCTCACGTGTATGTCCATTATGCTGGCTTAAACAAACAGACTTGGGAAGGGAGGGATCTGTGCCCAGAGCAGGGCTGAGGGATTACCCTGCAAGCCTCGGTTGATGGTTCCAGTTTGTCTGGCTCACAGGATGTGTCCAGAGGGCTACCACTGCCTGAAGGCTGGAGAAAACCCTGACCATGGCTATACCAGCTTTGACTCTTTCGGCTGGGCCTTCCTCGCCCTATTCCGCCTGATGACTCAAGACTGTTGGGAGCGTCTCTACCAGCAGGTGTGTGTCCTGACTGAAAGAGGAGTTCCAGCCGCTGGATGGTGGGGGCTAGGCCTTTCTCCCTACAAGTCAGCTCCGTGTCATGTCATGAGGCCACAGTGGCTCCTAAGTGGACTGTGCCCAGGCTCACCCTAGGGGCTTGCATGGATGACAGATCCCCAAGGGCAGCATTTAGAATTCCATTCCACAAACCTCCTCTCCAGGGCCACTGTTACCAGGGATGCCCTACTGTTGATAGGATAGACCCTAACTGGGGATGAAGCAGCCTGCCCATCAATCTGGCTTGGCCCCTGCTCTCAGACCCACAGAGTTGAGGCCCAAAGTAGGCATCTCCTCTTAGCTCTTGGGGCACGACTACCTGTGATGTGTATTTGTTGAAAGCCACACAGTCTTGATGTTTAAAGGAACCAAATGTTTTTGTTTCAACACCATTCTGCCCTTCAGGTGTGAGACATTTGCCCCTTTAGCTAAGGAATATTTACCTCTTCCTGATGATATAAGATGATGCTATGCTCTTATGTGTGAGTTTAGAATAGTCTCCCTCTGGTGTATGCAAGACATTCTCCCCTCCTTGTGTGACACAGTCTCCCCTTAGGTATGGGATAGTCTCCCTTCCATAAGATGTGACATTGTCTTCCTATGGGCATGAGATGATCTTTTCTCCTTACGGGTGTGTAGCATTTTCTCCATCATGTGTGGGGCATTCTCCCCTTTAAGTATCTGATAGTGTACAGTGAACATAGGACATTCTGCCTCCCAGAAGGAGGGGAGACATTCTCTCCTTCAGATGGAGAGGAGGCCCGTTCTTCCTCTGGGCGTGGGCCATTCTCCCTTTCACATGTGGGACATGTTACAGACCCGACTCAGTTGGGGACAGATCATCTGAACCCTTTCCTCCACGCAGACCCCAAATCTTGGCAGTGCTCCCAAGCTTGTGGGCAGCATCCAGTGCATCCTGACCTTTTCTCCCTCCCTCCCCCTTGACCCCAGACCCTGAGGTCGGCCGGGAAGATCTACATGATCTTTTTCATGCTAGTCATTTTCCTGGGGTCCTTCTACCTGGTGAACCTGATTCTGGCTGTGGTGGCCATGGCTTATGAGGAGCAGAACCAGGCCACCATTGCCGAGACCGAAGAGAAGGAAAAGCGCTTCCAGGAGGCCATGGAGATGCTGAAGAAGGAACATGAGGTTGGTGGGCAGCTCACTTGGCTTGTGCATGTTGGGTGAACCCAGGGGGATAGAGGCCTATGGCAGGAGGGTGGAGGATTCATGCTGGGACATCCCTTGGGGGAGAGAGGAGGATTCGCTACAGTCTGAACCGGCTCCCAAAATAAGCTCTGGTCTTTGTAACATTAACATAAAGGGCAGGGAGGCCTGAGGAAATCAGGCAGTGGGTTTTAAAAGGGACCTGGTAGGCTTCCCTTTCACTCTCTCTGATCCATCCACACCTTCTCCCCACATACCTTCTTCTATTACCCTGCTTCTATTACCTCCAGCATCTCTGCACACATCCTTCCTCCATCTAGATCACCTCTCCATATCTTCCTCATCATGACCCCTTCCCCATCCCAGGGAGCCTCCCTCACCACTTCTGGCTCTTTCCTCCTCCTGTCCATTTCAATAATTTTATCAGGTAGTCATGTAATCACTGTCATTTTGAAAGTGCCTACTTATCATGGGAGAACCTCTGTATACCTCATCTGATCTTGAATCCTCCTCAGGGGCCCAAGGGGGTTGGTTACTTACCTGTTCCTACATGAGCTAATCAGATTCAGGTATATGCCTGTCTTCCTAGGGCTTGGCTTTGCTTTTGTGGGTGCCCAAAGGTGATGAAATCAACCCCAAAGGAAGGGGCTTGCCTCAGTCAGTGCTTATTATAAATTTTATTATCTTTTATTTTATTTTATTTCAAGTTCCAAATTCTATTCTCCAAATTTTCCCTCAACCTCTCTCCCATCCATTGAGAAGGGAAGAAATATGATATCCATTATACATTTGAAGTCATGCAAAACATTTCCACATTAACCACGATGCAGAGGGAAAATAATCTGCAATTGGAGCACCCCAGTCCACTCTCTGGAAATGAATTTTTTTTTAGTATTTCCTTTCATTATTTTTTTTCATTTATTTTATTGTACTTAATTGCATTAAAAAGAAAAAAATAAAAAGATTAAAAAGAAAACTTAATAGTTTTCTGATTGCATGTAAAGAGTTTTAAACATTTATTTTTGTAAGATTTTGAGTTCCAAAGTTTTCTCCCTCCTCCAAGACAGCAAGAACCTGATATAGGTTAAACATGTACAATCATATTAAACATATTTCTACATCAGTCATGTTATGAAAGAAGAATCAGAACAAAAGGGAAAAAAACCACAAGAAAGAAAAAAAGTAAAAATAGTATTCTTCGATCTGCATTCAAACTCCATAGTTCTTTCTCTGAATGTGGGTAGCATTATCCATCATGAGTCTTTTGGAATTGTCTTCAGTCATTATATTGTTGAGAAGAGCTAAGTCTATCAAAGCTGATCATTGCACAATGTTGCTGCTCCTATGTACAATGTTCTCCTGGTTGTGCTCACTTCACTAAGACCATGTAAGTCTTTCCAGGTTTTTCTGAAATCCAACTGCTCATCATTTCTTGCAGCACAATAATATTCATTACATTTCATGTACTACAACTTTGCTGATGGTATCATCCTTTAGGTCTAAATCATATCTATTTTGACCTTATCTTAGTATATGGTATGAGATGTTTCTCTATGCCTAGTTTCTGCCATATGATTTTCCAGTTTTCCCAGAAGTTTTTGTCAGAGAATGAGTTCTTGTCCCAGAAGCTGAACTCTTTGGGTTTATCAAATAGTAGTTTACTATCCTCATTTACTACTGTATGTTGTGTACCTTACCTATTTCTCTGATCCACCGCTCTATTTTATTTAAAATTTTTGCATCAATATTCATTAGGAAAATTGGTCTATAATTTTCTTTCTCGGTTTTGGCTCTTTCTGTTTTAGGTATCAGCACCATATTTGTATCATACTAGGAATTTGGTAGGATGCCTTCTTCACCTCTTTTCCCAAATTGTTTATACAGTATTGGAATTGATTTTTCTTTAAATGTTTGGTAGCATGTACTTGTAAATCCATCTATCTCTGGAGATTTTTTCTTAGGGAGTTCATTGATGTTTTATTCAATTTCTTTTTCTAAAATGGAGTTATTTAAGTATTTTATTTCTTCCTCTGTTAGTCTAGGCAATTAATATTTTTGTGAGTATTCATCCATTTCATTTAAATTGTCAGATTTATTGGCATATAGTTGGGTAAAATAGCTCCTAATTGTTGCTTTAATTTCCTCTTCATTGGTGGTGAATTCATCCTCTTCATTTTTGATGCTAGTAATTGCTTTTTCTTCTTTCTTTGTTTTTTAATTCAAATTAACTAAAGATTTGCCTATTTTATTGGTTTTTTTATAAAACCAGAACTTAGTTTTATTTATTAGCTTAATAGTTTTCTTACTTTCAATTTTATTGATCTCTCCTTTGATTTTCAGAATTCCTAATCTAGTATCTAATTGGGGACTTTTACTTTGTTCTTTTTATAGCTTTTTTTAGTTGCATGCCCAATTCATTGATGGATCTCCTCTTTCTCTATTTTATTCATGTAAGCATTTAGAGATATAAAATTTTCCCTAAGAACTACTTTGGCATAATTTTGTTATGTTGTCTCAGTATTGTAATTCTCTGATGAAATTATTGATTATCTCTATGATTTGTTGTTTGACCTAGTCATTCTTTAGGATTAGATTCTTTAGTTTCCAATTAACTTTTAGTCTACCTTTCCCTGACCCTTTATAACATGTAACTTTTATTGTATCATAATCTGAAAAGGATGGATTTAATATTTCTGCCTTTCTGCATTTGATTGTAAGGTTTTTATGCCCTCATATCTGGTCAGTTTTTGTGTATGTGCCATGTACCACCATTCAATTTTCTCCAGAAGTCTATCATATCTAACTTTTCTAAACTACTGTTCACCTCCTTAAATTTCTTTCTTGTTTATTTTGTGGTTAGATTTATCTAGTTTTGAAAGAGGAAGGTTGAGGTCCTCCACTAGTTTTGCTGTCTATTTCTTCCTGTAACTTACTTCTCCTCCAAGAATTTGGATGCTATATCACTTGGTGCATATATGTTTACTATTGATATTCCTTTATCTCTTTTAATTACATCTAATTTTGCTTTTACTTTGTTTGTGATCAGGATTGCTATCCTTGCTTTTTTACTTCAGCTGAAGCATAATATATTTTGCTCCAACCTTTCACCTTGAATCTGTATGTATCTCTCTTCATCAGATGTGTTTCTTATAAGCAACATATTGTAGGATTCTAGTTCTTAACCCTTTCTGCTATCCACTTCTGTTTTATGGGAGAGTTCATCCCACTCACATTCGCAGTTATGATAACTAGCTGTATGTATTCCCTTCCATTCTATTTTTCCCTCTGTTTATACTTTTCTCTCTCCTTTCATCCTGTCCCTCCTCACCAGTGTTTTGCTTTTGACTGCCACCTCCTTCAGTCTGCCCTCCCTTCTATCAGTGCCCCTCTTCCCTTTTCTTTTCCCTTTCCTCTTCTACTTCCCCATAGAGTAAGATAAATTTCTCACTGTTTATGTTATTTCTTCTTTGAGCCAAATCCAATAAGAATAAAGTTCAGACAATCCTCACTCCTTCCTTCTTTGCCTCTACTATGAAAAGTCTTTTGCACCTCTTCATGTGATATAATTTACTCATTCTGCCTCCCCCTTTACTCTTCTCCCAGGGAAATCCTTTATTTCACCTTTTAGTTTTTTATATCATCACATCAAAGTCAGCTTATCCACACTTTCTGGTAATGTATACTCCTTCTAACTGTCCTAATAGAGATACTGTTCTCAAAAGTTACAGGTATCTTCCAGTGTATGACTATAAACAATTTAATGTTATTGAATAACATGTTTATTTTTTCTTTTCTATTTACCTTTTTATGTTTCTCTTGAGTCTTGTATTTGAAGATCCGAATTTTCTGTTAATCTCTGGTCTTTTCATCAGAAAAATTTGCAAGTCCCCTATGTCATTGAATGTACTTCTTGTGATCAGTTTTGCTGGGTAATTGATTTTTGGTTGCAATCCAAGCTCCTTTGCCTTATGGAATATCATATGCCAAGCCCTCCAGTCCTTCAATGTAGAAGCTGCTAAATCTTGTATAATCTTGACTGTGACTCCTTGATAATTGAATTATTTCTTTCTGGCTGCTTGCAGTATCTTCTCCATGACCTGAGGGTTCTAGAATTTGGCTTCAATATTCCTTGGAGTTTTCATTCTGGAATCTCTTTCAGGAAGTGATTAATGAATTCTTTCAGTGACTATTTTACCCTCTGGTTCTAGGATGTCTGGAATTTCCTTGATAATTTCTTGAAAGATGCTATCCAGGCTCTTTTTTCTCATTATGGCTTTCAGGCAGTTCAATAATATTTAAATTATCTCTCCTAGAGATGTTTTCCAGGTCAATAGTTTTTCCAATGAGCTATTTGACATTTCCATCCATTTTTTCATTATTTTTATTTTATTTGACTGATTCCTGATCCCCCATAGCTTCCAGTTTCCCACTTCTAATTTTTAAGAAATTATTTTCTTCAGTTATCTTTTGCACCTCCTTTTCCATTTGGCCAGTTCTGCTTTTTAAGGAGTTGTTTTCTTCAGTAGATTTTTTTCCCCTCAATTTGGCCAATTGTATTTTTTAGGGAATTGTTTTCTTCTGTCAATTTTTGTCCTTTTTCCAAGCTGTTGACTCTCCCATTTCTTTCCCCACTTTTTCTTCTGCCTTTTCAATTTGATTTTTAAAATCCTTTCTATGCTCTTTCAAGAAGGCTTTTTGGTCTTGAGACCCAATAATATTCCCTTTTGAGGCTTGGCATGTAGTCATTTTGACATTGTTGTCCCCTCTTCTGAGTTTGTATTTTAATGTTGCCTGTCAGTGTTGTGGTTTTCTGTGGTCAAGTCTCTTTTCTGGTTTTTGCTCATTTTTTAGCCTGTTTCATGCCTTTTAAACTTGAGCTCTGCTTCCGGAGCACAGGGGCCACTCTCCTAAGCTTCTTGTTGCTGGGAGCCCTGACTTTCTGTGCTGGAGCTAGCTTCCAGGACTCACAATTTGCTCATGGTGCTGGGGTGGCCCATTCCTTTGACCATTGCCTGTTGTATTGGGGTTACAGGAATAGCAGTTTGCCTTCTGCCTCAGTTGCTGATCTGTGTTGTGGGTAAGTGCCTCCTTCTGACTTGGCTGGATACTATCTGTGCTTGCCTACATTCCCCTCTTACCAAGACAAATCTTCCATGAAGTCCTTCTAAGTTATCTTAAGCTGTAAAATTGTTTCACTCCATCTTGTGTATTCTGTCACTCCAGAATCTGTTTAGAGCCTTGGTTTTACACTGTTTCCAAGGGCAATTGGGGAGAGCTCAGACAACTTCCTGGCCTCCCTCTGCCATCAGCTTCACCTCCAGTGGGTAACACTTTTCATCATGAGTCCTTTGAAGTTGTAATCAATGTATTGATCAGAGTTAACCATTATTATCTTGAGCCCAAACCCATTGACCATCAGAAATCAAAGGAACCCTGGAGTTCATCTGGGCCACACCCTTTCCTTTTACAGAGAGAGAAATGGGGGCCCAGAGAAGTGTCTGAATTGTCTTTGGTCTAGATTCAGGCTAAGCAAATCCGTGACCACCATCAACCCCAGCCACAAACCAGGAAATTCCTGCTCTCTTTCTCTCTCAGGCTCTGACAGCTAGGGGCATGGACACGATTTCCAGGAGTTCCTTTGAGATGTCTCCTCTTGCCCCAAAGACAGCACCAGACAGGAGGAGCAGGAGGAGAAAGAGACAGTCCTCAGGGACAGAGGACTGTGGGGAAGACAGATTCCCCAAATCGGACTCAGACGATGGTCCTCGGAGAATGGTAATTTCCCCCCTCCCCTCAGCACTGCATTTTCCCCACCTTTGGAGGTATTTCTATGTTGCTGTGTCTCCCCAGATATGGATCCCCAAATTGGTCACAGTAAGGCCTTTGCATGTAGTCTAACTAAGGCAGAGTGGAATAGGGTTGACACTCACCTCTCTTGTTCTCAGGATTAACCTTTTGGTTCATGCAGACTAAGCTTTCCATTTGTAAAATGAGCGTGTAGACTAGTTGTCCTCTGAGGTCCTGTTTGGCTTTTCTGAGTACCCATTTTATAGATGAGAAAACTGATGCTCAGAGAAATTAGATGACTCAGGGACATCCAGACAAATAAATCTCCAAAGTGGGACATGAATCCCATGTTCTTTCTGGGATGCCTTGTGGCCTGCCAGTTGCCTTCCCCCAACTGCATTTTAGTCAGGAGAGTTAGAGGGGATTGGGCAGGGCCACCAGGGTGGGATGCAGGCCTCTCTTCTAAGCTGTCTGCCTTAGTCCAAGGAACCTGCTATAGAAGGTCCCTCCAAGACACCAGCTCTTGCTAATACTTTAATTATAGTAGGTTCAATTGAACTTAATGAGCCAAGGAGGTTTAATTGCTTTGCAAACCTGCTTAGCAAGAGCTGAGGGCTAGTGGGCAATCGGAAATCTCCACTCACTGTCACTTTGATACTGCCCTGTGGGCACTGAAACCCCACCCCCTTTCTTCTTTTGCAGCCTAGGGGCAAGCGGAGAGGGCCAGTGCCCAGATCCCAAGGGCTGGCCTCCCTCCAAGTGGCATTCTGTGCCAGCCTGTCCAGTTCAACTGCTGCAGCATCCCTACTTTTAGTGAGGAGTTTTTGGGCAGCCTTTCTGTTAGAAGGGCTGGGACAGAACCGAGCTGCCATCTTCCTAAGCTTTCTGGGAGCTAGCTGTTTATCAAAGGATCCTACCCTTGGCCAGCTGTTTGACCTCAGGCAGTCAGTCAGGAGGCATTTACTAAGCACCTTTGGGAGGCCAAGCTCTGGGCTGGGTATTGAGAGTACAAACAGCCCTTGCCCACAAGGAGCTTAAAATCTAATGAACAAGAAGGAAAAAACCAAGCATTTCTATGCTTTGGTGTTACAATTTCTTCAAATGTGGGAGGCACAGATGGCAGATGTAGAACAGATGGAAGGGGCCTCAGGTGAAGGCTCTGGCAGAACCAGAGCTGAGTCCTGAAGGAATCCAGAGTCCTCAGTTTTCTCATCTGTAAAATAGAAGTGATACCAATACCAGTTCTAACTACTTGCCATGCATGTTGTGAGCTTCAAGGTGAATAAGGCACACAAACCTTTGAACTGGTAGGGAGGGCAGTGGTTTTCTTCCTCACAAGGGGCCACACACAGCACTTTATGGGGGGACAGGGTACAGATGACTAGGTATGTTCAAGGGGTCTGCAGTGACAGGACGACTGTCTCCACGGGTGTGCTGAGTGATGCCTGAGCTTGATCTCCTCTGGTGATCCTGGGTATAGCTGGGTGGGGGAAGGGTTCACAGATAATCAGGCACTAGGAAACTAGACAAGGCCATGACTTGTCTCCTCTTTTCCAGACCCTTCTGGGCATCAACCATGGACCCCAAAGGAGTTCTCTGAAGCGTCGGTCCAGTCACGGCAGTGTCTTCACCTTCCGCAGGAGGGACCTGGGCTCAGAGACAGACTTCGCTGATGATGAGATCAGCACTCCTGGAGAGAGTGAGACTCATCGGGTATCCCTTCTGGTGCCATGGCCTGCTCGGCGGTCCAGCGCCCAAAGCCAGGCCAGCCCAGGAGTCCCCATAGCCCCCAACCTCATACACAATGGCAAGAGGAACAGTGCTGTGGACTGCAATGGCGTGGTCTCCCTCTTGGCCACAGGGGTCCCAGGGGCCACGTCCCCTGGGGGCAGCCTACTGTCTCCCATGATTCTGGAGAAGCCCCAACCTCCAGACACGGTGAGCCAGCCACTGGGCAGGTAGTTAACATGTGTCTGTGTGTAAATACATGGATGTGCATGTCTGCGATGATGAGAATGGTTCCTTTCTATGTGCTCTGGAGTAGACCTATGGGAATTTGGTTCTGAAGGGCCTGAAAGGAGAGCAAACAGAAATTATTTTTCTGGTCTCTGTATGGTGAAATGGAAAGATGTAATGGGCCTAGACCAGGCAATATGGGAGGCTCTCACCAATCAGTACAGAGTGTCTGGGCAGGACTGGTGTGTCCTCCCTGGGGGACCAGAGGGTGAGAATAGGGCACCTCCGTGTATCAGGAAGTAGCCTGGTAATGAAGAAAACTATTAACTTCCTACAATGCCTTACACATCTTCTGGCTCTATATCTATACCCTGAGGTACACAGCTCCATCCAAAGAGTTAGGCAATACCCCCCAGCTGTGATGTCCCATCTCACCACCAAAAGGAGGGAGGGATTTCCTCATCTGTTTTCTAGGACAAAGACTAGTGATCTCCAACTCCATGGTTGCCATAGGAATTTGGAACAAGGAGATATATGTGTAGATTAAAGCTTCCTCAGGGAGGACTCATAGCTTGAGCAGGACTCAGGACAGGTAGAAGAGGCTTCCCTTTCATTTAGGCCAACTTGCCCATGGGCTCTAGGAAATCAGAGGAGGAAGAGATGAGAGGGATACCAGCGGCTATTTGGGGAAACCTCCCTCTTTGGGGATTGATGCCTCAGAAGTCCACCCCCTCTCCCTCTGGTGGTGGCATACAGGAGCCTGGGTGGGGGAGGCTCAGGGGCTCATGGCCAAGGCTGATGTCCTGATGTGGGAAATGAAACAGGTGCTCCATGAGGCTGGACTGCCTCCAGTGAGGTCATGGCCCAGGAGGCTCGTAACTGGGGAATTAGATCAGCCCTGGGTAAGTTAATATCATTTCCTAATTTCATTAGGGAGAAAATCATCTCATCTCACTGCCCATGTCAGGCAGCATCCACATTCATACACTTCATTACCCACGACTTGGATTTTGTGGATTCTCACATCTGTGGGGCCATTTCTAAAGTTAAAAGAATTAGGGGGATCAAGATGGGGCCATTTCCAAAGTTAAAGGGATTAATGGGCCAAGATGGGGCCATTTATAAAACTAACTGAATTAGAGGCCACAAGGCCTGCCTTTCTCCAGCTCAGCCTGAATTCTTGAGGGGAAACTCCCAGCTGTTTCTCCCCTTTAGCCTAATCTTGAGTCAGGGTTTGGGGAGAAGGGATGATGATGATGATGATGGAGGGAGGATCCAGGAATGTTTCATGGCCTCTGTTTATGCTAATAAGGGGCCAGGCAAGGAGTGGTATGGATAGAGAGCTGGACTTGGAGTCAGGTAGACAGACCTGGGTTCAAATCCTACCTCTGATACTTAATTGCTTTATGACCCTGGACAAACCTATTCATCTATTAAATGAAGAGGTTGGATTTGCTTGTCACTCCTCAAAATAATCCAGTTATTAGAGACCAAAGCCAGTCCTCTAACCTTCTGCCTATAAAAAGATATAAAAAGATACAGGGAGAGTAGCTGTTCAATCAAAATCCCACCCAGAATTTCTGGGACCAAGGTCTCTAATATGGTGCCAAGGTTGGGGGTAGGCTATTGGATCATAGATTTAGAACTGGTGACCTCCAGGGTCATCAAATCCAGCCCTTCATTTGATAGATGAAACTTGCCACTCGCTCCCAGCCTCAGTTTCCCCCTCTGTAACATGAGAAGGTTAGATTCAATACAAGCTGTAAGATCCCTTCCAATTCCATGGTCCTCTTTGTACCTTGGTCTCCTCATCTGTAAAACAAGAGGGTTGGGCCAGATGGCCTCAGGGTCCTCTTATAGCTCTGACCCTGCAGTCCTCTGATGGCTAAGGCCTTTTCACAGGATCCCAGGGCCTTCAGCAGCCTTCATGCCTGGTGCATACATGAAGAGACTCCCCCCACATCATAACTGCCTGACAAGTGGCTGTCCAGCCTCTCCTTGAAGTCCTCCAAAGACAGGGAGCTCCACACTTCTCAAGGCAGCCACTTTGGGACAGTATGGCAAAGTGGGTACTGAGAATCAGGAAGACCTGGGTTCAAATCCTTCCTCAGTATTTACTAGCTATATAATGCTGGACCAGGCACTTCCCCCTTGGTGCCTCAGTTTCCTCATCTTTAAAATGAGGAGGTAAGGTTAGATGTGTCTGTGGGTAGAGATAGAGCTCTGATTCTGTATCAATCATTGTGTGGCATTTCCAGACACTGAGCCACCATTGTTCTTGGTTCTGGCCATGAAGATGAAGAAGTATATCTTTTCCTCCATGCTAAATACGTGTAGCTCCTTCCTCATATGAGACAGACTCAGGTCCCTTCAGCAGTGGGGGCACCGTCCTCTGGCCACTCTCCTGCTTATCAATGCCCTTCTTCAGTTGTCGTACCCTTCAGAGAGGTCTCACCAGGACACAGGAACTGTCATCTGCCTATTCCTGGAAGCTCCACCCCTCCAAACACGGTCCAAGATCATGGTAGCCACATCCCACTGCTGATTCATGGAGCTTACAGTCTACTAAGACCCCCAGATCTTTTTTCAGAACCAATGTCTAACCATGTATCCTTCACATTGTGCTTGTAAAATTGATTTCTTAATTCCCCACTGGAATGTTGCATATATCTCTGCTAAATTTCATCTTAATAGACTCATCCCAGTGCTCTAACACAGAGAATGGCAAACCATGACACATAGGCCAAATCTGGCTCTCCACCTACTGGAGAACCATACAAACACAGGTGGTGGACTGACTTTGGCCCACAGACTGTAGCTGGCTGACTCTTGCTCCAACCTGTCAAGATCCTTCTCTTAACCATTCTCCTTCTTAGTTTGGTACCACATGCCATCTTTGCCTTTATCTAAGTCATTAACAAAACTGCTAAGCAGCACAGGGCCAAGCATAGATCCTTGGGGCACTCCACTGGAGACCTCCTTGACCATTGATGTCGAATCCATCTCATCCATCTCCCTCCATCTCTTACAAGATACTTTAGACAAAGCTTAGCCAAAACCTAGGTCCACTCATTCTCCTCATCTAGTAGTTTAGTTATCCTGTCTGCCTCAATTTCCTCATCTATAAAATGAGCTGAAGAAGGAAATGGCAAACTATTCCAGTATCTTTGCCAAGGAAACTCCAAATGGGACCACAGAGAGTCCGACATGACTGAAAAATGACTCAAAGCAACCATCACAAAGTCTACATCATCCTCTGCTCTCGGCATTGCTTTCTTCTCCAGGTGTCTGTCACCCATCTCTTTAATGACTCCTTCCAGGGTCTTTCCAGCCAGGTGAATGGCCTTAACTTTACAGACATGGTTCTCTTCCCTTGTTCATTTTTGCCTTCCTCTGCTCTTGTGATACCTCACCTACTGTCCATAGTCTTTCAGAGGCCCCTGGCAGGTGCTTCGCCATCCCTATTGCCAGGTCTTCCAGGCCCTAGAACTTGAGTTCATCCAGCCCAGCAGCATGCTCACTCCCTATCTCCTTCCTGATGTTGGGAGTTGACTCCCTCATGCTCATTTTTGTTGGCATTTCCAGTCCAAAATTCATTCCCCATGGCAGAGAAAACACTGAGTAAGAATTGGGCAGCCCTTTTGTTTATTGCCATCATGCCACCCACCCCGAGCCAAGGTCTTACACCCTCTTTAGGCCTTCCATCCTCTGGACCTCCATTTCCCCCTTTGTAAAATGGGATCAATAATCTAAGTGATCACTGAGCTTCTTTCCATCTTTAAAGTCCCAGATGCTACAAGAACAAACTCCAATCTGCCTCTCCCTTGTCCTGCTCCTCCCCTTGGAGACCAGATGGGAGAAGTCTAACCCTCCTTCCAGAAGAAAACCATCCCAATGTTTAAATATGGCAGCCAGTGTGGCCTGCATCATCAAGGGCTCTTACCTGGTGGTCCATGGACTCTTGGTTGATTTCACTACTTGGAACCTTCATTCCCATGGAATTGGTTTCCCTCATAATCCTGTTTTTTATCTTATGCATTTTAAGCCATAACTCTGAGGATTTCATGCCGAGTTTCAATATGACTGGCTTCCTGTAGAGTCCTATGTATTTTCTTACATGCATTTTAAACCCTTGTTGGGAGAACAGGTTCGACATCCACTCCATCAGACCACTGAGGGGTTGGAGCTAGAGGGTCCTCAATGCAGACAAGGTCTTATCCTCTGGGCTAAGCAGCTTCAGTGGGTCCTAAAACCCTGGCCCCTCCCCCTCCCATGTCCATTCCCTGACTTATTATGGCAGTGCCTCCCAAGCCAGGGCCAGCACCTAGGAGCAGCAGCATTTCAGGTAGACCCTGATGCTATACCCTTTGCCACCCATGTCCTGGATGTGGGCCCCCTCTCCAAAGGCTGCCCAATATCACAATTTACTTTTTCTTTCTTTAATAAACTTCTGGTACCCTGGTTGGTTCATCTTGTACTTATAATCCATTAAGCCTTCTGTTTGTGGGCTCATAGAACATTAGAGGGGATAGAAACCATGGAGAGCTGACAGGCCAGCCCTCTCACTTTACAAATGAGGAGCTGGGGGCCCAGAGAGGTTAAGTAACCCACAGGAGGTCACACAGTGAGCTACCAGGCACATCATCCAAGCTGGAGAGTCAATTTTGGCAAGACTAAGAATCAAACTTGACAGGCATCTCTGATTAGCTTCCCAGGGCAGCCTGTCTAGTCTTTCTAGATGCCAAGCCAGTCATTCCATTTGTTAGTGGCTCCCCCAATCCTGTATCCTGGGCCTTCAGTGCTTTGGGCTAAGACGTTGATAAAGATGTGGCCTGGTCTGCGGACAGAGCCCTGCGCCTCTCCAGGCAGACATCGATCTTCGGTCGGAGCGCCCTTTGGTTCCATTTGTTAATGGATCTCCCACAGGGTCCCCCTCACTTTGGGCTCAATCTCTCTTCCTGGCCTCCCATGGGGGCCATTTGTTTACCAGACGTGCTTAGGGGAGACACTGGAAGAAATGGAGGCTGGGGTGGGGGACAGATAGGCCATATGACTCATTCAGATGAGAAAGTATTCTGTCAATGCTGTTATTTTTCAATGTTGGGGGAAAGAACACAGGTTCTCATGTCAAAAGTCCCAATCCCGGCCCTGCCACTGACTGTCTTTGACATCTCAGACAAATACTTCCCATTCTCTGAACTTCAGTTTCCCCAGCTGTAAAATGAGGGGATTGGATTCAATGGCACAGACTGGGATCAGGAAGAACCAGGTTCAAATCTGGCCTCAGACATTTCCTGGTTATATGACCCTGGGGAAAAAAAAAATCCCTGTATGACTCAGTTTCCTCATCTGTAAAGTGAACTGAAGAAGGAAATGGCAAACCATTCCAATATCTTTGCCAAGAAAAACTCATATGGGGTCACTGAGAGTTGGATATGACTGAAAATGATTGAACAACAACCCAAGTCCCTTCTAGACCTATCTCAGTTCTCCCCTGATCCCATGTTATGGAGAAGGAAACAGCAGGTTTGAAGGGTAGGGAGTCCGAGGTGCCTCTGAGGGCCAAGAAATCAGTGGAGCTTGGACAAGTCTCAGTCAGTCAACAAATATTTATTAAATATTTACTGTGTGCCAGGCACTGTGCTACTAGGGATACTGAGGATGACAAGACAGCCGCTACCCAAAGGGAGCTCATGGGGGGAGACTGTGTGAATTGCTCTGTACAAATAAGATGGTGACAGGACAAATTGGAAATGGGCAATGGAGAGAAGGCACTAGAGTCAATGGGGATCCAAAAAGCCTTCCTGGAGAAAGTGGAATCTTAACTGGGACTGAAAATACAGAGGAGACAAATTGCCTATGTCCTAGAAGCAGAGTACATAGGGACTGGGTCCTGAAAAGACTGGGGGAAGGAGCCTGGCTGAGAGGACTTGGCAAGACTGGCCTTACGCTACCCTGAAGCAGAGGGGTGGGGCTCAAGGAGTCTCAGGGGAGCCCCCAGGCATCCCCCACCCCCAGGCACTGACTCTGTTCGTCTAGTCTTCAGGTCTAGAACAGACACCATTTCTGCATTTGTGATATGAATTATTCATTCCTTATAATACTTGATATGAACTAGACATACTTGTGTCTCATCCAAAAACACACAGGCTGCCCCAGAGGGTAGCAGGGTCAGGAGAAGGCAGAGCCTGCACGGCCTTTTGCCCCTTGCAGTCATTTGCTTTCCAAAAGCCCAGGAGAGCCCTGGAGTGGAGAGCAGATAGAGGAGGATGTGGGGAAGGTGGAGAAGCCTCATGGAGAATCCCTATCTTTAAAAAGGAGGAGAATGGGGCAGACAGTCTCCAAGGTCCCTAGTACTAGCTCTAGTACTGCCAGGTAATTGGGGAAGCTAGGTGGGGATACCCCATGAGAGTAGACAACAGAAAGCCTGGGCAGGGGGATGTTGAAATTCACAGGTTTATAACAACCCTGACATATCAGTTGGCTGGACAATGACCTTGACTTTTCCACTGACTTCTCAGGGCCACTGATCTGAGCCCAGGATCTGCAGGCAGACCTCCCTGGGGTAGCACCCAGCTATTCCTAACTCCAGCAGGGAAGTTCAGTGGGTCTAAGTACAGGTCTAAGACCTACTTTGTAAACCCTTTTTCCACCCAGAACTGTGATCTTCTTGGCATGGGACACTCTAGGTGTGGAACTCCATCCCCTTATACAGATCAACCATTCATCTGTAGCTCAGACAGAGCAGTGCCTCCCTGGCCTGCTCTAGGTGGCACACCCAGGGATGTCAATCCAGGGAATGTTAGTGTTTCTGGACCAGTGTCCACGCAGGTAGATGGTGCAGTGGAGAGAGTTCAGCTGGGATACAGGAAGGCTAGAATTTGAATCTTCCCTCAGACACAAGCCGTGGGATCCCCAGCAAATTGTTTCATCTCTCTCAGCCTCAGTTTCCTTATCTATAAAATGGGGATAGTGATCGCAGCTACATTACAGGGTTGCTGGGGGGATCGCATGTGATGCTCTCTGGCCTTCCTTTCGTGGACCTTAAAGCTGGACATAAATGTTGATTTTTGCCCTCCCCAGACCTCAGTGTCAGAAGAAGTCAGTAAGAAGCAGCTCCTCATGCCCCAGCGTCTGTCTCTGGAGTACTTTGAGGAGCCACATGAGCGGCAGCGGGCCCTGAGCGCCGTCAGCGTCATCACGAGTGCCCTAGAAGGTCAGTTTGAGGGCCTGGGCCCCCTCCTGCTCACTCCTCCCCATGAGCCTTCCCTAGGCTCCCCTCTCCCGAGCCAGGCAATTCCTAGGCTCAGCCACAAGGGTGGGAACCTGACCCCAGGAGCACAAGCCCCTTTGGGCTGAGGCAGCCAATCCCTCACCTCAGGCATAGGGGCCCAGAGAGAACCAAGATTTGTCTGAGACAAGGTGCTACATCAGACACTGGGTGGGGCAAAGCTTCTTTCTTCCCCAGGGCAGTAGACTCCACTCCTTCTCTTATTGCAAATACAGTAAAAAGACCTGGTTCTGGAGTCAAGCCCTGAGTTCATATCTTACCTCAGATCCTTAGGATCAAACGTGTCCTTGGACAAGTAATTTCAGCTTCCTGGGTCTCATCATGTCACCTCTAAAATAAGGGGCTTAAATTCTAGGGGAGTCCTGAGAGACTGTCTGGTCCAACAGCTCATTTTACTGGTGATGAAACTGAGTCCCTGAGAAGAGTGGGCACTTGCCCAAAGTCAGCGGCAGAGTTGACTCAGTTCTGGG
Source organism: Potorous gilbertii (assembly GCA_028658325.1). Classification (NCBI taxonomy): domain Eukaryota; kingdom Metazoa; phylum Chordata; class Mammalia; order Diprotodontia; family Potoroidae; genus Potorous; species Potorous gilbertii. The sequence goes on from CM053772.1 coordinate 14,713,533, forward strand.
CTTTAAAGCCAGTGTGTTTTTCATCACATATTTGCCTCCTAATTTCTGTACTAAACCAAATTAGTAAGCATGTGGAGGACCACCTCCCCTGGTGGTCAGAAGGGGAGGGGACTTGAGTGATACCAGGATCATGGAATTGGGACTAGAAGCAGCCTTACAGCTCATTTAGCCCACTTCCAGATTCCCCATTTTACATGTGAGGAAACTGAGGCCCAGAGAAATAACATGACTTGCTCCTAAGTGACAGCACTAGAATTCAACCTCAGTCCTGTGGCTCCAGGTTCAATACCTTTTCCCCAGAGGTCATCCTCCTTCCAAGGGGCACCATTCCATACACCATCTGAGTAGTGTCATCAGTGTGGACACCATAATCCAGGTAATATGAGTAGGAAAGGTGGCCGGTGTAGACAGTGGTGATCTAGTGATAGAAATGGTAGGAGCTGGCATTTATATGGTGATTTAAAAGTCTACCAAGTACTAGGTATCCATTGTTACAGCAACCCTAGGAGGTGGGAGTCACTGGGATCTCCAGATGAGGAAAACTCCCAGGACTCCAAAGCCATTTCTGGTCTATGTGCCATGCAGAGTTTATTCACACAATGGATTCTAGCCATGCCTCTTGCCTTGTGGGACCTTGGGCAGGTGGATTCCCTTCCCTGGGCCTCAGTTTCCTCATCTGTAAAAGAGAAGGAGTTGACCTAGATGACCTTTAAGGTTCCTTCAGGTCTGTATCTCTGATCCTATGTGGACATTGCTGAACTGGATCATGGGAGCAGTGTAGATGGCAGTAATTCAGGGTACAAGAAGAGCTTGTGCACAGGTCTAGTCAGAAAGACAGCATGGTGGAGCAAAAGGAACCTGGAATGGGGGATCCCAAAGCCTCTACTCAATCCCAGTCACTGGCCCTCTCTGGGTCTCAGTTTCCTTACCTGTACCATGCTGGAGTTGGACTAAGTGATCCCTAAGCCTGGTCTTTCCAAGTCTGCCATCTTGGTCCCATCCTTCCATCTGTTTCCATGATCTCTTGGGGGTTCATGCCTAGGGACACTGGGCATCCCAACATCCCCCCATGGCCAAGTTCTCCTCCCCAGAACTGGAGGAGTCACACCGGAAGTGCCCCCCCTGCTGGAATCGCTTTGCTCAGAATTATCTGATCTGGGAGTGCAGCCCACTGTGGCTGACGGTCAAGAGAAACGTCAAATTTGTCGTGATGGACCCTTTCACCGACCTCACTATCACCATCTGCATCGTGCTCAACACCCTCTTCATGGCTCTTGAGCATTACAACATGACGCCTGATTTCGAGGAGATGCTGCAGGTTGGCAACCTGGTAAGAGAGATGGGAAACCTGGGAGACCCTGCAACATAGTTGCAGCCATCCTGGGTCAGGGGAGATGTGGGTCCCAGGGACTCCAGAAAAGACTCTCAGAGATGGCTGGGTGACATGGTACAAAGAGCTCTGGATTTGGAGTCTGTTGGTAATGTAGCAGAGGGAGTCCAGGGCCTGCAATCAGGAAGATCTGAGATTAAATCTGGCCTCATATTTACCAGTTGTGTGACCCCATGCCTCAATTTCCTCATCTGTAAAATGAAGACTGTAGACTTGATGACTTCTGTTCCTTCTAGCACTAAAGCTATGATCCCACAAGTGGAAAAGAGTTCCACTCATTTCTCTTGGCACTGGAGGACAAAACAATGGGCAGGGATGTAGATACAGAGAGGGAGATTTGGGCCCCCTGTTCAGAAAAGCTTGCTAGCCCTTCCAGATGCCCCAGGTGGAGGGCTTCCCCTGCCTGGAGCTCTTTATCAGCAAGAAGGTTCTGGTAAGGATTCCTTATTAGGTAGCAAGAAGGTTCCTTCCAATTCTAAAATCCTCAAACCTTAGCATAGAGCCTAGAACATAGTAGGTGCTAATAAATGTTGATTGATTGAGTCAGTGGAGAAGAGTCCCAGACTTGGTGATGGGGTGGCCCTGGTCTGAGTAGACAGGGCAGAGCTTCTCTGTGTGGGGCCCCAGTTTCATAGGAAACTTCCAGGAGGCCTCCAGTCTCAGCAGAGACTTGGCTAGTCTGGTGGGGAGTTAAAACGTGAAGGCGGGAACACCACTGAAAGATGTGTGAGCAGTCACTATTTACGTGTGTGTGTATATATATGTATATATATATGCACACATATGTGCATATACACACATATATACATACATATTTATATATTTTCACACCTAAATTGTGCCAAGGTTCTCGCAGAGGGGATCCATCTAATTGGACCCAGAGATGGATGAGATGGTCCCTTCCGTCTTTAAGATATAATTGTCCTATAAGTCGTTAATTCTAGAAGAAAAGGAAATAAGAACAATCCGATGCGGGTGGGATTGATCGAGGAGGACAGCAGGGAAGAGGAGGATTTGAAATTTTACTGTTCTTGATGTCTTGCTTTTGCATCACATCCCTTCCTGTCTGTGCCCATCCAGCCTCCCCTAACCAGTGAGCCATCCCTCCTAGCAAAAAGAAAGAAGAAAGACTTCAGCCAAACCATCCCCCATGCCTGACACTGTACAGGGGTTCCACATCTGTAGTTCCCCACCTCTATAGCAAAGGAGGGAGATTCGACCTCTCAGCTCTTCTTTGGGTCTAAGTTTAGTCGTTATAATTACCCAGCATTGTAGTGCTGGGTTTTAAAGGAAAGAAAGAGCATGGCTTGTACTGTTGGGGGCAGGGAGAGGGGCTATTTGGGATCAGGGCAGGTAGTCTTAATGAGGGGGAGGAGAAGTTGTGGAAAGGCACAGAGAGCTCATGATAGGTCTTTACAGGGAAATCATAAAAGATGACATTGGTAAAGTAATAGGTTGGGGGAGGGGGAGAAGAAGGGCAGTAAATGAGTCTGCACTGGGAGTCACAGGATCATGGATTTAGAACCAAAATGAACCCTCGAGGCCATCAAGTATAACTCTCATTTTACAGATGAGGAAACTGAGCCATAGAAAAGATAAATGATTTGCTTAGAGTCCCACAGCTGGTAAGGCAGGAGTTGAACACAAGTCTTCCTAAATCAAAGCCCAACACTCTATCCATTATACAATGGTACCTCCCTAAGGGGTACATATATATATATATATATTTTTTTTTTTTCACACCTAAATTATGCCAAGGGGTACTCTAAGGGGTACTGGTGGTAGACTATGGGCACAAACAATTTCCACTCCTTCAAAACAACTTTTTTGCTGCCTTGGGAATGGGCCTCACTCCCTGGGTGATGTAGAGAGAGAAGAGACCCAAACCAGAAATTTTTCAGGCCTCCCTGGAAACTGGAAACAGGTCAGGGTGTGTGGCTGTTCTAGCAAGGCCTCTGCAATAATTTCATTATCTCCTCAGGTTTGCAGAAGTAAAACATGACAGGTGTCCTCTGAGGACCGGCCTCTGGGAGGGCTCCACAGGTCCTTTGTAGCACATGCTCTACCTGCAGCCTTGGGTTGGATATTCCCAGCATCCTCCAGCATCTAAAAATAGCAGCTTTCTTACCTTCTGACAGGTCTCTCGCATGGAAGGGTTTACCTTCCTGAAGTAATTTATTGCTTGGCAAAGTCCTTAAGCCTGTTCCAAACTGTGCCCAGCACTCATTCTGAAACAGTCACTCAAATGATCCTGCTTCTGGGATGTTTGCATGTCTTCACTTGGCTCCTGCAAGTGAACACAGTGACAAAAAGGCTCATGAAAGTTTGGAAAAGACTTTCAAAGCAAGAGAGCCTGGTGGTTGTTCTACGGGGTGGCTCCAGTGGAAGGCCATTAAGCTACATTTGAATCAAATTTTGATTGTTGCGGTTGTGTTGAGGTTGGAAAGTGAAAAGATGGGCTTAAAGCATTTTCCAGTCACAGCTGTGTTGGGTCATGGTCAGGCTGTTATTGTGTTGCTATGATATGTGTGTTTGTGTTTATGTTGTGCTATGCAGGATTTGCTACTGGAACAGTGTTGGTGTATAGATGAACTGTATTGCAATGTGATTGGGTTATATTGGGTCATATTTCTGTTACTTTGTCTGTGATTGAGTTGAATTGTGATTGTATAACCATTAAGTGGAGCTTTGTTACATTGGGTGACCATGGGTTATGATTAGGTTGTTTCTGGATTGGGTTGGTATGTGATGGGATTGTCTTGTAATTGTGTTGTGTGCCATTGGACTTTGTTAAATGTTCTTGGGTTATACTGGGTTATCATCACAGTTGTGTTGTGTCAGGATAAAGTTAGATTGAGTTATTGTGTTGGTATTATGCTAGGATCAGCTGCAATGTAGTTGGATTTCGGTAGGTTGCCATTGGGTTATATTGGTATGTGATTGGGTTATGTTTTAATCATGTTGGCATATGATTGGGCTTTGAATGGTGACTGAGTTGTAGTGTTGTACTGGAATATGATTCGCTTGATATTAGCTAATAGTTGCTTCCATTTATGTAATGGTTTATGGTTTGTAAAGAACTTTACATGCTAACTCATTTGGTCTCGTGTGGTAATTGTGTTGACATGTGATTAGACTTTGTTTCAGTGTGGTTGAGTTGTAATTGGGCTGTGTTGGGATGTGATCGGGTTAAATTGGGATTGAATTAGAATTGGTTGGGTTGCATTGGTTGTTGCTCGGTTGTGGCAGTGGTTGTGTACAACCTAATGAGTGGGTTGGGTTGTACCTTCCTCATTTTTGTGCTTTGAGGTGATTGTTCATTTGGACACATTGGTTGAGGGGTTGGCATGGAAGAGACCAGATGGAATCAAATAAGAACCAAAGTGACTTGGAAACTCTTTAGGCAAAGCATTTCCTAAGAGCAAGAAAGTCCAGACTTGTCCTCAATAATTAGATCATCTTGGGCACTTGTTATTCTTCTGGTAAACTCTTTTCATTGGGAGCAGCCTGGCTTCTGAGACTACCCATAGTAAGCAGAAAATTCTGGTTCATTTTTGTGGATGGGAGCATCCATGTTAGCCAAACATTTGGCAGCAGAGTTCTCATGTTACCCCGGTACACAAGATGGAAATGTGTGGGTTCAATGAGAATCTAGTTTCAATTACCAGTGGATTAGAAGTGAATGATAATCCTGGGCATGATGCTAATCCAGCTAGGCAGATTCAGAAAGGATTAAATAGCTGAATCCAAAGTCATTCATGGGCTAATGTAAACTCAGAAGAAAGTCTCTAAGGAAGTGCCTCATGGATCTCCCCTTGACCTTAGACTGTTCAGCTCAATATTTTTATCAGTGCCTTGGAAGAAGGCATAGGTGCTCCAGCTGTCAAATTTGCAGTCAGCTCAATTGGGACAGAGAGGTAACTCATGGAATGATGTGTCAGGACCAAAAACCTCTTAGCAAGGTACAACAATGAGCTGTGTCTAAGCACATCAAATTTAATAAAGTAAGTGTAAAGTTTTACCTTTCGGGTCAAACACTCAAGTTCATGAAGGCAAGGAGGTGGGGGTGGCCAGACAATAGAGTTGATACAAAAAAGACGTGGACAAGTTTTCTATAAGCCAGTGGTGTGACATGGTAGCCACAATAATCAGCCAGTCTAGGCAGCATTTGTCTTCAGTCCCTGATACGAGATAGCACCTGAGACATAATGTCCAAAACAGGAGAGACTAGAGTGCCAGCTACCGCTGGATGCCCTGAGCAGATGATACCTGGACCATTGTGTTCAGATCTGGGTACCACATTTGGGGAAGGATGCTGACCACATGGATAGTGTGTAGAAAAGGATGAGGTGGTTAAGTGAGGCCCTCCAAGAAGAACAGAAATCATCCTTTCCCCAAACCCTCTCCTCTTCTGAATATCCTTATTACCTTCATGGGCTCTATTCTCCTCCCAGTCGCCAGGATTTTTACCTAGGCATCATCCTTGACGCCTCACTCTCTCATCCTCCATATCCAATATGTTGACAAAACTTGTTTCTGTCTTTACCACAGCTCTCTAAAGTGCCCCTTCTCTCCTCTGACACTACTCAGACCCTTGTGCAGACCCTCCTCACCTGGACCATTGCATTAGCCTGCTTTGGTGGAGGGGGCAGTCTCCCTGTGTCAAGTCTCTCCCCACTCCAATAAATCCTCTGCTCAGTCAACCAAGTGATTTTCCTAAAGCCCAGGTCCAATCATGTTACCCCCTACTCAGTAAACTCCAGTGGTTTCCTATGGCCTCCAGGATCAGAGATAAACTCCTCTGTTTGTCACCCTTTATGACCTGGGCCCTCCCTTCTCCCAGCCATACTGGCCTTTGGCCATTCCATGCTCTTAACACTCCTGCTGTCTCACTGCCATCACCCATTTCTGGAATGTTCTCCCTTTCTTTTTCATCTTCACCTTGCTTTCCTAACCTTTTTCAAAGCTCAGCTCAGATTCTACCATCTGCAAAAGGTCTTTCCAGGTTCTACTGATGCCTTCTTTTCAAGTTTGCCTCCATTTCTGCTATCTGCTTCTTGTAGGGCCACATTTATCTGCACATTGTCTCCTTGTTGGAGCATGAGCCCCTTGAGGGCAGAAGTTGCACTCAATTTTCTGTCCCTCCTCAGGCACTTAGTGCCTGGTGTATAGTAGGCATTTCGTGAATTCTTGATTGACTGATTGATGGAAGAGACTGTTAAGGTGAGCATAAGGGCTCTCTTTGAGTCATTAAATGACTTTTATGTGAAACAGAAATGAGTTCTGCTCGGCTTGGCCCCAGAGAGCAGAGCTGGGAGCCCTGGAGGAAAATGGCTAAGAGGCCAGTTGAGATTTGACATAGGAGACAGCAGCTACCCAGGTTCTGCCAAGTCACACTGTCCAGGCTCAGGTCCTCCTCCTCCTCATCCATCTGCAAATGGGTCATGAACTCTGCCCCTGGAACTTGGGGCTCTGAACCAGGCCTCCAGAACCTTACTGGCCATGCTGTCACATATATCACCGCCAACCCCCCCCCCTCCGCTTTCTAACAGCCCTTTATGTGGATCCTCCCCAAAAGAATGTAAGCTGTCTCGGGGGAGGGAATCTGGCTTTCTTGTATTGGTATCTCCAGATCTTAGCACAGGGCCTGGCGCATAACTTAATGCTTTCTCACTCCTTCATTTGTCCCTAAGAATCAGAAATCTCCAAAAGTGGGATAGTGCTCAGCCCTGCCTGTTCTTGGCTCCATTCTGAGGGGGAGGGTGGGAAGAGGAGACACAGATCCTGTCCTCAGGAAGCTCCCAATCTGATTGGAGAGACAAGACTTCTGTCTATGGAGCAAGCCAAGAAGGGTGGAATTGTAAGAAATCAGAGAAGGGGGAAGTCAGTATGGACTGGAGATGTCAGAGGAAGGGTCTCTCAAGAAGCTGAGGATGAGCCTTGAAAGATCAGGATAATTGGAATGAGTGTGGAAGAGTAAAGGGTAGCCTTGAAGGCAGGAGAGCCCATTATGAGCAAAGACATGAATGTGGACCGTGCATTTGTTTGCGGGGATGAGGTGGGGCTAGGAGGGAGGACTGTGAGGATACTAGCCTGGTGATGCTCCTGCAGCATCCCCCAAGGAGTTCAGAGCAGCCCCCATTGGTTCAAACAAGGTTATTTCCTCTGACCCCTCCTCCCAGCAGCATGGGCCCAGATAATTGAGAATCAGCTGGTCTCTAGTCACTGGCATTCCCTGGGAGCAGGGGTGTGCTTAGCCCTCAGTGAAGGAGGCCTTTTGGGGTGATTGACTCACTGAGGATTCCACCCCCTGACTCACCCTTCGGTGGGTTCTGTCAGGGTTGCCAGCTGTCCTCAATCTGTCCTCTAGGGCTCAGACAGAATTGGGTTATGGAATCCTTGAAGAAACCCCCACCCTATTTCATCTTTATTCTTGTGGATTGCTAGACTCTCTGGGACACATTCCCAGCACCCTTTGCAGCTGCAGAGCCTTCCCAGGGCTATAACCTCTATCCATCACTTCTGGCATCTAGGTCTGCCCGATCCTTTGGGGGCCATCCAGTGCAACATTTCAAACATTTCTGAATGATCTCTTATGGGCCAAGGATTGTAGTATGGGACTGGACGGGAACAAGGAGACAGAAACCAAACAGGAGCAAAAGCCTGCCCTCAGGGATCCCCCAGTCTACTGGTAGGGAGGGTACAACATCAATGCATTTATTAAGTGTCTATTATATGTCAAACAATGTTAGAGGCTGGGAAGACTTGCTCCCCTAAACTAAACAGGGAGTTACCACTCTACCAGAGGAGGTATAGAGTGAGTAATTGCTACGAGGTCCAGGAAAGGTCTATTGGCAGAGGTGGTCACTAGATTGTACTCTGAAGGAAGCCAGGCATGGGAAGAGGCAGAGGGGAGGAGGGGGTATATTCCCAGGATGGAGGGGGCCCCTCATGCAAAGGCACAACATTGGGAGATGGGCCATGGATGTGGCACAGGGCCATGGGACCTTGTTTGGGAGGGGTACAAACCAGCGGTTGTGCCTTCTTGCCCACAGGGACTTCCCTGGAGCTGAGAGTTTGGGAGAAAGAAGAGGGTCTGCTGTCCCTGCATAACTGTGTTGTATAATAGGGCTGGCAAGGGAGAGCTTCCAGCCAGGGAAAGCCTAAGAGTGTTTCTTCTGCAGAAATAAATGTTACCTTCAGCAGGGATTTCAGTCACACAGAGTGACAGCTGTGGCCGGGGGCTATGGGTGCTCCACTCTGTTAGACGAACCCTCTGGCAGCTTCCCAGTTATTAATGATTATTTTTTTATTGCTCTGATGGATAATAACCCTCCTACACATCTGCGCATTTAATTCTTAAGCATTCATCCTATTCATTTCAGCCCTTGAAGGCTTTGTCAGCTCTTTGGGGTGGCTCCCCCTCCTGACTCTGCACCCAGGCAAACTCCAGCTCTTTTATGAGTCGGAACCCTGGCAGCCAGCCCAGTGGTGAGTCCCTCTGACCTCAGCAGTCAGGCCTCACACAGTATCTAGGAGGTCTGGGTACCTTTGTGTTTTGGAAGTAGGGGCATCCACAGCTGTTTTTCTTTCTCCCTTGGCAGCTGGGCCCGGGATGGATGGGTAAAGGGAGGACTGTAGGTTTGAGGCTAGAAGGGATCACAGGGGTGATATCTGAAGGATGCAGAGGAGGAAGGCTCGCATCTGTTCTCAGAGGACCTGGATTCAAACTTGGGCTTTTCCAGTTACTACCTCTGGAGTCTTCCCTTGTCTGGAGCATAGTTTCCTCATCTGTAAAATGGGGCATTGGATGAGATAGCCTTGTGGCACAAGTGGAAAATGACAAGATTTGGACCAGCATTCAAGCCCTCCCCCTACCACTTAGTGTGACCTTGGACAAGACACAAGCTCTCTGGTCCAAATGAGGGGGTTGCCATTCAGCTCAAAATTGACTGTACTCTAACCGCTGACATCTCTTCCATTGAATCATGGCTTAAAATCTACAATCTAACCCAGACACTCCATTTTAAAGATGAGGAAACTGAGGCCCAGCAAAGTGCAGGTTCTCAGGATCATTAGATTCCTACAAGCACCTTGGGCAGTAGCATCCCCACCAGAGCCACAGGAGAGGAAACAGAGCTGGGCCATGAGGCCTCAGTCACCCAGAGGCTGAGGATACCGCCCCTATGCCTAGAATGTTCTCCCTCCTCATCCCTGACCTATAAGGCCCCTCTCAAGGAAGAAGGGGCCTCTTTGATCTCCCTGCTATTCCCCACCACCATTAAATTATTTCATGTAGACACTAAACCTATGACTTTATTAGTGTAGGAAATAATAAAAACTCCTAGCATTTATATGCTTGTTTTAAGGTTTGCAAAGTGCTTTCTAAACATCTCATTTGCTCCTCACAGAAACTCTGGGAGGTAAGGGCTGTTATCCCCATTTTACAGATGAGGAAATTGAGGCAACCCAAGCTAAGTGACTTGCCCAGGGTCCCACAGTCAGTGTCCGACCTGGGTCATCCTGAAGCCAATTTTCTTCCACACTGCCTGCTGCTCTCCCTTCATATATATCTTAAATTTACTTATCTGTGTAAGATATTTCCACATTGCTCCCACCCAATGGATGAAAGCTCCCCAAAGAGCGTTTGTCTCCCCTGTGCCTACCATAGTGCCTGGCACATAACAGGCTGCTAATAGATGTTTGTTAAGTTGAATTGGATTGACAGGAGCAGCTGGGGAGGGGCCAGGGCCTAGAGCCTTGGTCCTCAGCTTTGTCTCTGATTTCCTTTTGCTTGGTCTGGGCCCCAGTGGCCTCTTTTGCCTCTTGCCACTCCACTTCTCCTGCTCTCCATCCCCCAGGGCTGCTCAGAGGACCTGGGGTGGGACTGAAGAGAGAGTGGAAAACTCCCTTTGGGCAATGGGCAGTGCTGCTCAGTGGCTGGGGCACTCCTGCCCTCTCTGGGGCTCTGGAGGTCACACTGTCCCTCCCTCCCCAGGTGTTCACTGGCATCTTCACGGCAGAAATGACCTTCAAGATAATTGCCCTGGACCCCTACTACTACTTCCAGCAGGGTTGGAACATCTTCGATAGCATCATTGTGATCCTGAGCCTCATGGAGCTAGGCCTGTCCCGCATGGGGAACCTCTCAGTGCTGCGCTCCTTCCGACTGGTAAGACCCCTCCTCTCTTGGGTTTCCCTGCCTTCCAGGAAGCTCTCCAAATTAGGTTCAGAGTCAAGACCTGGGTTCAAATCCCAGCTATGTCTCTTGCTACTTGTAGGAATTGGGGCAGATCATGTCCCCCCTCTGCCTCAGTTTCCTCCTCTGTAAAATGAAGGGACTGAACCAGATGATTCCAGGTCTCAAATATTTCTTTTCCAACTTTTGTTCCCAGCTGAGGGTCTTCAAACTGGCCAAGTCCTGGCCCACCCTGAACACCCTCATCAAGATCATTGGCAACTCAGTGGGGGCACTGGGGAACCTGACTCTGGTGTTGGCCATCATCGTCTTCATCTTTGCCGTGGTGGGCATGCAGCTATTTGGAAAGAACTACTCGGAGGAGAGGCATCGCATCAGCAGCTCGGGCCTGCTGCCCCGCTGGCACATGATGGATTTCTTCCACGCCTTCCTCATCATCTTCCGCATTCTCTGTGGGGAGTGGATAGAGACCATGTGGGACTGCATGGAAGTGTCTGGCCAGTCCCTGTGCCTCCTTGTCTTTCTCCTCGTGATGGTCATCGGCAACCTGGTGGTGAGTGCTTTGATACATGCCTCGTGGCAACTCCTATGGGCTGGGTAGGTGCCATGGGGGATACCAAGGAGGAGAATAAAAAGAGAAGAGAAGCTAGTCTAACAGGGGGACTCCAGAAAGGAGGGACCTACATACTGGATATGATGTTAAAATGCAAGGAGACAAGATGTGGAGGTGGGGAGTGAAGTTCCATTGCGAAAAAATTGTTAGAATGGAAAGTGGGGATTGTTTCATTCTTAGCATTTGTATCACCAGAATCCAGCCTGGTACCTGACTATGGGCAAAAAGGCCAGAGGGCCTGGTGGCTAGAGCAATGAACTTGGATGGCAGGAGTTCAAATCTCATTTTTGATTTTAGCAGTATCACCATGGGTGAGTCCATAGCTTTCTTGGGCCTCAAGTGCATGATCTGTAAAGCGTTGGGGTTGAACTAGGGGGCCTGTGAGGTCCCTGCCAACTCTAGAGTAATGAGTCTATGGGACTGTGACCTTCCCAGGCTGGAAATGTGTGTGTGTGTGTGTGTGTGTGTGTGTGTGTGTGTGTGTGTGTGTTGGAGGAGAGGAGAGGCTGTGTCTGCCTCAGTGCACTCAGGGATGCCTTGCTCCAGACAGAAAGCAGCTTTCATTTACCTGTCAGCTGCTCGCCCACGGGAACTCTCCATCTGACAGCCTCTGGGAGCAGATGCCGCTGAGACAGAAGGCTTCTCTTCCATGCAAGATCAGAGAGGGATCACAGTGGCAGGCCCCTTCTCCAGCTTTTATCTCTCACATCTGGATGAGGCTTTCCTTTTTCCAGATCACTTTCCCAGTCATGATCATGTCTGATTCTGACACCAGCCCAGCAAGGGACACAGAGTAGGTGTTGTTTTCTCCAGGGTACAGGTGAGGAGACCGATTCTCAGACCGGGAAGTGAATTGTCCAAGGGAACAGTTAGCTAGTTACAAAGAAGAGAGAAGAAGCCAAGACTTCTGACTCCCAGAATCCATCATTGCCTCAGTAGACTGAATCCTATGGACCTGAGGCATTCTCTGCAGCATCTCTGTGAGGGTGAAAGGCCTGAGTTTGGAGGCTCCCTGAAATTTCCCTTGAATGAGTTGGTGTATATGTGGCTTGGAATCAGTGGAGCTGGTCAGTGAGATGGTTGGTGAAGACCAGCATCGTACCCACCTTCCTCATCCATCCCAATTAGGATGTCCATGGTCCACTTAGACCTGTCACTCCTTGGCAGGAGATGAGCTCAGGATTTAGGGAAGAACAAGTCAGTCTCTGCTTCTAAAGCAGACACATTGCTTCAAAATGGGGGTTCAGCAGTTGGATAAACCGGGAAGAGAGCCCAGCCCTGCCCCTGCCCCTACCTGACTTTGAACAGGGCCTTTGTCCCCTCCTGTGTTATTTTCACCTCCTTAAAATGAGAGAGTCGAGGAAAAGAGATGAAGAAATGAGCCTCCCTCCTTTCTTTGAAAAAGTGGGGCCCCAGGGGCACACATTGTCACGTATGGTTGGTGTGTCCATTGATGTTGCACAGCAAAGGAAGCTCATGGGGTGGGAAGTAAAAAATGTCCAGAAGTGACTGATGCAAATCAAGACACCGGCTGCAACGGGATTTTTTTAAATAAGGAGTGGGTGGGATAGGATGTCCTTCAGCCCCTTCCAGCTCCAGCATTCTGTGAAGGATTTTATGAATGGAGGGCCCGTACCTCGTGCTAACAGGCTTCTAGATCTCCTGGTCCTGAGAACAAAAGGCGGCAATTATCTGTCTGCATGGAGGGCGTGGGAGGATCTTGGGTATCGACAGGGAGTGTGGGGGCTGCTGGCAGAGAGAAGGTTTGTACAGAACCTTCCATAGTGGCGTCTCCAGCATGGCACAGACAGCCATTCTGGGAGCAGGGAAGGGATGGCTTATGGAAGAGAGTCAGAATTCCCTTGAGCTGGAGGAGAAGCAGTATGGAGCAGTGGATATAGCACAGGGCTTGAAGTCAGGGAGGTTAGGGTTCAAATCTCACCTTAGACACTTATTAGCTGTGTGACCTGGGCAAGTCAGCTAGCCTCAATTTCCTCTTCTGCCTTGATGGGAAAGATGTCCTAGATTAGGTGGGTCTTGAGCTGGGTATTGCAGGATGGGTAACATTTATGTTTGGGGAGGCAGGAAGAAGACAAAGATGTCCTAGACTAGGTGGGTCTTGAGCTGGGTATTGCAGGATGGGTAACATTTATGTTTGGGGAGGCAGGAAGAAGACAAAGATGTCCTAGACTAGGTGGGTCTTGAGCTGGGTATTGCAGGATGGGTAACATTTATGTTTGGGGAGGCAGGAAGAAGACAATCCCAGGCAGAGGAAAAAGTCTATGTCTGAGACCCTGAGCAGGGGATGCTCATGAGAAAATCAAGCTGGTCCAGAAAACTGAGAACCCCATCCATAATGCCCAGACTGTGTATCAATGCTTTTTGAAAGGGGCATCTAGCAAGGTCAATAGGGATGGGATGAAACATTAGAGGGAGTTTGGCATTGTTCTGTTTGCTTGGGTGAAGCCTTGTCCAAAGTAGAATCTCAGGCTAATGGTCCTCCTGCCTCTGCATAGAGCTTTCTGTAGATGGAGGATTCAGCCCTGCCCCACTTCCAGACAGCCCAGATCATCAGGGTGTTTGGCCTCATGTCAAGCTGAAATCTGCCACTCCCCCACGTATGCCTGATTCTTTCCTCTGTGGTCAAACAGAGCCAGCCTCATCTGTCTTCCCCATGCCAGCCCTGCAGAGAACTGCAAGCAGCTCTCATGCCCCTCCCCAACCACCCCTAACTTCTCTTTTCCAGTTTCTATAAATGATGACTTTCCCCCTCACGGTCCCAGGCATCAGTGTGCTCCCTAAAACTCAGCTCCCAAAAGGGCATACATCCCACCCCACGTGGGGTCGGAGTCCAGCAGGGCCATCCTCTTCCTTCTTCCAGACACTGGCTTCTACTAAGGCAGCCAACAAGCCCACACTAAGTCACTCAGTTGACTCATCTTGACTCTTCCTGCATTCTTAGCATTAGGATCCCGGAGCCAAAAGAGATGGCAGATACCCTTATTTCGCAGTTCATGTGAACATCTATGTCCATCCCATCCTGTGCTAGAGCAGGTGACTTTTTCATATGAAGGAGGACCTGTCAATTGTATCTCTTCCATTGTGTCTTATCTGATGACGCCCATTGTTCTAGCTCTCCCATCTTCGATATTTTATATCCTACTCTGCCATCCAATATAATGAGCTGCCCCTCCCCCATCATCCACAAACTCGATTCGTATGCCTTCATCAAAGACCTGGGTAACAATGTGAACAGAGCTAAGGTCCTTCCATTAGAGACCTCCCTCCAGGTTAACACATCCATCTATCACTCCTCTGAGATTAGCCATTCACACAGTCCTAGCTAGGGTCACCTAATTATACCAGCCTATGTTGCCACCTTGTCCCCAAGAGTAGGTCTGATTCTTTGTTAGATGCCTTACTGGAATCCAAAGATGCATGTCACATCTATGGCATCCCCTGGCCACCTAGCCTAGTCTAAAGGTGCACTTTGAGTGGACATTGCTGGGGGCAGTGGTCAGCCCCTTGAGAGCACAAGGAAATGGACAGGACCAGGATCAAAAATATTGATTAAATCCAGCAGATGTCAATCTTCCAAGCCATAAAATGGGTGGAAATGCCTAGAAGCAGTAAGTCAACATTCATTAAGCACCTACTAGGCACAGATATTGTGCTGAATACAAGGGGTGGGGGACAGTTTCTGCCCTCAGAAAGCTTGATGAGGAGCTGGCATCATACCCCAAAAACTCTTTATTCTGGAAGGTCATTTCAGCTCTGGGCTTTACACCTCAGAAGTGCCCTCGCCCCTGAGGCCCCACCTCTGACTGGAGATAAGGTGTGGGCAACTGTGTACATACAAGATGCATGTGAGGGGCAGGGATGGAAGGCATCTAAGAGGCAGTTCCTGAGCAGGGCCTTGAAGGAAGGAGGTGAGCAGGCAGAGGGAAGATGACGAATGGGGGATGCTCATGCCTCCCATTCCAGACAGACTCAAGCTTCAGTTCCTCAAGAGCATGACTGGTTTTCCCTTTGCTCTCCTTAGCACAGCCATAGAGTGTATTCAATAAAAAGTTGTCGATTGACTGAATCCAAGAGAGATCAGTTCTTAGTCACAGAATCCTTTGGGCTGTGGTCTTGCTGTGGACCCAAGGACACTTAAGACAGCAGCCACCACTTAACAAATTTTGCCTATTGAGCTGGATTGAAAAACCCTATGAAGTAGCTACTATGATCATGCCCCCTTTACAGATGAGCACTTAAATGACATGCCCAGGGTCACACAGCTAATAAATGTCTGGGGCAAGACTTGAACCCAGGTCTTCCTGACTTCACGTCTATTGATCTAGCCATTAGGCTACACTTGCTTCTGTTGCTGAACCAGAAATCACGTTAAGGTTTGCCAAATGGTTTGCGTGAATTACCTCCCATGTGACCTATTCCATGGCTGACCTGAAGTGGGACACCCTCTACTGTGACCTCCCCTGTGTAGGAAGGTCACAGCCCCAACCCCCCTACTAATTTATCTTTTGCCCCAATCACCTCCCCACCCTGCCCTTTTAGCAGGTCACCACCAATTACTAAACTGAGATTCAGGCCTGGAGTATGGGAGATGCAGGCTACATCCTGTACGCTTTTCCCAGACTCCTAGAGCTCCAGAGGCAGAAGAGACCTTAGAGATTACCAGGGAGCAGCCTCCTTAATTACAGTGAAAGAAGGAAAGACACTGGTCCAAGGTCACACAGTGAGAGGAGCGAGGTAACCCGACTCCCACTCCAGGGCTTTGTTTAGACTTTTCTCACAGTTCCTGTTATTTTCTAGCTCTGGAAGTGAATGCAGAACCCTGAGTCTTTCCTGAGGATGCTGATGAGGGTCCTGGGGATGACTCCCTCCCTGGAAGTGGGGAAGGACTGACCCACCCCAGAATAAATGCTTGCCGAGGGTTCTTGGTGACCTCTGCCAGGAGGTCCAGGCTGGGGGGGCACTTTTCCGGACAGCTGAGATGAGCTGCCAGCCTCTGAAGCTTGTCTGGTCCAGCCTACGCAGAGCCGGCCTCCGCCTCCTCCTTGATTCAGGCTGGAGCTGCCTGGCACTGAGTGGGCGGAAGCCAGCCACTCACTGGGATTGCCATTTAAATGGGAAGTGATTATGGTTTGGGGGCTGAAAAACATCAGTAATTTATCAGGAGAACTCAGAAGCAGGATGAAAAATCTCCCTGGAACCAAAGGCAGAGGAATCTATAGTGCACTGCAGCCTGGCCCCATAGGGGAAGAACTGGGAAGCCCCCGCAGGAGGGTCCCATTGTGTGGAGAGATAAAGCCATTCCACGGAAGGAAAAGCAGACTTAGAGTCCAAGGAGTCCTGGGTGCTGATCTCACCTCTGGCACTGGTTAAGTCACTATGAGGAGGTCTCTGAACCTGTCTCCTCATTTGTAAAATGGGGATAGTAATGCCTTTGTAACTTACCTGCCAGTGTTAGTGGGGGCGTGAATTTAGTGACCTCTGAGGTCTCTTTCAGCTCTCAATCTACAATGCTCTGGCATCTGATCTAACCCCTATACATACAGGCGGTCTACACTTGGAAATGTCCAATGAGGGAGAACTCACTCTCTCCCAGGCAGTCCATTCCATTTTGGGTTAGCTCTCATAATTAGGAAACTTGTCCTGCTGTCCATCCACTATCTGCTCCTCTGTACTTCCTCTGGGCTATTCCTTGTTCCACCCTCTGGGACCAAGCAGATCCAGTCAAATACCTCTTCCCCAGGGCAGCCCCTACAGTGCTTTAAAACAAGAGGCCTGTGCCCCCTAAGCCTTCTCCAGGTCACATCTCTCCATTTTCTCCACTTGATGTCTGACTTCTGGTCCCCTCTTCACTCTGGTCACCTTTCTCTGGATACTCTCTGGGATTGTCAACGCCCTTCTTAACTTGAAACCCCCAGAACCTAACACAATCTTCCAGCTGAGTTTGGTAGAGCAGGACTAGAGCCTCACCTCCTTGAAGACACTCTTCCTCTCTTAATGGGGACTGAGATTAAACCAGCTTTTTGGCCACCTCAGTGCATTGCTCATCTGTTAATCTTGCTGTCCACCAAGACTCCCAGATCTTTTTCCTATGAACATTACCTTCCCTCCCATATTTTTGCAGCTGATTGTTTAAACACATGGGTAAATCGTTACATTTGTCCATATTAAATTTCCATGTATCAGACATGGCTTCATAGACATGCATTAACTATCACCCCTCCTCATCCTCTCAGGGGAAGTAGGCATGCACCACAGTAGGTGCTGGCCCACTTCCATCAGGCCAGTTGTTTCAGTCTGCCAAGATATTTTGAAAGCCTATTTCTTTGATAGGGAGTATTCTTCCTAGGGCAGCTGGGTGCTATAGTAGATAGAGGGCCAGGTCTGGAGTCAGGAAAACTCATCTTCCTGAGCTCAAATCTAACCTCAGACACTTACCAGCTGTATAATCCCGGACAAGTCACTTCACCCTCTTTGCCTCAGTTTCCTCATCTGTAAAATGAGCTGGAAAAGGAGATGGCAAACTGCTCCAGTATCTTTGCCAAGAAAACCCCAAAGGAGGTAATGAAGAAACCGCCTGAGCAACTGCATCATGTTGCCCTCCAATTTTATATCATTTTCAAATGTGCTAGGAATGACATATATTCCCTTATCCAAGTCTTTGACAGTTAGTGGAGTGGGATAGCAGTGGTGGGAGAGCAGAGGGTCAGAAACTAGGCCAAGGACAGACTTGTGGTCCTCTGCTGTAGAGATCATTCCTCCCTGCATCACCAATCTTTAGGCTTTGATCCAGTCCTGATCTTACCCAAGGCTACATCTCTCCATGTTGTCTACAAGGATGTCCCCCGTCCTCACATGCTGTCTATGAAGAGACTTCCCAGTCATCAGTTAACATCTATTGAGTGCCTACGATGTTCCAGGCACTGCGTTAGGCACGCACCAAATGTCTCACTGAAATCCATCCAATGTGTGAATGCTGCTTTCATTCAGAAAGGAAAATGGGAAACTGAGGAGAAGCGTGGCAGAGAGAGCATCCTGGACGGGGGGGAGGGAGGATGTGAGAGGTTTGGGCTGGGGGTGCCAAGAAATTATAACAGTCATCACTATTGTTATTGTGGGTGATATTTACATGGTACTGTCAAGGTTTACAAAGGGCTCTAGTATGGATGGAGCTAGTCAGGGGGAACCAGGCTGTGAGCTCCTCGAGGCCAGGTGACCATGGGTTTGTCTTTCTTTATATTTGGGTCATCCCACAGGGGAAACAGCATGGGGCAGAAGGTAGGCTAGATGTGGAGCTATTAGCCCTGGGTTCAAAGCCAGACCCTACTGGTACCTGACAAGTGTGTGTGACTTCAGGAGCCCCTCTCCAGAAGATGAGGAGGGGCAGGCAATTAGAATTAGCTCAGCCCTTTGGTTAAACCTTTTTCCTCTGCCTGAGCTTTCTGTTGCTTCTTCGTACTCAGGGCCTCTCGCTGGGTGAAACAGGAAGCCCCTTCCTGCTGGAGCTGAAAGGCTAGGGATGGGGGAGGAGACAGGGCCCTAGCCCTAATGTCTCATTAGGGAGAACAAGCTCCCACCGAGGAGACAATTAGAGAAATATCCCACTGTGAGGTTCAGCCTTGCTGTCAATGCCCTGCCTCAATGAGGCTCCCAGGCAGGGGCCTTCTGCCTTCCCATCTGAAGGGATTTCCATCTCCCTTGGTTGTCTCTGCCCTGGAGGAGTGGGAAAGAGCGAGCACATGTACACGGGCAAGGAAATCAGTGACAAATCCAGAAAGAAGTCAGTAAGAGCACCTGAGGGGATCAGGAAAGATATTAGCAACAGGTAGATGGAGAAATAGATGAGGGGGGAGGGGAGGAGAGAGAGACAGAGAGAAAAGAGACAGACAGACAGAGAAAAGAGACAGAGAAAGAAGGAAAGAGAGGAGAGAGAGAAAAAGAGACACACAGAGAGAAAAGGGAGACAGAGGAAGAGGAAGAGAGATGGAGAAAAGAGACAGAGAAAGAGAGGAGGGAGGGAGAATTCATTAAGTGCTTGTTATGTGAGCAGGGGAGACACAAATACAAGCAAATAAGACAGTCCCTGCCTCAGGGAGCTTATAGTCTCATGGAAGAAGACAGCACACAAAGAAGCCTTGGGTCGGGAGGAGGGTGCAGGGGGTGGGGGGGTACCTGATCTGAGCTCGAAAAGGAATGAGGCATGGGGCCCAGTCAGTGCTGGCATAGACCAGTCTGGCATGCCTGGCTGGGATCCAAAGGGTCAGGACAGAGATCAGAGGAGTCCCAGCCTCAGACAAACAATAGGAAATGCCCAGAGAGTAGAAAGGAGAGTCTGATGATGGCTATGGGCAGAAGAAGGGGCAGGCTGGTGAGCAGTTATCACCAGGGGAAGTTAGACAGATGGATAGTAGGCTCAGGGAGGCCTAGCAGCAGATCGCAGGAGCCCATCTATGGATACAGAGACAGTAGAAGTGACATCCAGGCCCTTGTAGGATTGAGGGGCCAAGGGCAGGACCCCAGGACTACAGGTGCCAGGGCTGGGGTGAAGAAATCAGGACCAAAGAACTGATCTAAGGGATGGTAGCAAGCTGTTGGTCTTGATGCTAGGAGTCAGCATGGCTTTCCCCTGCTTGGGGACAAGGCTGTTTCTGGGCTGGGCTGAGCCCCTAAGTAGAGGTCCAACTGCAACAGTTGGTTGGAAGGGTAAGATGGGGAGAGACAGCAAGGATAGAGGGTCTTCTGGGCAGGAGTCTGGACATGGGGCCCGATCTGTTCTCCTAGCTAGGGGACCCTGGGCACCTGGGAACCGCTCTGAGCCTCGAGATCCTTCTCATTTGTCAAACCTTGAAGGGCTGTGTAAGTATCACCTACTGTGATTTGGGGAGACAGACTGCATCTTGGAGTTTTAAGAGTTCTCCCCCTTCAATAATGACAGCGCACATTTGTGTGCTTTAAGGTTCGTGAATGGCCTTTCCATATATTTTCTCAGTCCTCACAACAATCAGAGTGTGCACTCCCTGAGGGCAGGCAATGCTTTTACCTTCCTTTGTGTCTCTAGTTCCTGGCACATAGTAAGGGATTATTTAATACTTAATTGATCAATGGATTGAGATGTGGACAGCTTCAGAGAAATTATGTGATGTGCAGTCCAGGCTTGAAGATGAAGCGTCCCCGGGCACCCCAGGAATGCCAGGTCCTTGCTGCTCCTTCTCCTGTTCCATGTCCCCCAGCTCCCATGTTCCCCGAGGCGAGTACTGAGAGCCTTGGTCTCTGTACAGGCAGCCTGTCACCGGTTATTTTGGGGTTTTCTGTCTCACTGTCAGAGGGGACTTACGTTAATTAAAGAGCTATTGGAACACATGCTGGGGACAGCCTTTGCAAGTGTGAGGAAGCAATCACAGATACACTGAGGAGCTCCGTTGTCAGGAAGATCTTCAAAGCCTCTGTTCCCTCTTAGCCACAGAGGATCAGACTAATGGGAGGGAAATAAGAGGCAGAATGGCCCTGAGGATCCTGGGCCCACTTGGCCCATTCCCCCATCTCCTAGTACCAGAGTATCAGCCCCTCACTCACGGCACTGGGGGCCCTGAATGACAAGGGAAAGACTCCTCTGGCTGGGGCTCCCCCAGAGGAAGTCCCAGGTCACCCAAACAAGTCACACATTTATGCAGAACAGTACAGGGCAGGGATAGGGGGAGAGCCTTCTGGTTTTACCTTCAAATGAGGACAGACTTGTCATCTTGGCACCCCCTTTGACTATGCCAACCCAGACAGATGGCAGCCTGGCTGTAGTGCATAGAGGGCTGGATGTAGAACTAGAAGGAGCTGGGTTCAAATCCTGATTCTGACACTTAGCTGTGTGACCCAGGATAAGTTATGTGACCTAGCTGGGTCTCAGGCTTCCAAATTCAGGACATAGCCCAGTGCCTGGTACATTGTAAGGGCTTAAGAAACAGTTTGTTGTTCTGTAAAAATGGGACTAAATGATACCAATACTGGCTAGATAAGTAGAGAAATGATGGAAAGGTGGAGAAAGAGAGAGAGAGATGGCTAGATAGGAGACAGACAGAAGACAAACAACCAGAAGGATGGATAGATGGATGGGTAGATAAGAGCACTTGCTATGTGTCATAGAATGTGCTAGGGATAGGGATAAAAGTATAAGCAAGAAGACAGTCCTTGCTCAATGGAAGCAGACTCCATATAAAAGAGAACTGGGCGGGGGGGGGGGGTAGAGAGAAAAGGAGTACCCACTCTGGGCAAGGTGACTGGAGAAGAGAATTCCAGATAATGAAGTGATTACTGATCCCAGCACCATCAGAGTCCTTACCTCAAAGACTCGAATGAGATACTGTGTGGAAAACCCATGGAAATGTCACTTATTTCCTATTATTTCATCTCATATTATTTCAATTACCCAGATAACTTGGTCTTCTAAATTGAGGAAAGCAAGCCTTGGGGCTGGAATTAGCCCAGTGAAGGGGATTGCTGAACCCTGCCCTCCCTCTCGATGGGCTCCCTCTGGACAGAATCCTCCATCAGCTGGCATCCTAAGCATCCTTGCTGATTGCACTGGATGAGCTTCCCTCCTGCCCCTGCCCTCCTCCCTTGCTCATAGCCCCCACCCCCATCCACCTCGCTGGATCTATTTATGTCACTCCGGAGATGGGTAAGAACAGGTTCATGAGAATGGCCAAAGGTGGAAGGTCAGAACACAACGGTTCGATTAGGAAGCAGAGAAGTTGGCTGGATTAGCCACAGGGGAAGTTATGCCTAACTGAGAGGTGGGGAGAAGGTCAGGGGTTATGTCTGGAACAGAAATGAGGTCAGTTTGAGGGAATGACTTTCGTCAAGGAAAGGGCTTCCTGGACTGGGCTGTGGATTTCCCAAGGACATCCCTCTCAGAATACTCCCCAAGGTTTATACTTGGGATTCTGGGCTGATCTGAAAGGACCCCAGACTCTAACAACAGGAGAGAGCATGCAATTGAACCCCTTCATTTTCCAAGATCATAGAAGTTCATAGGACTGTAGGCCTTGAAGGTCATCAGGGATGAGTTAAAAATGACTCGCCCAAGGTCAATGTCTGAGGCAAGACTTGAAACAAGGTCCTCCTCATTCACATGGTGAGCAGCACACAGTACCTTCTCTACTAAGCCATGTTGCCTCTTAATTTCAGAACTGGAAAGGGATACCCACTTCCCTTAGATTCTGTTTAGGCCAACCCCTACCAAAAAGAATCCCCACTATAATGTCCCCTCTTTATATTTTAAAAAGTATTTATATGTTTTTAAAAAAAAACCCTGAGGGAGAAATTACTTGCCCAAGGTCACATCGTATTTATATTTATATATAAATGAATCAATCAGCAAGAGCTTATTTTTTAATATTTTTTATTTTTCCCCAATTCCATGTTAAAACATTTGTTGTATTTGTTGAGTTTTGAGTTCCAAATTCTATCTTTCCCTCCCTTTCTTTTCCCCTCACTGAGATGGTAAGTGGTCAGATATAGGTTATACATGTACAATAAAGTAAAACATTTTCATGTTAGTCGTTATGCGCAAGAAGACTCAAATAAAAGAAAAAAATGAAAGGAAGTGAAAAATAGCGTGCTTCAGTCTGTATTCAATCATTCTCAGTTCTTTCTCTGGAGGTGAATAGCAGGCTTCATCATTGTTCCTTTGGGATTGTCCTGGACCATTCAATTGCTGAGAATAGCCAAGTCATTCACAGTTGTTCATCACACAATGTTGCTGTTACTATGTACAATGTTCTCCTGGTTTTGTTCACTTCACTTTGTATCAATTCATGTAAGTCTTGCCAGGTTTTTCTGAAATCATACTACTTGTCATTTCTTATAGCACAATAATATTTCATCACAATCTTATACCACAGCTTGTATAAGCCATTCCCCAATTGATGGGCATCGTTTTCATTTTCAATTCTTAGCCACTACAAAAAGAGCTACTATAAATATTTTTGTACAAAGGGGTCCTTTTCCATATGTGTACATGTGCATATATATGTGTGTGTGTGTTTGCGATATAGACCTAGCAGTGGTATTTCTGGGATCAAAGGGTATTCACAGTAAAGTCCTTTGGGCATAGTTCCAAATGGCGCTCCAGAATGACTGGAGCCGTTCACAACTCCACCAACAATGCATTAGTGTCCCAATTTTCCCACATCCCCTCCAACATCCATCATTTTCCCTTTTTGTCATATTAGCTGCTCTGATAGGTGTGAGGTGGTAGCTCAGATCAAGAAGCATTTATTAATTGCTATGTGCCAGAATTATCCTGGGTGTTGGGGATTTGGATAAAAAGTGAGACAATTCCTGCCCTCATGGAACTTCCATTCTCGTGTTCCCAGACCGTGGTGCCCAGCATCAGGCGACAGCTGTCAAATGCTGGCTCTGAGCATCTTGGAATCTCAAGTCAGACGTAAGCTCCCTGAGGGCAAACACTATTCTCACTTTTTGTCTGCATCATTTATACCTAACCTGGTGCCCAGCAAGTAACCATCTTTAATACATGCTTATAAAGCTGAGTGTCAACAGCTGCCATAAATATCCCCTTTTACAGATAAGGAAACTGAGGATCAGGCAGATGACCCAACTTGCCATGGGTAACACAGCTAGTAGGTATCGAAGGCAGGATTCAAACTCAGGTCTCTCCTGATCTTAACTGCCCAGCTACACCACGATGTCTCAATGAAACCACAGCTTTGGTTTGACTTACTATAGAGTTCTGCTCAAGGAAGGTCCCTTCTCCCATGAGCTAGCAAGCTCATTTCCAGGAGTTTGAATGTGCAGGGCATTGGGATGTATAGTCACAGAGGGCAGTGTTTCTACTTTCCTTTGTATCTCCAACACAGCACAGTGCCTAGCACACAGTAGGCACTTAATGAATGCTAGTTGACCGACTGACTGATCTCCTTCTTCTTCATAGAAAAAGATCCACAGAATCTCCAGAGGCATAGACCTCAATGTAGATGACCTGACCAGCACTCTTCTGCAATTACAGGACCCTAAGTCCATCAATGGAAGGGGTCTGACCACTCATTTTACAAATGAAGAAACTGAAGCCCAGAGAGGTCAAAAATCATAGGATCCCAGACTGAGAGCTAAAAGATACTTTGGACCTCGTCTAGTTCAATATCTCACTCCCATTTTTCAGAGAAGGAAACTGAGACCCAGAGAGGTTAAGTGATCCCAGGTCATACAGCTAGTAAGGGATAGAGTAAGGATTTGAACCCAAGTCCCAAGACTCCATGTTCATCGCTATTTCCCTTGCAGTCTGACTTTTTCAGACTGGAGTGGTTGGATTTTGAATACTTCATGATTGAGCTGACTCCGTCACTCATTTATGGAGGGAGTTATTGGGCACCTCTGGGTGTCCAGCTCTGTGCTAGTCACTGGGAAGAAGGATTTATCCATGCACCCACAAAGCATGCTGTCTGGTTACAACAACAGCATGAAAAGAAGAGCTAAACCAAGGGCTGCAGCTTCCCTATGGGGAAGACTCTACGTTAGCTGAGCTCCATTAAAACCAACAGAGGCCGTGGGGCGCTGGCCATTGGGATGTGATACTGCTCCTCACCTGGGCCTCTCTGGGCTCAAAGGATGGAAGGCTTCCTGGAGGAGGCAAGATTGAAGGAGGAAGAGGATGGACATCAGATCTGCTTCCCCTCCCAGTTCCCACTGCACATCCTCTCCATCCTCCCATGACCACAGAATCATCGATCTCGATGATCAAGGCTAAGCCCGCCTTTACAGATTTTACATTTTACAAGTTGTCATTCTGTGTCTCTGCATCTTATCCCTTTCACAGAAAAGCTCCAAGGAAAAGTCTTCCCCATTCCAGGCTTCTGCTTTCCTCCTACACACTTCTCAACCCTGTGAAATCTGGCTTCCAGTCCAACCACTGAATGAAAGCTGTTCTTTGCCAGGTGATCCACAATCTCTCTGCTGCTCAGTCTAGGGACCCCCCACCCCAGACCCCCATGCTCATCTTTCTTTTCACACTGCTGACCAACTGTCCTCCCAGACTATGCTCCTCCCTTGGCATCAAGGACAGCACTCTCTCCTGATGCCCCTAGGACCCATCTGACCACCCCTCCTCATCCTCTTTATTGGATCAACAACCATCTCCCACCTAAAGAACAAGATTTTTCTCTCTCTGTCTCTCTCTGTTTCTCTCTCTGTCTCTCTCTCTCTCTCTCTCTCTCTCTCTCTCTCTCTCTCTCCCTCTCCCTCTCCCTTCCTCCCTTCCTCCCTCCCCCTCCAAACAGTCACAGAGTTAGTAAGTGTCTGAGACTGAATTTGAATTCAGATCTTCTGGACTCCAGGTCCAGTGCTCTGTCCATTGTACTACTTAGCTGTCTTAAGAGAGGAAAGATTAAATAGGCACTTACTATAGGTGTGTCGAGTGCTGCACTGACTATTTAAGATGCAAACCTACACTAAAACACCCAAACAATCCCTTGTCTATAAGGAGCTGACAGAATGAGGGGAAACACGTAAATAAGTGGATGTATATAAGACATATGACCTCTCACTCCACGGTTCCATTCACTATTCCTGAAACTTTCCAAACCAAAGTACCCTCTTCAACCACACTCTCTCCTTGTTAGAATGGAGGCTCTCTTCTTCATGGAAATCAAAGGTGCTCTATCTAGTTAAGGCATTTTCTTAAACCTGAGGGTTTTGGGGGATTGTTTGGGGATTGTTCCCTATAACAGGTACTGCTTAATGGGTAAGCTTGGTGTTGGCCCCAAAATATTGAGAGTTAATCCTCAAATTTTGTCCGCTATGAAGTGCCCTCCTCCCTAAGCATGCCATGGAATGGGCACATGCTCTCAGCTTGACTCCAAGAAATTCATTTTGTCTTGTACAATGTTCACAGAGCAGGGACTAGGCTTCTGCCATGGGCTGACCCCCAGCTGCACTAAACGTGTGTGCCTGGCCCAACATGTCACTGCTTTGATCCTGGAAAAGACATGGCTGTACCTGAGAGCAAACCTCTCAGGAAGCCAGCCACCAGTGGAAAGCTAAGGTCAGACACACCTGGACAGTGCCAGTGTCTAGGAACCAACAGAGAAATGAGTTAAGCCCCTTCAAGAAGATGTGTCCACAAGGATGACAAAGATGAAGGAAACTTTGAAAATGCACTTAGAACTGTTTCATCTGGTGGCAAGGCCCCTTGGTCAACTCTCCTATACTAGAAAAGAGGAAATTGTCACACACACACACACACATACACACAACACACACATATACATATGTATATATGTATACATAGTTATGCATATATAAGCTTCATTTATTATTCTAGTGTGATTTCATCCCATGTCCTCCAAGAGCTTGCTCTACCATCCCTACTCTGTCACTTTCCTTTTTTTTTTGTCTATACACTTTTTCTTTACTAATTTTCTTTTATTTTTATTTTCAGTTTTGAATTCCCTCCCTCTTTTCATCCCCTCCCCAGCTTATTGAGAAGGCAAGGAATATGATATGCATTTTACATATGAAATCAGGCAAAACATATTTCAGAACTAGGCATGTTAAAAAAAAACAAGGAAAATAAGTCTTTCATCATCATTACAATGTTGCTGTTACTGTGTACGCTGTTCTGGTTCTGCTCACTTCACTTTGCATTAGTTCATATAAGTCTTCCCAAGAAGGGCTAAACCAAAGCCTGCAATTTTTAGCAA
Source organism: Potorous gilbertii (assembly GCA_028658325.1). NCBI lineage: Eukaryota > Metazoa > Chordata > Mammalia > Diprotodontia > Potoroidae > Potorous > Potorous gilbertii. Next base: position 14,740,463 of record CM053772.1, read on the forward strand.
GGTCTCCCTTGCCAACAGGGGATGCATTTAAGTCTTACACTAGCTGACCATGGATGCCATGGGGTGCCAGTCATTGGGACATGGTGTGACTGCCTCACGTCAGCCCCTGTACTCACCCAGCATTCTCTGGGGACAGTTAAATTAAGACTCAGTTGCCTCTGTGGGTCAACCCATCCAGCTCATCCATCATTTCTTATGGCACAATGGCATTCCATCACATTCATGTACAATAACTTGTTCAGCTGTTCTCCAGCTGATGGGCACTCCTTAGTTTCCAGATCTTTGCCAACACAAAAAAGCTGCTATAAATATTTTTGCACATGTGGGTTCTTTTCCTCTTTCTTTGGTCTCCTTGGGGTATAGACCTAGTACAGGTTTTGCTGGCTTCCATAGTTTTGTAATTTCCAGTTGTTCTCCAGAATGCTTGAACTAGTTCTCTGCTTCGCCAACAATGTCCCTATGTTCCCACATCCCCTCCTCCACTATTTGTCATTTTCCTTTTCTGTTATCTTAGCCAGTTTAATGGGCATGAGGTGGTACTCAGAGTTGTTTTAATTTGCGTTTTTCTAATTATTAGTGATTTGGAACATTTTCCATATAACTATCACTTATTATTTTCAATCTCTTCCTCTCTATTGGCTCATTCCTTACTGTCTACAAAATGCTCATTTCTCCTCTATCCTCAAAAATTTCTCACTTGACCCTTCGCCCCCTGCTAACTATCTCTGTTTTGCCCTTTATGGTTAAATTTCTCAAAAAGAATGTCTACACAGGTGCCTCCACATTCTCTCCTCTCACTCTCTTCTTAACCCCTTACAATCTGGTTTCTGACCTTAGCATTCCACCCAAACTGCTCTCTCCAAAGTTACCAGGAATCTCTTGATTACCAACCCAATGGCCTTTTCTTAATCCTCATTCTCTTTGCCCTTTCTGCAGCCTTTGATGTCATTGATCACTCCTCCTTAATTCTCTCTTCTCTCTAGGATTTTGGGATACCACTCTCTCTTGGTTTTCCTTTGACCTATCTGACCACTTCTTTGCTGGATCTCTCTCTAGGTCATGCCTTCCAACCATAGGTGTCCCTCAACATTCTGTCCTGAGCCCTCTATACCACTTCCTTTGGTAATGTCATCAGCTCCCATGGATCTAATTATCATCTCTATGCTGATGATTCACAAATCTACTTCTTCAACCCTAACCTCCCTGCTGACCTCCAATCTTTCCAGCTGCCTTTTAGACATCTCAAACTGGATATCCAGCAGACATCTAAAACTCAACATGTCCAAAATTGAATTACCTTTCCACCAACCTCCCACCCTCCTACCCTCACTATTTCTATCAAGGACAACACCATCCTCCCATCTCCCAGGATCACAACTTGGGAGTCATCCTTGACTCCTCAACTCTCTCTCACCCCTTATATCCAATATGGTGCCAAGGTCTGTCAATTTCACCTTTGCAACATCTTTCAAATATGCCTCCTTCTCTGCTCTGACACTACCCCGTGGTCCGGACCTCATCACCTCATACCTGGATTATTGCAATCACCTGCTGGTGGGCCGTGGCTCTTCCCCACTCCAATCTATCCTCCACTCAGTCACCAAAGTGGTTTTCCTAAATCCCAGGTCCCATCATATCACCCCCATACTCACTAAACTCCAGTGGATCCCTGTCACACACAGCCTCACTCACTTCCTGGATCAAATACAAAATGTCACTTGTCATTCAAAGTCCCTCACAACGTGGCTATCTCCTACCTTTCCCAACTCTTACACCTTACTCCCCAATATGTACTCTTTGATCCAGGGACACTGGATGAACAAGCTGCTCCATCTTTTGGTTCCAGCCATTTTCTCTGGCATCTGCAGTGAAGGGTTTTTGGCCCCATTACTCATCTCTGTTTCTGGGAAAAAGAGATGGGGGTAGGGGGAAGAGGGTGGGAGGAAGATAGGGAAATAACAGACCAGCAAATCATAGGAGAGTACATTGGTTTGGAAATTCAGGTCTCCAGCATCTTTGGGGGGATGGCCATAGTTAGCCCAGGAACCCCATGTCTGGAATCCACTCCATCCTCTGCTCCAACTCTTGACCTTCCTGAATTCCCTTAAGACTCAGCTAAAATCTCTGCCTCTACAGGAAGCCTTCCATAGTCCCTCTTAATCCAGGGCCTCCCAATGCTCTTCCTTTAATTATGTCCTATGAATCCTATATGGAGCTTGCTTGCATATATAGGTTTGCTTATTGTCCCCTCCCACCCCAATTAGACTGAGCTCCTTGAGGGCAAGGACTATCTTTTGTATCCCTAGTGCCTAGCATAGTGCCTGGCACATAGTGGGTGCTTAATAAATGTCATTGGCTGACTAAGGGATAGAGGGGTGGACTTGGAGCCGCAATGCCCACTTCTGATTCTCAGTAGCTGTGTGACCCTGGGCAAGGCATTTAAACTCTGAGCCTCATTTTCCTCATCTGTCTAATAAAACAATAATACCCATAGGACATGCCTCAGAAAGTTATTGTGAGGTTTAAATAATATGTGCATCAAAGACCCCTCAGCTACTCAGTCTGATGAAGCCTTGTGTCCTCTCTTAGAATCACAGTTTTAATTAGTGGAAGGAAATGTTAGATTTCAGTTTGAGGGTAGTGAAAATAAAGATGTGATCTTTTTCCCATCCCAAATCACAGATTCCCTGAAATCCATCCACAGAAAGGGTCCATGGACCCCAGGTTAACACCCTTCACTATAGAATGTCCCAGTAGGAAGAGGAGGGGGCTGGGTGGTCTCAGGGTTCCTGAGCTACCTCTATGGCCATCCCCCCAAAGATGCTGGAGGCCTGAATTTCCAAACCAATGTACTCTCCTATGATTTTCTGGTCTGTTATTTCCCTGTCTTCCTCCCACCCTTTCCCCCCCATCTCTTTTTCCCAGAAACAGAGATGAGTAATGGGGCCAAAAGCCCTTCACTGCAACTCAGAAGACCAAGGGCCGGGACCAGTGAGGCCTCAGGAGGATGGGAAATGGAGAGTTGGGAAGAGGAGAAGAGAACAGCCAGGGAACAGAAACCAGAGGCTTCAAGAGCTGGGGGCAGGGAGAGGATCTCTTTGTGTTTCTGTCTGAAGAGAGGAGGGGCTGAAGGCCCATCCTGAGGGAGAATTCTGATGGAAAAGGCCCCAGTCCTGATGCCACAATCGATCAGTCATGAAGTATTTATTCACTCCCTACCCTGTGCCAGGCACTAGGCTAAGTCCTGGGCAGAGACAAAATCCAAGACAGTCTTTGCCCTTACACATTTACTAAATATTTGTATGTGACATCCCCTAGCAGTCAGGAGCTGTTCAAATTTCAGCTTTGTATCACAAGCACCTAGATATTATTTGGCACATAGTAGATGCTTGTTAGATATTTCTTAGGTTGGAAAAGGGAGAGATGAATGAAACCACTAAATGCTTACTATGAGCTAAAGGGAGAAAATACAAAGGGGAAGGAAAAGAAAATAAAGCCCCTACTGTGGGCCAGGCACTGTGCCAGCTGCTTTACAGCTGTTACCTCATTTCATCCTCACAACCCTGAGACAGAAGGGCTGTTATCCTCCCAGTTTTGTATTCGAGGAAACAGGCAGGCAGAAGTTAAGTGTTTGTAGTTAAGGAAACTGAGGCAGACAGAGGCTAAGTGATTTGGCCAGGATGACACAGTTAGTAAAAGTATCTGAGGCATGAACTCAGACCTTCCTGACTCCCAGCCCAGAACTCTACCCATTGCACTACCCAGCCTCTAACAGCAAAGGCAGTCCTTGCTTATATTCTAACTGGGAGAGCATGCCATGCTGAGCAGTCCTCTGGCAGTGTCTCCCATGTCACACAATTAATTCCATAGTTCTTGAGAGACCTCGAGAGTGTCTTTGTAGCGCTTCTTCTGACTACCATGTGGTTGCCTGCCCCATGTGAGTTCTCCATAAAATAGTCTTTTGGGCAAGCGTACATTTTGCATTCAAACAACTTGCCCAGCCCATCAGAGTTGCACTCTCTGAAGCATAGTTTGAATGGTTGGCAGTTTAGTTTGAGCAAAGACTTCTGTGTCTGGTACCTTATCCTGTCAGGTGATCCTCAGAATCTTCCTAAGACAGTTCAAATGTAATTGTTCAGCTTCCTGGTGTGGTGCTGGTAGACTGTCCTGGTTTCACAGGTGTACAACAACTTGTATGGCATGAGAGACATTGGCACAGGACCGCCCAGCATGGCATGCCCACATCAGAGAAGGTGCTATGCTCTGTGAGCAAAGCCTAGTTGAAGTAGCTCAAAAGAAGCATGAGATGCACAGATTTAGAGAATCCATCCCAAATGTTCACATGGAGTATTTGTACCTGCCCTGTGGTAGAGCCTTCCAAGCTCCTAATGGTCTGAGGAGCCACAGTTGGACACACTGAAAATGGCCTCTAGCACAGTGATGTCACTTTAGTCCTCTTCAAGGACAGAGGACAAGAAGCAACCAGGGGGAGACACAGCACACGTAGGGAAGCAGTGACCAGGGAGAGATGTTTTGTTCTGGACAGGCATAGAGGTGGTGAATGGAGCCTGACACATGCCCTGACTTCCAGGAGCAAAGACAAAGCTGATGTGATCATTAGTCTTATAGATGGTGAGCAGGAATGACAGGTGGGCCAGGGAGCAAGGACTCAGGGAAGCGTGGCGGGGCCTTAAAGGATGGGCAGGACTTTGGTCAGTGGATGGTAGAGCATTGAAGGTCCCAAGGGACCAGAGGGGCCTGGCCCCAGTGCAGTGGGGTAGGGCAGGAGTTAAGGAAGCTTACCTGTGGGCACATGCCCTGTTTTTCAGGTCCTGAATCTGTTCTTAGCGCTGCTGCTCAGCTCTTTCAGCGCAGACAACCTGACAGCTCCAGACGAGGACGGGGAGATGAACAATCTCCAGCTAGCCCTGGCCCGAATCCAGAGGGGCCTTCGTTTTGTCAAGCGCACCACCTGGGACTTCTGCTGCAGCCTGCTCAAACGGCCCCAGGACGTGACTGCCAGGAAGAAAGCCGCGGGCACGCCGGCGGTGCCCCCAACCACAGGGGGCCTGCCCAGCTGCGTGGCTGGCCGCAGCTCCACTGAGCTGGAGAAGGGGCCCGACGCCACCCGAAAGGAGACGAGGTTTGCTGAGAAGCAGCAGGCAGAGCTGAGCCACAAGGATGCAGGCAAGGAACCGGGGGAGTCGACGGGGGACGCCGAGTCATCCGTGCATGTGCCCATCGCCGTGGCCGAGTCAGATATCGAGGACCACGAGGAGGATGAGGACAACAGCCTTGGGACGGAGATCGAGTCCAGCAAGCAGGTATGTGGGGGTGAGGCAGACGTAACTGATTCTCTTCTTGATGACCCAAGGTCTTCCGGGGAACCTCTGGTGCCCAGGGATGCTGTAAATCAGCAGTGCCCTTGGGGGCTCCGCTGGCCCCCAGGCTGCACTCCGGCTCAGGGTCCTTGTGTCTGCTCGGGATATGTTTTCCGCCTCCTCCCTTATTGGCAAACTGTCATGGCCATTTCCTGTGAGCAAAGGATTAGCGTTGGAAGGACCTTGGAGACTGTCTGCTCCAGGGAGTCTTCACCTAGGATCTGGGTCTTTTTATTTTTTATTTTGACTCTATTTCAGTATAATGACTTTCCCTTGTAAGGGAATATTTTTTGTGTGTGTATTTAGCAATATTATCCCGCGAAAGGATCCATAGGCTTGAAGAGCCTGTCCAAAGGGTGCATGACACAAGAAAAGACCAAAAACCTTGACTGAGTCCAGTCCTATTTTTTAAAAAATGAGCAGTTGAGACCTAGAGAGGAGAAACTTGCCCAAGACCAGCCAGGTAGAAGGCTTACAATCTCTGATGGATTTGAGATCAACCGGATGTTTTGTTTCCTTCCCAAGCGTTAGTTTGTGGAGTCCAGATGAGGCATTCTGTGAGTTCAGAGAAGGAAAGAGGAGTCCAACTGGGCTGGAGGGGTCAGAGAAGGCGGGTTTTGTAGAGGACATGGAATCTGAGCTGGGCTGTGAAGGGTGGGTAGAGTTGGATAATTGGATAAACAGGGAAGGATATTCCCCACTGAGGGAGCTCCTAAGCAAAGCCTCAGAGGGGCATGAGCTTGGTAACTGTAGGCAGAAGTGGGGTTAGCCTTGCTTGAATGGAGGTCTAGTGTGGGAACATTTCCAGAAATAAGGCAGGAAAGGTAGATTGGATTTGTACAATGAAGAACCATGAACTCCAGGCTGAGAATGTGGGCACTAGCCTCTGAAGGTGGAATGATGTGACTAAAGCTTTTTCTTGGCAACAGATCTGGCCTCCCTAAGACCTTAGAGTGCACCTAGCCTCTCTGATCCTGTTTTCCAATCTGTAAAGAGGTTAATCTTCTCTTTCCTTCCCCCTCCCATCCCCACCCTGGGTGGTGAGGATGTGGGAGCACTTTGAAATGGGATCTGAGTAATGACGAGGATGCTGGCTCTGGCGCCCGGGGAGCAAGGGGGCCTTCCTCTGAAGTGGTGCCATGCAGGTCCTGGCCCTGAGCTTCCCTCCAGGCCTGTGGCCCCCAAGTGCCAGCCAGGCTGGTATGAGTGCCCTGCTATTTCCTGCTGGAGGCCAATAGCACTGACCACTCAGGGCTTGGCCCGGGCTGCGCAGCAGGTGCGTTAGGTGTGTTATTCCATCCCTGATGCCTCCTGGCAGCTGCTCCTCTCATTGAAGGGAAGGCTGAAGGCAAGCAGGCAGGCTGTCTCTCCCTGGAGGCCAAGACTGCCCGGATTTGACCTCCTTCCTCCTCCCACTGCCCCAGCCCAGGGAGGAGACTGGTCACCACTGTTGTCATGATACCAAGTCACTATATTCTGAACAGTCATAGACAGTTCGTTGGTCGATCTTGGACCTTTCCCTGAATGTCAGGAAAGGAGACATGAAAAAGGAGAGGAAGCCCCTTGCCCAGTCCCTCTACCCTCACTGGCAATGGTGATCACATAGGTTCCATTAAGCCCACAAACAGATGCCCATAATACCTGCTTCTTCCACTCACTCTGGGCCCAGATACACCCGCTGAGAGGAGTGGGACCTTGGCAGCAGCTCCACGGGTTAGTCACACATGTGGTGTGGAGCAAACTGATCTGCCAGCTTCTCAACAAAAACCTCCTGGAATTCTGTGGGCACTCCTGTGCCATCTGCCAGGAACAAGGCAGATCGTCTGGGTGCCAACAGAAAGGGACAAAGCCTAGGATTTCTTTAGCTTTTTGCTTGTTGAACCAGACAGTTGATGCAAATTGAGTCTGTGGTCCCCAAAGCCCTCAGGTCTTTTTCACAGATGTCAGTCTATGAATATATTAAGCATTTATTAATTTATTAATATTGATTCATTAATATGATTTATTTAGTAATCATATTTATTAACGTGTTATACATTTAATAAGCATCTACTATGTGCCAGGCACTGTGGATTTAAAGGAAGGCCGTCAAGGAGCTCATATTCTAACAGGGGAGATGACATGTGAACAGATATGTCCACACAAGATACAGTGGAATGGCAGCAGGTCCCAGCTGAGGGGCCAACAGGGAAAGGCCTCCTTCCTGCAGAAGGTGGGATTTGGGTTGAGTCAGGAAGAAAGCCAGTGGGCAGGGGTGAGGAGGGACATGAGGAGCCCAGCAGAGTCAGGAGAGTAGCCTATGCCAAGGATAGCAAGGCCAGTGTTCCTGGACCAGAGAATGCACCGGTGGGAGTAAAGTATCTGGAGATGGGAGAGGCAGGAAGGGGCTTAAAGGTCAAGTGGAGGATTTTCTGTTGGATCCAGGAGGGCACAGGAAATTTATTCCCATTCTAAAAACTGAAGACCCTCTCATCTACAGTATTAGCTATCAATTGCTCCCAATGTCATCTGATAGGGCTACATCTGTGCCTTTATGCACATCCCTGATAAAAAAAAGAAAAAACAGTGAGCAAATGAAGCCAAGAATGGATCCCTAGGGCCTCCCCCTGGAGAGTGCCCTCCAGATCAATAACAATCCATTGATCACCACTCTTTGGCTCTGGCTGCCTGATCCCTAAGACTCCCTCCACTGTCCTGTCATCTAGTTCAGAAACCTCCATCTTGACCACAAAGTAGATAACATGAGAAACTTCATTTAGTACTTCCTGAAATCCAGGACTGTTGTCTGAGACCTTCTCTTGATCTACAGGTCTGATTCTGCTGCCTGGTTCACTTGGTCTGGGCCTGTGATTTCACTGGGTCAGGGAACTTAGAGATGAAATGACTTTCCCAGAGTCACACTGTCAGCCTGTGTCAAGGCACGCCTTGAACCTGGGTCCCCTGGGCAGTCTCTCTATCCCCTGCTCCCATACCACCGCTCACCAATCAAAAAATGAAGCAATAAACCCGCACCTACCATCTGTCATCACCTTTTCCCCTTTCCCACATTCCAGAATATTCCTAGGAATTGGAGTCAAGCTTCAGAGGAGGCCTATCTCAGGAGGAATGTGATATCCAAAGGCAGCTAAGAAATCTCCTTAATGCTTCTGATCATTCCCTAGCAAAGAGTTTTGTTCTTTCATTAGAGTAAGTGCTCAGTCAAGAGTGACCCTCCCAGCCTGCCACACCCCAGTGTCCAGTGGGTCCTGAGGAGGTACAGAGGCTTTTAGGACAAGGGGTTCAAACTGGAGAGGGGAGATTGGATTGGCAGGAAGATGAATTAGGAGATAATGACAATCATTGGGAAGAGACATAATAAAGCCCTGAAATAGTGTCATGGGAACGGAAAGGTAAAACTTCATGTATCTCGGAGCAATGACCATTCCTTAAAACCACAGAATTAAAAATACAATAAAAAGTGCAATGACATGCGTGTATGGCACGAAGTCTGGCACTCAGCCGACAGAGAACTAATTAAGTGAGGAGGGGTGGGAGGTGGAGGTGGATTGGCTGGTTAAGGTCAGACATTCTGAGTCATCCTGAGTCAATAGATGTACACAGGAAGGACTGTTGCTGCCACAAAATGAAACCCTCTCAAAATGATAGCTTGTTCCAAGTAAGGTACACACGACTCCAATCTTGGTAATCAAAGTGGATATCAAGGGGGAAGGGGTGAGGAGGGGAAGTCCAAAACAATGCTAGGGGAGGGCAGAAGGGCCAGGCCATCACCAGAAATCAAGATGGGAGGAAGGACCCTGAGTTCTGGCTGGGATCCATGGAGAGGCAACACAGTGGCTTTGGAAGAGATCGAAGGTGGGACTTGGAGTCCAAAGGACCCCATTCAAATTCTACTCCATGCTTCCTTGTTTTGGGAGCCTGACCAGGGACTGTCATTCCGATTCTGTTTCTTCCTCTATAAAATGCAGCTAATAGTCCCCCGTCGCCCCTCCCTACCTCATGGGCTATTTTGAGGCTTCAGTGAGATAATGTAGGTAAAGTGCTTCACCCACGCTAGAAATGCCACTTAGGATTCTGCTGAGTTTGAGCATATTCTAGGAAAAGAAGTTAGCAGTTAGTTGTGTCGCTTCGAGCTGCTGGAGATAGAAGTCAGGCAATGCTGCAAGCTGCCTAACTCAATTGCTCTTACCACCTTTTCATCACAGTCCTCTCCGTGGTGAGCTCCCTGAGGGCAAGTTCTGTCCTTTAACTCCTTTTCATCCCCAGTGCTTGCTTAGCACAGTGCCTGGCACATAGTAGGCATTTAATGTTGATTGACGGACCTGTGATTCCTCTATCTGAGACATCACTTTTACCAAGTCTTCTTGGGCACCTGGTGAGGCCTTTCTGTATTGGAGTATAAGAAGACAGACCTTCTGTGGCAGAGACCAGGGTCCCCATCAGAGTGGTCAGCAGAGCCTGTGGGCACTCATTTCTTGACTGAAGCTTCCTCCTAGCTTCCCCACCCCACCCCTACAAAATTAATTGTATTGCCTTGCTCTTTGTGAGGTCATGAGAGCTTAACCATGAGGTCAGGCACCAGAGGGCTGAACTGTATAATATAGTTAGAAATCTCCCTGATGTGATCAGTTGAATATAAGCTCCTTGAGAGCAGGAACTGCTTTGCTTTGTTATTAGTATCCTCAGATGGTGACACAGGGTCTGGCACACGGTAGATACTAAATACTTATTGGTTGATTGGCAGAGTAGAAATCAAATGACCAGACCCTTCTGAGGAGGGCACAGCCTTTGTCTGGTGGTCCTGATCTCCCATCCCCTTTCATCCCCATCCCATCCCCTGACACCACACATACCCCGCCCCCACACACACACACACAATTGGACTTGTCGATTGGAAAGTTGACCAGCTGATCTTGAGGTCACAAATACTTAAACCATTTGGAATTTTAAGTGACAACATCACCAGGTTGAATGGCCCACCCTGTCAGATTGTGTCAGCCTTTCCCACTTCCCCTACCCTCACATCCAGGTTTAAGGCCAAGGGTTAAAAATAAGACTCCCAAAAGACAGGAGGTGTTAGAGACGACAGTATCTTATCTTCTCAACCTGTTATTTTTAACACTTGGGACCTGAGTCTGGACAGCTGTTAGCCTCCCTCCTCCTTCTCTTCTTCCTTCCCATTCTTTTCTTTCTTCTTCCCTTGGCCTAGGCTGGAGGATTGGCTTGGCCATTGTCATTCGCACCATTTCAGTCATTGAAAATGTACTGGGGACCCGCTTCCCTGGATACTCTGCCAGGCCTTACAGGGGGATACTAGAATGGAAAGTGGAGGAAGGAGGATTGGATCATGAAATAGCAAGCATGGGTCTGACCCTGGCTCCACCTTTAAACTACCCCTGGGATTGTGGATAAATCATTTAGCCTCTCTTTGACATAGAAAAAAATAATTTTAATGAGCTAAAGTGATGAACTGGACCAAAAAAAAGAGAAGCCTAACCAAGGGACAGGCTTCATGACCCCCCTTCAGCTCCCACACCACCACCCTCTGATCCTCAGGAATTCTCCCTACGCTACACACACAACTCCTGCTGTGGACTTAACATGTAGAGTCATGTTTGGAAGGTGAGTCTGATAGCCCAAGGATTCTTTTTCCATCAAAGACATTCTCCCCAAACTCAGCCACCAATATCTGGTCTTTCCAAAGAAAGGAGGACAGGGGAGGCAGGGAGAAGCTGAACCTAACCAAAGCATCTGATTATGTTCAATAGGAAAACCAGATATAGCCATGGAGGAAGGAGCCCATGGTGATTGCAGTGTATTTGATATGGACCTGTCTGCTGACTTCCAGCTTCCCATCTCCAATTGCCCATTGGATGATTCTATCAGGATGTCTTAAGCTCTATATGTCCAAGACTGAACACATTACCTTTTCCCCAAAATCTTCCCTCTTCCAAACTTCCCTGGTTGCCTTCCTAGTCACTCAAGCTCACCATCTAAGTGTCATCCCCAAAGCCTTACTCTCTCCCCTCCCCCCTCCCATATCCATTGTAGATCCTGTCTTCACAATAGTGCTCATATCCACCTCCTCATCTTCTCTGATCCTGCCATCCCCTGGGCTCTCAGCTCTTCACACCTGAACATTGTAATATCTGCTGGACAGGCTCTCTGCCTCAAGTCTCTCCCCACCCAGTCAATTCTCTACTCAGCCACGGGAAGCAGTGAGTGAGAATGGTGACTGCACACCCTCCCTCTCATGATGGTGCCTTCCCAAGGTCCCGGTCCGCTTTGAGAATACAGGACAAACAGCAGCAACTCAGCTGTCAAAATGATCTTCCTAAATGGAGGTCTGACAATCTCTCTCTGTCTCTGTGTCTCTCTTTGTCTCTCTCTTTCTGTCTCTCTCCCCTCTCGCTATGTTTCCTCTCCCTCTTCTCTCTTTTTTCTCTCCTCTTTTTTCTCTCTGTCTCTCTTTGTGTCTTCTCTCCTTTTTCTGTCTCTGCCTCTGTCTAGCTCTATATCTCTCTGTCTCTCCATCTTTCTTTGTCTCTTTGTCTGTCTGTCTCCTTCTCTCTCTCTCTTTTGTCTCTGTCTCTGTCTCTGTGTCCTCTCTCTCTTTTCTCTGTCTCTGTCTGTCTCTGTCTAGCTCTATATCTCTGTGGCTCTCTGTCTCTCTCTCTGTCTTTCTCTATATATATATCTGTCTGTCTCTCTCTCACATACACACACACAAATATCCCTTCATGTCTCTTCTCCCCATTTAATAATCTTCAGTCCTCCCCATCACCTCCAGAATCAAATATTAGGCTTTTAAAAATCCTGCATGATCTGGCCCACTGTCACCTTCCCAGTCCTCTTCGACCTCCCTCTTCAGGTCAGTGACACTGGCCTCCTTGGGGTCTTTCCCATAAGCCATGCTTTCTCCCACCTCCAGGCATCTCCTCTGGCATTCCCCTATGCCTAGGACTCTCTCCTTCCTCCTTTCTGCCTCAAGTTTCAGTTACAATTCTCCCTTCTGCATGAAGCCTTTCCTGATTCCTCCTCAATGCTGGCACCTTCCCTTTGAGATTATCTCCAGCTTGCCCTTTGTGTAACCTGTGCACGCACAGATGTTTGCATGTTGTCTCTCCACTTTGTCTTGTCTTTGCCTCCCCACTGCTTGGCACAATGCCTGGCACATAGTAGGCACTGAATGCCTGTTGATTGACTAGGCAGGTTATGTAAGGGAGACTACGGGAGACATCTTGCCCTTGACAACAAGCAAGGCAACAATGAGAGATTTGCTCCCAGATAAGGTGGTCCTCCTGGAGGTCAAAGGTCTTAGACTTGCCAGAAATATCAAACAGAATAAGAAGAAGGATAGATCCCTGTGTCCCTGGTGGGCAGAGATCGTGGTTACAATGAGCTATCTAATGAAAAAAGCCTGGAGATTCACCCCCCAGGAATTTGGACCCCGGAGATTCCAGAAATTCATTGGGAAGAGTACCCTGAGGATTCCAGGGATTCAGGCCCCAGGAAATTGGATCCTAAAGCATTGGGGCCTGTGATATCAGGTCCCAGGAATTCCAGGAAATCATACATTGGGTAAATGATCTCAGGGAATCAGACACTAGGGATACCAGAGATTTAGGTTGTGGGAAATTGGATCCCAGTCAGATGTCAGAGATCTGGACCTGGGGAAATCAGACCCCAGAGATTCCAGGGAGTCAAGGCTTGGGGAATTAGATCCGGATGAATCAGAGTCTGACCATGACAAGGGTCTACTGTACAAACAAATTTCCAAAAAAGGGAGCAGGAGAATGGAAACTTCAAACTTATAGCTTGGGGCAAGAATCAAGAACATATTTTTAAAGGGATGGTTTGTGATTATTTAGAAAGGGAAGCAGTGATCACTAAGGGCCATTTGGCTTCATCCAAAACAGGTTATACTAAAATAAACTGTCTCCTTCCTTTTTTGTCCAGGTTACCAGACTGAATGGGGAACTTCTGTCAGTACACTTTACCTAGATTATGGCCAATCCTTTGTCATATTCTCTCATTATTCTTCTGTCAGTACACTTTACCTAGATTATGGCCAATCCTTTGTCATATTCTCTCATTATTCTTCTGAAAAAGATGGTAAAATTGGGCTCGGAGACAGTACAATGAGAGAGAGTAAGAACTTAATGTATGACTGACCTCACAGAAGGATCATTCATGGTGTGATGTAAGTTTAGAGAGAGGTCTGTAGGAGAAAATCCCAGGAATCTGCCCATGTGGTTTCACATTATTGATGGTGACTTAGAGGAAAGACCAGAATGCATATTTTTTGTCTGACCATCCAGCACTGTACTTGGCACCTAGGAGATGCTTAATTCATGCTTGAGGAATAAATTAAATGGTTTCAGGAGTAAGTGTGAACAAATAAATAGCCATCCATCACCAGAGGTGGTGAGCCTCTGGGTTGGACCACAGAGGACGTTTTGGTGCCTGCTTCAGCCATAGAGCCCTTTCCATCTTGGGAGGACTCGCCATTTTCTGCTCTGTTCTCACAGCCCAGATGTTCCACGTGACAATGAGGCACAGAAGGGCACCTTACTTAATGTGCCTGGGCCTCAGTTTCCTTATCTATATAATGGGGGGAGTTAGACCAGATGGCCTTTCAGAACCCTTCTAGATCTATATACTATGTGTGACCTTAGGTGAATCATTTAACTTCAGTTTTCAGGCCTCAGTTTCCTTTCTAGCACTAGAACTAGGCTCCAGTGGTCCCATGAAGACCTTATTAAAACACAGCCCTTGAGATGAACTGAGAATGACTCAACCTACTTGACATCATTGCTGGCATCAGTTCCTGGACAGACCTCAGAGACTCAGTCCCTCTATGGTCAAGGGGGTCTGAGGAGATTTGCCCCCAAGCCTCAGCCTCTTCTGTATTGGCAGTCCCAGGAGAGTTGCTTGACTGGCTCTCTGTGGAATCCAGTGGGGGTTTCAAAGATGGGGTGATTATGCCCAGAAAGCCAGAGGAGATCAGAAATGGGTCAGAAGTGAGATCCTGGCCTTTGAACAAAGATCCTTTGTTCTCCTTTGCTGACCTTGAGTGTACTTGCTTTGGGGCCCTTCAAAGTTAAGAAAGAAATTATCCAGTCATCAATAGGTTCTTATAACTGATGGGGCTGTGCATTTCACAAGAGTATTTCTACTATGATGGGAAACTGCTTTCAGGAAAATCAATGGAGCCTTTCTCCTTTCTCCTCCTCCTCATCCCCCAACCCTTATTCAGTTTCTGTCTTCCTCATTTTCAGCAAATACTATTTTGAAGGTCCTGACCTATTGTGATGAGTTGTAAACAAAAGCCCCACCCTGAGAATGTTTCCTTGGTCATCCATGTGAACAGAAGGCTACCTCTATTGTGTTACATGAAGCCTTTGAATGAGCTTAGCTATGGAATGAATGAAGAGAGAAAAACTGTCATGGAAAATGGTTCTTCAACATTTTCAAGACATTCCTCCTCCCCCCAAAAATGTACACTCCTTTAGGACATTAAGCCATTAATTCATTTATCTATGATGGACCTGGTGCAGTGCTGGACACTGGAGACAAAGACAAAAAGAAGTGGGGCACCTTGACTTCCATACAGCTTGGTGCTGAGGCAGCTGGGTGGTGCAGTAGAGACAAGAAGACCTTAGTTCAAATCCAACCTCAGATACTTCCACTGAGTCACTTAACCACTGTCTGTCTCAGTTTCTTCATTTGTAAAATTGGAATAATAATACCACCTACCTCCCAGGGTGGTCATGACAGATCAAACGAAACAGTAGTGGGAAAACCCTTTGCAAACCTGCAAGCACTATACATCTTGTTCAGTAGGTCCAGAAGTAGAAGTAATCATCTACTACAGCCTTTTCATTTTGAAATGGAGGAAACTGAAGGAAAGTGACTTGTTGAAGGCTGCACAGGGAATAAATAAAAGAGCCAGGATTTGATTCCAGATCCCTGACTCCAGATTCATCACCCTTTCTACCATACCATGCTAAAAATAAGTAAATAAGAAATAAATATAAAGTAAAAACAAGGTAATTTCAGGGACAAAGGGTCCTGGCCTCTTGTAAGAGGCAGTCCTGGAGCTCAACCCTGAAGGAACCTGGGGATTTTATGTGGTTGGGGCAGGGGGTGCATTCTAAGCGTGCAAAGGCAGGGAAACGGAACATCGTGTATAGGGAACAGCAAGTAGACCAGTGTGGCCCAGACCAGAGAATGCAGGGAAGGGAATGGTACATAATGAACATGGAAGTTAAGCCTGTTTGCCAAGGACTTTAAATGCCAAACCACAGAAGGTTGTGGTCAGCCTAGGGGCAAGAGGGAGTCAAATGAGCTTCTTCAGCAGATGAGTGAGAGGGTCAGGCCCTTGCTTTACAAACATCTACGACTGCTCCCTGCACCTTGAAGGGAAAGGGACACAGAGAAGACCAAATCCTCAAGCCTATTTCTTGGGGCCATGTGGCCTGGAAGAGTGAGGTGGTCCTTGGGCCCTTTCTTGCTGCCTGGTGTCACTCAGTGAGGGAACAAGTCCTTCATCCCAGGGCTGAGGGAAAGAGAGGGACTGTGCAGGTAAGATCGTTGGAAAGATACAAGCCATTCTGGCTCTGCAGCTGGTGGAAAGGATCTGCTTCCAGACACCAGGTAGGCCAATGCAGAAGTCAATCCCTGGTATCTTCCACAAGTGCCTCCATCTCTGGATCTGGATGGCTCAGGAGGAGAAGTAAGGCTGGTGACCTGCACAGCCCCTCCCTCACTCCAAACAAAGTCAAGTGCAAGTCATGTCATCACTTCTCCAATGTCTTCTTTGCAAACAAAGGGTGAACATAACAACAGCAACCAAACACCCATGACACAATGGTTTCCATTCCAAACGTCCAGTCTTACCTTTGCTACTGGCACTCTGGTCCCCTTTCTAGGCCTCATTTCCAATCCTACCAGCATATATTAATCACTTTCTATGTTCAAGACACTGTCCTAGACACAGGGTGAGATGAAAATAACAGAATCCTTGCCTTCAAGTTTACATTTCTCACACAATAGAGAGGTTGGAGTACATGGGAATGGACAGATTGTATTTGTTTGGTATATGTCTATCTCTCCTGGTAGAGTGGCGAGGTCTGTTTTGTTGTTATTTCTCTGTATCCCTGGCACATGACAGGTGCTTTTAAAATGTGTGCTGATTAATTAGAAGACTCATTTATTTTTTTATGTACCAGATTGGAGAGTCTCAGTTTCCCTCTTCATAAAATGCTAGGTTGGGAATAGATGAGGCCTAAGATTGCATCCAGTTCTATACTCCAGTGTTTCTGCTAGGCCTCAGAAATAGTCCTGCTGACCCTTCAGCCTCAGGTCACCCCTTACCTGGTGACCCCAGTATGGCAGGAGTCAGTCTTGTATGCCCACCACAAGAGGCTCCTGTGAAAGCCCTGGGCCCTTGCTAGCAGGCTGGGCTCCACCCAGATCCCTTTGCACAGTCTCTGTTTTCCATCTTCTCTCTCTCTCTCTCTGTCTCTTGGTCTAGCCCTCTTGCTCCTTCCTGACCTCTGAAGGGGCAGGGTAAATTGGAGGGCCTTGAAGCAGGAAACAGAAAGGGACATGGGCAGGCTTGAGGATTCCACTCTTACTGCTTCTAATGTAAAGCATTTGGGGTTCCCTTAGCCATCCTGGGTGTTTAGATTTAGTTCCTGACCTGAACTGGTCTTTGCCCCATTGCTGAGGAAGTAGCTTAAGCACAGAGAAGCTGGGGCTTCAGGGCTTCCTACACTGAAGTAGCTGAATGACCATAGGTACATCACTTAACCTTGTTAATTCTAATTTCCCTTATCTGTAAAGTGGGGAAAACGACTGTATTGCTTTATTCTCAGGGTTGTGAGACCTCTATGGGTCTTACATCCATACCAACTCTTGATCTCCCTCTACAACCCATTTCAGAGGGGTTAAGAGGTAGAATGTGGCCTCAGATTCATGAAGGGCAGAGTTCAAGTCCTCAAGAAATACTCATGATAGTCTTGGCAAGCCTGATACTCCCCTGGGCTTGTTCCCCATCTGTAATGGGGGAAAGGGAGAGAATGGAACTGGGGGAAGGGTGGAGTTGGTGCCCACTCACTGCCCATAGAGATGAACCTTGAAGGTCTGGCTAGAGCAGAATTCTGGGGCTAAGCGCCCAAAGGCCCAACAGCATCTGGTGCATCCACCAGCTCTGACCCAAGCTCTCCCATCCTCTCCCCAACAGCAGAGACACGATGATGATACCTATTCTGAGGGCAGCACTGCGGATATGACCAACACTGCTGACCTCTTAGAGAAGATCGCAGACCTCGGGGAGGACGTCAAGGACCCTGAGGATTGCTTCACAGAGGGTAAGGAGCCAGCCCTGACTTTCCAACAAGGTGATGCCCCTGGATGGACCTTCCTTTATGTCTTCGCCCTGTCACTGTCTGCTGTACTACTTCATTGGGAGTGTGTGGGTGTCTAGGGGGTGGGAATGATCATCAATCAGCTAGTCACCTACTGTGTGCCAAGCACTGAGCTAAGTGCCAATGTATGACTCCATTTCTGGTGTGTAGGAACATTTGTGTGGGGGGGGGGCTGTGTTATATCGCTGTAATTGTGGCATACTACAATTTGGGGGACAGAATTTGTTTGGGGGTGAGGTATTAGATTGGGGAGCATTGTGGGCTGTTCCCAGGGACTCTGTCCTTCTCAAATGAGATGAAAAACAAACCAATGGTCTCTCCTGGAGAAGAGGAGAGAAGAGGGACTCCTATTATATAGTGTTTAAAGAGCTGAAAAGTACTTCATTCACATAATCTCATTTGCTTACAACACAAATACATTAAACTCTAGTTTTATATAGCTATAAATGTGTATGTATGCATGCAAGTGCACACAAAATGCATTGAAGAGAATGTTAGACTTAGGGCCATGAAGACTCAGAATCCTCCTTGCCTCCCTGGGATGGGCAGGGGGCTCCTTCACCTCCTTGCCAGGGCCTGGGTTTGCTCTGGGATAGAGAAATAAGCATGGACAGAAGCTTCTGATAGGGTCTGACTCACCCCATGCCTTGCATGTTACCAACCAATCGCTCATTTCTCCATCATCCATTCATTCATTCAGTGAAATCCTTTGGGTTTTGGAGTGGAAGCTCCTATAGCAGGCTCCATGATCTCAGCCCTAGAGCCATCTTGTCTCCTCTTTCTTCCCCCTGCAGGCTGTGTCCGGCGCTGTCCCTGCTGCACAGTGGACACCACACAGTTTCCTGGCAAGGTCTGGTGGAGGCTCCGGAAGACCTGCTACCGCATCGTGGAGCACAGCTGGTTTGAGACCTTCATCATTTTCATGATTCTGCTGAGCAGCGGTGCCCTGGTAATCTTGTGCAGGGAATGGAGGGGGGAAGGGGGAGCAGAGGGCACGGTATGGTAGGGGGCCACTTTCTAGGGGGCCTCCCAGGACAGCCCAGAACAGGACACTCATCACCAGCCAGCTCCCCAAAAATATTTAGGACCCAAGGCTGCTCATAAAAACTGTCATTACTCAGGGGAAGAGTACAGTCCAAGGTCTCCCCTTCTGGGCTCCAGTCCTTGACAATGCGGCCTCACAGAGAACTGTCTTTCATCCTTTGGTAGCAGATTGGGGTTGAGGGACATGCCCATCCCCCATAGGGAGAGGCCTTAGTAATCAGAGGCTCATTGCTCTGAAGGCTCCTCAAGGGCTCAGGGGACCCAAAATCTAGACTGGGAGGGAGCAGAAGTCAGAGAGTCCTCACCTGACAAATGAGCAAACCAAGGCCTAGTGAGGGGAGGCAATTTCCCTAAGCTGACGCAGGTAGGGAGGGTGCTGGGATTCGAACCCAGGCCTCCTAACTTCCAGTTCAGGGCCTCAGATAGAGTCATCTGTCCAGTGACAGGATACCTCATTCAGGTCACACCCACCTTGAGCACAAAGCATCGAGACATATAATTACAATCTTCTCTTCTTCTACAGGGCTTTGTAGGAGCCCAGACTCCCCTGTGCCAGGTACCAGAGAGACCAGATCTCAGGGAACTCCCACTATGATTGGGGAGATGGGATTCACATGCATGAGACAATCAGAGGCTGTGAAGCCTAAGGGAAAGACTGCTGCATTTAGAGTCAAATTCCAGCTCTGACTCTGGGCTTCAGTTTCCCTCATCTGTCCATTGAGTATGGTGGGAGTGGATACCTTGCCAGGCCCCTTCCTATTTCAAATCTCTGATCATATATCTCTGTGGAGACACTAAAGAGTGCGTACTCATTTGCTGAAAGGTTTGGAGGCCAATATGGGCTGGAGAAATCTGGGAGGGCTTCATGTAAAAAGTGAGGCTTGAATTGAGTCTCAAAGGACAGGCAAAGTTTGAATAATAATTTCCTACAGACCCAGCAGAAAGAGCTGGTTTTCCACAGCTCTGCCTACCAGGACCCTGGAGGGGGTGGGGCTGCTCTGAGCCAGAGGGAATTGGATGGATCAAACATCCACCCAAGTCAGAACGGTTCTACCCTAGGTATAGACCTCCATGTTTCTGTTTGACTTGTGTAGACAAGCAGGCTAGAAAACCTCAACCCTTCCAAAGGCTGGGGGGCTGCCTGCCTTGGGGCAATGCGGTGATGATTCTCTCCTATGTCCTGATGGCACCAAGTGACTGATTGTCCCTTCCTTCAATCACTGGGCCTTAAGTGTTTGGCTTAAAGCATTTTTGTTTATCACTGTTTAAAAAAAACAAAACTACTTAACATATTGCCTATTGAGCCTACTCCATCAGAGCAGGGAATGTGTTTTGGCTGCAAACAGGAGACAGACGGCAGACGCAAAGTCAGTCACATACCAAGAGCCTAGGAAGTAAGCACCATGTGCCACCAAGGGAGGCAGACTGGCAAGCCAGGACAGCAGATGCCTCTGCATGGATGGGTGATAAGCAGAGAAGGAGACACTGATATCAACTGAGGCAAACTCGGGACTTCTGGGGTCCCTGCCAGGTTGAAGTCTACAGCCCTATGAAGCTACTTCATCCACTGAGGACTCAGTTTCCCCATCTGTAAAAAGGTCGACCTAGAAGGCTTCTGAAGTCCCTTGATGCCATGTGGGGTTGCTGAGATTGTGGGACCAAGGTTAGGGGGAGATGTGGGGCTCAGGACATTATACTGTTGTTTCTGCCTTCTGGTAGCAGACGCACCCCACCCTGGGGGCCTACACTGGCAGGCAGTGTGGCCTTCCACCCACACACACGTCCCGTGGGTCACACCTGTTGCTTCCACCTACAAGCCTCTCTCCACACTGTGAGCAGGATACTGCCCCTGGCAAAGGGACCATGTCCAGAGTTTCCCTATTAGGTCAGATTAGGAGGAGATGGGATAGTAGTGGGATGGTGAAATCCTAGATTCAAGCCCCTGCTCTGTGCCAAGTACCATGCCAGGCTGAGAAATGGTGCCTTCCTTCAAGGAGTTTCCTTTCGACTGCTATAACATTTGAACAGATGAAGAAAGAAAAAGTGATTCCAAGATGGAGTCAGCCCCTAGCCAGAGGAGGAAGGGGAGCCTAGGCTGAGTCTTGAAGGAAGCCAAAGATTGATTCTTGGCAGAGTGATGGGGAAGCATGTTCCAGGACAGGGAGAGAGCCTATGTAGAGACACAGAAGCAAAATCAACCCCAAATTTTAGGCCTGAGTCAGAAGGATCATTAGCAGTCATCTAACTCAACCCTCCAGTCAAGAGAAGAATCAAATTCCTTCCATGTATCACTAAGAGCTGGCCATCCTGCCTTTACTTTGCCATGCCCATTGACAGAGAGCTCACTACCTCACAAGGCAGTAGATTTCTTCCCTCAGTCAGAAAGGCCTATCTCCTCAGTCAAAGCTACCTCCTCAGCAGGTCACTTCATTTTTTGTTGCATTCTGGTTGCAGGCCTTTGAGGACATCTACTTGGAGGACCGCAAGACCATCAAGGTCCTCCTGGAGTATGCTGACAAAATGTTCACCTACATCTTTGTCCTCGAGATGCTGCTCAAGTGGGTAGCCTATGGCTTTAAGAAGTATTTCACGAATGCTTGGTGCTGGCTGGACTTCCTCATCGTGGATGTGAGTGTGGCCGGGTCCTGAGAAGAGAGCAGGGAAACGGGAGGGGAGGTTGTCCATCATCAGCACAAGAATGCAGATGGAAGTGGCCTCTAGAAAGGCCTGTGGGAAAAAGGAACAGAGGAGAACGCTTTAGCAGAGATGGCAGAGAGATCTATAGATCTGTAGAGATCAGAGAGAGCTGTCCACACACTTCTTAGATGTGTGTAAATTGATATAAGTATAGAAGGCGAGACCTGGAAGAGATGTCAGAGGTCATCTCATCCAAGCCCCAACTCACAACCTGAATCCCATTTACAACCTGTGACAAGGGGCTATCCTGCCTCCTAAGAACCCCCAGTGGTTGGGAGTCTTTCTGGGAACCTCCCAAGGAAACCCATAGTACTTCAGGACATCTCTCAGTGTTGGAAAACTGTACTTAGAATGAGCCTAAATCTGCCCCTTAGAACCTCGAGGCCTTCCTTGGATTTGCCCCCAGGACCAAGTGGAACGAGTCTGATTCTTCTTTCTGACAATGGCCTTCTTAATATATAATCCCGAGTAGGGGGCAACTAGGGGGTGCCACAGAACATAGAGCACCAAGGCTGGAGTCAGGAAGACCTGATTTCCAAACCAGCCTCAAACACATATTAGCTGTAGGACCCTAGGCAAGTCATTTCACCTCTGTTTGCCTCATCTGTAAAATGGGGTGATAACAGCACCCCATTCCAGAGTTGTGAGGATCGAATCAGCTGATAATTGTAAATTCTTTAGCACAGTGCCCAGCTCACAGTGAGTGTTATGTGACTGTAGCTGTGATGAGGGCAATGATGTGGCAACAGTGTCCTCCCACTCCAAGCTAAAAGTGTCCCATCCCTCATGACTAACTGTTGCCAAGCTCTGGCTTATCAATATCCCTCCTGAGACAGGGGATCCCAGACTAGAAATAAGGTCTGGGTCTGGTCTGCCTAAGCAGAGGACTATGGGATGAACTCCGAATCACAGTCGGAAAAGAACACAGAGCCCGTCCGGTCCAGCTCATACCCAAAACGTACACCCCTTGCTGTGCCCCCCATATTCCCCAAGGAATATTCCTTATAGTTCTCTGTCTCTAGTTTGCCAAACTGTGATACAGTGTACAGGGCCCTGAATCTGGCCTCAAAGGACCTGAGTTCAAATCCTAACTCAGAACATCCCTTAACTTCTCTAGGTCTCAGTTTTCTCATCTGAAAAATGAGGAGACTGTATTAGGTCTCGGAGGTCTGCGACTCTATAACCCTACTCGGTTCATCTCCCAACTTAAACTAGAAATGACTCTTCTCCCTGGAAGAGCACCTGTTGCTTCAGGGATTAGAGGAGAGAGGAAGGGAGCAGGGGAGGGGAAGGGATGGAAGAGATGGAATGGGAGGGGACAGAGGTGAGATCCATGGAGATGAGAGACATTATTGGACATTGTGGGCAGAGGTGATCAATAAATAAAGCAGCATTGCTTTCTATCCCAGTATGCAGACACGTGCTGGGCTCCATGCACTTAGGGAGAGAAAGGAAAAGCAGAAACCACAGTCATTGCTTTCAGGAAAGCACTCTGGTCCAGTGCTTTCAGAGACAAGAAAGTACAGAACCATCAGAAAACCAAGGTCTTTGATGGCTGCTGAGTGAGCAAGGGTCGGTACAGGCTGTAAGTGCTTCAGGAAGGAGGTCAGTGGAGGAGGTCATCATGGGTTGGAGTGAGCAGGGGAAGATGCTGTCTGAGGAAGGAAGACATGACCTGGCAGATAGGTGGATAGGACTGGAGAGGGAGAGTTTTTCAGGGAGTGGGGCTGGTAGCAGCCATTGGGAGGGGGTGGGGGTCTTGAAATGGGGGCACCTGCTGGGGAGCTGTGGTCCACTGAGCTGAAAAGGTGGAGGAAAGTTGACTGCCAGTATCAGAGGAGCAGGTTAGAAAGGGAGAGAACAAAGGGGAGGTCTCTGAACCCTCAAGAGCCCTGCTACAATGGGTCAGGGCTTCCAGGCTGGGAATGGGTGGAGAATTAACGAGTCCTGTGTGTCGAGTCTCCTCTGCACCCTTTCCCCTCCACCCAGAGCTGCCTAGAGACTTTCTTGGTGCACAAGTGAAGGAGATGGAACAGCTGCTTAGCTTTGACATCCGGCTTTCCATTGCACGCAGTTTCCTCGTCCCCATGACCAATGAATCATTAAGGGATAATACCTGCTTGCTGAGATCCACACGTCCCACACATCTGGATGGAATTCTGTTGTTGCCAGATGTTTCCATACAAAGTCTCATCAGATACCAAAGAGCGCTTTGCAGGAGCCTGAGCAGGCGTGATTAACCCTATTTCACAGATGAGGAAATGACGGCTTAGGCAGGGGATCATTTTGCCCAGGATCACACAGAGAGTCAGGGGATTGCCCCAAGTCCAGAGCCAGAGGTCTTCCTTTTGCAAGATCCATATGGCTTCTGCTTGGGTCCCAAGGGCACCAGTGAAATGAGGCTTTTTGCAGCGTTTGAGGCTGCCAGGAATTGAATATCTCAGGACTTGGGGAAGACGGGGATATGGGATAATGAGGACACAAGATGATCTGGAAGTATGTTGGTGTGTTCCCTCCCCTTGGGAAAGAAAAGCATAGAAACTTTCCATCTGTCCCTGGCAGCGAGTGCATAGAGTACAAGATTTAGAATCAGAAACACCTAAATATGAATCCTGCCTCGCTGTGTAACCATGGACAAGTCAATTGTGTGCCTCCATTTCCTCTTCTGGAAAATGAGGATAAAAATACCGCCTGCCTTCCAGATTTGTTGTGAGGAGAGAAATGAGATAATATGTTTAAAGTGCTTTGTTAAAGCGCTACCTAAGTGCTAAGTGTCATCATTGTTATGAGTTGTACCTGTCCTGATACTGCACCAGTGATTGTCCTCATTACTGGCACCGTCGTCGTCCTTTGTGCTAGTATCACCAGCATAATAATTCTCATTGCCGTGATTACCCTCTGCCACCATCGTCCCACTCACCGTGGCCACCATCCTCTTCATCACCACTGACACAAGTGTGCCCACCATCATTGTCACCGTTACCATCTGCACCCCAAACCTTGACATCCTCACCACTTCTACCGCGAATGACCACCTCCTCACTGTTACTATTGTCACCGTTGTCATCATAATCCCCACCATCATTGACACTAAGCCTGTGACCATCATCTCCGTCACCACCCTTGCCACCCCCACTATGGCCATTGTCTCCATCATAGCCATCTCCATGAGCACCATTGGTGCCATCTCCATGATCCCCTGTTGTCACCATCGCCACTGACCATGACATTGACCCTCCACCCACCAGCGCCACTGACCATGACATTGAACTTCCACCCAACATCGTCACTGACCATGACATTGACCCATCACCGCCATCGCCACTGACCATGACATTGATCAGAGCTCTACACACCATCACCACAGCCATGACATTGGCCCTCCACTCACCATCACCACAGCCATGACATTGACCCTCTACGCACCATCATCACTGACCATGACATCAACCCGCTACCCACCATTGCCGCTGACCATGACATTGACCCTCCACCACCACTGACCATGACATTGACCCTCCACCCTCTGTGACCACTGACCATGGCATTGACCCTTCACCCGCCGCCACTGACCATGACATTGATCCTCTACCCACTGTGACCACTGACCATGACATTGACCCTATACTCATCATCAGACTGACCGTGATCCTGACCCTGTCCCTGCCATCGCTTACTTCATCTTCATCACAGCCATCACCACAGTCACTGTCACTATTAGTACCACCATAACCATATTCTTCATTCCCTCACCACCAAGCTAATATCAACATCATCTGCCTCCTCCCTCTTGTGATCACCACAGCCTCCCTCTCACCATTATCAAAGCCATTTCTAGTATCACTTCCAATGGCACCATAATCACCATCTTCACTGCTCCAATGACCATCGTTACCTTCATCACCACTACTATCACTGTCACATCACCATCATTGTTGTAGCCAACAATTCTTTGGGAGTGCACTGTTGTACAAGAAAGGTGCATACATAGCACCCACCAGCTCTAGTCTCTGTTCCAATAGGGAACATACAAAATGACACGGACTTGGAGTCTAATGGCTAGACCTCACACAGATCTGGGATTTGTGCAAGGGATAAAAGCAGGAAGAAGTATAGGATCAAGGTATAAAGATAGCTGACAAGTGGCTTCTCACAGGAGTAAGGAGAGGATAAGCTTTGGGTTGCCTACTTGGCAGGCAGTTGGGTGATGCAGTGAACAGAGTGCCAGGCCTGGAATCCAGAAGACTCATTTTAGTGAGTTCAAATCCAGCCTCAGACACTTACTAGCTGGGTGACCCTGGGCAAGTTATGTCCTCTGCTTGCCTCAGTTTCCTCATCTGTAAAATGAGCTGTAGAAGGAATCTGCAAGCCACTCCAGTATCTTTCCAAAGAAAACCCCAAATAGGGTCACAAAGAGTCAGAAGTGACTGAAACAACTCAACAACACCTCCTTGGCAAATATGACAGAGATGCTAGTAAAGACCCCTGCCCAAAAATGTCTCCTTCACCACTAGCATGGTGTCTGCAATTCTACATTAAAGTGGTGTCCATTCAATATTGGCCCCAATGATGATGAGCTGAACTGAGTCCCCTCTTCCCAGGAAGGAGGATGAGGGAGGCAGGGGGTGGGGTGGACATCAGTGGCAGTGAGCAGGTTCACCCAAAGCACAGGGCATGATCCAAACTAGATACAAACAGATAAACAGAAAGCTAGACCTGGGGCCAAGCCAAGAGCTCACAAAGCCTGTGAGAGATCCAGAGGGATGGGCAGGAAGGTGGGAATTGAGTCTGAGAACAAAAACTCCAAAGTGATATCCAAGTGGATAAACAAAGCACTGAGCCAGCATCAAAGCCAGGAGCTCCCAAAGGCAGAGGATCCAGACAGCTCAGTTGGAAGTTGTTAGCCCAGGCTTAGATGGTCCAAAATCAGAGGCAGTGTACACGAAGCACAGCAAGAGGGCCAGAGATCACAGGGCATTAGTGACACATCATCTGTGTAGCAGAAAGAGCACTGGCCTGATGGGTTCAAATCCTGCCTCTGATGTGGCTGGCTGTGTGATCCTGGGCAAGTTGCTTAGCCCTGATAAGCTTCAGTTTCCTCCTGAGTTGAACTAGATGTCCTCTGAGGTCTCTTCCAGTTCTAAATACATGATTCTGAGGATGTGACTTAGCACTATGTAAAGACAGTCCTTTTAGAGTTGAGGCATAGTAGCCACATCCACTGTTGCCACCCCCTTGTGCCCCCTGAAGCTCTGGTCTCCTCCCCTTAGAATGTGACCCACTCCCCACACCCTTCTCCAGTCCATTACAGAAACTGGGTACCAAAGGGGAAAAATAAGCCCGGACGGTACTTCCTGTATCCAGGAAGCCAGCCTTGGACTCATTTCCAAATTGGCCTGTGTTTCTTTGTTGGGTGAATTCAGACCCTTGACACTGAGGGAAACAGAATGGGACTGGAATAGTGCTTGTCTGGTCATAGCAGTCCAGATGTGGATATCTGAATACATCAGGATGGCTTGTCCTATCAGGCTCTTGCTTTTGCTTGAAGACCTCCCACAGTGAGGAGGAACCCCTGGTCTGCCACCACAGTCCTTTACACTGGGAGATACACTTTTTTCTTCTAAAATATTTGCCCCCTTTGTAGATTCTATCTTTTGCTTTTGGCTCTGACTCCTAGAGCTAAGCAGAGAAAGGCTAAGTTCTCACTCTTTCATATGATCTTCAGAGGGTTGGAAGCAACTCTCCTCATCCTTATATCTGTCTTTCTTAAATGCAGATCCCAGAAGTGAACCAACCCCTCAATGTGGTCTGTCTAGGGAGGAGTGAGGTTCAGGCCTCTCTTAATGTGGCCCACAAGCACATCAGAATTCTTGGCTTCTCTGTCAAACTATTGACTCAGTATGAACTTGTGGTATACTAAAAATCCCAGATCTTTTTCAAGATGAGTTATTTTGATCCCCAGTTCTTCAATCTTATATTAGACTTTTTTCTACTCCAAGTGGAAGACTTCACCTTTAGCCCTATTAAATTTACCTTAGATTCAGCTCTCTCTGCTAGACTGCCAAGCTATCTTTCTGAATCCTAAATCTGACAGCCAGAATATTGATCCCTCCCCACTTTGTGTCATCTGCAAATGTTATAAGAATGTCACCTATACCTTTACCTGAGTCGGTGATAAATATGAAAAATATGCCAGGGTCAAAAACAGAGCATTCCTCTGGAGATCTCCTTCTAAGTTAGCATCAAACTGTTTATGATTCCTCTGATTTTGGCTAGTTTCCCAGCCCCAGCTCCACCTAAAAGTGCTATCGTTAAACCTACTTCCTGGCCACAAGAAGAGCAGGAGAGATTTTGGCAAGTGTCTTACCAATAACTAGGTAAACTGTGTATGGGACATTCCCCTGATTTAGCAGTCTGGTAATCCTACAAAGAAGGAAAAACATTCAGTCTGGTGTGACCCCTTCTTGTTGAAGCCAAGGTGGTTCCTGATAATCACTGCTTCTCTTTCTAAATATATTCATCAACCATCTCTTTAATGTGCTCCAGAATTCTGGCAACTCATCAAGTCATAGCTAGAGAACTGGAAGGGACCTTAGAGGTCATTTAATCTGACCCCCTCATTTGGGGAAACTGAGGTAGGAGTGGTGGTGCTCAGAGATAAAAAGAGAGTTACAGAGTTAATTGTACTCCTAGAAGCAGCCTTAGAAGTAATCTACCCAAGTCTAACTCTCTTGTTTTACAAATGAGGAAACTGAGGCACAGAGAGATGAAATGACTTGCCTCAGATCATACAGCTAGTAACAACACCAAGTCTACTGACCCCAAATGTGGGGGTCTGTCCATAGCACCACACTGCCTCTTCATAGCCCTGGGCTTCATGTCCACTCAGAACTGGACAAACACAGTTTTTAATGTAGGAAGTCAAGATTCATCCCATTTTAAGATGGCAGGTGGAGAATCATAAGGGCTAACCTCAAGGCCAAGGAGGATGGAGGTCCTCCACTAAGAGAGGCAGGCTCAACATACCAATGAATGGTATATGGCGTGCCCAGTTGGAGGGTGTCTTTGGAGCCCCTCCCTGCCCATGCCCCTGCTTCAGTCCACTCAGAGAGGAAGGTCAGTGCTCAGGAGGAGACTCAGGACAGCATGAGGGTCTCGGCATGCCAATGAAGGTGCTTGTCGAGGAGGTGAGTATTGACAGGGAGTGTCTGGCAGAGCCTGCCCCAGATGCTCGGTCCCCGCTGATTGCCAAGGTAAGACCCACTTTCCTCCCCAGTAATTGCCCAATCTGCTGTAATCAATTTTGTTCCCAAACAACTCAATTTGTGTTCCAGGGAAATTACCTTAAAAGCACATGGCAGATTTCAGCTCCTCGTCTGTGTCATGAAAGAAAGGAATGCAGAGGCAAGGGCAGAGGGGGTGGAAACCAACAGGCTGCATCCCTTCTAGGTCTTCAGTCTTCCTTGCCTCCTCTCCAGCTGCCATGTTTTTCTGCCCTTGCCTCCTTGCTCAGGACCGGGGG
This sequence comes from Potorous gilbertii, assembly GCA_028658325.1. Taxonomy (NCBI): domain Eukaryota; kingdom Metazoa; phylum Chordata; class Mammalia; order Diprotodontia; family Potoroidae; genus Potorous; species Potorous gilbertii. The sequence continues at coordinate 14,769,538 of CM053772.1, forward strand.
AGGGCACCCCATCTGTCAGTGAGGCCCACTCTAAAGCACCTTTGGAGACAGCATGTTTCCCACCCCCAGTCACTAGTTCCCATCATTTCCCCTTATGCACCCAGCACTCCCTCCTAGAGGGATCTGGGACTGAGGTAGTGTCAGTGCGCCAGGCCCACAACTCATCCCAGCTGGATTCCCATATACATTGCAGACAATTCTCTGTGTGTGTGTCACTTCCCTTGAAAGAATGTCAGTACTTGGAGAGCGTGGAGTGTTTGTTTCTGTCATTGTATCCCTAGCACCATAGTAGGCACATAATAGGCACTTGAAAATGCTGATCAATGGAGTAAAGGAATGTTTTGGTTTTGTCCTTTTATCTCCAGTGCCTAGGACAGTGTCCACACATAGTAAAGACTTGGTAAATGCTTGATTGATTAGTTGATTGAGAGCAAAGACATTCTGATTTTGTCTATGTTTTGTCATTGCCTAGGAGAGTCCCTGGTACACAGTAGGGGCTTATTAAGTGCTTAGTTCATTAATGAATAGGTGAGTCCCTGGGGTTTAGGGCAAAGGTTTAGGTAGAAACCCCTCCTGGGGTTGGAACATATATCCCCAGCTGGTACAGGAACAGGGCATGGAAACCAAGTCAGGAATGGCACTTGTCCCTAAGCTGTTACAGTGGCCAAGGTCAGTGACACAGGGCAGGGCTTGGAAAGAAGCTGGACAGCCACTGCTGTTCATGCCCCCTTTGGTGTGAAGACTCCTTGGTCAGTCAAGTACAGACCAGAACTCACTAAAGTTCTATTGGGTCCTGAATTGGAATCACACTCACTGAAAAGACTGGAGTTAGTTACAATTATCAGATCCAGCAATCAGAACCAGTCAAGAAGGAAAGGTGTCAAGCATCAAATTAATGGGAACAGGCAGCATCAGTTAGTGTGAACAGATAGCCAGCAGCATGTTAGTGTGAACAGTCAGCACCATGCTAGTGTGAGCAGCCAGCTAGTATCATGTTAGTGTGAACAGCCAAGAGCATCATGTTAACATCTCAGCCTGGAGATCCATGTGGAAGAGCCCTTGAGGATGTCAGTAAGACTCTACTGATGCTTCCATGAAGTTCTGACGCATTCAGTCTGAAACATTTCTCTGGCTCCCCAGTCTAATACTTAGTCAAAAAACTTTTTCCATTTGCAAAGCCAGTGCTTAGCACAGTGTTTTGTACATAATAAGTGCTTAATAAATGTTTCATTCATTTGGAAAAAAAAGTAAGTGTAACTTGCTTGGCAAGACCTGTTCTTGATGTGGCTGTGCGGGATCCTAGGGATAGGGTAGCATCTCTGGACCTCAGTTTCCTCATCTTTAAAATGAGATGCTTGGCCTCTAGGATTGCTCAGTTCCCCTCAGTTTCTCCTCTAGTCCTGTCCTCTTGTGATCAGTGTCTTCACATATTTGAAGGGCTGCTATAGGAATAAGGCAGCCTTCTTCTGCTTGGTGCCAGAGGGCAGAGACAGGAGCCAGAGATACAGATCCACTATCTGTGGAAACCATGGGCCACCGCAGTTATCAACACTGGTCCCTGGTCTGGCCCACCCCTGGGACCCGTGGAAAGTTCATAGGATGGAGTGAGTGAGGAGTTAATTCTCTAAACCATGGGACACAGTGGAATGAGGGAAATACAGAGGGCAAGTGGGAGAGGAGACACATGCTTCGTTAAGCAGGATGGAAGATGACAAGGAATACATGTATAGAGAAGACTGTGAGAGGGGTGGGACAGGATGTGCTAGTGAAGTTGGAGGGAGGAGATGATTGAGATGCTTGTCTAATGCTCCAGCACCCAGACAAATACTTGTGTGGTCAGGGAAGCCCAGGCATGAACCCTGGAGTCTGCCTCTTGCACTAGGTAGAGAGAGCCAAGGAGAATCCCAAAGCCTGAACTGACTCAGAGAGCCAGAGCTGGGAAGGGACAGAGACAGAGAAGGGACAGAGATGGAGGAAGTGGCCCGATTGTCAGCTCAGCTCAAGCCCGAGGCAGGAGCTTGACGCGCTCGGCTGTGGCATGTGACACAGGGAGGCAGCGCCAAGCTCTGATGCCCAGCAAAGGGCAGGCATCTCTGCAGTCCCTCATGGCTGGCCCATGTGTGTGAGGGAGGGAGGCATGTAGTAAGCAGGATTTTAGCCCTTTTTCAGGCCTGACCGTCGTGACTGAGCTGAGTGGATGCCTATGAAATGCTTAAGTGGAGCAAATCCATTGAGCTGAACCCATGAGTTGGAAGGACAGAGAAGGGGAAGAAATAACAAATAGGATCTTTTCCCCTTTACTCCCCCCGAGCCAGTATTTGACACAGTGCCCAGCACACAGTAGGTGTTGATTGATTGGGTGATGATGGTAAAATAAGCCTTCTTGAAAATGACAGAGAACCCCAGTAAGCTCTGCCCCTCTACTGTCCCACTTATCGCACATCTCTGGCCAGAGTCAAGGCTTTTTTTCGACTGGTCCTCTCCCCACTTCCCCACTTCTCAGCATCTCCCCCCATCTGCACTAGGAGAGACAGCAGGCTCTGATGGAGCCCTGACCAATCTAAGGAGACGCCTTGAGGCTGACGAGGCAGGCCAGGCTCAGCCAATAACAGGTTCCAGCAATTAGTGGGAATAGAAATCTTCCGTAGACATGAGCCAAGATGAAGGAACTATGGCCAGGGAGAGTTGACATGATTCTGTGAAGTGGGAAAAGCAGGAGAAAGTTCTGTAGTGGCTGGTGTGAGAGCCTGTCCTTCCCTCTTCCCTGCCTTCAGCACATCCTGCTGAGAGCAGAGTCCAGGGCCTAGCTGCCCCTATGGAAGCATCTGGCAGACTGGATGCTCTGGGAGCCCCTCAGGGGCCCTTGGGATCCAGGGCACTTTTCTACCTGCCTCATCACCAAATAGTCATCTTCAAGTACCTGAAAAGGAAAGTGCAAAAGACTGAGGTTTTCAGTCTGACCCCAGAGGGCTACAGTGCCAGACTGACTCAGCAGAAAATATCCTAACAAGAAGAGCTAGCCAATAGAATGGACAATCTTGGAAGGTGGTGAGTTCCCCATCACTAGAGATCAAATGGCCACTTATCCCAGATGTTGTAGAGAAGGTTCCTAACCTGATACTTGTCTTCCTACCACTGTGGACTATAAGTTCCGTGATGGCAAGGCCCATGTCTTACTCAACTTTGTGTATCCTCACTCCTGTACCCAGGCTTCATCTGTAGGTGTTTATTCAATGCTATGTATGAACAAACAGGCTCATATTAACCACTTACCACCTCCTTTCCCTTGGTGCCAAGTACATAGTGCACACTAATCCATTTGAAGTGAAGTAATGTGAATTGGGAGCCTGGGGCTGGGGTCCAGCTCCACCCTGTCCTAGCTGCGTGATCTGGGTCAAATCTTCTAACATCTCCAAGTTTCAGTTCCCTTCTCTGTGAAATGTGGGTGATAATAGTTGTTCTGCAGACTTCAAAGGGTTATTATGAACTTACCCTGATATGTAGCCAGGAAGAGCGAGGGGAATGTCTTATTGTTGCTGATAAAAGATGCTAACAATGACCCAACGGGTCAACTCTCTAGGGCCAGAGCAAAGGATCCTCTAAAGGTTCCTGACAAACAGAAGAGAGAAATGGCAATTAACCCACCAAAGAAAGCGGGGGACAGGAGAGATCCCCAAATACCTTAGAAGTTCCTTCCTTTTCATCCTTGCTTTAATCTGGTATCTCATTGATTATAACCTTTCTCAGGAGTATAAGACTGTTGGTGTGGAAGTTGCTTGCTAATAAGCATTTGATTCTTTGGATTAACTGAGCTGGAATTCAAGTACAAGCTGCCTCAGTCTAGGTCCCCTTTGCCCTGTGTGACTGATATCTGATGGGAGACAGCTGGGATGGATGAGTCTTGATGTGTCTCAGTTCTGCTTTCATTCTCTCCCACCCCACCCCCAGTTTGCTCTCTGGTCCCAGGGGCCACCTGGTTCATCTTTTCATCCCATTAACCCCCTCTTTGGATATGGGGCCCAGCTAGCATGGATTGGTGCTGACCATATGCCCTCTCCTTCTGTCTCTGCCCAGGTCTCTCTAATAAGCCTCGTGGCAAATACACTAGGCTTTGCAGAAATGGGTCCCATCAAGTCCCTGCGGACACTACGTGCCCTGAGGCCCCTGAGAGCCCTGTCACGATTCGAAGGCATGAGGGTAAGAGGTACCGAGTGGTCCCCAGGACCCCATTCATCGACATGATGTCAGTGCCCCTGACAGATTGTTTTCCCTAGGCCCGATGAAGAGGGGCTTTATTTATTGCTGTGGCTAAGTGTGAGGGGCCACAGTTGAGCCCTGCCATGTTCCACTGAGACATGACCTTGTGGACAAAAATTAACCCCCTGCCAGAAACACCAGGACCCCAACACAGGGATGGAAAAGCCTCTGCGTCCCAGGGGGCAATCACTCAAAGGAATAGTCTCGGCTTCTTCATCTGCAGAATGAGGGGCTTGCATTCAAAGACCTTTAAGGTCCCTTCCAGGTCTCAGTTGTAAAGCTTAAAAAGAAATAAGTTTTTCACAAGAGAAGTAGCAAGAGGTAAACAGAAGGCCAGGGACAAAACCTGGATGCCACACAAACCTAAGGATCTTTGCTGCAAATATGTAAAGGTTGTCTCAATTTCCTCATCTGTAAAATGGGGATAATTGCACATGTGCTATTCACCTTACAGGCTTCACAGCATCACAGATCCCCTAGTTGAGCAATAAACAAAAAAGAAAGCCATTATAACGAATGATGGAATGCTTGTGTGCTTGGGGTTGGACCCCAATTCCAAGATCACATTTCTCCCTAGCTTCAAAACACTAGCCCTGACAGTTTTCTCCCCAGTCCAAGGACACTATGCTTAGCAATGACTCATGAGTGGGCCCCAGTAAAACAATCTTTCCCCATCACAAGGACAAGCTGACCTCTTGTTTTTCTTTTGTAAAAACAGGACTATCTTGTAACCACAGAATTGTCATATATTGATTTCTAAAGTTTTCATATTCAATACAGAGGTCAAGCTATAGACATCAACTCTCAAGGCTATCTGGCTATAGAAGTAACAGATCAAAAATACACCCCTGGGAAATTCCTTCCCCTGATTTCCAGTAGTAAGTGATGCCAAAGACCAAGGTTGTAAGTTATTGCCTAATTAATATATCTGCCAGATAATCCACTACTTTTCCTATATAAGCTTTAGCATCATTCACGTTACCTTGCAAGTTCCTTAAAGAGCTCTGTTGGCATGTTGTCATTACAATAAACCTTTGTCAACTTGACTTGAAGCATGCTTGAGTACATGAATTCATTCCAAATGACCCCATCCAGTACTCCGGTCTTTGGAGGGAGGTCTCTGAACCCCTTAAACTGCATCATTTCTTTGATGCCCAACCTGGTGCTGTCTGAGGTCTCAAGCATTCTCCAAATCAAGGTAAGCACCCCATCAACATATATCTATAGTTCCTGGGAATTTCTTGGACTGAATATTTGGCGGTCACCAGTTAAGGAAACTCCTGCAGGTATAGACCTGTACTGATTCTTCAGCTTGAAAATATAGAGAGGTGCCCAGGACCCCCCAGCCAGTCTGTGTCAGAGAGTTTTGAACCCAAGTCTTCCTAGCACTAAGGCCAGATCACTTACTGGGGTAGCACTACCTCTCTTGTTAGTCTGATTAGCACCTACTAAAGGAGGTTAATCTGAAAGACCTCTGAAGTTCCATCCTACAAGAGGTCTTGCTTTGGCCTCCTAGAAGCTTGACAATGGCTTGGGTTGGGGTGGAGCAGGAAGAAGGGGGCTCTATGATGTTCTGAGCCTTTCTGAGCAGGAGAGTTTGTGATGTGCAGAAGGACCCCAGAGGGCCACTCTAAGGATGCTTTTTAAGTCTTCAGGTTGCCACTTGGCCTTAGAGTACAAGCCCCCAGCTACAACAGTGGGTGCCCAGTAAAGCCATCATGGGATCTTAGGATTCTAGCCTTAGAGCTAGAAAGGGCCTAAGAACCATGAAGTTCTACCCTTGCCTTTGATAGGTATTCAGTGATTTATCCAAGGTCACATATGAGATCCAATATCTAGGACTGGAATGGACATCAGAGGCCATGGCAACCTCCTCCTTTTACAGATAAGCCCATGAAGGCTGAGATGGGTTAAGGGACTGATCTAGGTCACATAGGTTATACACACTGACAGAACTGGAATTCAAACCCAGATTCTCTGATTCTGAAGCCATCATTCCTTCCATGGCACCATGCTAACCTGTGGGTCCCCAGCTTCCTCCAGGCTTCCTCTAGACAGTGAGGAAAAGAACAACAACAGTAATACCTAACATTTCTGAAGCACTCTATACTTTGCAAAGTGTTTCATGTATGTTGTCTCCTTTTGGGGGAAAACAAGACTGTTGAGGACTCTGCTGCCTCATTGAGCTTGGGGTAAGTCATGATGCTGAGTAAGCAGGTATAAGAACAGTGATGGAGGAGTGAGGCTCAGTCCCTTGGTCCCTGTGTGTGTCCCTTACAAAGAGTCGCTCCAGCTCCAAGCCCATCAGTAGCCTGCCTCAGGACCCCAGTGGCAAAAAATACCCCTAGCTAGTTTGGCTGCCTTCCTGGAGTTGAATCCCCAAATCAGCTCTTAGCACAATGCCCAGCATTCAGCAAGAGCTGACTAAATGCTTTGTCTTTCATTCATTCTCCTTCAGACTCTTTGAGGACTCTTACACAAATGCAGCTCTGGAGAGTTTGATTGAAACATTTCTGCCTTGGAGTTTGGAAAGTTTATCTCCCTTTGGATTACCGAGTCACAATTCCCCCAAGGAAAAGCCAAAACCTGAGAAGCCAGTACATTGGAATGAATTTAATAAGATGAAGTTTAATAGGGGTAAATGAGAGATTTAGTGGATGCCTGATTTAGAGTCAAGGGGATCTGAGTTCAAGTGTGATCTATGTCACATCCTGGCTGTGTGACACTGGACAAGTGACTTATCAGGGCCCTGGGCAACTCTCTTAGGAAATAGGTTGCAGAGAAGCTGCTCATCCATGTTGGTAAAGCGAGTTTCCTTATGGGAAATTCTCCACACTAACTCAATTGTAGATCCAGACTAAAGAGAAAAGCCAAAAGTCAACTTCCTGAGAATAAGATGGGAAACAGGGCTAGACAGCAATTTGTCTGAAAAAGATCAGAAGTACTTAGTGAACCACAAACTTGACATGTCAATAATGTAATATGGCACACAAAGAATCTAATGTTCTCTTAGGCTACATTAAGAGACACATAGTTTCCAGAGAAGTGAGAGCCCCTCTGTCCTTGCCCAGGTCAGATCACAGCCAAAGTGCTGTATTATTTCTGAGCTATACAATTTAAGAACTTAGATTTAAGTTTCCTGAGAATACAAACTAGAAGGGTGAAGGACCGCAAGTAGATGATATATAAAAATAGTTTGAAGGCACTGGGGATGTTTCTCCTGGAGAAGAGAAGAGTCAGGGGCCACAGAATGACCCTCTTCAAGTATCTGAAGGGCTGTTACACAGGAGAAGAGCTAGATTTGTTCCATTTGGTCTTTGAGAGCTGAATTGGGAGCAATAGATCAAAGTTATCCAGAGACAGATTTATGCTAAATGCCAGGAATCCATTCCTAATCATCAGAGCTGCCCCTCCTACAGTGGAATGGGCTGTTTTGGGAAGTGGTAGATTCCCCCTCACTGGAGATCTCTCAGCAGAGACTGGATGTACTCTTATTTTTTTCAGGTACTGTATGTACACGATTAGATGCACCTCACATTTAATGACATCTCTCAGCTGTGATTTTGTAATTCTCTAGAGCATTGTGGTGTGGGGATATTTCTCCCCTAGAGCTTAGAGAGGATACCTTTCCTCCAGAGTTTGAATGAGATAGCTCTTCCCTACAGATTGGGTGGGATATCTCTCCCTTAGAGCTTCAATGGGACACTTCTCCAGAGTTTGGGTGGGGACATTTTCCCTGTTAGAATTTGACATTTGTACTTCCTAGTCATTTTTCCACCTCCCTATCCTCAGTAGAGAATCAAAGTCCTACAAGAAAAAGTGAGGTTTAGGGCAGCTAGATGCTACAGTGGATAGAGCAGCTGGCCCTGGAGTCAAGAGGACCTGAGTTCAAATCCAGACACCTACTAACTGTGTGATCCTAGGCAAGTTACTTAACCATGATTGAGGTTTCCATCCCATATTATTCCCATTGGGTCATTTTATGGGTTTTTCACCAGCTAGTCCATAGGCATAAGATCCCTGATATTCTCAAGGAAGTCACTTCCAGAGGATGTTTCAAGTAACCAGGGCTTTTGTTTGCACCTACTCAAGGTTGTGGTAAATGCCCTTGTTGGTGCCATCCCTTCCATTATGAACGTCCTGCTTGTCTGCCTCATCTTCTGGCTCATCTTCAGCATCATGGGGGTGAACCTCTTTGCTGGAAAGTTTGGGAGGTGTATCAACCAAACAGAGGGAGACTTACCCTTGAACTACACCTTTGTGAACAACAAAAGTGAGTGTGAGCTGCACAACAGCACTGGGGAATTGTACTGGATCAAAGTGAAAGTCAACTTTGACAACGTTGGAGCAGGTTACTTGGCCCTGCTGCAAGTGGTGAGTCTCGCAGTTGAAGGATTTCCCTCTCCTAGACCAATGTGGGGTCTCTACATTTAAATCGGCTCATCCAGACACATAGTGGGGGTCCTGTGCCAGAGAGGGAAGGCAGCTGGAGAAATGTTAAGAATTATTCCAACAATATGGGGGTCCAGGACCATGCCAGAATCATCACAGGGCGGGCTCAGGTTCCTTGGGGAGTGTTTCAGCACCTTGGATAGTTCTCAGGTTTTGATTTCCTTGCCAGTGGAAAATTCTAGGACTGTCTGAAGACTGATTGAAAGAGGTATCCAAGTCAACTGCTGGGACAGTAGCCATCAGTCAGTTAATGAATAGTTGGATTTCCTGTCTCTACCAAATAAAATATCTGTTTTGGTGCTATAAGTGCAGTCCAAAGAGCAGATACTGATTCACATCTAGAAAGAACAGTGAGTGCACTGGGGAAGCTATTGACTCTTCACTATTATGTTAGTTTAAATAAGGGCCCCTGTCCTGGTTCTGGGCATCAGCCTATGGAAAAGTTGAATCCCTTCTGGGAAATGTTTGAAATCCAAACTTAGAAAACAAAAGTACATATTCACCTTGCTTTCATGAAGACAGAATACATCTCCTTTGAGATGAATGAATGGCTAAACTTGAAACTAATCATAAAGTAAATCAGAACTCATATACTTGCTCACTATTTTTCTCATTATTGGTCTAGTTTTATAAGCTCTTAAATGTCTACCTCTGCAAAATCTAATCCAATCCAGCAAGCTTTTCTTAAGCTCCTACTGTATACAAAGTAGTGTGCCAAGCACTCTCTCAAGCTGCTTACAATTTACTGAGGGGATACAATATATAAACAGATAAATGAATATGAAGCATATGCAAGTTAAACAAAGTCATATCAAGAAGTATTACTGTCACCTAGTACAATTCCTGGCACACAGTAGGTGCTTAGTAAATACTTTTTGATTGGTGATGTATAGACAGTCCCTGAGCTATGCTTTGAAGGAAACTAGAAACTCTATGAAGTGGAGGTGAGAAGGCGATGCATTCCAGGAGTATAGCACAGCCTGTGCAAAGACATTGGGGTTGGAGATGGGATGCTGGTTCACAGCAGGTCAACCCCATTGGAAATTTAGAGAGGTGCCCAAGCCCACCCAGGCTGTGCTAAGTGTCAGGGATATGAAGAAATTCAAAAGCAAAGCATGGCCCCTGCCCTAAAGGAGCCCCCAGAATACTAGTCTCAGAGAAGCTTTATCCAGGCCTCTAGAACCCTTCTCTAGAGCTCATTCTATGACACCAGACTGTCTTCTTTGACTCAGCCCTCTGGGTAAATATCTCTCTAGGTTTTCTAGGTTCCTCAAGTCACGGGCCATATGCAAATCTAAACACCTTCCTTAACTGTACATTTTCCTTCTAGGCAACATTTAAAGGCTGGATGGATATCATGTATGCTGCCGTAGACTCCAGAGGGGTAAGTCAGCCAAGGGAATCCCTCCTGGGTCCTGTCTGTCCTCTGAGGGCAGGGGCTCTGGTCCAGGAATGACAGGGGCCCTAAAATCAGACTCTTCAGCAACTAGTGCCCAGCAATGCTCAAGAAAGATCATTGTCCTCTCCTCTTTGCCAAGTCCAAGGGGCTGGATTCTTCCCCTGCCCCCACAAGGAATTGTGAATGTCTCAAGAGATACTCAAAGAAAATGCATTTTCATTGACTCACATCTTAAAAATGCAAGATGAGAAGGAAGAAAGGTGGGAGAAATGCAGAAGAACCTTACCAAATAAATACTGTCCACTTCCCTCCACAACTTCCAATAACCACTCTGACTGTCATCATTCAACAAGCATTTATTAAGCACCTACCGTGTGCAAAGCATAGTGCTAAGCATCAGGGATTCAAAGGCAAAGGATGAAACAATTGGCCATCCTCACCAAAATCTCAGCTACACCCACTTGAGAAATGCCAACAGTTTCCTCATATGTCCCTGTCATCTTTGATTCAAAGAGATCTATATATGACCCAAAGCTCCTAGCATTTATGAGGAGTCCCTGGAGCTCTTCAGTTTCTCCATTTTTGATTCCACCTTCATCTCTATCACTGTCTCCCTTTACGTCTCAGTTCTCCCAAAGCTTTCCTCAGCCCCCACATACTTGTGCCAGTCATATTCCCCAATACAAATTCACCCTCCAGTCCCATCCCCCCTGCTTCAGCTTCCTGCCCCTTCAGCCTCCCTCATTCTTCCAGCCCAGTCAATCAGCAAGTATTCATGAAACACCTACTATGTGCCAGGGATGCAAAGGCAAAAACAAATCAGTCTGCTTTCAGGGAGCAGGGGATACAACACATATACACATAAGGAAATTCAAAATCTGTACAAAGTAGATGCCAGCAGTTATAAGGCTCAGGCAAGCTTCATTTAGGAAACGACATGGTCTAAACTTTGAAGGAGGCAGAAGTGGGGAGGAAATACATTCCAGCCTGAGCAAAGACTTGGAGGTGGAAGGTGGGAGGGAGTGTCATGTGACTCAGGTTCCACATAGCCCCCTCCTCATATGCCTCTGCAGCTCAGCCCTCTGAATGTCTGGCACTAAAGGAGAATGCTTTCACTCTCTGCCCTCACACCTCCACCCCTGGGAGCCCCCTCAAGCTCACAGCCAACAGGGAAAGATGCCAGGATCCTTGTTTTTCCACTCTGTGATCAGCTGCTCCTTGCCTTTGTCTGCTTTCTCTCTCTCCCTCGCAGTGTGAAGAGCAGCCGCAGTGGGAGTACAACTTATACATGTACCTCTACTTTGTGATTTTCATCATCTTTGGATCTTTCTTCACCCTCAACCTCTTTATCGGTGTTATCATTGACAACTTCAACCAACAAAAGAAAAAGATACGTAGACAGTGGGTTCTGCAGGGCTGTGCATGGGGGTGCTGGGGCAGTTTTGGGGACCAGGACCAGGATCAGGGTGGGAGCAGTTCCCCCCACAACATGCAGCCTTTCTGTTTCTCACTTATATTTACTCTCACTCGCTGAGAAGGAAATTCCCCTGCCTTGGGTTACTTAACTACTCCGGGCCTCAGTTTCCTTATCTGTAAAATGAAAGAGCTGAACCCAATGGTCTTTAAGGTCATTTCTGTCTCTATAGTATTAACTAAGTATTTTCTATGTACCAGACACTGTGGTAAGTACTAAATATACCAAGAAAAGGGCAGAGCAGTGCCTGCCCTCAAGAACCTTTCATTCTACAAGGAAATAAATCTGAGCTTTTCCTAAAGGTGGAACCAGCTTTAATAGCTGGTTGATGAATATGCTTTAGACAACTTGTCCTAGACAGAGAAAGCTGTCATTGTCACAGTATAGCCTGAAACTCCGAGGAAGAATTCTTGAGGTCAGGGAAAAACAGGATCCTCAGAGCCCAGGGAAACCTCATTGTAGAAATACAGTGAGAGCTGAGCCCAGAGGGAACCAGGGCCTCACAAAAGCCCTGCAAAGTGAAGACACTCATCTGAGACCAGAGCCTGGAACCCAAGGGAGCCCAAGCCCAAACCCATCAAGTGATCGGCATAACTCTTGATCTTCCTACCTTGACCATCAGAGCAAGGGGCTAATCACCAATGGGGACACTGCTTTGGCACAGTCCCCACCACATATAGTGCCCAAGCTCAGGCAAGTCATTGAACCTCTATGGGGCTCAGTTTTTTTCATCTGTAAAAGGAGGGGGTTGGGCCAGATGACCTCCATGGTCCTCTCCAGCTCCAGACCTGCAATCCCCAATCCTGATTTTCTATGGCCTAGCACACCCTCTGTGACACGCTGAGTCAAGGATTAATCAACTCCATTGTACCTGGGCTCCATCTTGACCCTGGCCGAGGTTATATGTTCTGGTACTCCTTGCTGTCCAGCAAGAGTGACCCCCAAGCTTCTTGGATGGGGCAAGAGCTCCTTAACTCTTTGTTCACAACAAAAAAAATAACGGGAGTGTTTCTTTCTCTGCACTTAGGAGGGCAAGACATCTTCATGACAGAGGAACAGAAGAAATATTATAATGCAATGAAAAAGTTAGGATCCAAGAAGCCCCAGAAACCAATCCCACGGCCCCTGGTAAGACTCAAAGAGATTCAAAGTGGGCATCCTCTTTGCCTTAGAGAGCTCTGGGCTTTGGTATGACCCTGCTGAATCTGCCTTCTCTCTGTCCTCCTGTCCCTGAGCCCTAAAAATAGATGGATGAATGGTTGGGTTGATGGATGATGGATGGATGGATGGAGAGATGTTGAATGGATGGAGGGAGTGATGGTGGATGGATGGAGGGAGGGAGGGATGGTAGATAGATGGATGCTGTATTTATTAAATGCATACTACGTGCAAAGCCCTGGAATAAGCTCTGAGGAAACAAAAAAAGGTAAAATCACAGCCCTGCCCTCATGGGGCTTATACTCTGATGGGGAGGTAACATGTAAATGATTTTTATGTACATAATATCTACACTATGAATGGGAGGTAATCACAGAAAAAAAACTCTTTCACTAGGGGGGAATTGAGAAAGGTCTCCTGGAGAGGGTGGAATTTGAGTGGAATCTCAAAGTTTTTAGAGGGCAGAGAATTTTTTTCTTTGTATCCCCAGGGTATGGTGCAGTAGGTGCTTAATAAATGCTTGTACATGGGAAAGTGGCCTGGGCTGCCTTGGGAGGCTAAGGATTCTGCCTTAGAAGAGATCTCCAAGAAAAGACTTAATGACCAACTGCTAGTCAGGTTTGCTGCAGGGTATTCTTGGTCAGATAAGAGCTGGGCAACAGGGACTCAGAGGTCTCTTCCAATGCCAAGGCTCTATGAAGTGTTCCCTTTGTCCTCTGGCCTCAGCTGTGCTATCATAAAGATAGTTGAAGGATAAGATTCAGTATTTGCCTATCCTTTTGATAGATCTCTCAAAATCTGGGTTGGGAAAAATTAGACACGTGGAAACATGAAGCAGCTTGGGGATAAAATGAATCAATCAACAAGCATGTATTAAGTATCTACTATGTGCCCAGCACTGTGCTGGGTTCTGAGGCTACAGAAACAATGAATGAAGCAAACCCTCCCTTGGGAAGACAGGTCATACAGCTAATGAGCATGCTAGATTTAAAAAAAGAGGCTTGTTGGACCCCACAGACTCCAAATTTGAGAGGTGGAATGGACCTCAATAACCCTTCTTCCAGTCCATAGGACGAGGCAGAGGTCTCTCTGCCCCAGTGCTATGCCCACATTGGCATCTAAGGAGGAAGCTGATGGAAGATTCTGTTCCCTCTGACTAACACAACTGCCCCACTCTCTGACCTCACCAAGTATGTCCTAATAGCAGGTGTAGCCTCCCATGGTTCTCCCAGGTTCTCCATTTCTGTCATCCCAGAAGGTAGACTCAACAATCATTGTACTTTGATGTTCATCTTACCTTAGAGAGACATGGGATATCATGGGAAGAGTGCTGACTTGAGGGTCAGAGAACCCAGTTTCAAATCCTGTTCTACCACTTCTAGCCGTGTGAACTTGAGCATCACTTATCTCTCCTGAGCCTCATTTTTTTTTCATCTGTAAAATAGGGAGGTTGGATAAGATGAGCTTGGAGGTCTCTTCCAACTCTAAGGCTATGGCCAAGTCAGAGTCCACTCTGCAGCTTTCTCCCTCTCTCCTAAGCCTGTAGTTCTGTGTGCCTGCAGCCTTGTTAAGGGACCAGACTGGGTGTTCCAGCAGTGACTGTGCTGCCTCAGGTTCAGTAGCCATCCCCTTCTCCCACCCTGTAGTGCTTGCTAACACACTTGTGGCCTCACTTCTTGTTACAGAACAAATACCAGGGCTTCATCTTTGACATCGTCACCAAGCAGGCCTTCGATGTTACCATCATGTTCCTCATCTGCCTGAACATGGTGACCATGATGGTGGAGACGGATGACCAGAGCCCGGAGAAGATAAGCATCCTGGCCAAGATCAACCTGCTCTTTGTGGGCATCTTCACAGGCGAGTGCCTTATTAAGGTGATCGCCCTGCGCCACTACTACTTCACCAACAGCTGGAACATCTTCGACTTTGTGGTCGTGATCCTCTCCATTGCAGGTATGTGGCTGGGTCCCCCAGGGTGCAGCGGGAGCTCCAGACTGGGAGTCAGAAAGACCATCTGCCCCAGACACTGCAGAGATGTGGGATCCTGGTGGTGGTCAGCCTCACTGACTTTTATTTGTAAAATAAAAACACCAGACTCAGTGGTTTCTAAAGTGCCTTCCAGCTCTAACTCCATCAACCTGTGGACTTGGGCAGAAGATTCAATACTGAATTGATCAAATGACCCAACAGATTACCCTAATCCAAAGTAGACTGTCTCTGAGGAAGAGCTAGGAGGGTTTGGAAGAGGGGGAGACCTCTTCCGCATTGGTGACAGAGAACAGGGATCAGGAAAACCTTCAAAGAAGGAACATCCAAATGGCCTTGAAGGATGGTTTCCACTTCACCCAGAAGAGTTGGAGAAGGCAGGGCACTCCAGGTGGTCAGGACCGACAGAAGTATGCAGAGAAGGGTGACTCATCCAATTGGCTGAAGCATGTTCAGAGGTTTGGATGTGGGAATGGTCTTAAAAGTCACAGGATCCTAGAATTAAAATAGACTTTTGAAGTCACCTAATCCATCCTTCCTTCTTTTTATAGAGGAAGAATCAATCCCAGGAAGATCAACTTTCCCTGAGCAGCGCAGGGAGTAAGATTTGAACTCAGCTCCTCTGACTTCAAAGTCAATTCCACTGTTGCTTGACTTCCCTAGAAGTATCCTGGGAAATAAAATGAGAAGCTCAAGTTGGGGCCAGAGCATGGAGCATTTCCTTTGTCTCCTCACTCCCCCAAATCCTCCTATTCTAGTCCTAAAAGGGAACGTGTCCTATTCTCATGGGAGAGAACTTGACAAGGCAAGAGCTGAGAAGTCAGAAGTTTCAACGTGCCAAGGCAAAATACACCAGATAGAAAGAGACAGGCTGACTGGGGACCCATTGGAAGGGAGGCATTTTAACCTATTAGCACCCTGGGTGAGCCTGCACCAGAATCACAGGGTTGGAAAGGACCTCAGGGACCACTGAATTAAACAAGTATTCCCACTACAGCCTACCTGAAACACTGTCAGAAGCAGTCCTGGAGACCGCGGGATCTACAGACATGGGTCACTGGAGGGTAGCGATGATGGGGGATGTGCCAAGACCCAGATCTGGTGGGCAGCCACATTTGGATAGGGGGCCGCAGGCACCAGGGTAGCTCAGAAGGAATGAATGCACCAGAGACAAAGGTTTTCACATCGTTTTCACAGGGCAGCTTACTGTGCCATAGCGCAGAGAGGGCTGTAGTCTTGAATTCTAGGTCCTTCTCTGCCCTTGCTCCCTGACCTTGGGCACATCTTCTTGGTCCTCTAATCCTCAGGACCCCATCACTAAAAGGATGGCAGTGATCCTAGACTCCACTATCTAGGGATGTCGGAAAGAGCAGCGAGACAGGGACTGTGGAAGTGTTTGGGAAAGGATGCAGCTCTAGGCAGATGTGAGCAGAGGTGCTGGGGAGGCATCCTGTCTAGGGTCTGAGTCAAACAGCCAGTAACTTCCTCTCCTTTGTTTTCTTTGGCTCAGGTACCGTGCTCTCTGACATCATCCAGAAGTACTTTTTTTCGCCTACGCTCTTCAGAGTCATCCGCCTGGCCCGGATCGGCCGCATCCTCCGGCTGATCCGAGGGGCCAAGGGGATTCGCACGCTGCTCTTTGCTCTCATGATGTCCCTCCCTGCCCTCTTCAACATCGGCCTGCTGCTCTTTCTGGTCATGTTCATCTACTCCATCTTCGGCATGGCCAACTTCGCCTACGTGAAGTGGGAGGCTGGGATCGATGACATGTTCAACTTCCAGACGTTCGCCAACAGCATGCTCTGCCTCTTCCAGATCACCACGTCCGCTGGCTGGGACGGGCTCCTCAGCCCCATTCTCAACACCGGGCCCCCATACTGTGACCCCAACCTGCCTAATAACAGCAACTCCCGGGGAAACTGCGGGAGCCCGGCCGTGGGCATCCTCTTCTTTGTCACTTACATCATCATCTCCTTCCTCATCGTGGTTAATATGTACATCGCCATCATCCTCGAGAACTTTAGCGTGGCCACCGAGGAGAGCACAGAACCACTAAGTGAGGACGATTTTGACATGTTCTATGAGATCTGGGAGAAGTTCGACCCGGAGGCTACTCAATTCATTGAGTACTCGGCCCTGTCGGACTTTGCAGATGCCTTGTCTGACCCTCTGCGCATTGCCAAGCCCAACCAGATCAGTCTCATCAACATGGACCTGCCCATGGTCAGTGGGGACCGCATTCACTGCATGGACATCCTCTTTGCCTTCACCAAGCGAGTCCTGGGAGAATCTGGGGAGATGGATGCTCTGAAGATCCAGATGGAGGAGAAGTTCATGGCGGCCAACCCCTCCAAGATTTCCTATGAGCCCATCACCACCACGCTCCGGCGCAAGCACGAGGAGGTGTCTGCCATGGTCATCCAACGCGCATTCCGAAGACACCTGCTGCAGAGGTCGGTGAAGCATGCTTCCTTCCTCTACCGCCAGCAGACCAGCGATGGGACCCTGTCCGGAGACGATGCCCCAGAGCAAGAGGGCCTCATCGCCTACATGATGAACGAGAACTTCTCTCGGCCCCTGGGCCCATCGGACTCTGTCTCCTCCACGTCCCTCCCACCGTCCTATGATAGCGTCACCAGAGCCACAAGTGACAATATCCAGGCTCGAATGTCCGAGTACAGCCAGACCGATGACTTTGTGGACTACCCCACGTCCCCGGACAGGGACCGGGAGTCCATTGTGTGAGGCCCTCCTCCCCACCTCCCTACCTCCCTGCCCACACTGCTGGGACAAAGTAAACGCAGTCCTCTCCTGCCGTGACAATCTATCAAGGCACCTTCTTCCTGAGTGTTTGTGACAAAATCAGCTTCCACGGATTTCCTTCTTTTGGTTCCCAGGGATAAGCGATACCCTTTGACTCTGCCCCCTCGAATCCGCTCCTGATGATGTGGCTCATAAGCACAGGGCGTACTGGGGCAGGGTCGGCCTGGTGAGTGGGCAGCGCTCCAGGCGTATGAAGTCAGGCAAATGACGCCACCTCCTGCACCTTGGGTTTTGAGAAACGTCTCAAATCTAGCTGCTGTAGCACAATGGGATTCTCTTCCTGTATATGTATGGGCTTTCATAAATTTGTTATATTTGATATTTTTTTACTTCAACAAATAACCGTCCTCTCCCCCATCCCCATCCCCAACCTGGAAGTGATGCTTACTTGTACTGCCTCTTCCAGCCTCTGAGCAAAGGCAATGACTTCTTCTTTCTGAGTTGCCAGACCAAGATGGAAAACTTCGAAGGACAGCTCTAAGTGCTGGGCCAGGCTCTTCCCAAGGAGAGAGAGAGACTCTGGGGATCTCTGGCTCCCCAGGCTTTGTAGCAGCACCTAGTCACTGGCTCTTTTTACAACATGACTGGATGTGTGGACGGGACAGCAGCCACATACTGCCCCAGGCTGGGAGGCCCTCAGCAAAGCCACCGCTTTGCTGTCCTTCCCACCGCTAAGGGAGCCAAATCCAAAGCCACAGGGTGAGTGAGTGGCCCGGCTGGGAGAAGAGGGCCAGGTCCTGTTTTTATCTCTGCAGTAGAATTACTGCTTGACCAGTAGCAGGTTACTCCCACTCCCCTACCTCCCCCCACCCCTCTCTGGGTCTTGGTCTCTTTGTCTAAAGAATGAGGGGGCTGGAGAAGACCATCTCGTAATTTCCCTTCAGCTTTCTGCAGAAGGGGAAGCCCTGTTCCTTTATCATCAAAAGTACAAAATAATCCCTCTGAGAAGGGGAGCAGGGGGTGTCTCACTTTGTCCTTACAGAAACAAGCTTTCTGTAAGCACCTCTCTCATGTAAGAGTATTAAAAACAAATCAAACCAAAACATGATGGCAATCACAGGCACTTTGGAGGACCCTGTTTGCCTCTTCCAGGAGGAGGATTCGGGGCATTAAGGAGGGCAAGATGCTTTCAGGGAGTGAGCATTGACTGAAAGGCATAATTGTGGCTCAGCCAGCAAGGAAGGCAACTCCATCCCCACCAGACAAGGATTGACTTGGTTTGTTGTGTCAAAACAGCCTTGGAGTCTGGCTGAGAAGCACCAGTCTTTGTTAAGGAGATGATCGGTCTGATCTTGTGCTGCTGTTTTAGGAGAGTAGGAGCCTCTGAGGGCCAGAGCCAAGGGGGAATCAGGAAGTATCAGGGCCCAGGCTCCTGCTCTGAGGCCACTATCCAGAGTCATGGATCAACAAGGCCTGGCTTGGTGTGTAAGGAGAGGGGGTGTGGGGACGGTACAGGATTCCTGTTGGCTTCAGTTCATCAATGGAAATCTGGGTGCTGACATCAGAGCCCCACATCTCTTCCTGAAATGAAGCCTCTGACCCGAAGAGATCATGAGCAGCCACAGTGGATTCCAGAGTGGTGAGGTGGGAGAGACAAAGGAAGGACACATTTGGCCATGTTCAAGGTCTCCCTTTGACCCTATGGAAAACAAGCTCCCTCTTTTCCCACCTGTTCAAGCTTCCAATCTTGGGACTCAGGAGGTCAGCCTACAGAATGGGTGCATTATGAGGAAAAGTAGCCATTTGCTCTCCATCAGGGGAAATGGAGGTATCAGGGACACATCTACCCCAGGCCACAGCTGCTTTTGGGTCAAAGTCTGAGTTCCTGAGTGAGGCAGGCAGAATCTATATTGGGGCTGACAGCAAGAGGCCCGCATATGAAAGATTTTTCAGGGAAAAACAATATCTTTTTATAGTCCTTGAAACCCAAACAGCTCCTGACCATGCAGATGTGAAACCCCACACATTTGCATACCCCACTTGTGTTTCTAAACACACGCACACACATACATACATACATACATACACACACACACACAATTAGAGATAAGTGACCTAGATCAGTAACACACCTATGTGGCTTCTACACATATCTTTACGCAACTAGGGGACACTTGACCCAGTGCCCCTTAGTCTAGGCCTGGGTCTAGCAGCCAAATTAGCGTGTGAAGTTGGGCAAGTCACTTTATCTCTCTGTGCCTCAGTTGGACCCACATGAAAAATGGGTTTAATGATACTACCTCTCACAGGTGTTGACAGAGCGAATGTCTGAAAAGCTTTGGTTGAGCTAGAATGAAAGGCACTACAGGGGTGTAAAGTATTATTTCTCCTCACTTTCTCAAAATGTTTCCATGGCATCCCCTGCCATGTCCTTGCACCCTGCCCCCTTCTCCACCCCCATGCCCAGTTCTCCCATCCCTCCCCTTCCCCTTCCCATGAGTTCCTATCTCCTTCTGAATCTAGAGTGAAGCTAAATTTCACCAAGTAATGGCTCCCACGATGTTTCTGAGTGGAAACCTTATTTTTGTATCAGTAAATTTTATTCTTTCAGACTCCCCTGATGTGAGAGCCATCTTTTTGTACCCTCGGGGGGATGTGGCTTGTCCATGTTGGCCCCTGTGGCTTCATCTGTGCCTGTGAGGATGGACTCTGCAGTGGGCACACTGACTGTGACCTAGCACCAGTAGGTTGGTTTCTCAGCCAGACGGACAGAGAGTGACCCAGACCCAGAAGACTGGGGATGCAGTGTGCTTCTGTCCACAGTCTGGGACACACAGAACCAGACTACTTAGCCGATCATACTTCTCCTGGCATTTTCATTTCAGAATTGCACAGTGAATGGGGAGTGGGGGGGAAGAAGGGGCGTGGGAGGGAGGGAGGGGCAGGAATCGAGTGCCAGATGATGTCTGAACTGAAAAAGCACTTGTCACTGAGCTTCATGTAAAAAGAAAGAGAATAAAGACCTATTTTTAAAACAAATCAATAAACAGCTGCCGTGATCCAACCTTGGGCTCTGTTCTTCCTCCAGGGTCACTCTGGAGGGTCTCTCACCCTACACCCAGGGACCCTCTCTCCACTCTTCAGGGGATAGAGCATTGAACTTAGAGGCACAAGTCCTAGGTTCTAGGAGTCCCAGCTTGCTGCTCGCTTCTGTATGTTCATGAACAGGTCCCTCAACTTCCCGGCTCCCTCCTCTGTGAAATGACAGATTTGCCCAAAATGGCCTCTGAGAACCCTTCTGATTCCAGAGCTATGACTTTCTATATTACCTTGGGCAACAATGAACCTCTGTGGCCTCAGTTTCCCTTTCTATAAAATGGACTAGATGTTCTCTATCAAGCACCAGCTCAGGCTCCCAAGCTGGGAAAGCTTCAAATGTGGGCAGGCTGATGAGCTATCATTGAGAACCAGCCTTGCTTCATGCTGGAGGGCTTATCACCTGAAAGCTCAACCCACATTCATGAGATTTCCCTAGGCACAACGAGTCCCAGACCTGGCCTTTGAAGCTTGCAGGGCACCCACCCCCAGGAGATGCAGACCAATTGGAGAGGAACTACTTCATAGAGGGCTTTACAAGTTACAATATTTCCTGATGCGTGCGCACACACACACACACACACACACACACACACACACACACACATTCCCAGTGTGGCCAAGGAGAAAAGGAATATAAATAGAGGAGAGCACCAGGCAGTCAGTCAGTAAGGCATTTATGAAGTACTTACTATGAGCCATCATTGTGCTAAGTGCTGAGGATACAAGAAATGCCAAAACAAGTGCCTGGCCTCAAGCTGCTCCCAGTCTAATGGGGCTAGACCCAATCGCAGACAACTCTGTTCATGGCATCTCAGTAGACGGAAGGGGAGCCAGAACAGGTGGGATGGACAGACTCCAAGGACAGTGGCATTTAGATGGTACCTTCAGGTTCACAAAACCCAAAGGGCTGAACTCCGTCTTAATCCCCAGGACCCAAGATCCAGCTGTTTGCACGTTCCCCAACATGGTCCAATGAGCAATATTTGGAGGGTTGGCAAGATGAGGAGTGCATTGCGGGGATGGAGACAGGGTAGTAGTTTCTGGCAAGCCTTTAGTGCCAGGGAAAAGCACAGAAGGTTAGGGCTAGGAGGCGTCTTAACGATCATCTCTCCCGCCTACTTCCACCTTTATAGGTCAGGAAATAGAGAAGGAGAGAGGAAATCACAGTGTACTCCAGATCACACAAGTAGTGAGAGACTCAGCCAAAACTGGCACCTAGGTCCCTGACCTCCAGTCCAGAGCACCTCCCACCCTGCGGGGCATCTCTGAGAGATACTTTCACTGGCAGTGCAAAATCGCTTTTCTCAAAGTCCCAGTGATTTTCTTTAGGACCTACCCTTGCAAACTCAACTATGGGGGAATTGATGACGCAGGCCAAGAGCCAGTTTCTTTGCCAAGTCGCAGGTGGTGACGTCTATAAGAAATACCTGATGGAGGGTTTCCTACCTCCTGGTCTGGATTGCCCAAGGGGAAGATGAGCTGAGGGTCTGCCAGACATCATCCAGGGATGGGGGACCTCACTTTGCTGTATTTATGACACAAGGGAAAAAAATCAAGCATTTATTAAGCCCCTGCTGTGTTCCAGGAACCATGGATACAAAGACAAATAGAATAATCTCTCCTTACAAGGAGCTCACTAGTCTCAGTTGGGGCAGCTAGGCGGTGCAGTGGATAGAGCACCAGTGAAGGAGTCAGGAGGACCTGAGTTCAAATCTCACTTCAGACACTTGACACTCACTAGCTGTGTGACCCTGGGCAAGTCACTTAACCCCAATTGCCTCATCCTGGGTCATCTCCAGTCATCCTGATGAATATCTGGTCACCGGATTCAGATGGCTCTGGAGGAGAAGTGAGGCTGGTAACTCAAAACAAAGTCAAGTGCAAGTCATGTCATCATTTCTCTGATGCCTTGGTCTTCATCAGCAATGAAGGATGAATGCATATACCAGTCTCAGTCTAAGGACCTGAGAGCATCAATAAACGGTGAATAAATAGAAAGATATGCAAAGCAGTTCTGTACAAGAGAGTGAGCTTAGTAAGGAGACAAGGCTTAAGTGGTTAGGATTAAGGAAGGCTTCCTGCAGAAAGTGATGTTTTAGCTGAGTCTTAAGGGAAAGGATTCTACAAAGAGATGGTCAAGGGGCAGCCTTGGAGTGGATATAGCAGGCACTGGCCCTGGAGTCAGGACCACCTGAGTTCAAATCCCACCTCAGACCCTGACTAGCTGTGTGTCACTTTTCTCATCTGTAAAGATCTTCCAGGTTTGTTATGAGAATCAAAGGAGAGCCTATTTATAAAGCCTCTAGCACATGGTAGGTGCAATTATATAGCTAGGCGGTGCAGTGGATAGAGCACCAGTTAGCTATTCTTATTATTAAGAAGGAGGACATTCCAGACAGAGACAGAGACAGCCAGGAAAGGCAGGCTTGTGGGAGAGAACAGAGAGAGACCACTTTGACTGGTCTGTAGCAGGTAGGAAGGAGAGCCATGAAGAAAGCAATGCTGAAGAGATGGTTAGGGCCACCTCGTGGAGACCTTTAGACTCTCATCAGAAGAGTCTCTCTTTAGTGGTAGAGACAGTGAGGAGTCTCTGGAATTCATTTAGAAAGGGAGCGACACAGTCAGACGAACTCTATAAGATCCTTGACTTACCCATATCCAAAACGCTTCCTCCTTGGCAGCAGGAGCAGAACTGTATTTCCTCTACGCCAAGACCACCAGGGTTTAAAAGGCACTTTAAACACATGATAGTATTTGTATTATGCACTCATAGCTCTAGAGCTGGAGTTCAACTACAGTCTCATTTTACAGATGAGAAATCCAAGGTATAAACAGAGTGACATCCCTTGCCCAGGGTCACACAGCCAGGGAGCATTTGAGGTTGGATTAGAACTTGGGTCTCCTTGACCCCAGGCCCGGGTCCAGCCACTGCATCACATAACTGCCTGTCGATAAATTCAGGATTTTAATTCAGTCTGTGCATCTACTATCTCATGTAAAAACTCAGAAGGAGGATACCCTTCTCCGCCCAGGTGTTGGGGCTGGCCACCACCCCGAACACAGGGGAGAGAGATTTAACACGGGATCAGGAAGAGACGGATTCTAGTCCTCCGTGGCCTTGGACAAAGACACTAAACACTAAAGGCCTCGCTTTCCTCCCCTGAAAACGGGGCTAATAATATCCATGGTCTTGTCTTCACAGGCTGAGGAACCCAAAGGAGCCTGTGTGTGGAGGCGCCTTAAAGGCCAGTCACTGCAGCTGGGCAGCTGCTCACAGGCAGGACACAGGGCGGGCAAAACGACAGGGCCATTCCTTCTCTGGGCCCTGCAGACCGCCCAGAACAAGGCTTATCCAAATGAGCAGGGGACCCTGGAAGTCAGAACAAACACCCAGAGTCCAAGGAAGGAGGATGAAAATAACCTGGCAAATGCTGGCAATTCGTAAGCCAGAGGTCACCGTTCCCAGAGGCCTTGTGGTCTGTGTCGGGGGGAAGCAGGGATTCAGTTTCTGGGAATGACAAAGACCTGGTCCCCATGTCAAAGGGAAGGCATGTGGGTGAGAAGAGGCCAGCTGGGAGAGAGAGGCTTGGCAAGAAACAAAGGGGTCCTGGAGGCGGATGTCAGCAGCGCTGGCCACCTCCCTCCCCAAAGCGTCCGGGGCACCAGTGAGATGTGGCAGCAGGCTTGGCGAGACAGAGACCGAGAGAAGGGGACAGGGAGACAGAGGCAGAGACAAACAGAAGCAAGGCCAGGGTGGGGGAGGCCGAGCAAGGAGTAATGAATAATGAATAAGCATTCATTAAGTGCCTACTGGGTGCGAGGCACTGGAAGGGGTGGTGAAACAAGGTCTCCATAGAAGCGCCAAATCCAAGAAGCCTGGGCAGAGTGGGGGCAGGGCTCTCAGAGCCATCATTTTAGCTAACCACAGGAAGTGCGAGATTCCAGTTCGAGATTCATAAAGATAAAGATGCCCATTTCTCCCACCCAAGCTCCCAGATTCAAATCCAGGTCCTCTGATTCCCAAACCTGTGTTCTTTCCATGGCACCAGCAAAAACAGCAAAATGGGAGGAGGGCAGTAGAGACCCAGAGACAGAGACAGAGAGAGAGAGAGAGAGAGAGAGACAGAGACAGAGACAGAGACAGAGAGACAGACAGAGAGAGACAGAGAGACAGAGAGAGAGAGAGAGAAGTCGCAATGGGGATATCTCTAAGTCCAGCCTCTGACTGCTCCAGTGAATAGTGCTAGGCTGGCTTGGACACTTCGAATTTCTTTAAAACATGGAGTTTAGCTCTGGGGTTACTAAAGCCTTTCTAGCCCCTAATGCACAGTCTATGATTTTTTTCCCCTTGATTCCCTGAGAATCAGCCTTTCCTGTACCTGTCCTGCTCCTCCTCCCCTGCTCCAGTGCCCACAGAGGGGGGCCGCTGCCCCTCTGCAGCAGACATCTCCTGGCTGGCCCCCCACCCTCCCCTCCTCAGATTGCCTTTCAGTCAAGTCCACCTTCAGCTTAGCATTTTCCCTGAATATCAGTTTCCTCTGGTCCACATGGCCCTGCAAGGGAGACCATGGAAGGTGAATCCCTCTGGGAATATCAAATATGTACCCATGGTCTGAACACAGAGACACGTCTACACGGTCAGACAGTCATAGATACACACAGAGACATGTAGGCACACAGATGGCCACACACTCACACATGGCTAGGACACATACATATAAATATATGATCTAATAACATGCAGCCAGAGTGGCTACATACTCCAACCAAAAGAATCCATAAAAGAGCTAGCGTGTGTAGAGCACCTACTATGGGTCAGGCCCGGTGCTAATACTCCACAAATATTGTCTCATTAGATCCTGCCAACAACCCTGGAGTGTGGGTACTGGTATTATCTCTTTTTACCACACAGAGGTTAAGTGACTTGGCCAAGGTCAGACAACTCATAAATGTCTGAGGGTGGGCTTGAACTCAGGTCTTCCTAGCCCCAGAGCAGCTAGGTGGCTCAGTGGATAGAGTTCTGGGCCTAGAGGGAGAAGAGGATGAAAAATGAGACCAGGTAAAAGGTTTCACATTTAGCTGAGACAAGGTAAAAGTCTCTGAAGATATTATATGCCTCAGCCCCAAGGCCTGTTTGTCAGTGGCTACAGGGCTGTCCAGGGGATGGAGAGCAGAGTGACAGAAAAAATAAAAGATGACAGAGAGGCAAGGTCAGAGGTCTGGAACCTCTCTGCCGGGACACTGGATGCTACCTGGGGCCTGGGGCCTGGAGCCTGGCACTTTAGGGGTGAGTAACCTAGTCTGAGAGGGCAGCGGGGCTGGAGAATTTCAGCCCAGGCATCCTGGCTGAGGAAGGCTCTTGGCTCAAGCCAATGACAACACAGAGAAACCCTCCCTTCTCATGCCCACTCATTCGCCTGGCATTCCCAGAGGCAGCTGCCAGTTTAGGCTGGAGGAGCTCAGCAAGGCGAGGCACCTGCTGTAGGAAGAACCCTGGCACCCTGCTATTGTGGGAAGGGAAGAGATACAACAGCCAGCCAGCCTCCAAGCAAAGAGTGCATCCCCTGAGTAGGATTGTGCAATCCCACAGACATATCCTATGTCTCCCCACTCCCTGCCCGGGTCCCTCCCTCTGTGTTACTCTGTCTCTCTGGGTTTGTCTCTCTCACTCCCTAGATGTGTGTCTCAGCACCTCTGATGGGATTTGGGAAAGAGGGTAGCACACTGCATCTGGAGTCAGAGGCCCAGGATGACAGTGGGCCTGTCACTTGACCCTGTGAGACCTGAGTTTCTCAGTTGTAAAATAGACTAAATGACCTCTAAGGTCCCTTCAATTCTAAATCTATGCCCCCATGTTCTCAGTCTGCATTATGGCATCTCTGTATCTCTGTGGAAACCACTTCATGTCATTCCATGTTACAGGGAGAGGAGGGAAGGGGGAAGGGAACTGGACTGAGCAAAGAGCTGGAATGAGAAGGGAACCCAAGAGGGGGGATTGTGTTGGACTGAAGAAGGAGTTGGGGGTGGAGGAGGCTGGTAAGCAGGGATAATTGGGCCTCTTACATCCTGTAGCCATCTACCCGAGTTCTGCCTTTTCACAGGGGACAGGAGATAAGGAAATGACAGAAGCCAATGAAACTAATAATGAAGGATAATGCTATCACCAGAATGCTCAGCTGAACTCCCCAAGCCTGAGAACCAGGGGTAGCCTTGAACCTCTCAGTCCATCTGATTTTGTCCACCCCTCTGGCTGTTCATGTCTGAGTTCATATGACTCTTAACTGGTCATTCCATCTGTCCATCTGTTTGTCCATCTCTCTGTGAGTTCATATGACTCTTTGTCGGTCAATCCATCTATCCATCTGTCTGCCTGTTAATCCATCTGTCAGCCCCACCTGAATCTTTCTATCAGTCTCTTTGTCCTAGAGACCCCAGCAATCTCCGACCCCCTCTACCCCCTACCCCCGCTGCTGGCAGAGGACAGGAAAGAGAGGAGCCAGATGTGCCCTCCAAGCTGGGACAGGTAGAGTGTCCCTTCCACAGAGTCTCAAGATCTGAGGGTCAGTGAAGGACAAACAGACAGAACAAGAATTAGGAAGCCCCTGGGTAAGGCAGGCAGGCCTACTAGAATAGAAACAATCAGGAGAAAACTGGGAAGGAGAGAAGACACATGGGGGAGATGTGCAACCACACACCCCATACTGTGTTTTCACAGAAATTTCAGACCTTGCTCAGTTAGTGATATACCTAAAATTTTCCCAGACTACCTCGCAGGTCCTCCCCCATCCTGAGCCTGTGTCAGAGATAGGTGATGGAACTGAAAGGGGCCTCACATCAGAGCCACACAGACAGACTGTGTGCAAAGACACACTCAGAGACGACACAAACACACTCTTCTCTCCCAAGCCACCAGCCACACCTCCAACACTGCCAGCCCTGAGCAGAGCCTTCAAGCTCCCTAAGATCTGGGAGTGGGCAGAAATGAATGCCCTCAGTTCCTTTTCCTTTCCTCCAGATTCAGGGGCAGAGTTGTCCCTACCACCCATTAAGACTCATCCTTCCACCTTCCACCCTTGGTCTCAGTCCCTCCTGCCTCCTCCAGCACTGACTTTTGCAGTCCTGTCTCTCCTGATTCTGCTGTCCCTCCTTCTCTCCTGGCTCCTTCCCATCATCCCACAAACATGTTCAGGTCTCCCCAGTCTTTAAAAAAAAATAAAGCACCTTCCACTGACCCATCTACCTCATCCATTCAACTCTGTAAAGACCTTAGCACAGTGCCTGGCACATAGTACGTACTATGTAAATGCTAGCTGTTATAACTGTTATTAACAAGCATTTATTAAGCACCTATCCAGTGCAAGGTGAAGATCTAGTGGGTGTTGGGTGCTCAAAAGTGAGTAATAAAGACATTAGCTGGGGAGGGGGAACTCCTAAAGAGGCCATCTGTCTCACTTCTCCTATGGGACTCACTCCCCCTCCCCATCGCCTGATCTCTACTCCCACCCCAGTCCTAGGTGAGGCCAATGGTTTCCAAACCATGTGGTCAGAACCCTAGTCATCACCTACAACCTCCTCATCTCTCCTGCACTAGGACATGTCTGGGTCTCAGGGTGACCCATAAATCACCCCTTTGTCTTATCTTACAGTGATCCTCCACCCAACTTTCCCCAAAATCTTCTCTTCTCCCAGAATTGACCATGGTCTACCAGCTCTCATCCCTAATTTCTTGTTGTATACAGCACCCCTCTGTTGGTTTAAGAGACACAGAATGTTTCACCTGGACGGAACTTCCAAGGGCAAACATCTACTCCAAGAAGTGATCGCTAAGCTTTAGCTTCAATACTTCCAGTAACAGGAGCTCAGAGCCACTTCTGAGGCAGCTCATTCCACTTTGGATGGTTGTATGTGTTAAGCAACTCTTCCCCATACTGAACAGAACTGCATACATCTCCCCTAACTCTCTCCACTGCTACGAGTCTTGTCGCTGGGGAACAAGCAGATTCTGTACTTGTTTCTTCCCATTAGAATAGAAGTTCTTTGAGAGCAGGGCCCAATGGATTCTCATCATCAGTCACGTTCCTGGGACCCAATACAGCACCAGTCATATTGGAGTCTCTGGATCAGTGTTTGCTGGACAAATGAATGAAAGGTCAACCCTCTCCCACAGAACCACCCTTCAGAATTTTGAAGATGTTAATCAGATTTTATCTTTTCTGATCAATCTACAGCAATTATTAAGCAGTAACTGTGTGCTGGGCCAAAAAGGAAAGCCAAAAAACCTTTACCCTCAAAGAGCTGAGAGAAATGATTATCAAATAAGCAATCATTGAGGAGATCTAGGTTTTTTCCTTTTTTTCTATTTTCTCATTCAAAAGAAGATCTCTGACCTTGCCCCAAAATTTACCCTACCTAGTCCATCTTTTCTAGGTGGAGTTGTTGCCCCGCTGAAATAGAAAAACCTTACAAAAAAAAAGAAAAATCTACTCTGGGTGAATTCTAGCCCACTGTGTTCCACTCAGGCTTGGGGTGGGGGGATTGGGGGTCAAAGATCCTTTGTCTAGAATGCCCAAGGCTAGGAGTGGCCAGGGACTCAGAGTAACATAGTCACATTCCCCCACCTCTTCATTACATCACTATTCATTAGAATAAGTCTGTCTCTCATTATAATATTCATTCTCATTAATTGTTAACCAGTGTTGATCGCCATCTGTTGGGCACACCCACTCTTTCAAGGGCATATAAACGTCAAGAAGCCATGACCATCTTTGGCATTTGAGAGGGTCACGGGCCCCTTTTATTAATTATCTGCTAGCAATAATTAATAAAAAGATTGCTCAGAAACTGTCTCTCCAACTTTTTATATGTCACAAAGTTTACATTCTATGGGGAGAGACAATGTGAGTATGTATATAAACTAGATACAAAGTAACTCTGAGGAAAGTTATTAGGAGCCAAATGCACTAGAGTGACCTCTGGAGGAAGAAGGTGGTGCTTCAGCTGAGGCAGAGGGCAAACAGGTATTTCATGAGGTGGAAATGAAGAAGGAAGGTATGGCTGGCATGGGGCACAACCAGTGCAAAGGCAAAGGGATGGGAGATAACATGCTATGTGGGAGGATCAGTAAGAATACTAGACAGGAAGGAAGAAAGGAAGGCGTGACAGATAACTACGGAGAGAGAGACCCTCAAAAGACTGATCCTCATAAGCATCTCAGAGGGATCCATTCTCCCCAGCCCTGACCAAAGATGAGTGGTCCAAGACCATGTGATCCAAGGAACAGGCAGTTCTCAAAACAAGATGTTCAAATAACCAATGATTGGAATGTAAGTTTCTTGTGGGTAGATGGTGTTTCTTTTGTCTTTGTAACCCCAGGGCACAGCAAGCACCTTGTAACTGCTTCTTCATCAATTGCTTGGTTGGTCAATTAAACAATTATTTGGGAAATTGTTCAAATTCTCAAATAATGGGGGTGATGGAAGAAAAGAGCACACTCGGAATGACACTGTTGGGATAGCTGGGAAAGGATGCTGTTTTCTGGAAAGTGATATTGTCTTTTACAGTCAGAGGCCGCCTGATGCAGTGTTCTCACTCTACGCCCTGAGGACATTATTGACAGGAAGAAAAAAGGACTCATCTGCAAGAGGAGATTCCTAGCAGCTCTATTCATATTAGCAAAAAACAGGAAACTGCCCATATGTCCCGTGAGTGCGGCAGATGACTACCCTAGAATGTGATTGTGCTAATACAACTGACAGTAACAGTGGACGGTGATATAGCACTGGAAGCAGACCGCTTTACAGTATGATCTCATGGATCCTCACAACCACTTTGGCAGCCAGATGCTATTATCCTCATTTGTTGATACTTCCTTCTCAAAGAGACAGATGAGGAAACTGAGGTAGGCAGAAGTTAAGTGGCTTGCCGACATTCAC
This sequence comes from Potorous gilbertii, assembly GCA_028658325.1. Lineage (NCBI taxonomy): Eukaryota > Metazoa > Chordata > Mammalia > Diprotodontia > Potoroidae > Potorous > Potorous gilbertii. The sequence continues at coordinate 14,800,061 of CM053772.1, forward strand.
ACAGCCAGAGAATATCTGAGGCTAGATCTGAACTCAGATCTTCCTGACTCCAGGCTCAATTTTCTATCCACCATGCTATCTTGCAGAGGATAAGGGAACCAATGCTACTATCCTGGCACAAAGTTGGGTCAACTCCCCTCCTCTAGTTTACAGATAAGGAAACTGAGGCCCAGGGAGTGACTTACCCAAGGTCACACAGATAACCAATAGTAGAGTTGGGATTTGAACCCAGGACCTCAGACTCCAGAAGCTTTCCTGTTACTCACAGAAAAGTCATGGCACTGGCCTGGTCTCCCAGCTTCCTGGTCGTTACAGCCTCAAGCCTTCCTCTTCTTTCTTGTCTTAAGAGAGGAAGAGCCCTGTCCAAGCCTCCTGCCCTTCTTTAATGACCAAGGCTAGTGGCTCTCCCTGCCCTAAGGAAAGCTTCTCTTTTCAGGGTCATAAATATAGGAATTCTGGGGCAGAGGGAAAATACAAAAGAGGGGAAAGCCAGAAAAGGTATTCTCAGTACTGGGTGGGAGAGTTGAGGAGGCTGGAGTGTTCAATGAGAGAAAGGAGGTCCAGGGGTAGAAGGCCTCAAGGGCTGGAGTGCAAAGCCCCTACTAGAGAGTTCACAGAGCTGGGCACTCATTCCTTGAACTGCTCAGTCCTCCCCCAGAGCCACCCACACAATAGCCCTTTGCTGTAGGCCTCCTGAGCACCTCACTGTGAAGGGTTCTCTCCTGTGACCCCACAATTCTCATTGTCCAATCTTTGACATCCTTTAATGCCTCCCACTGCCCTCCAGGCCCCAGCCTCCCAAGCCTTCCATCCTAATCCCTTGACAGGCCAGCCTCCAAGTTTCATCCTTATAATCCCCTCAGCCCCCCATGAGCCATGGTGCCTAAGCTTTGACTCCCTAGAGCACCCCACCCATACCAGCTGACCTCCCTAGCTTAGCCCTCCAGACCTCCCCTTAGCCCTGGCTCCAGCTCAGTCCACCTCTCACCTCCCCCTCTCTTCTCCAGCAGGAAGCCTCAGGATCAAGCCCAGATCTGTGTTAATGAGACCTCTGGACTTGGGTCTGTGTCACCTGTGATGGCTTCCCCAGCATCTCTTTGGAGAACAAGAAAATGGGAGGGGGTAGGAGTCAATGCCCATGCAATGCAAAAAAGGTTTTCAGACATATACATTATCCTATGTGAGCCTCACTACAACTTTAGAGAGGAGGAAGCTGAAATTTGCCCAGGACCACACAGCTCTGAGTGTCAGAGTAGGATTAGAAGTGAGACCCTCCCAACCCCAAGTCAACCATTCTATCCACTGCACCGTGTTCTTCTCTTTTCTCCTCATCTCCCCCAATCTTACTTAGGATCCCAAGGATATCACGGAATCCTAGCTTTGTAACTGGAAGGAGACTCAGAGCTCATCTTGCCCAACTGATGACAAGCTCAGGCCAGGGAGGTCCCTCCTGATTTCCTCTCCCATTCTCCCCCACTCTTTCCTGATTTCTCCCACTCTCTCCCAGCATTTCTTGGTTTCCCCAAGACTGCTAAGCAGGACCATGAAGACAGTCCCAGCCCCCAAGATGAGCTGTTAATGCCATTTGGGAGAAGGTTTTAGGGCTAAGCAGCTAGCCAATCCCCAGACACAACTGACATGCCCACGGTCTACCTACCCCTATCTAACCAAGATATTTCCATAGGACTTCCCCTCTTTGTGAATGCCATCAGAAACTGAATTCTTGATTCCAATGAGAAAGAAAGGGAAAAGACTCATGAGGTTTAAAGTTGGGCTTTATTAAAAGAAATAGGGGGGCGGAGCCAAGATGGCCGAGTAGAAGAACTCACATTTGCTAGCTCCAAACCCACAGCCCATGGATTCCCTCTAAAAAGAACTCCTGACAAATTCTGGAACAGTGGAAGCCGCGCAGTGACACAGTGAAGGAGATTTCCGTTGCAGAGACCCTTGAAAAACCCACCGCAAAGGTACCCCGGACATGGGAACGGAGTCCTCCCCTCCCCCGCCCCGGCCACGCGGCCCTGAGAGGAGCGAGCAGACCCAAGCAGGCATCAGGGACCTGAATCTCCGGGTGGCCACAGAGGTCCCTCCACCCACAGACGCACAGGTCAGGGAGAGAGACAGGCTGAGAGGGGAGCGGGGTATCTCCGGGACTCGGACCCCCAGCGGCCGCGGCAGAGGCGAGGCGGAGGCAGCTCCGCTGGAGACTCCCGGGGCAAGCAGGGGCTGCGCTGCATCTCCATTGCAAGAGATCTCTGCATAAACCCCCTGAGGGAACTGAGCCTGAGAGGAGGCCCTGCCCCCACCTGAGAAGCAGCAGATAAGCTCCCATTGAAGAGCAGCCAGGCCTGCTGCCAAAAGCCCTGAGGCTGGGGAGCAGCATTTGAATCTCAGACCCCAAGCACTAGTTCGGACAGACCTAGGCTGGGGTGGAAAGGACTCTCAGAAGTCAAGTAACTGACTGGGAAAATGCCGAGAAAAGGGAAAAAAACTAAGACCATAGAAGGTTATTTTCTTGGTGACCAGAGGATTGCGCCATTCCT
>CM053772.1:14803103-14845158 GCA_028658325.1 Potorous gilbertii
CACAAATGGGGAGAAAATTTTGGAACCCAAAATCTTGTGAAAATGAATGTAAAAAGTTAAATAAATTTATTTAAAATAAAAAAAAAAGAAATAGAATTTATATACATGAAATTGACAAACCTTTGCAGGACAAAAATCAGTGCAGCTCAGACCAAAAGGAAAGCTGTCAATGGGAGAAAGAAATCTTTGCATCAGATATTTCTGATAACAGTATTAAACAGAGAATTAACACAAATACATCAAACCAGTAGCCATTACCAAATGGAAGGGAATTTATTTCAATAGTTTTCAAAACAGGAATTGAAAACCATTAACAACTCTATGAAAGATTGGACTGAATCATAACAAAAGAAATGCACATCAAAACAGCACATCCTCAGAAAACTGGGGAAAAAAACAAAGAGAGGAAATAGTCAATGTTGGAGAGACTGAAAAAGATAGGCACGACTAGTAGAACTGGGAGTATATCCAAACATTCTGGACAGAAATTTGGAATCATGGTTTGTTTTTTTAAGTAATTAAAATGTCCATATTCTTTGGCCCAGAGATCCTACTCTTTGACATAACTCTCAAGGAAGGGGAAAAAGTCCCATTTCACAACAAAATGTAATAGCCCTCCTTGGAATAGCAAAGAACTGAAAACAAAGTGGGTGCCCATCCACTGGGGAATGGTTGAACAAATTGTATGACATGAGTGCAATGGATTATTATTGTGTTGTAGGGAATAATGAGTGCGGAGAAATCAGAAAAGTTTGGGAAGATTTACATGAACTGAGAACAAGAGAAGTAAACAGAACCAGAAAATCAATGTAAATGGCAAAAATGCAATTGGAAAGCACAAAGGGAGAAAGAAGCCTGGATGTTCTGTATTAGAAGGATCAAGCTTGCCTTGAAAAAAAGATGAGATGAGGACCTTCCTGCATTTGGCAAGAATTGGTAGATCACAAACATGGAAGATATGCCATCAGACTCAGTTGCTGTGTTAGTTTTGCAGAAATGCTATTTTTTCTCATTTTTTCTGTTAAAATGGATGGTTTGCTGAGTGGGAGAAGAGGAAGGCACATACAGACAATATCAATAAAAGTTGTAAAATGATCTATTGACACACATTTATGAAGCACTTAGTGTGTACCCCCTTTTCTAATTCAACAGCACCTTTTCCTTTCTCCACAATCTTTTAGAGACTGATGAACATGACTTAGTAATCACACCTACTGATTTCTGGCCCTTTAACTAGACCACATCAAGAGCAACTAGGTACTTTATCCTGTGTGTTCTCCCCTTATCCCTTCTGTTATGGTTGGCAGAAAGGAGCAAGGGAGGGAGTGTTTTCATTGGATTCCCAGGCCAGGGCTTAAATTCTGATTCTGACCCTTCCCACCTATGGAACAATGGGTAAGTCATTTCTTTACTCTGGGTCTTGGCTTCATAGCCTATAAAGGGAAAGGGTTGGATGAGAAGAGAGCTCAGTCTTTTATCCGTAATGCTAATTTGCTATGGGTTCTGACCTTCCCTCTAACTATTTTATGATTTGACTGCATACAGAGAGCTGATTCAGACAGGACTCCCACATCAGTAACTAGTCTTTTCCTGTCTCTTAGGATGCAGTCAATTTTATTTCTTTTTTTTTTAATATCTGAATCCTCAGCACTTAACACAGTACCTGGCATGCAGTAGTCACACCCCAAACAATGCTTGATTGCTCGGCTGATTGATTCACATATGCTTGTTCAGTGCCCTCCATGACCAGGGCCCTCTGATGATCTCCTTGATTAAAACATTCATAATTGACTGGCGTGAGGCTTCTGAATCATCTACAAGCCATTTCTCAATCCTGAACCATATTTTGTCACTCTTTTTTCACAATTTTGCCCAATTTTCCACTTTTCGTTAAAGTCTCCATATATCAAGGTATATATTTGCTCAGGATCATAAGATCCCAGTTTTAGATATGAAAGAGATCTGAGAGGCCATCTGATCCAACAGCCTTATTTTTCAGGCAAAGAATCTGAGGCCCAAGAAGTTGTCGTGTGCTCAGGGTCACACAGCTAGTACATGGCCAAGTCGGGATTAGAACCCCGGTCCAACGATTTTAATTCAGCAGCCAAAGAGGATGTTGTCAAGAATTTCTCTTCCTTGTCACCCTCCATAATAGATATTGGCACATAAATTGCGAGCCAGTATTGACCATTATTTTCATTATCTGCTTATGCTAATCTCAAACTCTGGGAGTTTGTAACTCATGAAGTAACTCATGAAGTGATACTCCCTATTGCCTGTAAGAGTACAAGAAAACCAATTCTGCCAACTCCTTTATTTGCCTCAATTATTTCTGTTTCGAGGGTATCCATAACCAAAAGATTCTTCACCTGGTGGCTAGCCTTCTAGTGATGAACTTCTACATACTCCCCTAAGCTAGTCTTCCCAAAGTAAACATAGTCTGTCTGTCTGTCTGTCATTGAGTCCAATGTCTTTCTAGTCTGGTTCCATCCTGCCAGAGTTTGTGTTCCAATGATGTAGCCTTCAAGAGCCCATGATCACCTCTATGCTATGATAACAAACTAGAAGAGTATTTTTGCATAGGAATTAAGTTATTCTCACCAACAGAGAGCAAGAGAGCAATTCAAAAACCAACAGACAGTCCCAAATCTCAGTCTTCACACTAAGTCCAAGAGACCCGAGTTCAAATTCCCCTTCCATCTTCACTGCGGCCCTCAGAAAGTAATGACCTCTTTGAGCCTTATCTAATTCATTTGTAAAAGAGACTTAAAATCTTCTATCACCTACTTCAAAAAGTTATAATAAAGGATAAACAAAATAATGTTTGAAAAGTACTATATAAATGTCAGCTGTCATCTGACAATCTGGTTGTTGAATATCATTTGGACTGTGCTAATATATGAAACTGAGAAAGAAAATAAAATTTTACCCTAATGTGAGATCAGTCATATCCCTCTAAACAGAGCACCTGGTTTCACTTAAGTGTTTGTTTATAGATCATTAGGTATAAGGATGCATTTAATTTTCCATCATTAAGCCTTAAAGATCATTAAATACAGAGGAAGGAAAATGTAAGTCAAAGTACCAAGAGAATCCTCCACTCCAAGACCACTGCCTCAGAAACTAGAGGAGCTGTTTCTGAATGTCCCTGAGACAGGGACCTCGGTTAATCACTACCTCCCTTCCCATTGTGGGTCTTCTGTGACTTCCCTGAAAGCATCCTTCAGTTCTATCCCTACTTTCCCTCCTACACCCCAGCCCCCTTTCAGGGATTTCCTGAGATTCCAAGAAATCTCAGGCTAATTTGCATAGTCTGGTGGCGGCTGCTTGGGTGAAGGATGGAAAGCAGGAAAGTGAATGGGAAAGGTGAGAGAATGTGTTTCTGAAGTCCAAAAGGCCCCAATGGGAGATGGTAAGTGAAAAGAAAGCACCCTAGTAGGAAATGAAGAGGGAGGGGGCACATGGGAGGACTCATCTTAGCTCACCCCAAAGTGATTAGAAGAGGGAACATGGAGAAACAGAAGGAGAGGAGATTTGCTAAAAAGATCCTTAGACTGGAGCAAAGGGCTGTGGGACACAGCTGCCAAAGCAGACAGCCTTAAAATGGCCCAGTGGCCATTGCATGGCAATGGTCTAAAGTTGGGAGTAGCCTATGCAGAGCTAGCCCTGTTGCTGTAGTAACAACAGAGAGAGAACAGGGATGAGGAGACCCATTAGGTGAACATGCGTGGGAGACAGAGCCCCAGCAGTCAGACAGCCCTGAAAGCAAAGAGAAGCCCCCAGAGCAGGAAGCCAGAGAAAAAGAAAGATGGAGGGATAAATGGAGAGGGCCAAGAGACAGACACAAGAGCAGAATTGGACCTGGCCCATCTTTGGGTGACTGAAAGTCACAGAGAGGATGCAAGGTGCCAGGGATGGCTAAGCCAGCAGATGTGGTTGTAGGCATTGGTCTCTGGAAAATCCCCAGTTTTTTCCCCTTAATGATCAAGTCAGAATGACTCTACAGGTCCTGGGGAAGGTACCTACAGGTCCTGGGAAAGGTACAGATTCAATAGAATAGAAAGGCCTTCCCCTTGACTGTGTGCTCAAGTGAGAGCCCTTTCTGTGGTGAATCTATCGAATCTGACATGCTGCTGAAATGTCAGGTGGAGATACCCACCAGGCAGGTAGGACCAGAGCTAAGGAACAGATTCAGGCTGGATATTTAGAGCTGGGAATTGTCTGTAAAGAGATGATCATTTAACACAGAGACCTGATAAGGTTAGCTAAAAGAGAGTGTAGGAAGGGAAGAGAAGAGAGCCCAGAACAAAATTTGGGAAAATAGTCTCAAGAGCTGGGAGGTAGATGATGAGCCAGCAAAGGAGACAGAAGAACAGTCAGCTTTCCAAGAGGAAAATCCTAGGAGAGAATGACCTAGAAGCCAAAGAGAGAAAGGGCCTGAGCTGGACAAGGAGATGGGCACAGGGAGAGAGATACTGTTGCCAAGGAAACAGTCTAAGAATTAGGGGAGGGGGAAGCAGGAGTTTGCAAACCAAAGACAGTGAAAGAACCAGTGGATCACGGGCTCATGGTAACTCAGAATTAGAAGAGATAGGAGAGGACTTCTGTGCAACCCTGTGCTGGTGAGAATGCTCAACCTTCCTGAATCCCATAATGGTGTTGGGAACAGAGACAATGGCTTCAGGGAATCTCTCATCAAATACGGATGACTCTGGAGTGGAGACATCAGACAGTCAATCAATAAATATTTAAGCACCTATTATGTGCCAAGGCCCTATGCAAAGCACATTTTAAATATATATATTATATATATATATATATATATATATATATATATATATATAGAGAGAGAGAGAGAGAGAGAGAGAGAGAGAGAGAGAGAGACATATATACATATATATGTGAGACTGCTAAGTTTCTGTGTCCTAGTAACACAGGTGGACTGAAATGAGATGAGTTACATTCCAAAGGTATCCCACTTGTGATGCGTACATTCAGCTCCTGTCATCCTGGCAAGGAGGGAAGGAAGAAAATGTGAAAGGGGAGTCTGAATTGACCTGGGGTCCCTAGTTTTTCTGGAAGCCTGTGACATTAGGTCTTTGGTGGTAGAGATGGGGCTGGGCTGGGGGGACATTCTCATCTTCACCTCTGACTTGCTTTCTCCACCCAGCAATCTTGGGATGTCAATATGTGATACTCTCCAGAGATGGCGCCAGTTCCCTCTACAAGCACTACGTATCACAAGACATCAAACATCAAATAGGTTTTATTTGTACTACAAAGGATACATAAAGTGTCTGGTGAGGCTCTTCCTCCACCTCAGAGATTTTATAGTCACAGTAACAAAGTAACCCTGGATGAGAGGTGAGATCAATATTATCCTTGACAAGTGTTACCTACCTGGCCTTCTCTCTCTCCCTTCTTTTAACTTCTCCTCCCCACTCTCCCTACAAAGCAATCTGAGCTCAGGAAGGGTGAAAAATCAATCAATCAACAAGGACTCATTAAGTGCTTACGATGTCCCAAGCTCTGTGGTAACTCATATTTATAACCATTGGAGGCAATAGTCTCTGAGTGGTCACTCCCCCTCTCTGGGAAATGAAGAAGCCAGATTCCAGTACTGTCCATCATTAATATTCCAAAAACTGAGGATCATCAGGATGACCTGGCTGGAAATTATTAGCATTGTGGTGCAAGGGAAAAAATGCTGGTTCCATGAGCCACTTAGTGCTTCTGTGACTTTGTGACCTCAGGCCAGCATTTATTTATTTTTAATTATTTTATTAGTTTTCAGTGTTCTACAATCACTTCCATATACCTTAGATTTTTCCCACTCCCTCCCCAAGATGGCGTGTAATCTTATACAGATTCTACATATATATTCTTATTAAATACATTTTCACCTTAGTCATGTTGCATAGAAGAATTAAAGTGAATGGGACAGGCCAGCATTTAATAAGCACTCACTGTGTGAGAGGCACTGTGCTAGATGGAAGAAGTCCCTCAGGAAACTTCCCTTCTAATGAAGGAAGACAACGTGTTGTAACGGGGGAGGGAAGGGTGAAAAAGTACCATAGAGATTCAGGGAAGTGAGTGGCAAAATCTGGAGGGTCAGGAACGGTGCCGAAAGACAGTAAACCGTGTCTGCGTCTGGCCTGGGCTCTCTCCTCAAAATGAACGTTCTGAGAACAGCTGGCTGACCAGAGGAAGGGGCTACAGGAGTGGGCGACCTTCCAGGGCGGGGAGGCTGCTGAGGCATGATGGAGAAATTCTGGGGAGCCCAGAGCCTGAAGAGGAGGGCAGGTCCAGATAGCATGACGCTTCCTGCCAAGAACCCCCTGCCAACGAGCTGCTCTATGAACCCTCTGGGCCTTGGTTCTTCATTTGGAGTGGACTATCTCTTGGGGCTGCAAACCTACGACCTTATGGCTCTTCCAAAGCCAGAGAGAGCCCCAGGGCTTTGGGGGATTGGCTGTGGTCTGCGATTATCCATAACCACTCCCTCCCGCTCCTGCCCACGAGGCTGTCATTTGTCCTGAACACTTCAGCACCATTTGCCGAGATGAAAATCAAACTGTCTGCCCCACAATCCGCAGCTCCCTTCGAACCACGGTGGCTCCTTGCATTGACAGGCACAGGCAGCATTCATACGGGAAGTATTCAGATGGAGGCAGAGATCTTTAAATCCATCCTCCTTTGCAGTTTTCTTCCTCTAATTCTCCACCCACGCCTTGGCTAAATCTTGTAAACAGTAACTTTATCTTAGAAAATGTCTTTGCCTCTGGCTGTTCACACTCGAAGGTCACCACCAAATCTCCTCTGTTTGATATCTCAGCTTGGGAAATAGCTCAAAAGGCCCCTCCTGGAGATCCAGACCAATTCTGACACAAAGAAGGATGATCAGGGAAGGAGAGAAAGTGAGAAGAAGAGATAGATAGATAATGGGAAAGGGACAGACATGAGAAGGTAGAGATGTAGAAACCAAAATAAGAAGGGAGAGAGAGAGAAGGAGATGGAGAGAGAGAGAGAAAGGGAGAGAGGGAGGAGAGAGAGGGAGAGAGGAGAGGGAAGGAGAGGGAGAGAGAGAAAGAAAGGGAGAGAGAGAAGGAGAGGAAGAGAGAGAAGGAGAGGGAGCGAGAAAGAGGAGAGGGAGAGAAAGAGGAGAGAGAGAGAAAAGGAGAGGGAGAGAAGAGGGAGAGAGAAAGAAAGAAAGGAGAGGGAGAGGAAAGAGAGAGAAGGAGAGACAAATTGAATGAATGAATGAATAGCCAATTGTTAAAAGCTTCCTATGGGACAGGCACTGTGCTAAGTAAGCTCTAAGGACTCAAATACAAAAAAGAAAGACAGTCAATGTCTGACCTCACAAATCTACCATTCTAATGGGAGAACGAAACCCACATGGAGGGAGGGGTAGCTCGAGAGGGCTGGTTTGGTCTCAGAAATCACAGAGATGGTCAGTAGTTGATTGACATGTGCTAATGGAATGATAGAATTGACTTGATTACTGCCAAGTAATTAAATTAAACTAATTAAGTAATTACAAAAATTACTGCCTTAGGCTTACACTTAGCACAGGGCCTGACACATAGAAAGTATCTTCCTTCCTTCTTTCCTTTCTTCCTTCCTTCTTTCCTTCCTTTCTTCCTTCTTTCCTTCCTTTATTCCCTCTTTCCTTCCTTCCTTCCTTAGCACAGAGAGAAAGCGCCTGAAGAGAGGTTAATCTCTGGAAAAATTATCCTGAGGAAGAGGGATTCCATTAGCTCCATACACCTCCAGAGGACAGAAGGGGGTGGAAGTTGTGGAGGCAGATCTGGACTGTATACAAGGAAGACCCCACTCCCCAACAAGTGAGAGCAACTCCACAGTGCAGAGGAGGGCTGCTTTGGGAGGGAAGGAGGGAGTGCCCCGTTACTGGAGGTCTTCCCGTAGGGGCTGGATGGTCACTTGTTAGAGATCTTTGAAGCCCTTTTCCAAGACATGCTGCCTGGACTCTGATCATCCTCCACATCTCCCTGTCCCTGGGGTTCTTCTCCTCCTATGAGTGAGCTTTCCCCTGATCTTGCCCAGGACCAGGCTACCAAGGGCCTCAATGGGGCATCCCTTGTGCCCTTCCCCCTTCCACCTCCTCTTTGAGTGCTATCTTCTGCCCTCAGAATAGCATCTTCTTTAAGGTAGGGACTGTCTGGACTGCACTTGTATCCCCAGCATCATCACAGGGGCTGGCACACATTTAAAGTTTAGTCGATGCATTTCAATCACTCGGTGTTGTGGAAAGAATTCCCGTTCAGGGATGGGTTGAATCACATCTCTTCTGAGGTCTCTTCCAGGCCCCAAGTTCTATGGTCATGTAAAGAATGGGAGAGAGCAGATGTTGGACCCAATACTGACACTGTGTTAGTGAGGCATCCGGGGAGAGTGAAAAGCAGAGAGCAGGGCTTCATCAGGAGGCATCTGGGGATTCACATCTGGAACTCAGAACTATGCCAGGACTAGAGTCATTCCCTTAGAGGTGATAGTGGAAATTGTGCAAATTTGTGAACTTGGAGAAGAGGAAAGGGGTGAAAAAGAGAAGAGAGGGGAAGTGGAGGGGAAGGGAGGAGAGAACTGGAGAGGAGAAAGGAAGGGAGGGAAGAGGGAAGGGAGAGAAGGCGGCTCTCCAAGGCTATAAATTGCCAAGTAGATGCCAGTCTGCACTGACAAAGTTCCTCACCAGGAACTTCCTACACAAACATGATGGGGGAAAAAAAACATTTTTTTCAGAGATGTGAGTCATAGAACATTATAGGCTCCACTTATTGTGGGAGACCCAAAGAGCAATGGCTTGGCCTGTGGTGGGTGTAAGGAGGATGCAGCATATTACCCAGGAGGAAGTGGTACACAGGATACTGGGAAACGTTCACTCGGCAGAGGAGGGACCCTGTCATGGAGGAATAAAGAGTGAGAGGTGAAGGGTGGGAGCGCCCCAGAGGGGCCAATCCTTTCTGGTGGGAAGGATCTAGACAAGATGAATATGAGATGAGAAGAGGCCCATGGGTTTCCCTGCACCATGGAATGGGTGACATTTTTATAGTGATAGGGGATGAGAGGGAATAAGAAGGAAAGGAATGAGGGAGAGGGGAGGGTTGACGTTCATGCCTCATTGAACTATCCTGATTTTTTCCATGATGGGAATGTTGTCACAGAGTAGCACAGCATAGCATAGTGTATAGAAAAGTAACCAGGACAGTCTGGATTCAAGTCCTGCCCCAACAAGGACCCTGGACAAGGGCAGCTAGGTGTCAGAGCAGATAGACTGCAGGGTCTGGAGTCAGGAAGAGCTGGGTTCAAATCCAGCCCCAGACACTCCCCAGCCACATAACCCTGGATAAGTCACTTTACCACTGCCTGCCTCAGTTTCCCCATCTGTAAAATGAAGATGATAATAGCACCCACCTCCCAGGGTTGTTGTGAGGATCCGATGAGAGTCATGACTGTGACACTGTGTTAGTGAGGCATCTGGGGAGAGTGAAAAGCAGAGAGCAGGGCTTCGTCAGTGCTACCTAAATGTTAGACATCATTATTTCTTAGCACTGTTACTTCACCACTCAGTGCTCTAAGCAGAGACAGTGCCAGTCTGCACTGGTGGAGGGGCTTTTCTCCCCTGGAGTTCCCCATACCAATGAAATCACGGACCCAGTCCTGATCTTGTCCACTGCCACATTTATGTATTTAGCTCTCTTTCCCCTCTGCGCCATGTCCAAGCTACAATCTGCTGTTGGCTGGAGACCCCACAGAGCTGGCCAGTCAGGACATACCTTTGGCAGACACTGAGGACATAGGAGATGGGTCCCAAAATTAATGGGGTGAGGAAGGCAGGTGCCCACACCTTTAGGAAACAGCCCAGTTCTTAGGAGGAGCCCAAATTCTCCCTGAAACAAAGACCTAGCTTTAACAATATTCTTCAGGTGATGCTTTGTGGATGGAAGTCATAGAATACGACAGTCTCCAAAGAATCAAAGCCAAGGATCACCCAAAGGGCAACAGAGAGTGGCAGAGCGGGTGTGAGCAGACCACAACAAGGTGCAGGTGAGGAATCACCCAGGAGAAGCAAAGAAAAAGACCTTATCACTAAAGAAATGCACCTAGAAGACAAGATGAGCTGGTCAAAAAGCAGGGAGACCGAAGGATAGTTCATATCCTCCTTTAGGATCCATGCACGGTCAAAAGACGGCCCCAGCCGGAGATGGACATCAGGCAGTGGACACTTCTCTGAGGCTGGATTTGAACTCAACTCTACCCCGACTCAAGGCCCAGGGTTCTATCCACTGCACTATCTAGCTGCCTTTTAAGGCTAAGTATGATGACTGCATTCAAATAGCATTTTAAAATTTGCAAAAATATTCAGCATTCATTATCCAGTCTGTGCCTCACAAAGACAAGTCCTACAGTTATTATTTTATGGATGAGGAAACCAAGGCTCCAAGAGCACCCTGCTCACCATAACAAGATGAGCCGGAAGTGAGATTTGAACCCCAGGCTCCCTATCTCCAAATCCAACATGTTTTCTCCTCTGCCACATTTCCAAGCTAGATTGAAAAGCTTAATGGGTTTGGACTCTGAAGTTGACATCTCACTATTCAGACCATGTATTAACTGTCAGGCCCACTGAAGAAATGGGCCATGAATGGAGGGGACATCTTTGTTCTCTACATCCTGTTTTCTAGCAGCACCAGCTGTCTGCTTCATGGTCCTCATATCCTGTTATGGAGCTGATGCCTGTTTCCTGTTGTGGATTTATGTATATACCCATCCATCCATCCAGGACATGAAAGGGAGGGAGGCTACATCTTCTCACTGGCCCAGGTACAATGTCATGGATTGGACAGGCACAAGACCCAGTAGCTGAGCTGAGGGTCACCTTCCAGACTGACCAACCACCCCTACAGTAGGTGATATGGACCAGTCAATGCTTCCCTCCCTCTGGTGGAGGGGTTCTTAACATTTTTTGTGACATGGACCCAGAGCTATGCCAGAACCAGTTCATGAAACCTGACTGTTAAACTTTCAGTGTGAGATTTACACCTCATAAATTGGTAAATGCTTCAAATCGTGGCTTGACTTATTGTTTTGTCGATTGTCTAAATTTAAGAAAATGATAAAGAAAATATTAATAATGAAAATGAAACTTTAAAATGTGTCAAGCACACTTTGCTTTTTCAGAGAGCCAAAGGTTAATCTTTTACCATCACACTTCTGTATGCAGCCCTTTGGCAGTCTGGTGAATCCCTTATTTCAAATAATATCTTAAATATATTAAATAAGATGCATAGGAAGGCAATTATAATGGAATATAGTTATCAAAAATATGTTTTTAAATCCACAGATCCCAGGTTAAGAATCTCTGCTGAAGAATGAAGCAGACCATTTTCTTTTGTATTATGTTTTGTTTTGTCTTATGGTTTCTCCCATTCATCTTAATTCTTCCATGCAACATGACTGAGGTGAAAATGTATTTAATAGAAATGTATGTGTAGGGAGAGGAGAGGGAGGAGGAAAGAGGGGGAGGGAGGGGAAAAAAATCTAAGATATATGGAAGTGATTGTAGAACACTGAAAACAAATAAAATAATTTTTAAAAAATCTCTGCTGAATCTAATGGACTACAAGATGGACAACTAGGGAGAATTGGGCCTCTCAGCCCAATTATTTGACCTGAGAGGCGTGACATCCTCCTGTCTAGATAAGTCTTCTAGGTACCCAGAGTAAAACATTCTGGGGCTCAGAGAGGACTTTATGCTTCATAGACTGCTGATATCTCCAGTGTAGACTTTCTCTACTATTACTATTGAATGGTTCAACTCTTGGGCATGTATGTCAAATAGTTTGTTTTCCTCAAACCTGAAAGAATTCAGTTGCCTGAATTGATACACAACTCATTTGGAATTTGGGAGATTTCTTATAAATTTTTTATTAAAAATTTCTTATAAATTTATTTCTAATAATTTTTTTTATTTTTTATAATTTAAAAAACTTCCCATACATTAGATTTCTCATAAATATTTTCCCTTTGGTATCATTTCTGAATTTGCATATTCTGTTGTATATAAATAAATCCTAGAAAATGTTCTTCAGAGGGCTGGATTGGTCAGCATGGGCTAGATGAGAAAGAAGGGCTAAGAACAGCCCCAGAATGTGTGGCTGAGGAAAGGTCAAAGGTAAGAAAGGTTAAGGAAGAGCCAGTCTCTGACCCCAGGAAGCCAAAGCATCCAGGGCCCAAGAAAGTCCAGGAGACTTGGAACCTTGAACTGACAATCAAGCACTGGGGAAAGACCAGAACATAAATCAAAAGCCCTGGAGTCTGAGGCAGGGAGGTCCCCTCGATCAAGTCCAAGCTGAGAAGCTGTTGCTTCCCAAGGCTCTTTGTGGGTCAGTGATGTCTGAAGCCCAGGGCTTCACCAAGAGAAGAAAAACCCAGGAGGTGAAAGAACATGAGAGAAGTTTAGGGGAAAGGTCAGCGTGTCTTCTGATTACGATGGGGTATGTGTTTTATATATATATATATATATATATAATACATATATATATGTATATGTATATTAGTTACATACATATACATATTTAGAGTATTCTAAAAGTCTTAGTGCAGTTTTACACTATTAAAGCTTAAAAGTGCACTAAGACTTTTTGGGACACCCTGGGGATAGGAAAAAGAAGAGAAGGAGAAAGAAAGGGAAAAGGAGAGGGAGAGGAAGGAGAGAAGAAAGAGAAGAAAAGGATGAGATGAGAGAGAGGGGAGAGGGAGGGGGGGAGAGAGAGAGAGAGAGAGAGAGAGAGAGAGAGA
Organism: Potorous gilbertii; assembly: GCA_028658325.1. Taxonomy (NCBI): domain Eukaryota; kingdom Metazoa; phylum Chordata; class Mammalia; order Diprotodontia; family Potoroidae; genus Potorous; species Potorous gilbertii. The sequence continues at coordinate 14,815,923 of CM053772.1, forward strand.
GAGAGAGAGAAACATGTTTTAACATGCACTTTAACAAGCACAAGAGGGTGTATGAGTTTCAGGGCGAGTTTAAAAGGAGAATTCTAATGCTGAGCCCAGACTTACTTAGTTAAGCTAAGATTAAAAAATTAAGTATTAGTAAGAAAGACTAAGTGGTTATTTCTTTAAAAACATTTGTTCCATATCATTTTTAAAGATGTTTGCTAATGATGTTTATGTTTAGTTGTTTTTTAAGAGTTGCATTTTTATCTAAAAAAAAAAAAAGCTTTGCAAGTAGATGCTCTGTCTCCTAACTCCCACGCACACTGCCTTGCATCAATGTCTTCCTCCATTCTGCTTTTTTCTTCTTCTTCCTCCTTTTCCTTCTCCATCTTTCAACTTTCTCCACACTCGGGTCAGGACTTTGCGTTATTTCTCTGGACACCTCAAATACCAACTTGTCACACTGTGTCACTGAAAGGATCACTCAAGCTTCATAGAAAAGAACTACCTTTGGTTTCTGTACAGGTGAGATCTCTCATGGAGGAAATAAGCACCAAGAGAAATGTTAGTCCCACAGTATCTGTGTGAGTCAGTCCACATCTGGAGTATTCTAGGTGCCCTGTTGGAAGGGAGAAATTGACCAAGAGAGTAACCAGATGAGAGCAACAAGTCTGGTGGAAGGTCTGACAACCTTGTTATATGAAAAATCACGGAAAGATCTTCCTTCCAAGGATGCTTCAGCTAATCAGGAGGAGACTTTGCAGGGGACATGATGACCAATTCAGCCTAGTGGCTGGCCCACGTCTCGGGGTTTTTTTCTCTTGGGGAAGAGGAAGGAGTGAAATCATTCTTTTAGCCCCTACTGAGCATGTTTGCATTCATTTATTTTTAAACTGACACCTCAAATCCTCAAAGTAATTTTGAGCACTTTAAGGTTGTTTTAGCTTTAAAAAAAAGCATTCAAAGCATTAGCTGTCTTGTCACTTTCTCTCAAAGCCACATCTAGACCCACAGAGAGGCAGGAAATTATCAGAAATGCTGGTCCTCAAGTTGAATCAAAGGGTGGGAGAGCAGTGTCAGGTCTTTAATAGTAATGGAGAAACCCCTCTTGATTATGTCCACTCTCAATCAACGAAGTCATGGTTGGGCAATCAGCAATCACTAACAGAGGAAAGGCTTCTGGACAGTCTTTACTGCTTTGGAGAAAGCGGAGTAGGAGGGAGGGAGCTAGGAGAACACCTGCAAGCACAAGCCCTGTCCCTGCCCCCTTCCAGCACACACAAACACACATACACAAACATACACACACACACACACACACACACACACACACATGAAATGTAGAGACCAAAGTCAGAGGAGGGCTGTAGGTGCAGCCCAGATGGCTTTATTTATTCTTGTCACCAACATTGTTGGCACCATCCAATGGTCCAATATGTGGTGGACATGATTTCATCAGTGGAAATGACAGTAAAGAAGGGGCAAGTCCATCTGCTTTGCTGCTGGAGCCTGAAGACTTAGGGACCTTTCTAACTTGTGGCTGAAACTTTCCATATGCGTTATCTCTCACTTTAGAAAGAGAGGGCCTCAAGAGCAGGGATTGCCTCACTTTTCTATTTGTATCAGTGGCCATTAGGAAGTGCCTGACACCCAGAAACTACTGAATAACTGCTTCCTTCCTTTTTTCCTTCTCTTTCCTTCCTTTCTTCTTTCATATTCATATTTCATTTTATATGACCACCTGCATGCAACGTCTTGATTCTGAATATGTCCCATTGACGTTTGTTTTCAATGTCAATTCAATTTAACAAGTACCTGTCAAATTCCAACTATATGTGTGGCTTTGCCTTGGTGCTGGAAATAGACAAAAATGAAACAGCCCCTGGCCTCAGGGAGCTTCTATTTCACTAGAAAATTCAACACATAAATAGAAAGTAAATGCAAAATCATTTGCCCTAATGAAGTGAGCAGGAACAATTCAGGAGTGGAATGTGGGGAAAGATGGGTATAAAATATTGTGTATGTTGTTGACTAAGTCAGTGTTGGTTAGTTTTGCTCAATTTTTCTCTTATTTTTTAACCTTTATTACAAAGGACAGCCCACTGGGGGGAGGAGAGGGATATATTTAGAAGAATGCTCCCTTGGCAACGCCAAGGAATTCTTCATGCCGAAGATGGATGCCTGCTGATCAGAACAGAACATCCTTGCTCCGTTCCCCTGCCCCCTGGGGCTGGCAGGGGCTGGACAGATGAGCCAGGCACTCTTATCCAGGGGGTGCTAGGGGCAGGTGATGCCACACATAAGAAAAATGAGCATCAGATACTAACCATGAGCTCACCAACACTCAGGGAATAGAGAGGGTAGGGCAGCTGCCACATCAGGTCGCCCTGGAGACTAGGAAAGAAAGAACTGTAGAGAAGGTTTTGCCAGCCTTGAAATGGGCCTCAGATGGGAAAGGAACCAGGCAGATAAGGATAGGGTTTGTGTTGATAAATTGCCTCCAGACCCAACTTCTCATTTCCTACAATTTTCCTTTTTCCTTTCTCTGTTTTTTATTTCCCTTACCAGGAGAACATGTGACTCTTCCCCACATCTCATGATGATGATGGCGGTGGTGATGGTGATGAACTAACATTGAGGTTTGCAAAGTACTTTACAAACATCCTCTCATTTTATCCTCACAATAGCCCTGCTGGGTGAGTTCTATTATCGTCCTCCTTTGTATAGATGAGGAAAATGAAGCAGGAAGAGATTAAATGACTCACCCAGGGTCACACAGCTATTAAATATCTCAGGCCAAATTTGAACTCAGCTCGTCCTGACTCAAGTTCTATCCACTGCATCACCTAGCTGCCTCATTCCTTAAGAGGTTCTTTTGGAATTGATTTGATTTGAGTTGGAGTTTTGGGGGTTTTTTGCCTTTCTGTTGACTTTATTTTTTAAGTATGATAAACTTGATTAACCATTTCACTGATGATCTGTGTGTGTCCTCACTAAAATTCAACAGAGAAAAACCATAAAGAGAATGCCTGAGAAGAGAAAGACAGATTTGCAAGTGCAATATTTTGCCAGAGCAATTTTCTCCAGCTGGGATCTCAAGCTGTAGAAAGAGAATTACTGCTTCATTTCCATAACTTCTCAGATTAGAGGGAAACTTAGACCTAGGTTTCTCTTGGTGAATGAGCTGGGTGGCATTGAGTAGTAGTGCTTTGGCTACCTCCCTCCCCATTGCCTCCTTGCAGCTAATTTGAAAGAAAAACCATTCCTCCATAGGGGGAGGGGCAGCTAGAGAGAGTCACTTCCAATGGGAGGAGCTGAGAGTGTTGCCAGAAGAGTACCCAATCCACCTGCTGGGAGTAAGGGGAAGGTCCCACCACCTGCACAGCCCAGAACCACACTGCTGCCAGAAAGAATGAGGAATATGATGAAAAAAACCATCAAAACAAGATGCAGTCAATTTTTAAGAACAAAAGTTTAATGTGCCATAGTAATAGGAGTTATTAATGTTGTTTAATTTACATCCCTCAAATTTTCCTGTTCCCGCTGAGCAAGCACAGTCACCCCTACAGTGCCAACCAACACTTGCCTGCAGATGATGCCCAGATGTAAATGCCACAATTATCCCTGTTACAGTGATGAAGAAACTGAGGCAGACCAAGGTGAAGCGACTTACCCAGGGTCACACAGCCAAGAAGTATCTGAGGCCGAGTCTTTAGACTTGAGGTGATTAATTAATGCTGATTGATTAATTGGCCCCTGTTTACTTCATATTATTGCCCTCCATACAGTCTATGTGTCAGTTAAAGTGGACTACTGGCCATCCCCAATGCCTACCCCAAGTTTGCTCATCTCTGTCAAAGGAGAAAAGGTTTTAGTTGCAGAAAATGTGTGTTTGTCCTTTGTTGCCGAAGAAGATCATGCCATTAGAGAAATGATGACATGACTTGCACTTGACTTTGTTTTGAGTGAGGGAAAGCTATGCAGGTCACAAGCCTCACTTATCCTCCAAAGCCATCTTAAATCCAGTAACCAGATCTTCATCAGGGTGACTGGAGATGACCCAGGATGAGACAATTGGAGTTAAATGACTTGGCCAAGGTCACACAGCTAGTGAGTGTCAAATGTCTGAGGTGAGGTTTGAACTCAGGTCCTCCTGATTCCTGCACTGGTGCTCTATCCACTTCACCACCTAGCTGCTCCAGTTGTAGAAAATAAACTCAGTCAAAAGAGAGTCTTCAAGAATCACCTGTGGGCACCCTGCCCCGCCTGAAGTTTGCTGACTTGCCAAGGTCACACAGCTAGTATATGTCAGCACTTGAACCCAGGTCTTCCTCCCTCTAGGCTTATATGTCGTTCCCGCCCCCTCCCCGGCTTCTCCCACAGTCCATTCTAAGTCCTCTATATTACAGCTATCCCATCCCCTTCCTAGGGTCTCTGTGAGAACTGGGATTTGGTCCTACAGTATCTAACCTTGCGTCTTCCCCAGCCCCAGCTCAGTGCTTTGCATATAGCAGACTCAGGTTCCCAGCCCACTGCACCGTCCTGTCCCCTTCACCCCCAGCCTGGCAGTCAGTCAATAAACCAGTCACCCGACTGTTCCGGTTTTACAAAGAAGACCAATGAGGCTCATAGGGATTAAGTGACTGCCCAGGATTATACGGCGTGTGTTAGAGGAAGGATCACAGACAACTGGAGGAGACCCCAGTGCTCAGCTAGTCCTGACCCCTCATTTTACAGATGGGGAAACTGAGGCCCACAGAGCTTTCAGTAGCTTGTCTGTGCTCACACAGCTAGGAAGGGTCAGAGGCAGGATTCAGACCTGGGTCTCTCTCAGCTCCAAGCTCAGTATTCTGACAATAAGAACAGCTGGATGGTGCATACACGTGCGCACACATGCACGTACGCACGCACTAGACAAGCCAGATCAGAGGATGGACCTAGGCGGAAGGGAAGAGGAGGAAAGTATCATGGGAGATTTCCTGATGGAAGGGAGGGTCAGTTGCCACACTCAGGCAGGCCCTTTCACCCAGCAGCTCCAAAGGCCACAGGCAAGTCAGGATTGAATACCTATCCCTGTGCCCTAAGCCAGATTTAAAATCCCCCCATCCACATGCTACTACTGCCCACCCAGGGCATTTCACCTTCACTGTAACACATGGGACTCCATTGATCAGGGATATCTATGGGTCCTGCAGATCAGAATTCCTTGGCATTAAATATATGTGCATTTATTTTCAATAACACTGAAAGGCAATGTGATCCTTTGAGCACAGGCTTGGGTTCAGATACTGCCTCTGACACCCATTAGGAAAATCACAGCTTCACTGAACCTGTTACTTTGCATTTAAAATGGATGTTATAATAATTCCCCTCATCAGATTGTTGAGAGGAATCAATTGAGATATTGTATTCAAAGTGCTCTGCAAACTTCGGAACACTGTATAAATGTCAGGGCCTGGCTCTGGTGCCCAGATGAGTCCAGTGGGCTTTCCACTCCATGGGCAGCACAGGGGATTGATTGATCCATGGGCCAGCCTCCCCGACCATTTAAGGCAGCATGCCAGGTGAAGAATCGTGGGCCATAGTGAGCCTCACACCACAGGGGAGTCCCAAAATCACAGACTGGGAAAGGACCTGGGGGCCATCTATTCCAGCCCAGACCTGAACAAGGATTCTCTCTACCAATACCTTGGCAAGTAGTTTTCCAGTCTCTTTTTGAATGCTTCCAAAGAGGATAGAGGTTTGTTGAGATTTCAGAGGCCACATCTCTCCATAACATGAGCACTTTCTTCAAAAAAGAGATTTGGAAGGCAGGCCAAGCACCCAAATGCCCCACCCTTGGTTCTCACCATTTCTCTGTTTGATTGAAAACAGGGCATTGTTTGAGGGGTAGGGGGTAGGAAAAGGAAATGTTTAGGAGGTAATGGACCCCATTACCTCATGCCCCATGGCCCCATGGCCCCATAGCCCCATGGCCCCATGGCCCCATGGCCCCATAGCCCCAAGGCCCCATGGCCCCAGTCTTGGTCTTTCCTGTTTTAATCTACCCAGAGGATAATTGGTGACCCCTAACCTTGAGATGAAGGAATCAGGACTATGAGCCTTTTCCCATCAGGCACTGCTGGTCCTATGCTCTTCCCAAGAGCTTCAGAGGCCCAAGTAGATGAGTTGTGTTCATAGGATATGACAGGAAGAAAAGTGGTGGGAGCAGGGCAAGGTCCAAGCTAGAAGGGTTGGAATGGAGAAGGAGCCCCATGACCACTGATTAAAACGATGGAAACAAGAAAGAAGGTGAGGAAAGGAGAGGGAGGGGAGGGGAGGGGACAGGAGGGGAGGGAGGGGAGGAGGACAGAGAAGGAAAGGACAGAGGAGGCTGGAACACTGAGGGCAATGGTTCAGCCACCAGAGATAAGCATGAGAGGTCAGGATAAGAGAATTGTTTGGGATATGACATGGGGAATCCAGACACTTAGTACCTGTTCCTGGAGGTCCCAACAGCTCAGCAGTCAAGGCCCCTGCTGGCAGAAGGCCTAGGTCAGAGGGAAGTTATGGGATTCTCTGATCAAATATCAGACAATGAAGGACTTGTGTCCTCTCTGAAAAGTGATGGGAGAGCCCTTGTCACTTCCAGCCATGGGGTATGCAGATAGCCATCAGGGAGAAGAGATAAACCCTCCCCTCCTGCTGCTCCTCTTTGAGCCTGTGCTGAGCTTTGGGGCTCACCTACCCCTCTCCAGGGGCCAGTGTTCAGCCCCTGTCTGACTCCTGGAGTGGAGGCTGGAGTGGTGCTGGGCCAGTGCTGAACTTCTCTGGTGATGTAAAGTCCTGTGGAAACTATGTGGGGAGGTGGGAAAATGTAGCCACTCCAGTCCTCCACCCCTCCGGGGCTGTGGCTGGCTGGCTGACTGGATCCTGTGGGGTTCTCCTGCACAGAGGCATGTCACAAGGCCAGGGGCGGGTGGCTGATCACACCCCACTTATCTGGCCGGGGGTGTTGAGAGGGTGCTGTGGATGGCTGATAGGGGCCTATGACAGGCCTGTTCACACAGAGCCCTGCTCCCTGACACCTCCTTAGAGGCCCCTCTGTCCAGTCAACCCCCTCATGCCTCCATCCCTTCTCCTGAGAAACACCATCTGCCTTCTGGTTCCCCAGGCCACCCAGTTACCCAACAGCAGGAGGAGTTCAGAGATCTGTCTGCTTCTTCCAAGAAGCTTCCATCCCTGGGCTCCCCAGAACTCTCATCACTAAGCTGAGGATTGCTATTCAATGCCCTTGTCAGCCTGACCCTAACCAACCATTACAACCTCATCTCCCACACCCTCTTGATCCCAAAGCCCCTTTACTCCTCTACAAATTCCTGATGGGCGGTCCACCCCTTCCAAGGCAGCTTGCTCCATTTCTGGCCAGCTTCCTGCCTCCACCAGCTTGGATGCCACCTTCCCAGTCCCTCACACTACTGGGCCCTCCCCCTCTCAGATTACCTCCCATTTACATGGTATACATCTCATTTGCATGTTCTCTCCCCCACTAGACCAGGAGTTTCTTAAGGGCAGGGATGGTTTTTGCCTTTCTTTGTATCACCAATGGTTAGCCCCGAGCCTGGCACATAGTAGATGCTCAGTTGCTTGGGCATCTCAGGCTCAATCCATACAAAACTCTCCATCTCTCCCTTGCAAACCCTGCCCTCCTTACATCTTCTCTCTTGGCTTGGAGGGCATCATGACCCTCCCAGGATCACATATTTGGAGTCATTGTCAACCCCTCCCTCTTCAGGCCATGTAGACAGTCATCTGCCAAATCTTGTCTTTTTCTACAGCGTCCCTCAAACATCCCTTTCTCTGGTTTATACATTCAACACTCTAATGCATACCTTCATCATCTTTCACCTGAACAATTACAGCAGCTCCAAGCTTCTCCCTCTCCAATCTATCCTCTCCATCCTCCTTAAAGGGATCTTCCTAAGGTGTGCATCTGACCATACCACTTCCTCCCTATTTCTTTAAGACTCAGCTTAAGCCCCCCTCCCCCAGGTCTCTCCTGCCCCCACCCCCAACCACTAGTGTTTTCATGTGAATGTGTCATCTGTCATTAGAATGTAAGAGTCTTGAAGGGGACTGTTTTTGTTTAGGGTTGGGTCTGCTGGCTTTTTGGGTATGGCCAGCACTTAGTACGGTCCAAAGGGCACAGCGAGCTCTTAAATGTTTTTTGGTTGGTTGGTTGATCGATCTCTGACTCTAAGAACACAGCTACTAGAAATCCAAGGTATTTCAGGGGGAGGACAGTCCTGGGGGTGGGATCAGGAAACACCTCTTCAGAGAGGTGGACCATGATAAAGGATTGGAGTGAGGTGCAAGGATCTCCCAGAAATGGGATACAAAGGTGTGCAGGTGGAAAGCAGTTTCCAGGAAAGAATGGGTCATTGTGACCAGAACATCGAATTCATCTGGCAAGACAGACTGCAGCCAAACTGAGAAGGACTTCAAATGCCAGGGAAGTTAGTGTTTAGTCCTGGGGAGCCACTGTAGTGTCTTTGGCAGTCAGATCTCTCCTGCAGGAATATCTACTTCTCAACGGGTAGGGGAACAGACCCGTTCCCTTCCCGCCCCCCCACTGCTGCCTGGAAGGCTGAGACTGGGGCATCTCTGGAGCCTTGGAGTTCTGAGCCCCGATGGCCTCAGCCAGCTGGGTTTCAGAGCTAAGTTCTGCATCCTCATCGCTGTACCAGTGAGAGGGGGATGCAGCCGGTGAACAGCCACAGCTCTTCAAACCAAAGGGAGATGGAAAGAGCCAGTCTGTACTTTTTTAAAGAAATCTCCATTTGGCAGCTGGGAGGACAGACTAGAGCCAGGAAACGCTAGGGCTGGGGAGGTGATGGGGCTTGCCATTCAATGCTGAATGGTGGCTGGGGAGTAGAGAAAAGGGGGAAGTAAAGGACTGGGAGAGATGTGAGCTGCATGGAGAGGGAAACCACGATTCTTAGCTGCAGAAAATTGCTTGGATTTTCAGATGTTATTGATAGATTGGTTTGTTTTGCTAATTTTTTTTCCTCTATCCTTCCTCTTCTTTTAAAAAAATCTTTGATATATAGAATGGCTGGCGGCGGGGGGGCGGGGAGAGAAATAGAGAGACAAATTTAGGAAGTGTAAGCCCAGAAGATATTGATGAAATGTATTCTTTTTAAAGAATTAACAAGACTTGGCAACTGACTGGCCATGAGGGCTGAGGGAAGACGGCCCTGAGGCCGCCTTCTTGGGTGAGTGGGAGCATGGCTGCATCCTTAACAAAAACCAGGGAGTCAGGAAGAGGGGAAGGTTTGGGTGTTAAAACCCACAGGAATGGAACACCCCAGTCTGATTTTGGATCCCTCTCCAAGTTTTCCTCACAGTGAATTCAAATCTTCTCTATACTTTTGGTTCATTCATCCTGGTTCTGCCTGTGGGTCCAAACAACGTGACCTCAGGCAGTAACCACTTCAACTATGGCATCATGCCTCATGCCAGCCTCAAAATACTAGAAGGTGGAGATCATGTGTCCCCCAAGTCTTGTCTTCTCCATTTCCTTCAACCAGCCCCTGTATGGCACTGTTTCCAGGCCCCTCGTCAGCCTTGCTGGCCTCCTCTGCATACCCTTCCTAAAATGTGGTACACAGCACTCAGAGGTGGTCTGGCCAGTCCAAAGGATAGAAGACAATCACCTCCTTCACTAGAAACCTGAGGTTTCTACTAAAGCAATTCAAGTGCCCATTTGGCTTTTTGGCCAAATGTGTCGCCCGGGTCTTCATCCAAGCCATTGATAAAAATGTTGAACATTATAGGACAGATACCTGGGGCATTCCATTACCAAGAGACCTCTGCCTCTCCAGATTGACATTTATCCATTAGTGAGTCAGTCAACAAGCATTTAATGAGTCAGACCCTGCACTAAGTGTTGGAGACACGAAAAAAAAAACCAATCCAGACTCTGTCCTTGAGGAGCTCACATTGTAACCAAGTAAAATCAGGTGTGCACAAGATGGAGTAGGTAGAAAGCAATCACAAAGACAAAAAGTCCTAGAAGCTGTGGGTACTGGGAAAAACCTCTGGCAGATGGTGGGATAGGAGCTTTGTCTTGAAGGAAGCCAGGGAAGTTATAGAAGAGACAGAGAGGAGGAGGGATGAGAAACAGTCAGAGATAGGAGACGGTATCACGTGAGCAAGTAGACCAGCAGGTCTGGGCGCAGTCTTTGGGTCTGTTGATTAAGCTTGTTCTGAATCTACTTTATTACCATCTAAGCCCCATCCCACCATCTTGTCCCCAAGGATCTCATGAAAGACTAGAGAATGCTTGGATGCAATGGAGATAGGCTATGCCTACTTCATTCCCTTTGTCTGCCAGCCTAGAAACAATGACAGAAAAGGGAACAGCACCGTGAGGAATTCTTCTTTCCATTTTACAGATGAGGAAACCAAGGTTCCCAGGAAGGGGTAGCTTGACCAAGCAGGTGGCCAGGCTGGAGGAGGCTTGAATCCCAGAGCTCTGCCCATAACTGCATACACCTGGCAGCCTCATGGACCCATTGCAGGTCCTGGAGAAGGTCTTTACCTGAGAACTGCTGGATCTGGTCCAAGGTCATCATGAAAAGTCAGGCAACTCTGAGGAAATGCTTGACAGGACAAGGGTGAGTTATATACACCCTTGTGCGGTGCACTGGGGGATCCAGGAGGCAGGTCCCCAGCCTCCTCCCAAAGAACTGTTGGAGGAGAACCTCTCCCCTACGATGGGATGCAGCTTTTTCTCTCCGATCCTGAGGAGGGAAGAATGCATAAACATGGGCACAGAGCCCCCCACTGCCCTTGTATGACCCCTACCTATCCTGGCCCTATCCATGGATGTCATCCCTGGTACTAGACTCAGTCTCCTGTACCTTTATTCATCTTTACTGCCCCTCAGGGCCTGGCACAGCATCTTCTAGCCTTCCTTACCCAATCTGAAAAATGAGACATTTGGCCTCAATAATCTAACCCTAGACCCTGTAGTCCAAGGAATGACTCACACATAACCCATTCTTCCAGAGAAATTGGAGAACTGACCAACCTGGTTTCTTGTGGCAGCCCCCACTGCCTCCTCTGGACAGAGCAAGCTATGTCCCGCTCCCTGTCCTCTAACCAAGATCATCACCTGCCCAGGACAAGCACCTGGGTTGTCTATCTCTTCCCTTTCACAAAATTCATCAGCAGATATTTGGGGAGTCCCTTTGTGTCCAGCCCTGAGTTTGGCAGTCCTGGTGGGGGGAGTCACAGAGTAGAGGGATACCTACCCCTGGCTCTCTGGGAGCTCACTAGGCTCCCACAAACAAAAAGGGGCTTATGGATAGTGTGGGACCCAGAACAAGTGACAGGTCTCTGTGGGCCGTGAGAGTCCCAGAGAACGGGTGAACAAGTGGGCTCCCATCCTGCCTCTGACCCTCACAGTCTGGCGACCTACCTCAGTTCCCTCATCTGGAGAACTGGAATAAAATTTTCAGCACCCAGTCTTATTATCTCATGATGTACGTGTGAGAAATACGCTTTGTAAACCTTTACATGTTACACCGTGTGTGTGCACATGTGCTCACACAGCACGCAGGCATCCAGTCTTATTATCTCATGATGTACGTGTGGGAAATACGCTTTGTAAACCTTTCCATGTTACACCGTGTGTGTGCACATGTGCTCACACAGCACACAGGCACGCAGGATTATTGTTACTATTACCAAAGAATGGACAGAATACTCTGGGGGTGATCTAAGAAAGTGAGGGGGTCAAGAATGATCACAGCACACAGCTGGGGTGCAGGCCTGATTAGAACAGAGCACCTCAGATGGTCTGCGGGAGTGAGGCTGGAGAGGGAGTACAGAGCCTGGAAATGCCAACCTAGGGGTGCAGGATGACTAGGAAAAAGAGATGGGGGTGCTGGGCCTGGGGTCCTAGGCAAGGTGTCTGCCCGCATGACTAGAGGCAGCTGGGAGTGCAGCAGCTAGAGAGCTGCTGCGATCAGGAAGACCAGAGTTCAAAACCAGCCTCAGATATGTGATAGCTGGGTGACCCTGGGCAAGTCACATAACCTCTGTCTGCCTCAGGTTTGTCAGTTATAAAACAGGGCAGTAATAGCACCCATCTCCCAGAGTTGTTGTAAGGATAAAGCCAGATTTGAGTTGTGTAAAAGCACGCGACACAATGCCTGGCACATAGCAGCTGCCAATCAATACTCCTTTCCCTCCTCCTTGAACACAATTTCTTTTTTTTTTGGTTCAGATCGACAATTTCATCCATGCAAGGAACTCCCAGGATATTAATTTCTTCCAGCTATGGGGATCATCTCGTCCGCACCTTCTAGTCAGAGAGCTGCTAAGAGATTATCAATGACTTGCCCAGGGGCACACAGCCAGGAATACGTCAGAGACAGGACTGGAAGCTAGACCTTGCTCTCCAGGGCCTAGCACACAGTAGGTATTTAATAATGCCTGCTGGTTCACTCGATTCCTTACTCCTCAGCAGACTCTCTGACCATTACCCCACACTGCCGCTTTCCATTCCCTGACTTCCCAGGAGCTCTTCAAGCTCAGGATGAGGGTAGCAGAGTGAATCCAAATCCCAGGTCTGGCTTCTTCTTCTACCAGGATTAGTTTCAGGAACTTTTCTTTTCCTCCCGCATACTCTATGTCCCCTCTCCCCATCTAGCTAGGTGTTCACTTAAGGTACCTTTTTGGAAGCCATAAGGATAAGTAGAACCATCTCCTGACCCTCGGGTGACCCCCATTCAAGGCAGCTCTGGTCCGGCAGGAAACTCCAATTTTCAATTTGCCATCCAATTAAAATTCATTTATTCTCCCCTGAGTCATCATGTAGTGAGTCAGTCTCGGCTGGAGCATCCTTCAAATAGCCCTGACCTTTCTTTGTGCCAGGGAAGGGAGGGGGCGTGTGGCAGTGGGATGCTGGTCCCTGGACCCAGAAGCAGCCCTAGCAGAGACCCGTATCAAAGCTTCAGACTAGCCCAAGCCTGGTCTCTGGCTTCCTGGGAGCCACCTGCCTTAGCCAGGCTGGGGGGTCTGAGTCTGGGTCACCCAGAGGCGATGGTCTTGACCCAGCCCTCTTAGAGCAATGGGTCAGACTTCTCCAAACCAGACATTAAGATACACAGTTGGACCAGAAGAATCCCTATTAATAACGAAAGTTCATTTTCCCTTCTTGAAATCAGGTCTCTCCCAGGACATTGGGGCCAGGACCATGCACTGGAGCTCCCCCATCTCTGTTGGAAGTTTGATCATAGATCATAGCTCCAAAGGGCCTCGAAGCCTTTCTGAGACAGGAGAGGAAACGGAGGTCCAGAGAGAAATGGAGGGTTCAAGGTCACACAGGAGTGTCAGAGGCAGAACTTGAACCTAGGCCCTCTGGCTCCCAAGCCGGTACTCCTTCCACAGCCCCCACGGTCTCCAGGCCTGGGACCCCAGCCCTCTGACCACTGCCTGTCATCAGTCAAACAGCTCTCCCCAATGAGTCCAGACTGGGCCACTGTCATCTTCCCTTCTGTAAAAACGATGCTCAGATACTCAGCTGAGAGAAGCCTCCAAGCCCCCAAGAGGCCCCGTGCAGGTACACTGGAGAGCAGTGACAGAACAGAACATCCCCCTCCTCTGCCACTGACAGACCAAAGGAGGACAACGATACTGCATCTCAGGCCAGAGACGTAGGTGCTGAGTAAATGCTTGGAGGCTTCTATTAAATAGATAATATCCATAATTATGTGGTAGCAAGGTGACAAAGTGGACAGGACACCGCTGGGCTGGAGTCAGGAAGACCTGAGTGCAAATTGGGCCTTGGGCAAGGGGCTTGCTAGGTGACTCTCGGTAAGTCATTTTAATCTCTGCTTGCCTCAGGTTTCTCACCTGTACAATGAGGGTAATAAAGCACTTTCCTTGAAAGGTTGGGAGAATCAAGCGAGAAAATATTTGTAAAGCACTTGGCACAACGCCTGGCACACAGTAGGTGCTTAATACATGCTTATTCCCCCTCCTCCATCATCCTCACCAGTGTCAGAGCTTTTCATACACATGATCCTATGTGATCTCACAACAACTTGAGGATAGCAGGGAAGGGATGAGGAAACTGAGATCCAGAGAAGTCCCCTGGCATTCCTGACCCTCACATACCACGTACAGTCTCTCAACATAGTGCGTCTTTCCTGGCTCTGCTACAGCCCACCTCCTCACCTCCCCTTCAGGAGGCCTTCCCTACTGCGGCCCTCCACATCACCTAATGTCTGCCTCCCCCTTGTGTTGATCTACTCTGCCCTTCTCCTGCACAGACAGAGCAATTCGATGGTGAGCTCCTCAAGGCAGGGACCAGTCTTGGCTTTTCTTTGTACCCACGGTATTTAGCAGAATGTCTGGCACACAGTAGGTGCTTCATAAATGTATGCTAATACACAGAGGTCTAGAACCACCACGGGTTTGCAATGGGAAGAGCACTTGGGAATCATTGGATTCAGACATTTTATGCACGAGGAAACTGAGTAGAAATGAGGTCTCCTGAATCTTGCCTCCCCAGCCCCACCCCACTCCCAGTCTCCCACTGGAGCCACACAAGGGTAAAGGACAGAGAGGAACACCAGGGTGCCAGGCAGAAGCCTATGTTCACACCTGGGATTACAAAGCAAAATGAGATGGGGGAATAGGCTTCCTGAGGGCTCCATGGTCATCGAGAAGCAGAGGAAGCCAGCCTTGTCTGAGGAACAGCTTGGGCTCCATCGGGGCAGTAGGCACAGAAAATAGATGCTCATGAATTGGAAGAAATAAGCAAAATTAATTTAGAAAGAAAGAAAATTGAGCCCCCCATTGTGAGCTCCTCCACCTCCTTTATCCCCAGTTTCAAGCCTACAGCTTCCCAGAAGAAGGCTGGTTTCTCCCCACCTGGGCAGCTCCTCTACCTGGGCCCTCAATTCTTGTCTCCTCCAGGAGCAGGGGCACAGTCCATGCCTGCCACCTCAGCCTCGGGCTCCCCAGCTCCTCCCCTCCCCATGGCCCATGTCTAAGCATCCCCTGGCACAACTTCCCTAGCTCCAGCATCCTCTCAGGGCTCCCTTTCCCAGCCACACTCTTAGAAAGAGGAACCCCTGTGCCTCACCACCCACTCACTGGTCCAGAAACTGCTTGTGCGCTCTCCTTCCTCTCCTCTCTGTGACCATCTTCCTCCTTTCTGTCCTCCCTCTCTCCTCCTTTTTCACTCTCTTCTCTCCTTTTCTGTCTGTATCTCTCCCTCTCCCTCTCTCTCTCTCTTTCCTCTCCTCTCTCTGTGACCATCTTCCTTCTCTTTCTGTCCTCCCTCTCTCCTTTTTCACCCTCCTCTCTTCTCTCCTTTTCTATCTCTCCCTCTCCCCCTCCCTCCCTCTCTCTCTCTCTCTCTCTCTCTCTCTCTCTTTCTCTGTATCTCTCTCTCCCTCCCTCCCTCCCCCCTAAAGAATCTTACTGCCACATTCAGATCTTTTCTTCATTCTTCTCTCCCTTGCTCTCTGTACCCCATGGAGCACTAGTGACCACCCCCACCCACCTCTTCATAGACTCTACCTCTTGGTTCTCCTGTCTGCTGGCTCCCTTGCACGCTTTGCTGCTGGATCTTCTATCATCCATTTCCCACCTCCTTGGAGCAAGGGACCCCCCCAAGCTCTGCACTGGGCCATCTTTGTTTTCTATACTTTCTCCCTGGAAGTCTTTATTTCATGGCTTCTCTTATCACCTCAGAAATGATTTCCAAATCTCTATTTCCAGCCCTGATAAGTCTCCAGAACTCAGTCCTCAATCAGCAATGGCCCACCTGGTTACATTTCAAACTCAACATCTCTAGAATGGAAGCAATTACATTTCATCCTAACAAAGTGCCTGGCATATAATAGGTGTTTAATAGACGCTCGTTGACCTACGGGTTAAATCTGCCCCATGTCCAAACTTCCCCATCCTTTCTTAGAGAACCCAGACTTACAACCTTCCAGAAATGCTGGATTATTCTCCTTCCCTAGCCCTTTACACCTGATCAATTGCCAAGTTTTGTAAAGAACCCCTTTCCCAGTATCCCCTCTTCTGTTGTCAAACACCCAGCCACCCCTCTAGGCCAGGGCTCATCATGCCCCTCCCAGATTAGAACAGACCACCTCACAGGAAAGGGGGTCCCTGGCCAAGTACGCCAGTGTCCAGTGATGACATCACTGGAGAGGATGATGATGGTGACAACGATGTCAGCAGCACCAACGATAATGGCTGGCACTTTACATCACATTTCAAGGCTTAGAACTGGGTTTAGCTGGGTCATCTCATCTGATCCTTACAGATCCCGGGGAAGTGGGTGCTATCATATTCCTCATTTTCCAGATGAGGAAACTAAGACTGGAACAGATGAAGTGACTTTCCCAGGATCACACAGCCAGTGTCTGAGGCAGGATCTGCATGAAAACTTTTCCGGACTCTTAGACCAACACTTGGTCCTCTGCTGCTGCCCCTCAGTTTCCTTCCACCTTGGGAAGGTGATTCTGTAGGGTTTGGTTTTCTTTTCTGAATTCCTCAGTGCCCAGCATAGACCCTTGCCACAGTGTTTCTGCCTGTGATATACACATTTGTGTGTCTATTTGGGGGGAGGAGTGGGAGGGTACTGTACCCCAGAAGTTGGCTGAGCCTGAATCCCTGAGGTGACTCCATATCCTGGCCCCAGTGCCCAACATAGGGATTTTGTCACTGACAGCCCACTCTTCTGCCAAGGGGGTCCTACACCTAGCGTGAAGGGAAGGGCCTGGAGGAAAGACTCAAACTGGAAGAAGAGTGACTCCAATTAAGACATTCCAGACTGTGCCTGGAGAAGGCATCTCAATTCATCTGGGCACCAGCTCTCCAGATGCCCTTCTTGCCAGGGGCCCCGCAATCCTCCTCCCCTTCTTTCGACCCACTGTGCTGAAATGCCCACGGATCTCACTGGAGGGGAAGCAGGTGACTGTGAGGCTCAGTTCCTGAAAGTCAGAGAGAGGAGGCGGGAGGGGAAGGACATCCAGCTGCAAACAGCTCGAGGGCCTCATTTTTGCTCTGCTTTCCCTGGAACCTGGTCGCACCAAAGTTCCTCCTTGGGGCCATGTGTTTCAGGCTCTGCACACAGACATCTCCAGAGCAGACCCCCTGCCCAGGCCCAGAGAACAGACCCCACAGGGGTCCCTGGCCTGAGTCACAGACAAGCTCTGTAAGGCTGCAGGTCAGCAGGCTGCCAGCAGAACTGCAATTACTGCGCTGGCCTGGGGGGCAGGGAGGGCAAGATGGACCCCTACTAATCTCATGCAGAGATCCTGCCATGCTGGCCTCTGTCGGGGGACCTTCCCTTCCCAAGCCCACCCTATGCACGCCCATATAGAAACCAGACTGCACTATAAGGAGGCGGCCCTCCCCCTCTCATCACCCCTGGTGCCTGGACTGCTCAGGTTGGCTACTGGGACTCAAATTCATGCCTTCTCTTCCTCTCTTCCAGGAGGTCTTCCCTGACCACTGTGGCCCATGCTGACCTCACTCTAGCTCTTGGTCTCATTCAGACTCCTATGTTTCTCCTCTGGGCCTTTCTTCTCCAGTCAAAGCATCCCTCTCCTTGTACTCTCCAAGGGCCAGCTCACTTTTACATAGGGCCTTGACGTTTGCAAAGCTTTTCAACAGTACTGAAGCGTATAGAATCTTTATATCCATTTTGTATGTGAACAGACTGAGGCTGAGAGGGGAAGGGACTTGCCTAGTCACATAGCTGAGTGGGACTCAATCCTAGAACATGTCATTACCCTTTCCACTCCACCAAGATGCATGATATTAAAAGGAAAATGTCATTATAGGCTATATTGACACACCCCATCCCCCCCAAAATTACCTAGAAAAGTTTCTTCTATGTCCCTTCTTACAGAATCATAGATAAGAGCTGGAAGACACGCTCGAAGTCATCTAGTTCAACTCTTATTTTACAGGTGAGGAAATTCAGGCCCAGAGAAATGACTTCTCCAAAGCCAGTTGGGGGTAGCAGGGGGCAGAGCTAGGATTGGCATCCCAAGCCTTCTCCTTCCTACACTTTCCCACCAGGATATGAAGTTCCCTAAAGACGGTGACTGACTGGTTTTTGCCAAAGCTCAGATTATCCATCACACAGTAGGCACCATGGGTTCCTACACCTACTATGTACCAGACACTGGGCTTGGCGATGGGAATATGAAGACCATGGAATGCAAGCCCTAACAAATCTGCACTGGCCAGATCCCATCGGACATAATTGTGCTTGGCCTGGGCACCGTACTTCAGAAGAAACGTTGACAACCCCTGCCCAGGAAGAGGTGGTCAGGAAGCCAGGACCGATACAGGAACCAGGGTTTGTTTAGTCAGGAAGAGACTTGTGGACACAGCACTGGCTGCTGCCTTCAAGTATTTGAAGGGCCATCATGTAAAAAAAAGATTAAACACTTCTGTCCTCTAGGGACAGAATGATTTTAGCTGACCACAAGGAAGAACTTTCTGACAAAGTTTTTCGATAATATAACAGGACACACAGTGAACCCCCCATCACTAATGTGTCCAGGAAAAGGCCAGGTGAGCACTGATCAAGCAGGCTGTCAAGGACATCCCTGCACTGGGAAGGAAAGTGGAACCACGGATGACCTCTGAGAGCTAGCACCAAGAGTCTGCAAGTATGGTAAAGGCTGGGTTTGGGCAAGTCTCAGCTAGGGGCCTTGACCACCTGGCCCACTCCTCCCTGTACAATCAACGTTCTCTATGATCTAGCGACCCTGGCTTTCTTGTGGTTCCTCACCTCACCCACCCACCATACGCCATCTCTGGCTTCCTTGTCCCCTACACCTGGCATACCTTCCTCCCCACCTCAGCCTCCTGACTTTCCAGCTTCCTGGAAGACAACTCAAACAACCTCTTGCAAGAGGCCTTTCCAGAACCAATACTCCCCCAGGAAGACAAGCAGCCATTTATACTGAATCTATCTGGTAAGTACACAGAGATTTGCATGCCCATCTCTCCCATTAAGACATAAGCTCCCAGAGGACAGGGACTATGTTTATCTTTCTTTGTACCCCCAGGGCTTAGCACAGAGCTTAGGACACAGTAAGCACTCAATTAATGCTTACTGACTGCCCTGGAGTCAGAAGTTGTCTGGCTAGAAGGGCTGATGTGCCCAGAATCTGGGACTCACCTCCATGACCACAAGTATAGACTATTCCCCGCCTTGCTTTTCCTGCTGGGAAAGAGAGCAAGACAAGATTCCTCACCTCACTGACAATGGGTCACTGAGCTGAGGGCCGTCGGAAGGGCCTGGGCCTCCAAAGCCAGCACTCCCCTACAAATCACAGGAACACAGGGGAACAACTCAGCCTAAGGGCCCCAAGAACTGGAAGTGGACCAGGTGTGCCCAGAGCCACTCACCCTGGCACCAAGAATATGACTGGGGAAATGATCACAGATCATTCTCCAGCCCCTTAACATTCATTTCCGTGGAGATGGAAAACTCTTCTTTTAAGGTTACTCACACTTGGACTTTACCCTTGTATCCAATTCTAAGATTCCACCCAAGAAACAGATTGCCAACAGGCCCCAGGTGAACACTGATTTGACCACTATGGTAAAGCAAGACATTCATTCACCAAGTGCCAGGGGATTCCTTCAGCTCCATCCCTCCACCCAAGGCACAGAGGGGCCGTGGAGAAAGACTCTGGCTGGAAGAGGAGCTGATGGCATGGAGGTATGGGGGAAGCTCCAAGTTCTCAGGTACAGACAATGGACTCCTTACTTTTGCTTAACTATTTGTCACGAGGGGTGTGGGGGGAGGGAGCTAGTAGGTGGTGACATCAATACCATCTTTTTTAAATGCACCAAGCAAAAAAACTCTCCCACCCCAAAACAGGCAATTTTGTTACTTCCCTATTACACAATATAGGTGTTTTTTAAAAACTGTACATAATGGAAGCTATTTTTATACAATCTTCTTTCCTGTTCTTTATGTATTGAAATTACTGTTGATGTTTAAATCAATAAAATGAAATGTTTTTTAAAAAAGTAAAAAGGAATTACTTGAGACCGAGTTTTTATGCAGATATAAAAATATAACTAGGTGGATGCTTCTCACTCTCACCCAATAAACAGCAAATGATTTTCGTTGACCTTTCTGTGAAACCTTCCTGTTAGACTGAGGGGGACGTGACACCTCCCTAACCATCCCGGTCACAACCTCAGATGCTGTCATCTAACACTTGGTGCTTTTCTTTGGGTATTTCAATTTTATTTTGTAGAAGAACGATTTGTCCCCCTAGACTGCGCTCCCCACTCTGATTATAAGCTCCATGAGTGGGTGGTATCTGAAATGCGAGGGCCAGATTCGGCCTCTAAGATCTCGGGCTCATTCCCTGGGCCTAGCACAGCGCTCTGTTCATAATATGCATATAATAAACATTTCCTTGATAGATAATTGAAGACGTTTCCTCTCATGGATTCTACAAACATTTACTATTCAGACCAGACACTCTCCCAAGATGGAGATTTTTATTTCCTCTTTTAGGTCAGGTGGGAGATTCCCTCAATATTATTTCCTAATCCTAGAACACTGACCTGGAAACAATGCCCAGCTCACAGAGTGAATGACTGTCTCTGCTGCGGGGCCAGTCCCCAGAGGAAATGTTGGACATAGGCTGCGTCTGGGGTCAGGGCTGACCAGGCCCAGCAGAGTCATGCTTCTGCCACACCTTCCAAAGACTTTGGTCTATTTAAGGGCCCTCCCCACACAGCAGGGGCACAGCTCATAAAAGACACAGCCAAGCTCTCCAACATTATTTTATTCAAAAGTAAAAAATTACAAAACCGAAGAGCTCCCATTCCTTAATGACAGACAGGTGGGCATCCTTATCTTGCCACTCTTATCTCAACCCAGCTCTAGACTCCGAAGATAGGGTCAGTGCCACATCCTCCACATCTCCCCAGGGTATGGTCTCCCCAGGCCACAGTGGCATCTGTGCTCTGCTTGTCCCCAGATTGGAGGGGTGCCACCAGGAGGCAGGGCTGTGGAAGGTGGGCTGATGGGGGATGGTAACAAAGCAGGGGCAAAGAGCAGACTGTGGCCAGAGACCGAAAGGCTGGGCCAGATCTGCCAGGGACACTCACAAGGGAGGTCTGGGTCTTCTTCCCCTGCATCTATTGCAGTCTTCTCACGAGAACACAGCAAGGTCCAAGTTCATCAAAACAGCCCCATTCTATCTTAAGGCTTCTATGTTTTTAGAAGGCAAGAGGGACACATAAAAACATTACAGAAATTGCTTCCAGAACCAAGTACAGAAAGATAGCCCTGTGGTCTGATCCATTTAGACAAGTCCCCGTTACGCCCCAAGGAATCTCACTGTATATTTTTATAACCCAGAAAAGGGCTTCATGCAAACCCAAATCAAGAATCTGGCTCAAGGGAGGCAGTGGATGCTGCCACTGAGCCCCACCCCCCCAAGCTCCAAGCTAGAGGGGGTATTGCTCCCTCTCCTGTCTCCCTGTCTCCGTCCTCCAACACATCAGACCATCATGTGGCATCTCCTCAGCACCTAATCACCCTCCCACCTAGATTAGAATCAATTGTGGCACATCTCCTCCCCCACCCCACCCAATAAATGGGGAGCTCCTGAAGGGAAGGACTACCATTGCTCCTTTTAGTCTCTCCAGTACCTAGCACACCATCCTCGGTGCTACATAAACATGTAGAATTCACCTGCCCACTCTCTACTTCCCCCACAGGTGCCGAAGGTCCCTCACAAGGCGGGAAGGCCATCCCTGACCCAAAGCTCTCAGTCACTGCTAAGGGCTGTATACCAGTGAGCGATAATTACCATCAAGTCTGTCACGGCCCAGATTCTGCCCAGCTCACTCCACCTGCCTCAGGCAGACACACCCTAGGGTGATGCCTTTGCTCTCAGCTAACTTTTAAAACCCCTCTTTTTGGAGCATTTTGTACAAACTAGTCAAATTCTAAGGTAGGGCACTGCTTCATGCATACATGCCCAGAGGAGACTTGAGAAATCCTGTCAGCTCCTGTTTGGAGGCAAAAACAGGCAAAGACAGGGAGCACTTCTAGATGGCTCAGGAAGGTTTTCTGTAATAGTTCTTTCTAGCAGATTGAAAAGAAAAGGGGTCACGGCAAGGTAAGCGGTCATGGCTGAGGAAATGAAGTCCCCTTTGACCAACCTAAAAGGGAAGGAGCCATGTCCTTCAAAGATCTGACTCGAAAGAACCCAGGATCACAGACACCCATAAAAACAGACATGAGACATTGGGTCTAAATCTTCAGAAGAACCAGGGGCAGGCAGAAACACAACAGAGGCCCCTTATCATCTTTCTCTCTCAGCTGGAGGCATCCCCACATCAGAGGGGGTCAGGGAGCCCCTGGGGGTGATTAATGAGGACAGATGCTGTGTGCTCCTGATGAGACCCCAGGAACAAGGAGGAGGAGGGGCCGCCTGGCTCATCAGCAAGGGCAGATGCCTCTGAGGTATGGGGTGGGGGCTCTGGGGAGGGAGGGTTCAGCCATGGGAGTCCAAGGGGGCATGATCAGGACATTAGGAAGGGGGCTTTCTCAAACGCATGATCACAGGGCATATTGCAGTCATGGATGGGCATCCTTTCACGATCAAAGGAGGGCAGAGCAGCCAGCCCACTGCTCAGGTCTCCATCCTTGAGCAGGGCCTGTCCTAGGGGAGAAGGCAGGGGAAGCTCCCACAGAATCACTTCATCTTGCCCTGAGGTCATGCCACCGTGGCCCAGCAAGCACAGCCTCCAAGGTGATCACCTGGCCCTGTCGAGGTCCTCAGCCTGACTTCCTCTCCTGGGCCCCTGGTGGCTCCACAGAGGTGAGCTGCCCTAGCTTCTCTCTATAGAGGCTCAGGAGGTGCTCGTCAGCCTCTACCCCAGCCTCCTTCAGCTCAGACATGACCTTCTCCAGTCTGTGGGCCGTCCGTGCTCCCTGGATCTTCCTTTTGCTCAGGTACAGAGTGAACTCCCGGAAGTCCAGAAGTCTGCATGTGTCCACCTCACAAAGGTTCCTGGTGTCCTTTGCTGTGTCCAACCGAGGGAAGAACACTATCCCCGTCATCTTCTCCAGATCATGGATACTCACCTGGAATTCTGTGAGCTGCGGCCGGAAACCAATGGCAGCATTGGGTACTACAAAAGCACCCAGGCCTAGGGGCTCAGAGGAGGTGAGGCTCCTACGGGCCAGGATGACCTTGTAGAGATGCGAGGGGACAGCCACATTGTCCTTGCCAATGACCTAAAGACAAAACAGGGACATCAGCATTATTCACTGGGGGTGAGCAGGGTCCTCAGGACTCAGCATCTACCATTAAACCATGACTGTTCCCTAACAGGGAGATTCAAATTCAACTGCTAAAGAAACAAATTAATCTGAAATATCGATTCTCAGACAAAATGAGCAGTTAACAGGAAAATACTGGTCACAGAACCTTTAAAGGAAATCTCCTTTTTGGACTGCACAAAAGGGAAGCAAGAGCTCCACAACCCACTCCTAAGGAGGGAAATGTGCATTGTAACCAAGTCCTGGCTCTTTAAAAAGTACAGGAAAACTCATCATTTTCTCAAAAGGTCAAGCTCCCAGTGCAGCCATAAGAACATGGCCTCAGTTCGGCAAAGAGACACTTTCAAAGAGCCTTTGGAAACATGGCCAGACAAACCTCATCCTCCTCTCTGATTATCTCCTAATCTTTAAAATTAAGTTAGCTAAATGCGAATGCTGTTTGCTTAGCTTTCCTCACTCTCAAGCCTGCCATCACATACATAACTGTGGTGCAGCACCAAATCCAATCCTTTGGAAAGGTGCCCCCCACCCCCATGAAGCAACAAGAACCAGGTTTACACTAGAAAATCTAACTAAGTTGCCTGTGTGGGTTTGCTGCAATAATACAATAATGTTCATTATAAAGCCCTTTCAAATTTCCATCCCACTGGCTTAAAAGCCATATCTGCTTTCTGAAGAAGAAACCGAACATTCATTTCCTTAATGGTTTCCAATGAAATGACATAATCTGGCTAAAATATGTTAACTCTTCATTGTCCCCCCACACACACGCATGCACAAAGGAAACAATTACGGCTACTTCCGATCTCCTCTGACTCGCCACAAATGGGCAGAGTTGTCCATCTGTGCAGGACAACCTCGGATGGGGAGAGATGGCTAAAAACAACAAAAATAGCTAAAAATGCAGAAGGCTAGGTTCAGGTCAATGGGACTCTGCAGGAGGCTAAGAGGCAAAGGAACACCTGAAATTCTGGTGGGAAAGGGGGAGGAGGCTGGAGGAGCCACCCACCCACTCCCCTTTCTCCAGCCCAGGGAGTCATAGATGGCTCCTTAGACATGCTGATGAGATAGTGACAGGTGGAGATCAAGGCCCAGAAGACTGCAGGTTTACTCCACTACATGTCTGGACTAGGACACAAACTTGTTTTCTGACCTTAGCCTTCTACTAAGTTTAAAGGAAACAGTCACAGGAAAGCAACAGAAGCTAAAAATTCTCTCCCAGTCTCTGTCTCGGCCCAAGCCTGAGTCTTCAGACATCTGAGGCCACCAAACCATCCCTTCTCCCACCATGGTAAATGGTGGGGTGGGGGTGGGTGAGGGGATGTCTACAGGCTGCTCTTCTGCACAGGCACATATCAAGCGCATGGGACAATCCTGAGCCAAGTAGGGCCACAGAGCATGTGGCTGCTGGGCAGGGCTCTCCACCCCAAACACATCCATCCTTCAAGTCAGGCTTCTTCCCAATGACTCCATTCACACTTGTGTCTACTCTGGAGAGACCCTGCTGACCACACTGACATCTGGCCTGACACCTCAGGTCACGTGCCACACCATGGTCCTGCCTCCCCACTGCCTTCACAATGTCCTCGCACTCCTCAGGCAGGGCAGGTACCCGGCCTCCTGGCTGTCCCCTCACCTCTGCCTCCAGCTTTCCTGACCTCCTTCAAGTAGGAAGCCTTTCCCAAAGCCTTCTCTCTGCTAAGTGTCCCCACTGATCTTGAACTTGCTCCACATGCAGCTGTCTGTGTGTTGTCCCCGCTTAAGACTGTGAGCTCTATGAGGATAACCTGAGCACTTAGGCGAATGGCTGGTACATAGTAGGCACTTAGCAAATGCATATTGACTTTCTGATAAACCTTTGAAAACTACCTTCGGTCAGAGCTGCTGGAGAGAGAAGACAAGTTAGGGTTTAGTGACTTTCAGCCAACCCAAAAGAGGGGGAGCTAGTGACCCCTGCTGGAATCATGCAGAAACCACCCCCCAGATTTCCTGGGTAGAAGGGGAGAGGCCAGGGGCTTTTCACCCTTGTTCAGCTCCCCATTAGAGCACCTCAAACCCTCAGGGTTCTGAAGAGGATTTAGACAGAGTAGTCTAGGGGAAGAGGTCATGGGGCAGAAGGGGCAGGAGGATGGCAAAGGTCCTCAGGCTCACTCCTGGTTCCAGTATCAACAGCAGGGGCCTGGTGGACCAGCTCTCCCTGGCACCCTCCCACCTTTCTTCCTCCCCTGCTTCACTAGCCTGCCACAGTCTGCCTCTTGAGGATCTTCTTTTCCAGTCTTCCAAGAGAGATCCAGGGCAGAGGGTCTAGGTCTGGTCTTCCCAAACACACGCCCTGGCTGGACCACTTTAAGGACCCCCACGATGGTCCACGAAAGTCCCTCCTGTCATCCTCCCACCTTCCACTGAAACAGACACTTTGCCATCTAGATGATCCCCACTCCCCATTTTACTTTAGGAGTATCTCTAAGCTCCAGGAGCTGCGTTCTATCCACCTGGTGTTTTGGTAGCACCCAGAGATCTCTGTGTGAAGCCCCATCACACGAAAGTGGGACCTTTCATTACATTCTCCCCACTCTAGACCAAGCCAAGCTGAGAGAGATGCTCCACAGCCAAATGATTTAGCACATCTTCACCGGCTCTTAGCTGCAGCTTCCAGAGACTTTTCCAAGGTCATTAGCCCAAGCCAGCACCCCTCAACTATGAGGAGGGACCCCAGAGACTCTATGTGTATGTGTGTATATATGAATGCATGTATGGTTATACACAGTAAGTACATATGTACGTATAGCAGAGAAACTATACACATATACACGCAGAGAATGTTGTGTGTTAGTCATTCAACCATGTCCAACTCCCCAGGACTCCATGGATAATATCTCACCAGTATCATTCATGGGATTTTTTTTCATGGTAAAGATTACTGGAGTGGTTGACTATCTCCATCTCCTGTGGATTAAGACAAACAGCAGATTGCCCAGGGTCACACAGCTAGTAAGTGTCTAAGGCTGTATTTGAACCCAGGCCTTCCTGAACAGGTCTAACTATGGATCCATCTACCTGCCTCTCTGTCTCCCCTCTGTAAGTGAGTCTGTGTGTTATCTATACTGTGCATGGGTATCTACACCCACACCCACACAGCATCAGGACAGGCCCACTCTACCTTCTAAGTACAAACAGGCAGCAGGCCGAGAACCTGCAAAACAGGCCAGTCCTTTTTCACTGAACTTAAGAACTATCTAAGCCAAAATGGGTCAAACTCAGCCGAGTCCCCACCACAAGGACCCATCAGTGGTACACAAGGCTAGGCTGAAGGTGGTCTCTGGGAGGCAGCAAGAGGTGCCCCTCCCCGAGGGCAGTCCATGTGCAACAAGAGCCAGGCAGGGACCGTCCAGATGGGCTTCCCACCAGATCACAGCAGAGTCATAGGACCGGTCACCTGGCCAGTGTCTAGGAGTGAGCAGCAAAAAAACCCCAAAAAACAAAAAAACAAAAAACCTCAAGGTGTAAGTCAACATGTGTGGCTGGTGCCACCTGGTGGACTTCTGCAGCCACTGCAGCCACCAGGCAACTTGCCATGCCCATCGTGGCCAAGGACACCCAAAGCAGAGGCGTGTGAGTGTGAGTGTGAGTGTGTGTGTGTGTGTGTGTGTGTGTGTGTGTGTGTGTGTGTGCGTGCGCACGCGTGCAGAGCCTCTTCTGGGAGTCCAAGGCTTTCCCTGTCACTCAGGAAGGTTACAAACCTCTTAGACCAATCTGGAAGTGGGGAAGGTGGGACATTCCAGAAAAATAAAGTTTCTCAAAGCTGCAGCCATCACTGTATTCCTGGAAAGTACAGCTCAGGCAGAAGGGCTCCAGAGCAAAATGCTCTCCAGTCACCATCAACAAGCTCCTACTAAGTGCCCACTACACGCCAGGTAAAAACATGGCTCCTGCCCTCAGAGAGCACACCTGCTAGCTGTAGAAGGAGGTTTGTGCAGTTAAAGGGCAGAAACTAGAGTTTTGGGGAAAGCTGACAGACCAGGCAGGCAAAACTCTGAGCAAATGGCCCAAGCAAGCTGAAGATGATGCCAGCCCACAACTCACGTGAGCTCAGAGTCCTCCGAAAGGCTGCGAGGGCTCAGTGTCTTTGAAGGGCACTTACTTGGATGTGCAGACACCCTGCTTCTCCTAAACAGTTATCAAGGGAAACCCTCATCCCAACGGCTCACATTCTCTTAGGACTAAAACAGGGGTGGCTACCCTGAGAAGACACCACCAAGAGAGAAAGAAGAGGCGACTACGGGAGTGCAGGCGCAGCCACGGCTACTCATCCCCTGCAGGGAGTGAGCTCCTGCAGTGCAGATGGTTGGAGAGTCCTCTGACCACAGGAACATCCTTCCAGGACACACGAGCTGCGTGTCTGGACTTCGCTGCAGGGAAGTTCACACATCCAAACACCATCTGGCCAAATATGTCTCTTACACCAACCTCCAAGTAATGCTCCCTTCTCATTTAAAATATCATACAAGATCAGGGGGAGTATTTACCAGGCAGAAAGCTGATTCATGGCAGTAAAATGGTTAAGACTGGTCTGAGATGTGGCCTTAGAGTCCCTCGGTAATGGGGGAAAGCACTTGCTGGGTTCTAGGGGGAAAGGGGCTCACTGGGAGGCTCTGAGCAAGTTTCTCTGGCCTTCTGGGCTTCAGTTTGCTAAATGAGGAACTTTCAAATCCTGTCTAATGGGGGCTTTCTACAATCCAATCCAGACATCAGAAACCAAGCCTTTCAATCCACCAGGCAATGTCTTTCTCTCAGGGAAGAGACCCCAAAGAAGCCCAACAGGTTCTGTCATCCTTCTGATCACTGTGCCTTAAGGGAGCTTTCCTATACCTGGGGATAACTCACAAGCTAACCTGCTGCCTATACCCTGCCTTGAGCTCAGTCAAAGTAAGGGAGGGGAGTGGGGAGCATCTGCAGGGCGAGTCCAACGGGGGAAGGGAGCACCCCGACCATTTGGCAAGGAAAGCCCTGAACACGGCTTACAACACCCGAATAGTTGAAGCGCATCTGTGAACCCCTAGGCCAAAGCCTCTGTCAAAACTCACAGTCCCTCTACTTTCAGTTCACCTACAACATCCAGGCTTTCAGGCTTCACAATTTCCAGGCTCTGACACTGGGGCCAGCTTTCACCTTTTCTTGGAAGTTCCCACACAAGTGACCCAAGTCATTCTGACTGGACTCGTCAGATGACTCTTCCACTAACCTCGGTGCCCAGCTCTTTCCTGAGGCTTTCTGTTGGGGGGGGCATGAGAACAGTGCCTTGGCTGGCCAATTCTAGGAAATGTTTCTGCCCCATATTCCTAAAAGCTGCACCTCACCCCTATTCCCTTTGTTACTGGGAAGCTTGTGCTTGTCTCCGAGCCCGGCAGGGCCTCCCCTCCAGGCCTGTGAATGAAGGGCAATTCTGCCCTCCCACATCATGGCACATCCCTACAAACTGGTTCTCTGTTTGGAGTCATCAGCCCAGGCATTAAGTCCCAACTTTTAAAAACTGTTTCCTCTTGGATGAGTAGCCTCTTTGAGACTTAGTTTCCCCATTTACAAATGGGGGTGATGCTCCTTGTTCCCTACCTCCTCTCATGGGGGCTGTTTCTCTGATTACTATCTTACACTGTCACTGTCCTACACTGTGCTGAGAGCTTTGTGCACTCACTTCTTTCTGGGTGGAGTCCTTGTTCTTTTGTTTGGAGTCATAAATCCTTCTTTGATTCCAGGGTATATTTTGGAGTTAAGTACAATAGCCTAGACTATGTGGAAAGTGTCTTGTTTCTTTAGGCCCAGCCTTTCCAAAATGGTGGGTGGAACTAAGGAAAGACAGTGTTTGGTGGTGGTCTGGATGGCTGTGGAGCT
>CM053772.1:14845658-14865757 GCA_028658325.1 Potorous gilbertii
CACTGTCTTTCCTTAGTTCCACCCACCATTTTGGAAAGGCTGGGCCTAAAGAAACAAGACACTTTCCACATAGTCTAGGCTATTGTACTTAACTCCAAAATATACCCTGGAATCAAAGAAGGATTTATGACTCCAAACAAAAGAACAAGGACTCCACCCAGAAAGAAGTCCTCCCCAGTGCACAAAGCTCTCAGCACAGTGTAGGACAGTGACAGTGTAAGATAGTGATCAGAGAAACAGCCCCCATGAGAGAAGATAGGGAACAAGGAGCATCACCCCCATTTATAAATGGGGAAACTAAGTCTCAAAGAGGCTACTCATCCAAGAGGAAACAGTTTTTAGAAGTTGTGACTTAAAGCCTGGGCTGATGACTCCAAATCTTATCTTCTTTCACCTACAGAACACTGCAGCCTCCTGAGATGGACACCTTGACCATGGGATGGACAAGGCCACCCCTTCAGCCATCCCTGCCCAGCCTCCCCTCCTCCTCAGCCTCCCACTGAGAGTGTCCCAGACACAAAAGCTTTCCTTCCACAGCACTCTCCCTGGGCTTCAGGGATCCTCACGCCATGACTAGCCCAGTGGGTCATCCAAGAAACACGAGTGGCTGTACCCTGGCTGGACAACTGCCCCCTTCGTCACTGCTCCGCCCTCAGGCTCCCAGGGAACCCTATCTGACCTCTCCGACCTCCATTCCCTGTTCATATACCCTAAGACTCTGTCCCAGCCCAACAGAATCACCTGCTGTCCAGTCTGAGAAACACGCCTGCCTGCACACTTGGGAGGGGCATATCTAGAGAAATGCAGCCCAAGGGACTCTGGGTGAGACACCCTTAGCAACTGCCATCACTGGGATGCTTCTGGCGTGTCTCTGGTCCCAAGGTGGAAGGTGTGGGGTGCCAAGGTCAAGTGGAAGTGCAGCATGGATAGAGAGACAAATGAGGGGAACAGTTCAGTCCAGGGCCTGAGGTAAGAGGTACACTAGTGCACTGTTGGTGGAGCTATGAATTAGTACAACCATGATGTAAATATAGTAGACAAATGTACACACCCTGCATATGTCCCAAAGAAAGTTCCCTTGTACCCCTAAATAATTACAGAGGCCCTTGGTTGGGCAGGTAAGGAACTAGAAACAAAGCAGATGCCCCCTGACTGGGGAAAAGCTACACAAATCAGGGCCCACAAATGAAACTTCTGTGCTGTAAGGAACGATGCACATGATGAGCACAAAGACACAGAAAGGATTCCAATGAACAGATGTGAAGTGAAAGAAAGCGACAGGAAAACAGTGTACCCTTGGACGGCAACAGCTGACGTGCAAAGAACCACCCCAATGCCATCATCGCCCCCTCCCACTGCCCTGAGGGGGGGGGGTGTCCACACGCTCACAGTGCTTCAGTCTTCTCAATACTGCATCATTCTGCAAAATGGTTTTCACCTTTTTCTTACTGTCTTTAAGGTTGTTTTTTTTTTTTATTTTTTTAAAGTGTTATTAAAGATGGCTCTGTAGGAGTGGGAAGGGGGAGGGAGGGACACAGGAAGAAGCACAGGCAATGGTAAAACAAGAAAACAAGACACCTTTTTGTTGAATAGCCTTGAGCCAGCCTTGCTGCCACACCTTCTCTGGACAGTCAACGACCATCAAGGGTCTACCCGTCCTCTCTCCCCTGGGCTCTCACAGCTCTTTGACTACTCATCACCCTGCCAAGCATATGGGGCACAGGGAGTTTCCAGGACTAAGAAGGAAGCGGATCTGAAGCTGGGTTTGTCCCATGCTGCCACTGTGCCGCAGGGGACTGATGGAGATGGGCATGTGGAATCAGAGAGCTCTGCTACGTACCGTATGTGTGTCCTGGCATGAGTCACTAAGTCCCTGAAACTCATTTTCCATGTCCCCAGAAATGAAGAAGCTGGTTTTCTTTGCAGTGCTCGGCCGACAATCCAGGACTGACCAGCCACTGACCACACCTTCCCTTTGCAATCAGATTGTTTGGTCTTTAGGAGCCAACAGAAATGATTCCCTTTCCTCCTTTACATCCTGCTGTTCTGGTCCACCTTCTAACACTGATGCCCTCCCTGCACCTCCCAATCTCATCAGACTGGCACTGTTGAATGGGGCTGGTCTTCCATGTCCCATCTCCAGGCCTTTGCCCTTCTATCTCCCCTTGCCTAGAATTAGAATATATTTCCCTTCTCATTCCTGTCTCTTAGACAGCCTTATTTCCTTCAAACTCATACACCACATCCCACATGAGGCCTTTCCAGATTACATATGGCTTTCCCCACCAAAAAGAAAACCTTTGGGATGTTGTACCTGTTGACTTCCTCTATAGACTATAAACTTGAGAGCAGCACTTAGTACAAGGAGGAAGGAATGGGGAAGGGAGGGAAGAGAGAAGAGAGGGAAAAGAGGGAAGGAGAGGGCAGGGAGAAGAGGAGGACAGAGGAAAGAAGGGGGAAGGAAAAGAAAGGCATTTATTATGTGCTGATCCTGTGCACTGAGTGTTGGGACACAGATTTCTGGCAGTGACCGCTACCATCAAGAGTCACAAAGTCAGGACAAAAGCCTCATGCCTATCCCTTTCTGTTGCATGACCAGAGCCTCTCGGAAGCTCAGACTGTTGTGGGAAAATGTAGATGATGACATGCCACTTTCCTTCACAAAGCTCACCTGGAAAACTGCTCCTGTGTTGACAAACACGTCAATGTGAATGAGAGCTGGGGCCGAGCATAGTCAGAAAAGTGAAACAAGCAGGCGTGTGTTTCACTTTGATTTCCCAAAGCTCTGACCCAGACAAAGTTCTCAAAAGTCAGAGAACACGATCATCCAGAGCCAGGAGCAGACACTAGGCTCGGCTGGGAGCCCAGATTACTGGGAGCTTGGTACCCAAGGCAAATCACTCCCCAAACTCCATGGGCTTCCTCCTCTAAGTGACCCACCCTCTGGGATGCAGTCAAACTGACCTCTCTGGTCCTCATGCAGTGCCCCACACTAGGGGCACTCTTCTTCCTCACCTCATCCTCCCTACCTCAACCTGAGGACCACCTTGAATAAGCCTCTGCTCAATCCTTCTCAAATAGCCTTGTGTCTCACCAATTCCTGCTGCATGTGTGACTTCCTTACTGTACTTCCCATTCCAATGGTAGCTCTTTGCAAGCCAGGACAGATCCCTTCATTGTACCTGTATGCCCAGCATCTAGGACAGCACCTAGAAAGTAGCCATCAGCTCACCTGAAAGACAGGGACAAGAACGTCTGTGCATCTCACTCTGCCATGTGCTTGTGAGGACAGAATGAGCTAATGGAGGAAGGGACAAGCACTTCTGAGTAGGCTACCACATGCCAGGAACTGTGCCAAGCATTCAGACTATTATCACTATGGTCATCAGGCATCACATAGCTTTACTTATAATAAAAACAAGAAATCTGCTTTCCAGAAATACATATCAGATTAGAAATGGCACTGGATTCAACATACATGCATACATAAACATGTGTAAATATTCTATGGTCCTCTTATGAGGGCCAAACATCTCATTATTAAACATATTATTGATATGCTTTCCAACTCTGCAGTAGAAGTCAACATTAAGTTTTTTGTAAGACAGCTCCATACAAAACAGTTTGATGCCCCTTCCTCTACCCACATTCTAACCCAAATTCAGCTGCCGCCTCCGTGACTCTGTTTCCTTCCAAAGACACACCTCCAAATGCATGTCTCCTCCCATCTCCACCAGCTCAAACATCCTCCCTCCACGGAAGCCTTCCCTTATCTATGTAGTCAGAGGTCACTGATCCTGCTCTGAATTCTCCAAATTGTTCCTCTCATGTGTGATTTATACTATCTCCTGTGTGTGATTTATACTATCTATCTCCTCGTGAAGTCTTTGTCATTTCTATACATATCTACACTGTAAGCTCCAGGACAAGGCCTATGGTCCTCAGACTTCTGACAGCACTGAGGAAAGGGTCTTGCCCACAGCCATCACTGAGGACTGTCTTCAATGTCTCTTTCAGTCCAGACAACACACTATGGGCAGCCAGATCCTTTTGGGAAATGTAAGGATGTCGGCACCGTGACGCTGTGTCCCGTCATGAGGGGAATCTATAAAACTACTTTGGGGACCTCCTTACCAAGCCAGACACTCACACCTCTACTTTTTGTGATGCACAATCACCAAAAGCTTGAGTATAAACTGGAGTCAATCCACTTCTAAACAGATCCCTGGCAACACAGATGTTTGTCACAAAACATCCTAAAGAAATAAATACACTCCAGCTAAGCAGCTATGGCTTTCACCATCTCTCACCTGAGCAAACTGTGTGGGCAGTTTGTAGGATAGAAGGCAGTAAGAGCAAAGGGATGACCGCTCCTGAAAAGCCCAAAGAACAACTTTCACAAAGTCCACATGAAAAACAGTGAGCTAGGAAAAACACAGAGATCCAATGTCACCAAGAAGTCTGAGAGTCAGAACACAGAGAGAACTGACACAAAGAGAACATGAAGAGTTGTTTACCATGAATTAGAGGTCAAGGGATAGAAATGGTTTTCCAAAGAACTGCAAACAACAGATGACCTCATTAAAACAGGCTCTAAATCACTAATTTTAAGACAAATGCAAATTACAACAATTCTGAGGTTCCACCTCACACTAGACAAACTGACAAAGATGGCCAAACGCGAATGACCAAGGCTGGAAGGACTATAAAGACAGGCCCATGGGCAGAGCTGGGAATGGGTACAAGCATCTGGAGATGACTCTGCCTGGTCTTTGACCTCTGCTCTGGAGGAGAACCGCGTACAAGTAGGGTCCTAACACCATGGGCATCAATGAAGTATTTCTTAGAAGACTATAAAAGTTTAACTTCATCAATAATGTAAGGATGCCTGAACTTGGGGATTCCACAGGTAGAGAGGAGACTGTCTAACACCACAAGAATCCTCCAAGCTTGAGCAGCACCCAAGCGGTCCTTCTCAGACTGCACACCAAGCCCTTGGTGTCCCATCAAGCACAAAGGATGGACACAGCTCTCCGAAGCCATTTGGGAAGGGAGTCAACACAGGGGCATGAGCAGCCACAAGATAACACTATTTCAAAGAAAAACAACCCACAAGTTACAAACGCATAAAACTGGGGCCACAACGGCTGACTCAGCTTGTGAACCTTCCAGAAACAGGAGTTAATGAAATGATCTTTGCAGACAACGATGGGGAGAGGCCTCCTTCAAACAAGGAATGACACTGACAAGCCAGTGGCTGTGGGCAGCTCTCGGCCCCATCCTGGGCCTCAGTTTGCTCATCTGTAAAATAAGGGGTAGCCTGGGTCTCAGTTTACTCATCTGTAAAACAGCCTAGAAGGTCCCACACAGTTCAAAGTCTACGACACTATCAAGTCCTCCCAAGACATTTCTGGGAGAATCAGAGCCACCGTCAAAGGCCACAAGCATTCTCCAAGATGCTGTGCTCAACAATGGGACTGAATTCTATTCCCCCAGCAGAAGGGGAGCCACACAGCAGAGCCTTCATTTCAGCCTGGTCACAGAAGAAAAATTTGGCGAAGAGGTCAATTCAGCCCCGGGATAAGCAGCCTTGCTGCTGTGGGGCTTGGTCATGTGGCCACATGCTCACATCCCTGGGGGTGTGGGGACCATGAAGACACCCCCTCACTGTAAGGAGAACTGAAGACAACAGGGCCAGGTCCTGTGACCTATGACATGTATGCATATACACGGTCCTGAATCACAAAATGGGCCAGAAGCCAAAGAAATGCAACTAAAGAAAAGTGGGGCTTTAAACAGGACCTGAACCCACAGTCCATAGCCCAAACACCACCCTGCTTCTGGCCATCCCACCACATCCCAGGTCACTGGCTAGTGTGAGCAGAGGGGAGAAAGGTGTTCAGGGACCAATCCATCTCCGGCCTCTTGTCAAGGCCAACCTTGTAGGCTTGAGCTCCATAGGGTGATGCTGCACTGCATGGATGAACCAAGATGCTAGCTGGTCGGTGCTGGATTTAATATTTTCCCAATAAAATGTGCAGTGTTCTGTGAAACTTTTCATATCTCAAATCTTGAGGCAATAAAAGCTTAATTTTTTAAAATTTCATTTTATTTAGTTATTTTCTCTTAGCCCTGGGGAAGTTTTATTATAAACAATGAATTACGGGAGTGGCAGCATAGCACAAAGCAAGGAGCACCACATCTGTGATCTTCTATGGCCTCTGGTCAGTCACTTGATGACCCTGGGCCCTAGTCCTCCATCTGGGAACGGCGGTCTTAGACTTCCTAACTTCTACAGAAGGCCTATAGAAGTGAGCTCTGAATTCTGTGATCTAAAGGTTGACAATTAGTTATTAGCAGTCAAAACTGAGAAAACAAAAGAAAGGAAGAAGAGAGGGAGGGAGAGAGGGAGAGAGAAAGCTCACTGAAGTATTTTTTCAAATGCCCAAATGAGAAATGAAAGAATTCAAAAGGAAACAAAGACAAGCAGAAGAGGTTTGAAAGCAACAGGATGAATTTCTTGTACATCTTTAAGTTAAACTATACAGAGTGTGAGATGCTGCACTTTCATACATAATTCTCTTGCTCTGTTCTACTTTGGATATGGAAATGTTCTTTCCTTTTTCATTTTATGTTAAATTCAGAATTAAAAGTGTTTGTTGAGAGGATGCTAAAAGTTCTCCATCCCTCTTCCTGGAGGGTTTTCAAGCATTTTTTTTGGCACCACAAGCCCCAAAGGTGAAGGGGCGCTGTGACTCCGACTGCTGTGACCCCAGCCGCTGTGACCCTGGCCCAGAACCCTTTAGCATTCACTTGCTACAAGGTACACCAACTCAAACTATGTCCTACCTCATAGGTAACCCTCTTCTTTCCATCTTCTCCCATCTGTGGCAAGGTTAAGGGTCCAGATACTATCCAAACATCATCAAACCTCTCAGTTAACTCTCGACAATACATTTCAATTCTGCAAAGATAAAAGAATCAACAGGGGCAGCAGTCATTGGTGTGAATATGGAAGAAATAAGGCACATCTAGCAGATGGGGATGATTCGCTAGCAATACAAAATGAGCTGTGGCAACTCTTAGAAATGGGCATAAACATGATTAACAAAATTATTCCTTCAATCAAGAGTACAAAGTCAACAGAAACAGCCTCTGATGTTTGGGAAATTGCCTTAGATGAGAAGGGGGGCCATAAAAGACAGAGGGCCAGTGCTGAGCCCTGGGGCTCCCCCAGAAGGTTTCCAAACAGGAGTGAAGACAGCAGGGTCACAAAGGCCAAGGGGTGGAAGTGATCAGGAGGAGGGGGTAGTCAGCAGGGCAAGCATCCCTGGACAGACAAGGCCTCTGGACTCGATGGCTGAGAGGACCTTGCAGAAAGCCTTCTGAGAGAAGAGGCTGGAAGTAGCCCCATCCCCTGAAAATGAGAGAGAAGAGAAGGAGAAGCCTTGAGGGGAGAGGCTTTTCCAGGTATATGACTGTAGAAGAGAGGAGAGCTATGAAATACTGGTTTTAGGATGGTAAAGTCAAAGGAAGATTTTTTTTTTGCCAGTAAGGGAGAAATTTGGGCATGTTTGTAGGAAGTGGAAAAGGAATCAGAAGAGAAAGAAAGGTTAAAAAATAAAGAGAGAAAGGGGCCATTTGGGGCCAACCAAAGGCAAAGTAGATGGTTGACCTTGGTAACCAGAAAGGCTATTTCTGCATCAGTCACTGGAATGTTTCACTAAATGAAGGAAAATCAAGCAAGTCTTTTTTGTATCTCAGTTTACCTATCTGAAAAATGGGAACTGCCATTACAATGTTCACAAGAGACAAACATTCTGACTGTACCTCATGGGGCCACTCTTTCCTCCTGAGTCAAAACAATGCAGGA
The DNA here is from genome assembly GCA_028658325.1 of Potorous gilbertii. Lineage (NCBI taxonomy): Eukaryota > Metazoa > Chordata > Mammalia > Diprotodontia > Potoroidae > Potorous > Potorous gilbertii. The sequence goes on from CM053772.1 coordinate 14,853,532, forward strand.
GAAACAGCACCAGGCAGGAACTCCCAACTCTCCCACTAATGGTGGTGATAAGTCACAAAACTCTGGAGATCCCAGTCTGTTAGGGGGTAAAAGGACTGGGGCCCCACCCACATTCTACCTTCTCACCCAGGAGCAAACCCAACATGTTCAACTGCTTCTTCCTTCTGTAGCTCAGAAGTATTTGGTTTTCTTAGATCACCCATCAGCATTTCCAGTGGCTTCTCCTAGTTTACAAAAACCACACTCTTCAAAGGCAGCCTTTAATTCATCTGCTCTGCTTGGTAACACAGCCAGATAGGGGCAGTGGGCTCTCAATTAAGGGGCCCTAGCCCTGAGGAGGACGAGACTCCTGTTGGAGACAGACAGGTTAAGGGAGGGGGTTGGGGAATTCACTAACATTTCCAACTACCTCCTTATGAGAAAGGGCCTCCTCTCTTCAAGGAAGCTCCCATCCAACCAAGGACGAATTCAGGGAAAACACTCTGCACAGACCAGAATCTTAACTTCTGTGTTCCAAGCTTCATAAATAAAACATGAATAGACTCTGAACATCTTTTCCCTTATCACTTCTAAAAAGAACAGTTTCCAATGTCTCTGATAAAGGCTTCATTTTTAAAATATATAGAGTACTGCGTCAAATTAAAAAAAATACAAGCCATTCCCCAATTGATAAACAGTCAAAGGATATCAAAGATATCTATAGTCATATGAAAAAAATGCTCTAAATCACTAATGACTACAGAGATACAAATCAAAACACCTGTGAGGTACCACATCACACCTATCAGATTGGCTAACATGACAAAACAGGAATTTGATAAATGTTGGAGAAGGTGTGCGAGATGTGGAACACTAATTCATTGTTGGTGCAGCTGTGAGCTGATCTAACCATTCTGGAGAGCAATTTGGAACTATGACCAAAGGGCTACAAAAACATGCATACCCTTTGACCCAGCAATAATGTTTCTAGGGCTGTATCCCAAAGAGATCACAAAAATGGGAAAAGGACCTTCGTGTACAAAAATATATATAGCAGCTCTTTTTGTGATGGCTAAGACCTGGAAATCAAGGGGATGTTCATCAACTGGGAAATGGTTGAACAAGTCGTGGTATAGGAATACAATGGAATACTATTGCGTTATAAGAAATGACAAACAGGTGGACTTCAGAAAAACCTGGGAAGACCTTATGAACTGATGCTGAGTGAAATAAGCAGAAGCAAGAGGACATTGTTCACAATAACAGCCACAGTGTGCAAGGACTGTTTCTGATAGACTTAGCCCTTCATGGCAATGCAAGGACCTAAAATGTTTCCAAAGGACTTTTGATGTAAAATGTCCTCCATATCCAGAGAAGGAACTATGAAATGCAGAAGGAAGCAGACTATTATGTTTTGTTTTGTTTGGGTTTTTCTCATGGTTTCTCCCATTCATTTTAATACTTCCATGCAACATGACTAATGTGAAAATGTGTTTAATATGAATATATGTGTAGAACCCACATAAGAACTGTCTTGCAAAGGCGGGGGGGGGGGGGGCGGAGAAAATTTAAAATATATGATAGTGATTGCTGAAAACTGAAAACAAATAAATTTTAAAAAAATTATTTTTCTTCCAAGAAAAAAAAAAGAATGGTTTCTATGCCTTGCAGATACTTTCAAACTAATTACTTGGTATGAACTTAACTTTTCTTCACATGGACCCAACTAGAAGTTTCCAACCTTTCCACTGCCTCTCAAGCAGGCTTTAGGGGGGAGATTCACAACCTTGAGCCACAAAGAGATTTCAGGGTATCTGTGAACTTGGAAGAGAAAAGGATTCCATCTTTCCTTTCAAGAGCTTCTAGCTGAAATTTCACCTCTCCGGTTCTTGAAGAACGCCATGTGAGGGAAGGGACCAGAAGCTTGCCAGGAGCCTGCCCAAGGCAACAATGACAGAAGAGTGCCAAGGACCCCCACTTCAAAGGCTCGACACTGCACTGACAGCTAGCTCAGCTGAGCTTGTGGAGGCAGAGCAGAAACGACTCCTGCAAAAGGGCCAGTCTGAGAACCCTCCAAATCTGTAAACAAAACTGATACTGTTTGTACAGAAGACAGCTGGCCAGAGGTGTGATTACGCTCCCTGCATCTTGCTTAGCAGTGACAGGATTCCTCCACATGGGTTGTCCCTCCACACCTGGAGAGCCACTCCCTGGGGCCCTGGGTCCAAGCATCAATGGATCTTTCACCAGACAGGCCAGAAGGCTTCCTCAAGAGAGGATCAATAGAGCCTACCGCCATCTAACATCAGGGGTAGCTCCTTCCTTCAGCCCAGGCTCCTGCCTCCTTCCCTCCAATAAACTTCCCAAACTCACAAGGGGTTCTACCCTGACCCACTCTTGTCTTGCTTACTGTGCTGATGCACCACAGTTAGGCTTAAGTATCTAAGGAACGTTGGACTTGGGAGTCAGAAAGGCCTGAGTTCAAATCCTCCCTCCAGCACTTAATGGCTGGGCCACCCTGGGCAAATCAACTAATGTGTCTACCTCAGTTTTCCTCATCGGTAAAATGGGGGTGATAATAGCTTCTCTGAGAGGATTTGTGGTGAGGATTAAGTGAGACTGTAATTGTAAAAGGCACTTAATTAGCACAGTACCTGCCCATGAAAGCCAACAGCCTGGCTGGGGGGGTCAGAGGGCACACAAACCCTGACACTTCCTCAGATGCCAGCTCACACCAACCACATGCTCCCAAAAGGACTTCTAATCTTCACACATCTACAGATCACTGCTGTTAAAAAACCAGCCTCTGCCATTTATTTACAGCTTGCTCCCACATACAAGATGCTACAAGGGTAGGGAGCAGAGAGCAGAACCCCTATTTTAAAGCAGGGCAACAAGCAGATAACTGAGGCTTGTCCAATGAGAACAGTTCACATTCCTCTGGCCCTCCAAGGCTTGGGTTTTCTGCACAAGAGCCCAAGGAAAGGGGAACAATGACGTTACGAAGCGGGTCGAGGGCTCCTGGCTCCATCAGGGCAGGGCACTCCAAGGAGGACGTCCCCCGGCCAGCAGAGAGCAGCCTGAGGCCCTTCAGGCTTCCAGGGTCTTTCTTGTTCTGCAGCCAATTACCTGCTGGATCACTAGGCTACAGGTGTATATTTTATAATCCCCATTTTACACATGAGGAAACCGAGGCCTTCAGCATCAGACATGAATCAGGCCTCTCTCGCCAAGTCTGATACTCTTTCTGCTAATTAGGTTACTCCCATGATCACCCATGGCCTTCATTTTAATTTTTAATGAGATGCTGTAGCAGGTGTTTAAAACTTTCAGAAACCTCTGTAAAGGGTCAATGTGAGAGAGTAGACACAGCTCCAGAGCAGGGTGGGTCCTTTCCAGAAGAGGTGAGACCTAATGAATGGGCAGGATGGGGTCAGCCAGAGTGGCAACAGGGCAGGCCAGACAAAAGGGACCCTCAAGCAGCACAGATGCAGCCTGCAAGAGATGAAGGGGAATGAGGAGGACTGTGGAGCTCAGCCAGAGTCTAGCTGGAACCCCAAGAGGCCCTGAGGGGGAGGGGCCTGGATCCAGGACTCAGGGCAGCATGGGGAGGGTTCTAAAAGGAGGCCTGGCTCAACCAGTAGCAAAGACCCTGACCCACCTACCTCCATGGGCCCAGAAAACAGAAGGATTACACTACGTCCCCTCTAGAAGATCCGTTGTGCCTTGGGGACACAATTTGGATGGCAATTGTGGAGGATGAGTCTTACAGGATAAACACAGGGTGGGAAGGAGAATCTAAATCTACCCGGTCCTTGCCTAGTGAAAGAGATGCTGCTGTTACCTTCCTTCTCATCCCAATTTCTCTTTTCTACCCCGTGCCTCTGAAAGCACAGGCAGCTCAGTCACAAAAGGCCTGAATGCCACGGGAAGCCCAGCCTCCCACACCCTGAACTGTGCGCACCAGCTCTGGGGGCTCTGTGCTGCACTCAGGACCAAACCTCAGGGGGTGGCATCTTCCGTCCAAGACCAGCTGCAGACTGAGCCCTCCCCATCTACCTTGGGCATGGGGCTGACCCTGCTCCTGTTCAGGAACTGCCTTTCCCCAAGTGGTACCTGCTGTTCATGCAGCAAGTACTTAATCGTGACTGCAAAAGTCAAAGACTAAAAAGGAAACTCTGACTTATATGTGAAAGACCAGGCATTTTCACAACCATGTTATTGCTTTCCCATAAATTTCCCTAGAAAAGTCACCTTTCATGTTGTTCAGAGGATGCTGCAAGTTTATGACTTGGAAAATAATCATAAAAAAAAAAACCTGGCACAACTATGGGACACAAGCCCTAGAGTAGCCACTTAGAGTCCTTAGGACATGCTCAGGTCATGCCTTGGCTCAGGCTTGGTCACTAGGGCTCATCCTGCAGCTGTTTATGAGTCGCCAAGATGGCGCACAGAGCCACCCACCCTGTCTTGGGAACAGGGGACAGGCAGTTGGCCCCCATCCAACACAACGGTGCCATGTTCTTGACACTCACCTGTTCCAGTAGCCAGCATTATTACCAAAGTCCTGAGGCACGATGTTCGAGAGGTAGAAGGTTTCCTGCATGGCTTCCTGTGGAAAGAAGAAAGGCGAGCAGTCCTTAGTGGGAAGCCCATCCAAGTTGGCAGCCCCCTCGAGGTCCCCAGAGATGAGGCCAGCCACCTCATTACCCTCCAGTCTAGCCATCTTTCTAATTCAAAAACTCATTCTCCTGAAAACTCCATTTGGCCCAGTCTCATTCCAACAAGGATCAAGGCAGGGTGGGCTTGGGGGTTGGCAGAAAAGCGACACACACAAACACTGTTTGTTGCCAGCCTGCTCCACCCAGGTACAGACCTTGGTCCCTTCCCTGGTACACAAGCTCTGCACCCTAAGCCTCTCTGCATTACCCTCTCTGTCTATCACATGACCTTGCCCACAGAAACTCTGTGGAGTTTCTTCATTCAACATGGTCTAAGCATCCAAATGCCTCTTCTGGCAAGAAGTTAACCCAGTCTACAGGAAGTTCCCTTCCTCAGCAATTAATCCACAAATAAGGTTGTACTTTGGTCATGAGCCAAGTGGTGGGGGAAGGGGGGGGCCCTTACCCTGCTCTTCTGGAAATCAACATACAATGAAAATGTGAAACAAGTTTCACTGAGTCTAGAGTTTCTCCTGCCATCATAGATCACCAATCAAAGACCACCAATAACAAAGAAGGCCCAAAGTCACTAACCCTACAAGTGCCCTGGGAGGAAGAGGACGGCAACAGTAGGATCTGGGGTGGGATCTGAGGGAGCTGGCATCTCCCCAAATCTACAAGTCTAGTCCAAAAGACACTCCCAGTGGATCCTGAAACCAGGATCCGGCCCTGAAGGCCTTGACAATCACAGGTCCCGCTCAGGTCCCCCAACATTCTCCCTCACCACTGTCTACCCCACACAGACCTTCATATCCACCCGCTCTGAGAAATCAAGTCATCAAACAGCTTCAGAGGCAAAGCTGAGGCCACAGTCAGAAGCAGGAGCCATCAGCATACTGGTCACACAGCTGAGCTGCTGGTCAGGGAGAACTCAGCCATTAATTCAACTATCGGCAGGATCTACAGGTAGGAACCCCCTCACTGCCTTCCCCAGCTCCTCTCACACCCCCATCATCTACTGTGGCCAGACTGCCTCATGGCTGACCCAGGCAGCCTAGTTCAGTGTCTGGTACTGCCTGACAGTCCTAAGGGAGAAGAGAACTTTGAATGGCCCTGCTGCCACCAATGCTGACATCCTTCCCCAGCTACTCTGCCCCAACGCCCAGCCGGCATCAACTTAGAAAACCAGTTACACTGGAGAATTTGTTATTTCCAGCCGGTGCCATGTGTCCCCGCGACCAGCCGCTCCCAAGGTAGTCTTCGTTGTCTGCACTGAAGGCTGCTGGGATGCTGGGGTCTGGGCAGAACTTACAGTGTCTTCGGTCTGCATTACCTAACGAGCAACATACCCAGCAGTTAACACACCAGTGTTCAATCACCACAAGGAGTTCACATGTAACTCCCCCCCCAAACACACACACACACGTGTGCACACACACACACACGCACACATATATGCAGGCCTTGACTTCTTGGTGTGCACTTGGGGAGGCTGCCCAGCACAGCCACTGCCCACTTAATGACCTGCCTGATGTTGGCACCCAGGCCTCTTTGTGGTTCCCCCAGGGCCACGTCCTAACAAGTGCAACCACCGAATGGCAGTGTTCCCACTACAACCCATGATTAAACAAACATTCAAGTTCCCATGAGTTGAACATCACATCCCCCAAAGCCATCCAAAGGTTAAAAGACTGGCCCAGGGTCACACAGCTAGTAAGTGTCTTGGATCTTTTGGACTCCAAGTCCAACACCATCTCTCCAGTGTGCCACCCACTGGCCTGAAATTATCTTTAAGATCCACTTTAAGAAGAGAGAGAAGTGTGTGATATAACCTGGCAAGATCTCCAGGTAAAATAATTCATTTGTAAACATGGGCTCTTAGAGGGGTCAGCAGCATTTCCAGATAACTGAAGCTCATGTGAAATGTCTAACAAAACAGATCAATGAGGCAGGGCAGTCAAAGCTTAGCAGCCACAATGATACCTAACAATGATCCAGGACCATTTTAGGTGGCCCCCAAGAGCAAGGCCAAATAAAAGCCAGGACACAGGAAACAGCCACTTCTGTAAAACCAGGACACAGCAGCCCAGCTGGCTCTGCCCAAATCCAGGTGTGCACCACCTACCCCTTGTCTTGCTCTTAGAGATATGCTCGATGACCCATCGAGGCCCCCGCTTCGCCTGATCATAGGACAGCGCGTGGTTGGTATAGCGTAGGGGCTGGGTCCCGATCACAGGGAATCCATATTGCTCCAAGATGGTCTCTTCCAACAGCTCTAAAAAACAAATCAGACAAGGCTGTTAGCAACAGGGTGAGCTCACAAAACGGGTGATCCATGTAGCCAGAGCCAGATTTGGCACAGAGAACGTGGCAAGGACCAGGATAGGACCTTCACAGGGATCACCTATGGCTCCATACAAGTGACCTGCAGCTAGCTCATGAACTTTTAAATCAGGTTCTACCCTGACATCAAATTCTTGATGGCAGAGACATCCCCAGCCTGCTTCACCTCCTGTGACAAATTACTTGGGTTCTATAAATAATCAAAGTATACAAAAGCAGCAATCAAAAGAAAACATATCAGCTTTACCAGCAATTAACCACTGATTTGACTGAGCCAGGGGAAACAGCTTCCTTATTACGGTCCTGATTGACTGGGAGTAGGTTTGAGAACAAAAGGAGTCTTTGATTTTTTTCATCTTAAAAGCATTTCTTACACTGATACGGACACATCAAGCCCTGGCACTTTCCTCTGGCTGCTGAGGGGAAAGCAGGCAGCTCCAAGACAAAAACCAACCCCGGACTTAAGAGAAAATAAATGACTCCCACAATAACATCCAACCCACTCACCTGTCCTTGTTCTATTTCAGGCACAGTAGAGACCATTAAACCAGGATGAGGGGCTCCAGGAAAGTGCCCAGAAAATATCCTGAATCCTTCACATGTGGGGCTTCACTTTTTTTTTTTTTTTTAAAGGCAAGGAAGCCTCTTAAGTCACCTTCTCCATAAAACCTCCCCTGGGGATCAAGATCAAGGCTGGCAAAGTTTGGCAGACTCTAAAATTCTCTAGAATGTTCAGTTATCAGTCTTTCTTCACCTTCCCCTCCAATGACTTTCCTCCCAGAGCTCAAACAGGGCTGCCTGCAGGTAAGACCTCTAATACACACACACACACACACGCACGCACGCACGCGCGCACACACATGTAAAGACACACATGCCTACATATGCAGATTCATACGTGTGCACATGTACAAATACACACAGACACACACAGGTCCAGGTGTGCAAGCACAATGTTGCACACAGTTGGCTGGCTTGATAAACAGCACTTGAATTTAAGTGAAGAGACACCCTCCTCCACTCCACCCCAATGATGACTAAAGGCAGCCCTGATAATTGGTGACCTTCTCCCTCTAAATATGCCAGATGTCCAGGACAACACATCCTGTGCTGCTCTCAGCCAAGGCGCCCGGACATTCCCCATGAGAGGCCACAGGCTTATCTGAACCTCTAAGGAGCCCTGACTCTCCCAACATTCCAAGACATCTCCCAACATCCACCCTTCTACAACCCCACCCCTCTGCTACTCAATTTTGGAACCAAATTTCCAGTAAATGGGAGTCAAAGACAGTGCCCCCAGTAACTTGTAGTCTTGCTTTAATGCAGCCCTTCTCAGGCCAGCACTTCCATATCTGCAGCCTTGTGCAAGGGCTCAGGGGACCGAGAGCCAGGGAGCCGGAAGCTGGGGGTGGGAAAGCAGACAGAAAAGAGTCAAGAGTCACAGTTTTGTTTATAAGTTTTAAGAAATAATTCAACAAACTTTGTTAAACAGATGTTTGAGGAGAGAAAAAAATGCTGTGAACAAATAAAAGTCCCCCCAACCAGGAGCTGGGAAACTCTGCTTTCATTCAAGAGCTCTTAACCAAAGGTTCATGAACTGGGATCTTTGGAGGAGATGAAAGTAGAAGCCATCGACACTCTCCCCCCTCCTTCCCTCCCCCTCCCCCACCCCGGGGCCTTCTCTTAGGGCACTAGGATGAGCCCCTCCTTCTTCCTTAGCCTGCATTCTCTCCTCCCAGGCCCACTGAGAATGGAACGTGGTCTCACAGCACCTCCACCACAACCCTAGAAATAATTACAGCCCTTTGGGGATATCTAGCTACTAATAACCAAGAAGGAAGTTATAAGTCTTAAGAATCCTATAGAAAGACTTAGAACTAACACACTGGAAAAGCAATGGTGCCAGGCCTTCTCCTTCTCAGTTTTGGGCCTGGCTCCTCTAACTGATGGCTTCCCAAATTTCCTCTTATTCCTGGGTGCAGGTGAGCCCTCCCCCACATTACCACTATGACCTTATTTTATTTTGTCCATTTAAAGAAGAGGTAATGTTGGGGAACAGGTGCTCATGTTCTCCACTTGTTTCAATCACCATGAATTTCTAGCCAATCTATCTCAAGTCCCTCTAATTTTGGTGTAATTTGATTTGTGCTCTATAGTTTAGGACACAGTCTGTATGTTGCTCCATGTAACCAAATCAGTAGAAAGTGGCCTGAGCCTAAACAGAGCAATGTTTTTGGAGAGGGCAACCACACAAAGGGAAGCTTGCCCCAGGACTGCTGCAGTGGCCAACCTGAATGCCAGGCCTCTATTCCCCCCCACTCCAACCCAGCCTCCATGGCTGCCAAAAGAATCCTCCCCTGCTCATTCACCCAGAACAGTGGTTGCTCCCCAGGACCCTGGACAGTGCTCCCCTTCATACTTCACTGCTTTGTCTACAAGACAGGTCCCCACAGCTTCTCCCTTCTCTTCCTGATACATGGCCCTCTCCCCAGCTCCCCATCTTCTCTCTCTCAATCACCAGTCCTCAATCTTCTTGGCCTCACTAAGCCTCGGCCACTGTCGAGAGCCATCTTGCCCTGGACACTCTCTCCTCTCCTAGGTCTCCCCATAACTGCAGGACTGATTCCTCCTCAATCCCTCTACTGGTTCTGCTCTGGAGCCCTTTCTGTAATTTCTCTGGGTGATCTCTCTATCTCCCCTGGCCTCAGTCACCATCTTTCTGCTGATGTTTCTCACATCTGCCTATCTGGCCCTCAAGCCTGGTGTCTCCAGGTGCCTACTGATGGCTCAGAAACATCTTACACTCATCATGGCCAAAACTGAGGTCTCCCCTCTTCGTTAGGTTCAAGATCTTGACGTAATCCTCAATTCCCCATTATCTCACCCCCGTTCCCCATAGCCAATCTGCTACCATGGCCCGTTCAATTTACCTTCATAACATCTCTCAAAAAAACCCCTCTCGCCTCTGACCCTGCCCCGACGCTGGTGCAGGCCCCCAATGCCTCAGGTGTAGATGACTCCAGAGCTGCTAGAAAACAGGGGTGGGGCCTGTCTGCCTCAAGTCTCTTCCCACCAAATCATCCTCCACTGTGTTGCCAAAGTGGCCTCTCTAAAGCACAGGTCTGAGCAAGTCACCCTCCTCACCCATTCAACAGAGTCTAGTGGCTCACTAGGGCCTCAAGAATCAAGTCTAAAATCCTGTATGACTTATAAAACCCTTCCTAACTTCTCCCCTGCCTGCATCTTTCCAGTCTTCTTCAGCCTTCTGCCCCTCCTTACACTCTGCAGTGCAGTGACACCAGCCTTCCTCCATTTCCCCAGACTTTGTGTCTTTCCACTGGCTCTCCCTCAGGCCTAAAATTCTTTCCCTCCTCATCTCCCGCCATCTTAAAGTCTCTTTGGTTTCCTCCAAGTCTCAGCTCAAATCCCACCTTCTGAAGAGCCTTTTGGGGTCCCCCCTCAATACTAGTACCTTCTCCTGAGATTAACATACATGCTACATGTGTATGCATATATATATATATATATATATATATATAAAATATGCAGACATGTCATATTCCTAGGTATGAGACAAGTATATCTCTTATATGTCACAGCTGTTTGCCCAGTCGTCCTCCCCATTAAAATGTGAGCCTCTGGAGGAATCATTTTCTTTCTCTGTTAGTTTAACGCTAAACAGAACGTCTGGTGACAACTCTACCCCCAAGTTGCTGAACTTGACCCTCTACTTCTGTGTCTCTGCATGTGTGCCCTCAGCCTGGAACAGATTTACTCCTTAGTGTCCCCCAAAGCTTGACCCAAGTGTACAGCCTTCACTCATCTCCCCAGCGGCTAACGCTCCTCTCCATCATTCGATAGTTAGTTACGTGTGCCTGCAATGTCCCAGGTGTTTTATTTCTATTTCCCTAAATACTGAGTGCCATTTCTGCCATATAGTAAATGAATGGTCAAAAGAAACTGCCTAAAACCACACAGGCTAAACCATCCTTTCCCCAACCTCCTTAACTTCGTTTCAGTCCCCTGGCCTCAAGGATTCCCTCAGCTAAAGACCTTCTGAAGGCAGTCAGAGGACTCTCCCTTCATCTTTCCTTTGGCCCTAATAATCCATTTCTATGTCACAGACGTCACCACCACCCCCAACTCTTCGAGAAAACTCTAAGCCCCACAATGGCAACAACTACTTCCTTTTTAAATGGATATACTTTTTCTCCAATTTCCACTACCCAGCTGGGGGACCAGTAAAGGCTTCAGTGGCCTGTGATTTCCTTCACCTGACTCTGACAGACTGCAATTCCTCCATGCCTCGGAGCCTGGCTTGAGCCTCTCCAAGCCTAGGCAGGCTGCCCGGCTGCATGGCACAAGTTTGTGCTCTGCCGCCCTCTCCATGCCACGAGGTCACTGAAAGTCCATGAAGTTAAATGCATGAAGCGCAGGAGAAGGTGCCTGGCCCAAGCAGGATCAGAGTCAGAAATGAAGACACCACGCAGCCAGGGCACCAGGCAGGACCGAGACCCAAGAGAAGTGTGTGGGGCAGGCACAGGGGGGCGAGAGAATGTGCAAAGGGCTGCGATCAGGCAGTAGGGCAGGATGAATGGCCTGGGCACAACCTGGGCAAGAAGGCCCAGAGTGAGGAAGTGAGAAAGGCTGCAGGAGAGCACGCAGGAGCTCATGGGGGCAGGTGTGGACTCCCGGGGCTGGAGTTACACACGTGCGTGCATCTGGCACCTGCAAGTGAGCAAGCATGTGTGCACACATGCACCAGAGGACACACACATGAACCTGTGCACACACGCGAACACACCTGCATGCACCAGCGTGGTCACACACACCCACCTGCGCACGTACACACCTGTGCACATACACACCCACCTGTGCACTCACACACCTGCGCACTCACACACCCACCAGCGCACATACACACCCACCTGCGCACTCACATACCTGCGCACTCACCTGCGCACGTACACACCTGCGCACATACACACCCACCTGCGCACTCACACACCTGCGCACTCACACACCCACCTGCGCACGTACACACCTGCGCACATACACACCCACCTGCGCACTCACACACCTGCGCGCACATACACACCCACCTGCGCACTCACACACCTGCGCGCACATACATAACCACCTGCGCACTCACACACCTGCGCACTCACACACCCACCTGCGCACTCACACACCTGCGTGCACATACACACCCACCTGCGCACTCACACACCTGCGCGCACATA
>CM053772.1:14866257-14883233 GCA_028658325.1 Potorous gilbertii
TGCGCACGTACACACCTGCGCACATACACACCCACCTGCGCACTCACACACCTGCGCACTCACACACTTGAGCGCACACCCACCCACCTGCGCACTCACACACCTGCGCACATACATAACCACCTGCGCCCTCACACACCTGCGCGCGCGCACACACCCACCAGCGCACTCACCCACCAGCGCGCGCACACCTGCGCACCCCTTTCCCCTCTCCCCACCCCCACAAGGGCACACGCCCGGAAGGAGCCCTCAGACGCCGGGAATCTTACCCGCGGCCTTTCCTGGGCTCGGAGCAGAGTCTCCGTCTTCGTCTCGGACGCGGAGGAGCCTCCGTGCAGCGAGCCCAACGCCGGCGGCCCCCATGACGGCCCCGGTCAGGAAGCCACCGAAAAAGCGCCGACCGCCACCCAGACGAGAGAACCCAGCAGCCATAGCTCCCGCCAGTCCGTAGTTATCGGCGCGCACGCGCAGGCCGGGACCGGGCCGGGAAACCGCGATTCCTCAGCTCACGCTGGCCCCGTCAATCAAGCGGCGCGCGTGCGTAGTGATCGACCTGGTCGCCAAATTGTATCGTCATCCTCCGCGCCCTCGCAAAAATACGTGCAAAGAAGGGGACCGGCCGTGAAGCCACCTCCTGGCGCATATCCGCCCTCAGTCTGCCAAGGAGCATGCGTGAGGCGCCGCGTTCCGCCGAAACCTCCCCGGCGGTAAAGCTCTTTTAGAAACGCTCACGCTTACGCAAAACAAGAAGACGGTGCCTTAGACAGCCAGCGGAGCCTTGCGGGAAGGCGCCGCCCTGGGCCTCATGGGAAATGCTGCAGGGAAGAGCGAGAGCGCATGCGTGGCCCCCGCAGCCTGTCCGCTCCGCTCTCCTGCGGCCCCTGCTGGCGCCAGAGAGAATGACAAGAGAAAACGCCACGCAGTTAGAGTAAAACTCGTCCCGTCGGTGCTGAGCTTCCCACGCGCCAGGCTTGGTGCCAGGCGCCGCTCACCCTAAATGCCACTGTCGTCATCTCCGTTGTACGGGGAAACTGAGGCACACAGAGCCGGGAAGGGCCGGAGACCCTGCTTCCGAGCAGGCCTGGAGCTCCCTCCCCTCCCCCCAGAGAGGAGCGAGCCGGGCCTGTGGACGGACGGACGGACGGACAGACGGGGGAGGGGTGGGGGGCCACCCTGAGAGTGCAGTCCCAGGCGGGCTTATTGTGTCACTACTGTCTACATATTACAGACATAAAGCCGAGCCCTGCAGCGCCCCGGCCCCCCAGTGTAGACCAGGCCTGGGCGACTCCTCTGCTGCTTCAGAAGCGCCCCCGGCCAGAGGAGAATGGGGGGGTCCGCCCCTGCCCGGGTGCCGTGCCCATCGTGGGGCTCCCCAGGCCCCGCCTTGATCCCTTGGCCCTTGGTGGGCCTTCAGCGGGAGGAGGATCTGTGGGCGCCACGTGTCTGACTCCCGAGGCCCCCCAGGTTGGGCACAAACGGCCGAGGGACCGAACTGGGGCCTCTCCCCTTCCCCTGCTTGCTCAGTGTGGGCACAGTGAGGAGTGGGCCCTGGCCGTGCCCCCCATGTCAGAGAGCCCTGGAGGGGGCCTCGTGTGGCTCCCTCCGATGTCTCTGGGAGCCCCAGCTGGGTAGGAGTCACCCATGAAGTAGTCTTGTGAGCAGGTTGGCTTGTGTCATGCCAACCATGTGGCTGGGCCCATCCCAGGGGTGCTCCTGGCAGCAGAGCTGAACGCTTGGGACTTGCTAAAGAAAGGACCCCAGGGTCCAGCGCCTTCTCCTGCCTGGCGATCCTCAGAATCTTCCTGAAAGAATTCAGATGACAGCCTTAACATTTCCTGGCATTTCCTGGCCGGTAGACTGTCCATGTTTCGCAGGCATGCACCAATGAGGTCTGCACAGCAGCTCCGTGGACCTTCAGTTTGGTGGCCAGGGTAATGCCTCTTCTCCCCCACACTTCCCTTTAGAGCCTCCCAAACACTGAGCTGGCTCTGGTAATGCAAACATCAACTTCATCATCAATGGGTATGTCCCTGGAAAAGATACTGACATGCTAGGTGAACTTATCCACAGCGATCAATATTTCTCCATTTGCTTCCAGATATGAATGGCGTGGTGCTGGCCGGGGAAAAACTGTGTTTTCTTAGTGTTCATTGTGAGGACAGAATGAGCACAAGTGGCCGAGAATTCATCCATGCTCATGCATTCAGCCTCAGGGGCCACACTGAGTTCACAATCATCTTCAAACAAAAAGTCATTCACCACCTTTCCCCTCCATTTTGATCTTGGCTTGTAGTCTTTTCAAGTTAAATAATCTACCTTCAGTGTGGTAGATGACTTCAATGCCATTTGCATTCTCCTTGAAGGCTTCTGACAATATCACTGAAAACATCGTGCGAAAAAGCATAGGAGCAAGCACACAGCCTTGTTCCACTCCATTGTGATGGGGAAAGCATAATTGCCATAATTTCCCACAAATCCTCATAACTAACAGTATCAAAAACCTTGGTCAAGTCAATAAATTGTGAACAGACCTCTTCTCTTGGCATTTCTTCTGGGGTCGTCAGGCCACAAACACCATGCCAACTGTTTCTCGGCCTTTTCTAAAGTCATACTGGCTCTAGGGTAGATAACCATCTTCTGGGTGAAGGATCAGTCAATTAAGAGAATCTCTGGCAAGAAAATAGTTTTCAATGTCTAAAAGAGAGACCTCTCTGTGATTGTCACAGGATGATCTATTTCCTTTTCATTGATAGAGCTAGACAATGGGGACGTCCTTGAACTCCGAAGGGATAACCTCTCTTGCCATATAAACTAGAAGATTTCAGTAGATTTCTGTGTGACTACTGAAACCCTAAGACTTAGAAATATCATCTGGAGTAGAGAAGTAGCACCAGGAGCTTTGCCACATGAGAGGAGCCCAATGATGTTCAAAACCTCTTCTTTAGCTGCAAGTTTCACTAGAAAAGGATTTACTTCAACCTGAGGTATACAGCCAATGGCCTCAGTCTTGGTTGATGACTGTCTGTTGTGTGTGTTTGTCCTTTGTTTTCAAAGAAGACCACAACATCAGAGAAATGATGACATGACTTGCACTTGAATTTGTTTTGAGTGAGGGAGGGCTGTGCAAGGTCACCAGCCTCACTTTGTCCTCCTGAGCCATCTGGATCTAGTGACCAGATATTCATCAGGATGAATGGAGATGGCCCAGGATGCAGTGGGAGCCCTCGGCCTTTTCACGAACTCAGTGAGAGGGAGTTAATGCCCATTGAGTAAATAGACTTCTTTAAGAAGAAGTCAGAGGAGGCAGAGCCAAGATGGCTGAGTGAGAGCAACAACTCACCTATGCTCTTGGACAAACTCCTTCAGATACCTCTCAAAGGAGAATCTGATCAAATTTTAGAGGTGCAGAATCCAGTGGGAAACAGACTGTGGCAGATTTAGAGCCCAGGACAGACTGGAAGGTCCATGGGAAGGATCTGTTCCACGGGGGTGGGGGGAGAGCCCACTGCACATAGCACAGTGTGGCTAGCTCAGCAGAATGGAAGGGCCCTCCCAACAACCCTGAGAGCAGTAGGCAGAACCAGCAGAGTGGCCCCCGAGGGTGGGAGACCAGCAGAGCTGAAGGAGTGGCAGTCACTGAGCACCAGATATCAGCACAGCAGCTCCTAAGACTTTCAGCCCACAGATTAAACATCAGTAAGTCACCTACTTGAACTTCCGAGAGCCAGGATGGCAGAGTGATCAGTAAATGCTCTCTCCTTCCCCCTTGATGACCTTGAAAGAACCATAAAATATTTCCCTAGAAAAATCCTGGATCAACGAGGCAAATAGTCTCATAACACCTGAGGCTAGGAAAATAGCTAAGGGGGATTCCTCCTACTTGGCAGAGGCAAACTGGAAAGACAGAGGACCCAGGGCAGAGAAAACTTGCACTAGGACTCAGGCAAGCCTCAGCACCAGGAAAGGAGCTCCAGGAGGGGTGGGAACTGGCTCTAGCATCTAGGCGTGCCTCAGCACTCCAGGGGAAATGGGAAGAGAATAGGGCAACTGGGATCACCATCCCCTGAGCTTGCCTTTACCTCAGTCCAACTGAGGAGCTCTCCTGTGACCAGACCTTCCCTCCCCCACACTTAACAAGCTAACTGATAGGGGAAACACAAAACAAAAACATGATCTTAGCTTTTTCTCACAAGTTGGCGCAACACCGTGTTCTGCAACTTCTAACTGAAAGAACCAGAAGCCACAACATCATGAATAAAAAAAAATCAAAATAAGCCTGAAAAAAACATAGAATCTTTCTATGGGGATAAGGACCAAAACACAAATACCAAAGAGGTCAGTACTGAGGCTGTACTTCATCTGAAACTTCAGAAGGGACTATGAACTCCTCGCATGCACAAACAACTCTCCTGGAACAGCTGAAGAAGGAAATAGAAGAAAAACTGGCCAATGATTTTAAAATTATAAAAAAAGAATTTCCACACTCAGAGAAAGAACTATGAAATGAATTCCATGTAGCAGATCATGTGTGTGTGTGTGTTATGTTTTGATTTGTTATATGATTTCTTCCATTTATTTTAGTTCGTCTACATAGCATAGTATTCAATAGAAAAGTATATATAGATCCTATATAGAACTGTATGCCATCTTGGGAAGGGAGGGGGTGGTAGAGGCTAGATGTGGTGGGGTAAAAATCTAAGTTTTATGGTAGTGATTGTAGAACATTAAAAAAAATAAAATTTTTTAAAAGTCAGAGAATGGCCCTTTTAATGAGCAAAAGAAAAAAAAATAAGCAAATCAAAGTGGGAGGGAAAGATAAACTGTTACTATTGATGATCAGTCTAAAGCAGCAATGAAGTGGAGCTCGGTCAGGGACCTATTGTTGTCCAAGCTATGGCTTTCAAGGTGCACTGGGTTGAAGATTTTGGGAACAACAAGGAAGGAAGGAAGGAAGGAAGGAGGGAGGGAGATATGGGTCCCCACTCAGGCAGCTTGGTCTACATACAGGTTGTGTTCATCCTTCATTTTCGAAGAAGACCATGACATCAGAGGACAGTCTGTTGAGAACACTATGGAAGTGTTCAGCCCATGTCTCCAGGATCATGTCTTTATCACTAATCAATGTGACTCCATCAGCACTGAGCAGTTGAGATATAGCATGTGTCTTTGATCCATAAATAGCCTTCAGGGCACCAAAGAAGTGCTTTAGATGGTCATTATCACCACAAAACTGTATTTCATTGGGCTTCTTACTGAACCGAGAATCCTGCATCTTTGGAAGCTTTGTTTGTTCTTTATTTTGGGTGGAGTTGACTGCTGCCTTCCTAGAGACACTTGAACTACCCTGCTGGTAAATCCTATGAAGTTCTTGTTTTTTATTTAGAAATGGAACTAACTGGAAACTAAATGATCTAACCCTAAAGAAAGAGTGGGTCAAACAAAAAATCATAGAAACAATCAATTTTATCATAAAAATGACAGTAATGAAGCAACATGTCAAAATTTATTGGATGCAGAAACTAGGGGAACGTGTACATGTCTAAATGCTTGCACCTGTCTATCTGCCCCTGATGCTTTGTCACTCGTCTGTTGCCATGACACTTCGGTATTTGGTTGTTTTTGTTGTTGTTTGTAAATAGTATTTTATTTTTTCCAATTATGTATAAAGATAGTTTTCAACATTTGAGTTCCAAATTTTTCTCCCTCCCCACTCCCCAAGACCACAAGCAATCTGATAAAGGTTATACATGTGCAATCATGTTAAACATATTTCCACATTAGTCACGTTGTGAAAGAAGAAACAGAACAAAAGGGGAAAACCATGAGAAAAAAAGTGAAAACTGTGTGCTTGGATCTGCATTCAGACTCCATAGTTCTTTCTCTGGATGTGGATAGATTTTCCAGCATAAGTCTTTTGGAATTGTCTTAGATTATGGCTTTGCTCAGAAGAGCTAAGTCTATCATAGTTGATCATTGCACAATGTTACTGTTACTGGGTACAGTGTTCTCCTGGTTCAATTTATTTCATTCAAAATCAGTTCACATAAGTCTTTCCAGGTTTTTCTGAAATCTGCCTGCTCATAGTTTCTCATGACACCACAGTATTCCTTTACATTCATATACCACAACTTGTTCAGTCATTCCCCAATTAATGAACATTTCCTTGATTTCCAATTTTTTGCCACCACAAAAGGAGCTGCTATAAATATTTTTGTATATGTTGTTCCTTTTCCGTTATTTATCAACTTTGAAATACATATCTAGTAGTGGTATTGCTGGATCAAAGAGTATGCACAGTTTGATTACCCTTTGGGCATAGTTCCAAATTGTTCTCCAGAATGATTGGATCAGTTCACAACTCTACCAACAATACATGAGGGTCCCAATTTTCCCACATCTTCTCCACCCTTTATCATTTTCCTTTCTGTCACATTAGCCAATCGGATAAGTGTGAAATGGTACCTCAGAGTTGCTTTAATTTATGTTTCTGTAAATAGCAGTGATTTAGAGCATTTTTTTCATATGACTATAGATAGCTTTAATTTCTTCATCTGAAAATTACCTGTTCATATCCTTTGACCATTTATCAATTGGGGAATGACCTGTATCATTATAAACTTGACCCAGTTCTCCGTATGTTTGAGAAAGGAAGCCTTTATCAGAAACACTAACTGTAAGAATTGTTTCCCAGCTTTCTGCTTTCTTTCTAATCGTGGTTTCACCGACTTTGTGCAAAACCTTTTTAATATAATATAATCTAAATCATCCATTTTATTATGGTTGCTTGTTTTCTTTTCCATAATGTTCTCTGTCTCTTCTGTGGTCATAAATTCTTTCCTTCTTCATAGATCTGACAGTAAACTTTTCCTTACTCTCCTAATTTGCTTATGGTATCACCCTTTATCATATACCCATTTTGACCTTATCTTGGTATACAGAGTGAGAGATTGGTCTATGCATAGTTTCTGCCATACTCTTTTCTAGTTTTCCCAGAATTTTTTGTCAAATAGTAAGTTTTTATCCCAGAAACTGGGATCTTTGGGTTTATCAAATAGTAGATTACTATAATCATTTACTACCGAGTCTTGCATTCCAAGACTCTAAGGTAGGTAAAAAATGGTAAAATAGTATGCATGATGTCTTTTGACTTGAGAGTAAATTGAATTTCAGTGAGGCAGTTGCCCAAAGTTGTTGGCCTCTCTCTCTTTCAGTCATTGGAATCAGATGACTGACCATGGCTCAGGATGCAATGGATGACCTTGGTGTCTTCCATGTTTGACCAAGCTCTAAGCACTCCATGGCCCCTGCTTCAAACGCCTTCATGGCCCTGAAAAGTGTTCGGGAGCCCCTACACCAAAGGTTCCAGTCTTTCCTGATATCCATATACCTGTGGTCATACAGTAAGTCAGAGGTAGGCCTTCCTAACTCCATAGAGAGAGGTGGCTATGGCTCAAGATGTTATTGGCTAAACAGGGAACCAAAGCAGCTGATCCCTCAGGGTCCAGTGCAATTTCTCTACCCCACCCCTTCTTCCGAGCTGTGGGGAAAAGGAAGGTTGTTGCAATGTACCTTTTCTCAGTAACACTGAGTCTCAATTCACGTGAGCTCCTGAGTCTCCTGCTGGGGATTGCTAACATTCTACTGATAGAATAGGATCCATGCACAGAAAGATAGTACATATAGGCTACAATGGGAACAGGAGACAAGCCAAGAGGAACTATTTGAGGAAGGAGAGCACCTTACCAAAAAGTGGCCAGTGAAGCTTCCCACAGAAGGATCTTGAAGGAAAAGAAGGATTTCAACTGGGGGAGATGAACAGAAATGGGGGTTGGCTTATGGGGGAAAATGCCACATCAAGATCAGATAATTAATCCAGGTTACCTGGAATGAGCATTTGAAAGGAAGTAGAGTGAAATACGGTTAAGAAAGATGGCTTGGAGCCTAACTGGGAGAGCTTTAAATACCACAGTGAACAGTGTCTGTTTGTAGGAAGCTGTTGGAAGGATTTAGTGGAACTAAAATATGTCTCTCTAACTTCTAATTGGATCCTAGTCACCAATTAATTCTGTTAACTCCTCCATTAGCTAAATTTTGCCTACTACTACATGTACCTACTCTAGCTTCTGACCTCCTGGCTCCCTAATTTGTTGTGCAATGTTGCCTTCTATTTAGGTAGAAACTGCATGCCCCTATTACTCAGTTCGCAGGCTAAGCCTCCATTCAGTTGCCCTTTTGATTCACCCACACTATTATAAACAAATTCTTCTATGTTAGGAGAAAAAAACCCGTGATCATCTATCAGAACCTAGTTTAGACCTGAAGCGGCCGTGTTGTTAGAAAACATCTGGTAGCCAGTGCTCCCCTCCTTTCACATCTAGGTCACTGTCCTCCCACTGCCCCTCAACAACAGTTCCCCTTTCAAATTCATGTAACTTCCAATGGGACAGCCTCAACAATTTGCCCTCAGCCCTGCCTCTTCATTACCTGCACCCAACTTTTAACTATCATCTCTCTGCAGATGACTCCTGAGTCTCTGGCTCTGGCATTGTCTGTCTCTATCTGTTTCTGTCTGTCCCTCTGTCTTTCTGTCTCTCTCTCTCTCTCTCTCTCTCTCTCTCTCTCTCTCTCTCTCTCTCTTCATTCCAGTCCAGACTTCCATATCTTAGGATGTCGTAGTGATATCTCAAATGCAGCAACATGTCTAGAACTGAATTCATTACATGTTCCTGCAATCTTATCCCTCTATCACGTTCCTCTCATTTTGTTTTTTTGAGGGCATTGTCCACCTTCCAGTCACGGAGGTTCGTCATCATAGTGTCATCCTTGATTCCTCAGTCAGACCCATCCCACTGATCTGGTTGGTGGCCAAATCTTCCCCTCCCATCCATCTCTTGCTCTCTACTCCCACAGCCACCATCTCTACTGCAGGCCCCCACCACCTTTTGCCCAAGTGATTACAATAGCCTCCTGATTGGTCTTCCTGTCTCAAGTCTCAGCCCTGCTCCAAGACATCATCCCAACATCTGCCAAGGTGGTTTTCCTGAAGTTCACATCTGGCCCTATCACAGCCCTCCCCTAACTCAAGGGGCTCCCTTTACATCAGGGGCTCTTAACCAGGGGTGGATGAAATTGTTTGTTTTAATGTTTTGACAACTATATTTCAAAGCAGTTTTTTTCTTTTGCAAATCTATGTATTTTATTTTATGAATATCAAAACATGATTCTGAGAAAGGGCCCAAAGACTTCACTAGACATCTAAATAAGGGATACAAGACAAAAAACTTTTAAAAATCCTGGCTTTACAGTAAAATATAAATCTCTTTGTGTGACATTTAAAGCCTTTCATGACCAGGTCTCTTCATACATTTGCAACTGAATCTATTCCTGCCCTCCTCACACTCTGTGGTCTAGCCAAATTGGTCTCCTTACTGTTATTTATGCACACCTCTCCATCCCCCATCTCTGGACCTTTGCAGTGGCTGTGCCTCATGACTGGAAGGCACTCCCTCCTCACTCCCAACTCTTAGAATTTCCTTCCAAATTCAGCTCAAACACCACTTTCAACATTCTCCCCATCTGTTTGTGCCTTCCTCCTCATAATCACCTTCTATCTATTTTATAAGCACCATATACGTATGTGTATGCATGTGCCCAAATTGTATCACACGGTTTCTGGATTATAGTCTCCTTGAGGGCAGTCTGGCCTTTTCATCTTTGCCTTGTATCCCCAGTGTCTAGCAGACTGCCTGGTATACAGCAGATACTTAATAAATGCTTGCTGATTGATATCATCCTCTAAGGAACCAGATGGCTGTGTCTAAATGTGCTGTGTCCAATATAGGCAGCACAGGCAGTGCTGGAAAAGGTCCCCAGCTGAAGGTGGAATGCATGGAAGTCAGCATTGCCCCAAATCCCCACACTTGAAAGAGCAGCTGCATGATCCGAATAAGAAAGATGGCCTTTGCCATGAGCTTATCCCTGTATTAAATGCCAGCATTCTTGGATGCCTGGCCTCACCCCTTTGGGTATCAAGACTTCCAGATTGCTGACTCATGCATTGCCATGCCTTGGGTCTGCCTGGCAATGTTCCCAATAGCCCTTCAGGCGGTTTGTGCAGACCTTAGGTGGGGTGGGGGGAGAAGAGGCCACCTCTGGTCTTTGTTAGCGAGATTTTCTGTATCTCGGTAATTTCCATCCATGTTTCTGGTTCTGCCCACTGCGAATCGGGCAGCGTGTGATGCTGTAGATGGACATCTTAAGTTCAGATCCTGCCTCAGACACATGCCAATCTGTGTGACTCTGGGCAGTTAATCTCTCTCAGTCTCAGTTTCCTTATTTGTAAAATAATATATATGTAATATATATTGCGATAATGTATATACTCTAATAATAACCTGTAGAGTATGGATCAAATGAGACAATGTATACAAAAGACTTTACCAGGTGAAAGCATTATGTAAATGCTTGCTATTATTATTAAATCTAAACCCACCCCCACAGCCCTTTAAATATTTGAAGACAGCCCTCAGGTTCCCTGCCCCTCTCCCCAGTCTCCCTCTCCTCCCTTCCCCCATCCTCCTGCCCGCCCCACCCAGCCACTTCTCTGCTCTTTCCACAGGGTGGACTCAAGGCCTTCACCAGCTGAGTCGCCTTTGTGTGGATGTGTTCTGGTTACCTAACAATAAAAACCACTGCTCAGCCTGAAAGGGGCTAGGACGATCTCTCTTTCCTTTAAGGGGCCCCTCTGCTTTGGATCCACACCCACACAGAGCAGAACAGGTTCAGTCTGGGGGACCCCTGGCCAGGAATGAGAAGGGTGAGGCCCCCTTATATCACACTCCTCAGTTCAGTGGCACAATTTATCTGAAGCTTAAGTTTTGAATTCAGGTTGAAGGTCTCCCCAAAAGGTAGGGTAGAAAAGATCTCCATGTCCAAAACGAATCAAGTATGGGACCCATCCATCCCACCTGAGCTGAATGGAGACAGCCTTGAACCCTGTGGGTGAGAGCCAGAAGCAACCAGGAAGAATATTTATTCCCCGCCTTGTGACCTAGCACTAAGCACCTACTCCATATCTCCCAGTCTTCTTGACAGGAATAGTATGAGAAGCTTTATGAATATCTTCCCTCAAATCTGTGTCAACTTTCTCCACAGCACTTCCATTACTTACTAGTTCAGTAATTCTGTCGGAAAGAAGATTCGACTGGCCTCACCTATTCTTGATGAATCTAGGATGCCTTTTCATAATCACTGCTTTCCTTTCTAGATGTCTGCCAGCCAAGAATTTAAGACAAGTTTTCAGATTATGTTGTCTTCCCTTCAGAAAAGTCCGGACAATTGCCCTCCCCTGGTCTGTGATGCCTCCCCTGGTGCCAGTGCTCATTCCACTATCAGCAATCACATCTTCCAGCTTTTTTTACGCATAAATGATATGGTTCATGTGCTTTGTAAACCACCAGTTCTCTATGTTGACTGTGGCTATTATCTTCAGTCACACTCCTTCTCCTTGGGCTCTGTCCCCTTTGCCTAAAAATAGGCTCAAGTATCCCATCTCTAAACATCTCACCTTTGATCTTTCTCCCCTCCCCCCAAGCTGTGTTGCTAGCTGTCTCCTTTCTGTCACTGCAGAGCTTTGCAGAAGCTCTGTCTCCACTTCTAAGTGACCTACCCATTTCTCATCCCCTTACTCCTGCAATGTGACTTCTGCCCCTTCTACTCCACCACAACATGCCTCAAAGGTCATCAGTGATCTCTTAATGCCAAATCCAAAGGCCATTTACCCTCTGTGTCAATCAGGAAGCATTTATTTGACACTTACAGTGTGTGAGGCACCATGCTAAGCTCTTGTGATACAAAGGAAGGCAAATCTATGCCCTGATGAAGCAGGCACTGTAATGGGGGAGTCACAGGCAGATAGCTATGTGCATACAAGTAAATAGAAAGTCATCTTAGAGGAAGGCAGTGGTGGAGGGCAGAAGGGAGGAAAGCCAGGAAAGACTTCCTCCAGAACTTGGATTTCAGCTGATTCTTGAAGGAAGCCAAGCAGTCAAGGCAAAGCAGGAAAGGAGCCCAGGTTTAGGAGAGAGCCTTTAAAAAGGCAGGCTTGGGAGACCAGTGTTGGGTTTTAGGGACCAGGAGGCAGGAGCTGCTGAAGCAGAAATCACATAGATAGGCCTAACTGATCTGCATTCTTTATTAAGCCTTCTAGATCTAATTAGTTGCTTTGGGGAGCAGGCTTTCAGAGGACTACGCAGTTAAAATTTCTCCTTCTTCCAGAAACACAGGACTGCGTCTTTCCACTAAGGCTCAATCCCCCTTCCTCCCTCCCCATGACTGCGGCAAGCATCTTTCTTCCCTCCTCCCCCGCCCCCAGTGGCACTCCAAGATGTCTCTCGGCTCTGGTTGTTTATCCTTCTCATATTACTGGAATAGCCTTGCACATGCCCAGTGCATGCTTTGGTGAGCCAGCTCTGCTGTTGCCCTGGTTACGGTCTTATAGCATTTGTTCATCATCCCAGGGTTATGTTGACCAGTTCCCAGCAGTGGGCTCTTGCCCCCCCACCAAAGCAGCCGTTAGGAGGCTTTACGGGTAGAGACAAAGGAACACAGGTTCTGCAGTCAAAGAACCTGGGCTAGAATCTTGTGTGCAATTAGCCAAGTCATTCAAATGCCTGCTCCTTGGTTTCCACATTTTAAAAATGAGGATGCACTAAATCATTCCTAAGGTCCCTTCAAGCTCTATAGCTAGTGTGACAATTAAAAAGGTTCAAGAGATACCATTTCTGGGTTATTTAATCATTTTATTAATAATGCCAGCACTTTGATAAAAGGATAGTCATTTGACTATCTCTCTCTCCCTTAGACCAAAGACAGTCATGGTGTCAGGCTCACAGTTTCTATGTGCTTTTGGAAGAAGTGTTCCTGAGGGACAAACAAGTTCCTGAGGGGGTGGCAATCAATTATGATCAATTATATCAATTATATTAACAATTAATAGGACTTGCAAAGAGAAGTGAGCTCACTGTGATGAGGGGCTGGGAGTGACATCATGTCACTCTTGGACAGAGATTATCTATATACGCAGACAGCAGACAGCATCAGACTGGAACGGTCTAGACAAAGAATCAAGCCTGAGCTGACTGAAAGGAATAGAAATACCCAGAATGAGGAAAATGTTTTAAAAAACCAAATAAACTTGTGTCTCCCCAGTTTTAATAATTAGCTATTAATATGAGAGAGGAATGATTGTGTCTTTCACTAGGATCCTATGGAATACCTTTATTAGCTTGGGGATGTGTGTATTTAGTCATTTTTCAGTTGCGTCTGACTCCTTGTGACCCTATTTGAGGTTTTCTTGGCAAAAATACTGCAGTGATTTAACATTTTCCTTCTCCAGCTCATCTTACAGAGGAGGAAACTAAGGCAAACAGATTTAAGTGACTTGGGCAGGATCACACAGCTAGGAAGTGTCTGACGCAAGATTTGAACTCAGGTCTTCCTGATTCCAGGTCAGGTGCTCTTTCCACTGTGCCACCCAGTCGTCCCAATGAATCATTAATTCCCTGCATGATGCCATGCTGAAATTCAGTTCCCAAGTGGGTCCCAAATCTCAGTAGCTCAACTCCCAGGGTGTATGGGTGTTGACGAAGGACTAACCCCTGTGGTGTGAGTGCTGCTCATCCACCTCTGGTTACCACCTGTTACCCAACTCTCACCTGTGACTCCAGCATGTACAGCAGCCACATTCTTGTAGAACCATCTTAGCAGAGGGGCTAAACCAGGTTAAGGGTAAGTGGAAGGCCTCAAACTCATTGGTGAGTTAGGGAGATGTCTACCCCAACATGTGGAAACTTTCCCTGACAGCAGGGCAGAAGAGGGTCATTTGTTCCAATGACCATGAAAGTGGCTGAAGTAGGCTGTGTGGAGCACTGAGAACTTGGCTAGACGCTGAAAACACCAAGGTCATCCATTGCATCTCAAGCCATCACCAATGATCTTGACTTTGGCCTTGCCACTGGACTCTGATGACTCTGGAGGAGAGACTGAGGCTGACAACTTTGTGGAACTCTGTCTCTCTTAAATCAGATGGATGCTCGAGTCAAAAGGCATCACCCATACCACTTTACCCACTTCACAGTCCTATGACAACGGGCAAGTGATAAATAGCAGATACAGAGGCACTGAGAGCTGTAGTCACACAACCTTGCACACAGGGGCCCCAGGCCATAGACTTATCTTCTCCTTGAACTGAAGCAGCAGTGGGATTTGGCAGCCCCCAGGTATCGGAGCAGCCTTTTAAGGACTGCACTGCTCACCTCCTGGTGTAAGGAAGGGGCTAGAAAGATGCCCTAAAAATACTCTGCTTCACCAAAACTAATCCTGACCTGCTTACCACAGCAGTCAGGGATACTACTCTACAGTTGAAATGCACTCAAAAAAATGTATAAAAACTTTTGGGAAGATGATTCCACTCACCATTGGCACATGGAATGTGCACACACTTATGGACAACATGAAATCCGTCGACCTAAAAGACAAACAGCTCTCATTGTTAGAAAACTCAACAGGTACTATATTCAAATAGCAGCCCTGAGTAAAACAAGACTGGAGATGAAAGCCAGCTTACTTAAGTCCACCATGATGAACCCTTATGAAGTCAAATGAAAATTTTATGAAGACCTGGAGACCCTCATCATCAATGTGCCAAAAAAGGACAAGCTCATATTTCTGGGTGACCTTAATGCCAGAGTAGGCATTGGCAGAGACTATCACACATGGCAGGGAGTCCTTGGTAGGAATGTAGTCAGAAACTGAAACAGCAATGGTCACTTACTCCTGAAGACTTCTCGTCATCAACACTGTCTTCTCTTTACCTAAAGGCAATTTATAAATAAATTACTTCATGGATGCACCCTAGCAGCAAACATTAGCATTTAAATAAATGATATCATTGAAAGGAGAAGAGACAGACAAGATGTGAGAGTGATGAAGCAGTTGTGTGGCATAGAGTGTTGGACTGATCATAGACTTATCCTCTCCAAATTAAGCATTCTCATTCAGCAAAAGAAGAGACTCCAAGGCATGATGACCACCAGAAGACTTAATGTCAACCAGTTAAAGTGCTTCTTGGAGGGAAAGCTGAGTCAAGAGATACTTAGCAGAGGAGCAGAAAAGAAGTGGGTAGCTTTCAGTGTTGGTGTATAGTACTATATTTACTCATATGAGCTAGAACACTTGCAAACATCAAGATTGGTTTGATGAAAATGATGGGGAAATTCAGAGGAGGCTAAATGAAAACCAAGAACTCCACAGGATTTACCAGCAGGGTGGTTCATCTGTCTCTAGGAAGGTAGCAGTTAACTCCACCAAAAGTAAAGAACAAACAAAGCTTCAAAAGATGCAGGATTCTTGGTTCAGTAAGAAGGCAGATGAAATTCAGTTTTGGGATGATAATAACCATCTAAAGCACTTCTATGGTGCCCTGAAAGCTATTTATGAGTCAAAGATACATGCTATATCTCAACTGCTCAGTACTGATGGAGCCACATTGATTAGTGATAAAGACATGATCCTGGAGACATGGGCTGAACACTTCCATAGTGTTCTCAACAGACTGTCATCAACCAATGCTGAAGCCATTGACCATTTACCTCAGGTTGAAAACAATCCTTTTCTAGTCAAACTTGCAGCTGAAGAAGAGGTTTTGAATATCATTGGGCTCCTCTCATGTGGCAAAACTTCTGCTGCTGGTTCTATTCCAGATGATATTTCTAAGTCATAGGATTCAGTGCTTAAACAAAAGCTTGCTGAAATCTTCTGGTTTATACATCAAGAGGAGGTTATTCCCCCAAAGTTCAAGGATGTTCCCATTGTCTACCTCTATCAGTGAAAAGGAAATAGATCATCCTGTGACAATCATAGGGAAGTCTCTTTCTTAGACACTGAAAACTATATTCTTGCCAGAGATCTTCTTAATTGGCTGATCCTTCACCCAGAAGATGGTTATCTACCTAAAGCCACTGTGACTTCAGAAAAGGCTGAGGAACAGTTGGCATAGTGTTTGTTGCTTGACAATTCCAGGAGAAATGTCAAGAGAACAGATCCGTACACAATGTGTGTTGACCAGACCAAACCCTTTGATACTGTTAATCATGAGGGTTTATGGGAAATTATAGCAACATTTGATTGCCCGGAGAAGTCCATCAGTATAGTACATCAGTTCCATGATGGCATGCTTCCATGGGTTTGGGACAATGGATGAACTTTCCCAGCCACAATGGAATTAAACAAGGCTGTGTGCTTGCTCCCATACTTTTTAGCATGATGCTTTTTGTGATATTGTCAGAAGTCTTCAAGGAAGATGAATATGGCATCAAGGTCAGCTACCATACTAATGGCAAATTATTTAACTTGAAAAGGCTACAAGTCAAGATTAAAATCAAGGTAGAGTTGATACATGATTTTTTGTGTGTAGATGATTGAGTACTCAATGCAGTCTCTGAGGTTGAGATGCAAAAGGAATATAGATTGATTCTCTAGCACTTGTGCTAATTTTGGCTTGACAAATAATATTTAAAAAAACCCACCCTTTGACCCAGCAATATCGCTACTAGGACTGTATCCCAAAGAGATTATAAAAATGGGAAAGGGTCCCACATGTACAAAAATATTTATAACAGCACTCTTTGTGGTAGCCAAGAACTGGAAATCAAGGAGATGCCCATCAATTGGGAAATGGCTTAATAAATTATGGTATATGAATGTGATGGAGTACTATTGCTCCATAAGAAATGATGAACAAGAAGACTTCAGGGAGGACTGGAAGGACTTATATGATCTAATGCTGAGTGAAAGGAGCAGAACCAGGAGAACTTTGTGCACAGCAAACCACAATGTGCGAGAAACTTTTCTGGTAGACTTGGAACTTCGTAATAACACAAGAACTTACTGAAAAAAAAATCCCAATGATGGTTTTC
>CM053772.1:14883733-14912561 GCA_028658325.1 Potorous gilbertii
CATGGAAAACAATAACTGTAACTATTGAAACTTTTTTCAGTATCTGGATAGTTGGTGGGATTACACACACACACACACACACACACACACACACACACACACACGCACACACACACGCAGAGACAGAGAGCACAGGGTGAATTGAATAGGATGGGATCATATCTTAAAAAAATGAAATTAAGCAATGAGAGAGAAATATATTGGGAGGAGAAAGGGAGAAATGGAATGGGGCAAATTATCTCTCATAAAATAGGCAAGTAAAAGACTTTTCAGTGGAGGGAAAAAGGGGAGGTGAGAGAAAAAACATGGAGCTTACTCTCATCACTTTCAACTAAAGGAAGGCATAAAATGCACACTCATTTTGGTATGAAAACCTATCTTACAATACAAGATAGTAGGGGAGAAGGGGATAAGCAGGGTGAGGGGGTAAGATCAAAAGAGAAAATAGAAGCAATATGGGGCAGGATAGGATTGAGGGAAATATAGTTAGTCTTACACAACATGACTATTATGGAAGTCATTTGCAAAACTACAGAGATATGGCCTATATTGTATTACTTGCCTTCCCAAAGGGAATGGGTGGGGAGGGAGGGATGAAAAGAAGTTGGAACTCAAAGTTTTAGGAACAACTGTTGAGTACTGCTCTTGCAACTAGGAAATAAGAAATACAGGTAATGGGCCGTAGAAAGTTATCTTGTCCTACAGGGCAAAAGAGAAAATGGGGACAAGGGAAGGGAGGAATGTTAGAAGAGAGGGCAGATTGTTGATAGCAGCAATTAGAATGCTTGGCATGTTGCAGTGGGGTGAGGGGAGAAATGGGGAGAAAATTTGGAACCCAAAATTTTGTGGAAATGTATGTTGAAAACTTAAATAAATAAATTTTTTTAAAAAAAGACTAGAGCTGAATAGAAAATTTGACTTTCAAATACAAGAATCAAGAGAAATATGAAAAGGCAAATAGGAAAGAAGAATCTTAAGGAACTCATTAAAGTTGAACTGTTACATTCATACATGGAAAGATATTATTTGTAACTCATGAGACTTTTTTCAGTATTAGAGTAGTTAAAGGGAATATATATATATTTAAATAGGTATGGTTATGTATGTATGTGTATATTATATGT
Source organism: Potorous gilbertii (assembly GCA_028658325.1). Lineage (NCBI taxonomy): Eukaryota > Metazoa > Chordata > Mammalia > Diprotodontia > Potoroidae > Potorous > Potorous gilbertii. The sequence continues at coordinate 14,884,858 of CM053772.1, forward strand.
GTACATATGTATATATACATGGGTGTATCTATATGTGTATACACACACACACTCGCACATACACACACACAGAGGGCAAAGGGTAAGCTGAATATGAAGGGAGAATACCTAAAAATATAAAATATTTTTATTTATAAAATTTATATTTATAAAATATAAAATTTACTGTTCAATGGAATATACTAGGAGTAAGAGAAAGGTATTATGTAGCAAAAAATCTCACATAAAAGATGGAAGAAAGAGGTTTTGCAATGTAAGGGAAGAGGGGGGCGATGAAAGGAAATAATTGATCCTTATTCTCATGGAATTCAGTTTAAGGAGGGAATAGTACACACTCAACTGGATATGGAAACCTATTCTACCCTGCAAGAAGGCAAGGGGATAGGAGACGGGAGATAATAGAAGGCATAGCAAATTGGGGAAAGGGATAATCAGAAACAAACACTATTGTGAGAGGATAGGTCAAGGGAGAGAATGGAATAAATTAAGGGCGGGACAGGACACAGGGAAACGTGGTTAGTCTTTTACGATATAAGTATTATGGAAGTGCTTTGCATTATTACACATATATGACCTATATTGAATTGCTTGTTTTTTCTCATTGAGGGTGATCGGAGAGGGAGGGAGAGAATATGGAACTAAAAGCTTTAAGAATGAATGTTAAAAATTGTTTTAGCATGCAACTGCAAATTAAACTATACAGGCAATGGAGTATAGAAATCTATTTTTCCCTACAGGAAAATAGAGGGGAAAGGGGATGGAAGGAGTGTGGATAATAGAAGGGAGGATAGAGTGGAGGAAGAGGTGAATGGAGTGAATACTCTCCTGGGGTGGGAGGTAGGGAAAGATGGGGAGAAAATGTTGAATTCACATTTTTGTGGAAGTGAATGTTAAGAACTGAAAATAAATAAATTATATATTTTTTAAAAGTATGCTTCAATCTGCATTCAGACTCTATCAGTTCTTTCTCTGAAGGCGGACAGCATTTTTTATCATGATTCCCTTGCAATTGTCTTGGATCATTGGGTGATTGCATTGCTGGGAATAGCTAAGTCATTCACAGTTGATCATCATACAATATTACTGTTACTGTATACAGTATTCACCTGATTCTGTTTATTTTACTTGGCATCAGTTCGTTCAACTCTTTCCAGGATTTTCTGAAATCATCCTGCTTGTCATTTCTTTTTTTTTAAATTTAATTTATTTATTTTCAGTTTTCAGCAATTACTTCCATAGATCTTAAATTTTCTATCCCTCCCTCTTTCTTACTTCCCTCTCTCCTCCCTCCCCAAGATGGCATTCAATCTTACATGGACTCTACACATACATTCTTATTAAACATATTTTCACATTAATCATGTTGCATAGAAGAATTAAAATGAACGAGAGAAACCAGGAGAAAAAAACACAACATAACATAAGAGAAAAAAGTCTACTTCATTCTGCGTTCCAGTTCCATAGTTCTTTCTCTGGATGTGGATGGCATTTTGCCTCAATAGTGCTTTGGGGATGTTTTAGATCCTTGCATCACTGTGAAGGACTTAGTCTATCAGAAATAGTCTTTGGACACTGTGGCTGTTACTGTGTATAATGTTCTCCTGGTTCTGCTCCTTTCACTCAGCATCAGTTCATATAAGTCTTTCCAAGTTTTTCTGAAGTCTACCTATTCATCATTTCTTATATGGCACAATAGTATTCCTTCACATTCATATACCACAACTTGTTCAGCCATTCCCCAATTAATGGGCAGCATCTCGATTTCCACTTCTTGGCCACCACAAAGAGAGCTGTTATAAATATTTTTGTACATGTGGGACCTATTCCCATTTTTATGATGTCTTTGTGATACAGTCCTAGAAGTGATATTGCTGGGTCAAAGGGTATGTACATTTTTGCAGTCCTTTGGGCATAGTTCCAAATTGCTCTCCAGAAATGGTTGGATCAATTCACAGCTCCACCAACAATGAATTAGTATTCCAACTTTCCCACATCTTCTCCAGTATTTATCATCTTCCTGTTTTGTCATGTTAGCCAGTCTGGTAGATGTGATGTGGTACCTCAAGTTGTTTTGATTTACATCTCTAATCAATAGTGATTTAGAGAATTTTTTCATATAACTATAGATATCTTTAATTTCTTCCTCTGAAAACTGCCTGTTCATATCCTTTGACCATTTATCAATTGAGGAATGACTCGTATTCTTATAAATTTTACTCAGTTCTCTATATATTTAGAAATGAAGCCTTTAGGGGCAGAAGCAATATGGCAGAGTAACAGCGGACTTTCTACATCGCTCCTGCCAAGCCTGGCCAAAAACCTGTAAAAAATGACTCTTTTATAATACAATTTGAGATGTGGTAGAGCTAGGCCACCTTCCCTAGCATTTCTTTTCATTAGTTCCCTTGACATTCTGGACCTTATCTGGACCTTTTGTTCTTCCAGATGAATTTTGATATTATTTTTTCTAGCTCTACAAAATAATTATCTGATAGTTTGATTGGTATGGCAGTGAATAAGTAAATTAATTTAGGTAGAATTGTCATTTTTATTATATTGGCTTGGTCACCCATGAGCACCTGATGTTCTTCCACTTACTTAGATCTGACTTTATTTGTGTAAAAAGTGTTTTGTAGTAGCGTTCATATAGTCCCTGGGTTTGTTTTGGCAGGTAGACTCCCAAATATTTTATAGTGTCTACTGTAGCTTTAAATGGAATTTCTCTTTCTATCTCTTGCCTTTGGGCTTTGTTAGTAATATATAGAAATACAGAAGATTTGTGTGGGTTTATTCTGTAACCTGCAACTTTGCCAAAGTTGTATATTATTTCAACAGGTTTTTCACTTGATTTTTGGGATTCTCTAGGTATATCATCATGTCATCTGCAAGGAGTGATAACTTAGTTTTTTCTTTGCCTATTCTAATTCCTTAAATTTCTTTTTCTTCTCTTATTGCTACAGCAAACATTTCTAGTACCATAGTGAATAACAGTGGTGGTAATGGACCTTCTTGTTTCACCCCTGATCTTATTGGAAATGCGTCTAGCTTATCTCCATTGCTTCTAATGTTTGCTGAAGGTTTTAGGTAGATACTGCTTATTATTTTATGGAAAGTTCCATTTATTCCTATATTCTCCAGTGTTTTCAGTAGGAATGGGTGTTGTATTTTGCTGAAAGCTTTTTCTGCATCTATTGAGATAATCATGTGGTTTCTGTTAGTTTTGTTGTTGATATGATCAATAATGTTAAGTTTTCCAAATATTGAACCATCACTGCATTCCTGATCATAATCATTGAACCAGTCCTACCTGATCATAATATATTGTTCTCATGATTAGTTGCTGTGTTCTTTTTGCTAAAATCTTATTTAAAATTTTAGCATCTATATTCATTAGAGAATTGGTCTATAATTTTCTTTCTCCATTTTGGCTCTTCCTGGTTTAGGCATCAAAACCATATTTGTATCATAAAAAGAATTTAGGTAGACTCCTTTTTCCCCATTTTTCCCAAATAGTCTATGTAGTATTGGAATTAACTGTTCTTTAAATGTTTAATAGAATCAAATCTGGCCCTGGAGATTTTTTCCTAGGGAGTTCATTGATGACTTGTTCAATTTCTTTTTCTCATATGGGATTATTTAAGTATTCAACTTCCTCTTCTTTTTTCTGGGCAATTTGTATCTTTTAAAATAATAATCCATCTCATTTAGATTGTTGAATTTATGGGCACACAGTTGGGTAAAGTAATTTCTTATTATTGTTTTAATTTCCTCCTCATTGGAGGTGATTTCACCCTTTTCATTTTTGATGTTGGTAATTTGGTTTTATTCTTTCTTTATTTTAATCAAATTGACCAAAGGTTTATCAGTTTTATTGGTTTTGTCACAAAACCACTTGGTACTGGCTAAGAAACAGAAGGGTAGATCAGTGGTACCCAAGACATGGTAGTCAATGTGATCTACTGTTTGATAAACCCACGGACCCCAGCTCCTGGTATAAGAACTTATATAAAATTGTATGCTATCTCAGGGAGGGAGTGGGGAGGTAGGGGAAAGGAGGTGGAAGGAGGGGAAAAAACCTAAGATATATGGAAGTGATTGTAGAACAAAAAAAAAATGGTTCTAAACAAATTCTGGAGCTGCAGAACCCACAAAATGATGGAATGAAGCAAATCTCCAGCCCAAGACACCATGGAAGTATCCATCACACCATGCAGGGGGCAGGGCTCAATCCAGTGTGGATTGCACCAGCACAGAGAAGACCTGAGCAGGCCTTGGGGAGACTGAATCTCTCACAGTCGTGGTGGTTTCCAGACTTCATTATCCCAAAACGCTAAGGATAAATTAGAAGGTCAGTAGGAAATGCCTGTAGAACTAGTGCAGGGGAGTAGAGTTGTCCAGCGCCCCAGTCCCAGGGGTATGGGGGCAGAGGGCAGAAGAACCCACAGCAACCACAGCAGCAGTAGGAGCAGCTGCAGCCACTGTTTCTGGAGCTCTAGGCTTACAGATTGTCTGGTGATTGAGCAGCTGACAGTACACCCCCCAGCCTCACTGGAAGCAGAGAACTACCTTGACAAAGAGCTCAAAAGTCAAGTAAATGACCGGGGAAATAAGTAAAAACCAGAAAAAGAATTGGACTATAGGATCTTACTTTGGTAACAAGGAAGATCAAAGCATGCAAACAGAAGAAAACAAAGTCAAAGCTCCTCCATCCTAAGCCTCCAAGAAAAATATGAATTGATCTCAGGCCATGGAAGAGCTCAGAAAGGATTTTGAAAATCAAGTAAGAGAAGTAGAATGAAAATTGGGAAGAGAAATAAGGGTGATGCAAGAAAACCATGAAAACGAGTCAACTGCTTGATAAGGAGACTTTTAAAAATGCTAAAGAAAATAACACTTAAAAAAAATAGACAACCCAAATGGCAAAAGAGATAAAAAAAAAATCCAAAATTGAGGAAAGGAATACCCTAAAGAGCAGGATTGGACAGATGGAAAAGGTGACCCAAAAGCTCACTGAAGAAAATAATTCCTTAAAGATTAGAATGGATCAGATGGAAGCTAATGACTTTATAAAAGATAAAGAAATTATAAAACAAAACCAAAGAAATGAAAAATAGCAGACAATGTGAAATATCTCATTGGAAAAACAACTGACCTGGAAAATTGATCCAGGAGAGATACTTTAAAAATGATGGGACTATGTGAAAGCCTTGATTAAAAAAAAGAGCCTAGGCTTTTTTCTCCCTCTCAGAATGCTTATGTAGATGTGTTCTAGCAGCTCCAAACTTCCAGGGAAACTTCTATTGAAAAAGAGCTTGTTCAGCAGAAAGGAGGAAAAAAAAATATGTATGTGTGTGTGTGTGTATGTAATATATATATATATATATAAAATTCTCTCCTCTTTGCACATAATTTGAGACAAAGCAAAAGTAAATTCTAACCATGAGGGAAATTGTACATGTCCAGGCTGGCCAGTGTGGCAATCAGATCGTTGCAAAGTTCTGGGAGGTGATAAGTGATGAACATGGCATTGATTCCACTAGCACCTACCATGGAGACAGTGACCTGAAATTGGACCAGATCTCTATCTACTACAATGAGGCCACTGGTGGCAAATATGTTCCCCGGGCCATATTGGTTGATCTTGAGCCTGGAACCATGCACTCTGTTTGTTCTGGACCTTTTGGCCAGATATTCAGGCCAGACAACTTTGTTTTTGGCCAATCTGGGGCAGGCAACAATCGGGCCAAAGGCCACTACACCGAAGGGGCAGAGCTAGTGGATTCAGTCTTGGATGTGGTACGAAAGGAGGCAGAGAGCTGTGATTGCCTGCAAGGCTTCCAGTTGACCCACTTACTTGGTGGAGGCACAGGCTCAGGGATGGGCACCCTACTCATTAGCAAGATCCGAGAAGAATACCCTGACCGAATCATGAACACCTTTAGTGTGGTTCCATCACCCAAAGTCTCAGATACTATAGTTGAGCCCTACAATGCCACACTCTCTGTCCACCAGTTAGTAGAAAACACAGATGAAACCTATTGCATTGATAATGAAGCTCTCTATGATATCTGCTTCTGAACCCTCAAGCTGACCACACCAACCTATGGTGACCTTAACCATTTAGTCTCTGCTACCATGAATGGTGTCACCACCTGCCTTCAATTTCCTGGCCAGCTCAATGCTGACCTCCGCAAGTTGGCTGTAAACATGGTCCCTTTCCCTCGACTCCACTTCTTCATGCCTGGCTTTGCACCCCCACACCAGTCGTGGGAGCCAGCAGTGCCATGCTCTAACTGTGCCTGAGCTCACCCAGCAAGTCTTTGATGCCAAGAACATGATGGCAGCATGTGACCCTCACCATGGGCAATATCTCACCATTGCTCCTGTTTTCCATGGTCAGATGTCCATGAAGGAGGTGGACGAACAAATGCTCAATGTGCAAAACAAAAATAGTAGCTACTTCATTGAGTTGATCCCCAACAATGTCAAGACTGCTGTCTGTGATATCCCACCCCGTAGGCTCAAGATGGCTGTCACCTTCATTGGCAACAGCACTTCCATCCAAGAGCTCTTCAAGTGCATCTCAGAGCAGTTCACTGCCATGTTCTGTCAGAAGGCCTTCCTCCACTGGTACACAGGGGAAGGGATGGACGAGATGGAGTTCACCGAGGCTGAGAGCAACATGAATGATCTCATTTATGAGTACCAACAGTACCAGGATGCCACTGCTGAAGAGGAGGAGAATTTCAGTGAGGAGGCGGAAGAGGAGGCATAGGGAGTTACCCTGCCACCTCAAGTCTTCTCATTTCTCCCAACATTCTTTCCCCATCACTCTTTTCCTCTAAGGTTCGCATTTTTTTTTTTTGCCTTCATCCTATTTTTCCCTCCTTTGTGGGTGCTGAGCTCTCTGCCCTGTTTTTTCTTCCTTATGACTTGTCACCTCAGTAATATACTCTTTCCTCCCTTCTCCCAGATTTCTCTCCAAGAAGTAGAATGTCTCCAACCCAGAGCCTCAATTTAGGGGCTTTTGTACCCACTAAGTGCCCTGAACTAAAATGGTGAACAAGAAGAAAGGCCCAGGACTCTTTGGCTTCCATTGATGAAGAAGGGGACCAAAATGTTATATTCCTAGTGGAGAGAGTTCTCTTGGTGGGTGTTGGAGGGGAAGGGAGGAAATGGAGTGTTCCATTCCATAAAAGTCTGTTGGGGGAGCCAGGCTTCCTAGTGTAACTACCATCTCCAGATACTCCCCAACTTGTCATATCTACAGGTGCCCCTTCCCTTTATCTCTCTCTCTCTCTACCCCAGTTCTGAGGGAAGTGTTGGCGGTATTATTTCTGCCCTCCCCCCCGTTTTGGTTTCTCTCCAAAGTGTTCACTTTTCTTTGGAGGGGCCTGTGCCTCACTCTGCCAGATGGGCTTCCCCGTTCAGTTCTTTTTCCTCCCCTCATTTTGGGACCCACTCACCCTTCCCAGTCTGCGAAGTGAGAATTGCTTCAACTCTCAAAATTCCCTCATTTGGGGGGATTTCAATTTTCTTCCACTCCCCCAAAAAGTCAATTCCCTCCAAAAGAAGGGAGAAGGTGCAACAGGACACTTCCCTTCCCATCACCAAATCTTTCCTTCATTTTCTCTCATCTTTTCCACTTCCGCAATTTCTATCTTGGGCTCTTCCCCCTCCCACTTCCTAGGTTTTTGTTTTGTTTTGAATTTGCTGCTTTTTTTATATTGAAAAGACAACACTCCCAAACCCCCAAATAAAGAGGAAATGAGGCGGGAAGGAAGAGCGTAGACATCATCTTTCATGAAATTATGAAGGAAAACTGCCCTGATATTCTAGAAGCAGAGGGTAAGGGTAAAATAAATATTGAAAAGTATCCACCAATCACCTCCTGAAAGAGATCTAAAAAACCTCTAGAAATATTGTAGCCAAATTCCTGAGTTCTCAGGTCAAGGAGAAAATTTTGCAAGCAGCCAGAAAGAAACAATTCAAGTACCATGGAAATACAATCAGGATAACACAAGATCTTGCATCTTCTATATTAAGGAACTGAAGGGTTTGGAATATGATATTCCAGAAGTCAAAGGAATTAGGATTAAAAACAAGAATCAACTAGCCAGCAAAACTGAGTATAATACTTCAGGGAGAAAATGATCATTCAAGGAAATAGAAGATTTTCAAGCATTCTTGATGAAAGGACCAGAGTTAAATAGAAAATCTGACTTTCAAACACAAGAATCAAGAGAAACATGAAAAGTAAAAAGGAAAGAGAAATCATAAGGGACTTACTAAAGTTGAATTGGTTACATTCCTACATAGAAAGATAATATTTATAGCTCTTGAGACTTTTATCAGTATTTGTGTAGTTGGAAGGATTATACACATATAGAGAGAGGGCACAAGGTGAGTTGAATAGGAAGGGATGATATCTAAAAAAATAAAATTAAGGGATGAGAGAGGAATATACTGAGAGGAGAAAGAGAGAAATGGAATGGGGCTAATTATCTCTCATAAAAGAGACAAGAAAAACCTTTTTCAATAGAGGGTGAAAGGGGGGAGGTGAGAGGGAAAAAGTGAAACTTACTCTCATCACATTTGACTTAAGTAGGGAATAACATGCACACAATAACATGCATACTCAGTTTGCTATGAAAATCTATCTTAAACTACAAGAAAGTAGAGAAGGGGCTAAGTGGGGTGGGGGATGATAGAAGGGAGGGCAAATGGGAGGATGGAGTAATAAGAAGTAAACACTTTTGGGAAGGGACAAGGTCAAAAGAGAGAATAGAACCAATGGGGAGTAGGATAGAGTGGAGGGAAATATAGTTAGTCTTACACAACATGATCATTATGGGAGTCTTTTGCATAACTACACATATGTAGCCTATATTGAACTGCTTGCCTTCTCAGTGGGGATGGGTGGGCAGGGAGGAAGGGAGAGAAGTTGGAACTCAAAGTTTTAGGAACGAATGTTGAGAATTGTTTTTGCATGCAACTGGGAAATAAGAAATACAAGTGAGGTATAGAAATCTATCTTGCCCTACAAGAAAAGAGAGAAGATGAGGCTAAGGGAAGGGAGGGGTGTGATGGAAGGGAGGGCAGATTGGGGAAAGGGGCAATCAGAATGCACAGTGTCTTGCTGTGGGGGGAGGGGACAGATGGAGAGAAAATTTGGAACTCAAAATTTTGTGGAAATGAATGTTGAAAACTAAAAATAAATAAATTAAGAAAAGAAATGAGACCTTTATCACAGACACTAGTTGTAAAAATTCCTCCCCAGTTTTCTGCTTCCTTCCTAATCTTGGTTGCATTTGGATTTTTTGTGCAAAAGCTTTTCAATTTAATGTAATCAAAATTGTCCATTTGACACTTCATAATGTTCTCTCTTGTTTTTTCATAAATTTCTCCATTCTCCGTAAATCTGACAAATACATTGTCCCTTGCTCCCATAATTTGTTTATAGTATCAGCCTTTATAACTAGATCGTGTACCCATTTGGACTTTATTCTTGTGTACAGTGTCAGGCATTGGTCTATGCCCACTTTTCCCAGCAGTTTTTGTCAGTGAGTTCTTATCCCAGAAGCTGGGGTCCTTAGGTTTATCAAAGAGTAATAATCTGCAATAATCATTGACTTCTCTGTCTTGAGTACCTAACATTTTCTACTGATCTACCCCTCTGTTTCTTAGCCAGTACCAAGAGGTACTTTGTAATTGCTGCTTTATAATACAATTTGAGATCTGGCATGGTTAAGCCACCTTTCCTAGCATTTCTTTTCATTAATTCCCTTGATATTCTGGACCTTGTAATTCTTCCAGATGAATTTTGATATTATCTTTTCTAGCTCTACAAAATAATATTCTGCAAGTTTTATTGGTATGGCACTGAATAAGCAAATTAATTTAGGTAGAATTGTCATTTTTATTATATTAGCTCAGCCTACTCATGAAAACTGTGCTTCCACTTACTTAGATCTGACTTTATTTGTGCGAAAACTGTTTTGTAATTGTGTTCATATAGTCCCTGAGTTTGTTTTGGCATGTAGACTCTCAGATATTTTATAGTGTCTACCATAGTTTTAAATAGGATCTGCTTCATTTCTTATAGCACAAGAAAACTCCATTGCAAGGCTATATCATAGTTTATTTTGTCATCTTCCAATTGATAAGCATTTCTTTGATTTCCATCTCTTAGCCACCACAAAAAAGAGATGCTATGAATATTTTTGTACAAATCATCCCTTCCCCCGTTTTTGGAACTCTTTGTAATATAGACCTAGCAGTGGTATTTCTGGATCAAAGAGTATGCACAGCTTTATAGCCATTTGGGCATAGTTCCAAATTCCTCTCCAGAATGGTTGGATCAGTTCACAAATTTTCCCACATCCCCTCCAACATTTGTCATTTTCCTTTTCTGTCACATTAATCAATCTGACAGGTGTGAGGTGGTACCTCAGAGTTGTTTTAATTTGCATTTCTCTAATCAATAACAATTTATTTTTTCATGTGACTATAGATAGCTTTGATTTCTTCTTGTGAAATCTCCCTGTTTACATCCTTTTCCATTTAATAGTTAGGGAATGACTCATACTTTTATGACTTTGACTCAGTTCTCAACATGTTTAAAAATTAAAACCTTTATCAGAGAAACTTGATGTAAAAAAAATTTCCCCAGTTTTCTACTTTCCTTTTAATCTTGGCTGCATTGGTTTTGTTTACACACACAAAAAAAAACCCTTTTTAATTTGATGTAATCAAAATTATTCATTTTATTTCTTATAATGACCCCTTCTCCTTTTTGGTCACAAATTCTTTCCTTATCTATAAATCTGACAGATAAATTAATTATTCCATGCTCCCCTAATTTACTTATGGTATCACACTTTATGTGTAAATCATGTACCCATTTTGGCATTATCTTGGTACATGGTGCGATATTTTGTCTCTATCTAGTTTCTGTCAAACTGTTTTCCAGTTTTCCCAGAAGTTTTTGTCAAATAGTGAGTTTTAGTCCTAACAGTTTGAATCTTTCGGTCTTTCTTACTTTATATTGTGTACCTAATCTATTCCATTGATCCACTCTATTTCTTAACCAGTATCAGATTGTTTTGATGATTAGTGCTCTAAAATACAGTTTGAGATCTGGTACAGCTAAACCAAATTTCTTCACATTTCCCAACCCCACCTCCTCTAATTCCCTTGATATTCTTGACCTTTTGTTCTTCCAGATGCATTTTTGTTACTTTTTTCTAGCTCTATAAAATAATTTGGTATGGCACTGAAAGTTAGGCAGAATTGTCATTTTTATTATATTGACTCAAGCTACCACAATTAGTATTTTTCCAATTGTTTAGATCTGACTTTAGTTGTTTGAAAAGTGTTTTGTAATTTTGTTCATATACTTCCCTGAGTTTGTCTTGTATAATCTCCCAAGTATTTTATATTGTCTACAATTATTTTAAATGGAAGCTCTCTTTCTAACTCTTGCTTCTGGACCTTATGGATAACATACCAAACTGCTGATCATTTTTGTGGGTTTATATGTCCTGCAACTTTGCTAAAGTTGTTATTTCAACTTGTTTTATGAATTGATTCTCTAAGCATACCATCATATTGTCTGAGGAAAGATAGTTTTGTTTCCTTTTTGCCTAGTCTAATCCCTTCAATTTCTTTTTCTTCTCATTGCTAGTTAGCATTTTTAGTACAATATTAAATGATAGTAGTGATAATGGGCATCCTTGCTTCACCCCTGACCTTACTGGGAAGGCTTTGAGGTTATCCCCATTATAAATAATGCTTGCCGGTGGTTTTGGATAGATGCTACTTATCTTTTAAAAGAAAGTTCCATTTATTCCTCTGCTTTCTAGTGTTTTGAACAGGAATGGGTTTTGTATATTGTCAAAAGCTTTTTCTACAGTTTTAAGATAATCATATGGTTTTTGTTGCTTTTGTCATTGATATGGTCAATTATGCTAAAAATTTTCCTAATATTGAACAAGTATGGCATTCTTGGTATAAATCTCACCTGGTTGTAGTGTATAGTTCTTGTGATATATTGCTATAATCTCCTTGCTAGTATTTTTTTTTTAATGTTTGCTTCAATATTCATTAGGGAAAATGGCCTATACTTTTTCTTCTGTGTTTTAGCTCTGTCTGGTTTAGGTATCAGTACCATACTTGCATCATAAAAGGAATTTGGTGTGACTCTTTCTTTGCCTATTTTTTCCAAATAGTTTATTGGAACAAATTGTTCTTTAAATGTTTGGTAAAACTCACTTGTGAATCCATCTGGTCCTGGTGATTTTTTTTTCCTAGGGAGCTCACTGATGACTTGTTCAAATTCTTTTTTCTAGGTCAAGGTTATTGCAGTATTTTATTTCCTCTTCTGTTAAATGGAGCACTTTATATTTTTGTAAATATTCATCTGTTTCACTTGGCTTGTAAGATTTATTGGCATATAATTAGGCAAAATAACTCAATTGCTTCATTGATGGCGAATTCACCTTTTTCATTTTTTATATTGGTAATTTGGTTTTCTTCCTTTTTAAATCAAATTAACCAGTGATTTACCTATTTTATTGTTGGTTTTTCTCCCACAAAGCTAGCTCCTAGTTTTGTTTATTAGTTCAGTAGTTTTCTTACTTTCCATTTTCTTAATTTCTCCTTTGATTTTCAGGATTTACAATTTGTTTATAACTGAGGATATTTAATTTAATTTTTTCCCAGTTTTTTAGGTGCATGTGCAATTTATTGATCTGCTTTTTATTTTACTGATGTAAGTGTTCAGAGACATAACTTTCCCCTAAGAACTGCTTTGTCTACACCCCATAAATTTTGGTACATTGTCTTGTCATTCTCTTTAATGAAATTATTGTTTCTATGATTTGTTCTTGGATGCACTCATTCTTTAGTATTAAAGTCTTTTTAAAAATTTTTTTTAAATTTTATTTGTTTTCAGTGTTCCACAATCACTTCTATATATCTGATTTTTCCCCCTTCCTCCCTCTCCTTCCTCCCCACCTCCCCACTCCCTCCCTAAGACAGCATGCAATTTTATATAGGTTCTACACATACATTTCTATTAAATACGTTTTCACCTTAGTCATCTTGTATGGAAGAATTAAAATGAATGGAAGAACTCATAAAACAAAACAAAACATAATACAAAAGAAAATGGTCTGCTTCTATCGGCGATCCAATTCCATAGTTCTTTCCCTGGATGTGGAAGGCATTTTGCCTTAAGAGACCACTGAGAATTTTTTAAGTCCTTGCATTGCAATGAAGTACTAAGACTGCCAGAGAAATTCCTTGCACATTGTGGTTGTTGCTGTGTATAGAGTTCTCCTAGTTCTACTCCTTCCACTAAGCCTCAGTTCATATTCCAGGCCTCTCTGAAGTCTTCCTGTTCATCATTTCTTATAGCACAATAGTATTCCATTACATTCATATACCACAATTTATTCAGTCATTCCCCAATTGATGGGTATCCCCTTGATTTCCAGTTTTTGGCCACCACAAAGAGAACTGCTATAAATTTTTTTGTTCGCGTGGGACCCTTTCCCATTTTTATGATCGCTTGGGGATACAGTCCTAGAAGTGGTATTGCTGGTCAAAGAGTATGCACATTTTTGTAACCTTTTGGTCATGGTTCTAAATTGCTCTCTAGAATGGTTGGATCAACTCACAGCTCCATCAACAATGAATTAGTGTTCCAACTCTCCCCCATCTTCTGCACCATTTATCATCTTTCTGTTCTGTCATGTTAGCCAATTTGATAGGTGTGATGTGGTATCTCAGAATTGTTTTGATTTGCATCTCTCTAATCAATAGTGATTTAGAGCATTTTTTTTCATATGACCATAGATAGCTTTAATTTCTTCCTCTGAAAACTGCCTGTTCATATCCTTTGACCATTTATCAATTGGGGAATGATTTGTACTGTTGTACATTTGACTCAGTTCTCTATGTATTTTAGAAATGAGACCTTTATCACAGACACTAGTGGCAAAAATTCTTTCCCAGTTTTCTGCTTTCCTCCTAATCTTGGTTGCATTGGGTTTGGTTGTGCAAAAACTTTTCAATTTAATGTAATCAAAATTATCCATTTTGTACTTCATAATGTTTTCTATCTCTTGTTCAGTCAAAAATTCTTCCATTCTTCATAAATCTGATAAATTCACTATTAGGATTAAAGTCTTTAAAAATTTACATTTAATTCAATTTTTTCTCAATTACATGTAAACAAAATATTTTGATATTATTTTTTTTTTAATTTGGAGTTTCAAATTCTCTCCCTTTCCTCTCTCCTTGAGAAGGCAAGAATATGATATAGATTTTATACGTACAGTCATGCAAAACATTTCCATACAAAATGTGACCTTAGACAAGTCATTTAATCTGTTTGCCTCATTTTTTTAAGCTGTAAAATTGGGACCACACTAGCACACACTTCCCAGGTTTGTTATAAAGATCAAATGAAATTTTTAAAACTCTTGGCACAGTATCTGATATATAGCAGGTGCTTCATAAATGCTTGGTTTTTCTTTTTTCTCATGTAGGGCTTGGAAGTACCATTGAAGCTAAGATCTACAGCCCTAGAAAGAGGTGCCCTTCAGGAATATTCTCCTTTAAAATTCCTTGAAAAAAAAGTACAATCTTATGAGATAAAAGGTCAAAAATATAGTGTTGGCATGTCCTCTGGAAATATCGTGTGTGTGTGTGTGTGTGTGTGTGTGTGTGTGTGTGTTTCCCCTCCCACTCCCCCAGGACGTGGGACCTAACTGAAAAGGTCAAGGGAATGTTTAATTGGGAGATGAGTAGGAGAAAATGAGGAAAACTTAATAAATGAAAGTCTAGGTCATTTACAATCCAAAGACAGAAGGTGCTAGAGATGAGAGTTAAGTTCTTTTGTCTTCACTATCAGCAATTAAACTCAGGATTTGAATGTTAATTGGCACTTAGATGAATTAGATAAGAATAACACTTTCCTTTCCAGGAAAGAATGACTAAGATTGTTGTTGTTCAACCCTATCTGACTCTTTGGTGACCCTATGAACCACGGAAGTCCAGAGTTTTCTTGGAGTGGTTTGCTGTTTCATTCTCCTGTGGATTAAGGCAAACGAAAGCTAAATGACTTGCTCAGGGTCACACAGCTAACGTATGAGGATGGATTCCTGATAGGTCTTCCTGACTCCAAGCCTGGTCCTCTATCTACTGAGCCACCCAGCTGCCTCCTATGGCTAAGATAGTATAGATAAAAGTCATGTCATATTTATGTATGGCCACATGCACTTTGAAACTTATTCAGTATTCTAAATTGATATAAGATTTGAATCTATTGGTTATAAAAATATACTACTGCCACCATTCACTCCCCTAAATAAAATTGGACTTTGCATCACAGGATTCTTAGCTGGAAAAACCCTGAGATAGCTTCATTCAACCCTTTCATTTTACAGGACAAGAAATTGAAGCCTGGGGAGGTGAAGTGAATTTCCAATTCAATAAACATTTATTAAGCACCTGCTGTGTGGCAAGTGTTGTGCTAAGTGCTGAACTGGCCAAGATCCCACACACATTATGTAATAGGGTCAGTGTTTAAATTCATATCTTCTGCCTTCAAATCTAGAGGTCTTTCCATGACATCCCAGTAATTCCTTAGTCTAAGAGCTCTGTTAAACTAGAAATAAATGCCCAGACTTTAGGCAGCTCTCAGGCAAATTTTTGTTGACTTTTCACTGAAATGGATGGTTTTGTTTGTTTATTTACTTGGTTACCAGCAAGAGTATGTGTTCTTAATTTAGAGCTAAAAGAAATAATAAAAATTAGAATGGCCAGATGTTATATAAGAGTAGGGCTGAAAGGACTGGTGTAAGTTTTCTGTCTCCAAAGGTTCAGGGGGCTCTGGGTGAGGTGGAGAGAGGGTGAATTATAAGAATAGAGATTGTCAGAAGAGAACTGTCTCATTGGGGTTATAACCAAAGCATTTATACTTAATTTTAGTCTCTAATTGATGTGATAATCAAATTATTTCAAAAGGTTGTTTGACGTGGGAAAATTGGTACATAAATAACTACCGATGGAACTGTGTGAACTGATCCAACCACCTTGGAGAGAGAAATCTAGAATTATGACCAGAACTATAAAATTCTTTATGTACCCTCTTACCTAGCAATATCACTATTAGCCAAGGTGATCAGGGAAAAAGGGAAAGAACCCACATGTTCTAAAAATATTTGTAGCTGTTTTGTTTTTCTTTTGCTGTGGTGAAGAAGTAGAAACTGAGAGGATGCCCATCATGAGGGATTGGCTGACCAAATTTTGGTATATGATTGGGATGGAATGCTACTGTGCCATGAGAGATGATGAGCAGGTTGATTTTACATGGAAAGACTTGCAAGAAATAATGAACAGTGAAATGAGCAGAGTCATGGAATGCTGTATGCAGTAACAACGATATTGTTCAAAGAACAGCTGTGAACGACTAAGGTATTCTATTAGAAATATTTGAATCAGCAACGAAGAACCTATGAAGGAAGATGCCATTCACCTTCAGAGAAAAAACTGCTGAATACCAGTAGAAACACGTATATACAGAAATACACATATTTATGTCAAATGTTTATATTCATATATATACTCATATTTATGTCAAATGTTTATATGCATATACATATATACGCATATTTATGTCAAATGTTTATATTCATATACATATATACACATATTCATGTCAAATGGTGGCTTTTTCTAGTGCGAGGGTGAGAGAGAAGAAGACAGTTTGGAACTGAGAATGTAACCAATTTATTATTTTTTAAGAAAAAAAAGGTGGAAAAAAGAAAGAAAAAAGGTTGTTTTAAATTCTCTACCAAAATGGCTAAGCTATTCTCCACAATACAACGATCCAAGATAATTCCAAATGACTCATAATGAAAAACGCTATTCACCTTCAGAAAAAGAATTGATGGAGTCTGAATGCAGATTTTTTAGGTCTGTGTTCTTTTTACAAAATGGCTGCCATGGAAATATGTTTTGCCTGAGTGCACACGTATAATCTGTATCAAAGTGATTCTTTCTCAAAGAGGAGGGATGGAATTGGGAATTCAAAAATTATTTTTAAACGTTAAAATTGTTTTTACAGGTAATCGAGAAAAATAAAAGCATTCTTTTCTAGCCAAATAAAAAGAGAAAAAAATAAATCCTGGGCCAAATGCAAACGACAGCCACCAGCCGGCCTACGCTGCTGCGGGAAGCCATTAAGTAGGCCTTTGTAAATTCCAACTCGGATTCTGAGATGAATCAATCCCTGCAGGGTAGGAGGCAGCCCTCAACCCCTTCCCACCAGGTTTTCTAGCCGGCATCTCCCTCCCTTATTGTTCTCTCTGATCAAGATTCACTGGGGTCAATAAACATCCAAAAGACCTAAGATTTCACTTATTCTAATAGAAGGTTTCCCAGGCCACTGAAAACAACCTTTCGCCCCCCACCACCCCCCTTCTAGCATTGTGTATTGAGAATCTCCCAGTTTGGGGATCCTGAAATTTAAACCTAATTATACTTTAAATGTTTGCTTGCACCAATCAAGAAAAACAATTAGAGAAATTTAGAGACCCTAAAGGCTTAGAAGTAAGAATAGGAAGGAAGAAGAATGGAAAAGCAAGACTTGCCTTAGGGAATAGGATGTTTCCAGATGGTATGATTTGTAAGAAGTTCAGGAAAGTCTATCCATTTTTCTCTCCCCTAAAGAAGCTGAAAACTTAATTTTATCCCACTGCCTGAAATCCCAGCAATTGAATTCCATTGGATAAATAAGCAGGCTCCTGAAACAACGTGGACACCAGCTGTGCCCAAGAAATAGGTGGGCTTTTCCACCTCATTCCCAAAGCTGATCCCCAGAACACATGCTGCTTTCCTCTATCTCACATAGCTCAACTCACTTGATTGTCTTCAAACTTCTGACCAACAACACTTAATCTTAATATGCGTATTAAGGATAGCCCTAACTCTACTGGAAAAAAAAATCTGGTGGTTTTTTGCCTTACAATCTCACAAAATTAAAAAAAAAATCCAGACATATTTTATACTCAAATAAAATCTCCAATATATTAATTCTACCAAACTTCATTAACTCCATCTCAGTGCAAGGGAAAACTCAACAATTTAGTGCGGTGGAAAAGGCATTGCCCATAGTCAGGATTCATGTTCAAATCCCACCTTGGATACTTATTACCTGCATGGTCTTTGTCACTTAATCTATGAAATGAGGTTGGATTAAATGGGGGTCCCTTCCAGCTTTGGGGTCTCAGGTGATCCTGAACTCACAGCTTTCCCAAAGTACAAAGGGCTGCCTCTTTTGACAGATTAGAAATCAAGGTACAGGAACATTGTGATTTTGTAAATTCCCAGAAGTTGCAGGTATCAGAGAATTCTGACTCCAGGACTACTTCCACTCCCTTAGAATGTCAGAAAAGGGCATTTAGACCGAAACAGAGTTTTGGGAGTTCACAGGATTGAGTAACTTTTTAGAGTTTAAATACCTCAAGCGTCTGCTATATTTGTGGAGAAATTTCAGTTCCTAGAGGGTGTCTAAGTACAGATTTCCATACACAAACATCCCTGTGTTTCATTCAGGCACAATATTATAGATAATGGATAATATAGAATCAAATTGATTTGAAAAAGAAAATCCAAGGTAGTCCACTTAATTTTCATTCCTTGGTCTACTTTACCCTGAGCACACAAGTGTCCAGTTTGTTTTTTACCTGGGATGGGATTTCTTCTGGGCAGGAGATCCTCAGGTCGATGCAGCACCCTTTCTGGCATCCTAATCTTAGGAAGCTCCCTGGGACAGTGAGATGGCCACTCACTCTGCAAGTACAAGTCAGGGATGGGACTTGACCCCTTCATTCTAAAGTCTGCACTCCATCCACTACAATGCTATCTTGCTAAATCTCCCTATTAGTTTAAGCCAAAGGCTGGAATCTCACAAAATGCTTAAAATCTGAAGCAGATATAGAGGCAAAAAGGAAAAAGCCTTTAAAACTACAATCTTCAAAATGTGAAAGTTACGTTTTTCGAGAGAGACTCAATTAAAGTGTCCACTAATAGGACAGACATACTGCCACCACCTTTAGGGAATGTTTTCCAAATAAATTACTAAATTATAATGCTTAAGCAGTAAAGCAGTATGCAAATTGGATTGCGTTTATAATCACATGTAACTAAAGCTTTCTGTTACTCATGAAATTCTACATTTAGCCAGTTTTTAAAAAACTTTCTAAAATATATCACACACATCTTTACTGGCTATAGCAGACTATATGGAACATTATTCGGGGGTTTCTTGAATTGTTCGGTTATAATGGTTTTAAGAACTATTGACTCCTAAATTCCCTGGCTTCCATTAACTCCCAAATAAAATCCCTCTTTCTATAGGAAGAATCCCGTCTTAGTTCTAGTGCTTTCCCTCTGCTAATTACGTATTTATCCTGTATATGGCTTGTTTGTATATATTTGTTCGCATGTTGCCTCCTTTATAACGTGAGCTCCTTGAGGCAAAAGGCTGTTTTTACCTCTTTTTGTATCCCCAGTTGCTTGCAGAGCAAGTACTTAATAAATATTTATCCATTGAGGTATGAAGTTCATGGGCGCCAAAGGCCAGAAGCTGCTCTACATTCTGAGTTAATTTCTCTTATGTTACCACTTTGCCAGTGCCCTAACTGCTTACTTATGGTTTAATCCTAAAATGCTGTGCATTGTAAAGATAGAAAGTTTATTTAGAATTGTCTTAAATGAAGAGTATCCCATAAAAATGTTTTCTAAAATACAGAAACTGGGGCTGCCTGAGCTTTGGGACATCAAGCTTGGTGTCTCAAGCATCTACCTCTTGGATGTTTTGGATGGGTGGGGTCTTGAGAACCTAAGTGATGTAATTGCTTATACTTTGAGGACCCACCCATATATCCCAAAATGCAAATCTAAACCTGAGGGAGGGTAAAATCCGTGTCGCCCCCCCTACTCTTTCCCGTCCCCTCCTTCCCCCCTCCCCCGCCCCGCCCCATGTCTAGCTCCTCTAAATTGATCTACGCCCCTTGCAGTGGATGCAGTCCATGTTAAAGGATTTTAACCATTTTAATATGGGAGGACTTTTAAGACTTCAAGCACCGGGATTACCTGAGTGTGCCTAAGGGGACACAGAAGAAAAAGACCAGAGACTTTTAATACTGCTTTATTAATAACATAACACTGAACATCAATACGATCAAACTTGCTTAGTTATTACATTTAATTTCAACATATAAAGTATCACAACAATTTTTCAGTCCCTGGAGTCCACAAAGATTTTAAGAGTCCATTCATTTTCTTTCTCTCTGATGTGGTAGCAGTTGCCTCTTCCCATTCTTCTGGTTCCACTTCCCAGGCAGATTTCTCTGTATTCTTCATACTTGCCCATCTTAGTTACAGCAGAGCAGTCCATTACATTAATTAGCTAAAACTTAAACCATCCCCCTTAAATTAGACATTTAAATTGACTCCAAGTTTTTTACAATTATAATATCACGAACATTTTTTTATAAGTTTTTTTTGTAAAAAATAATACTTTTGAGAGTATGTGGCGAGGCTTGACTTTCACATTTCAAAGTAAAAAAGCTGTGTGAGATGAAGCTATTTTTATTCAAACACTACTACTTCAAATGAACACAGCATATGCGAAAATGCCTTGGATTCATGAATGAAAAAATGTTTCCAGCTGTTAACCTCCTACGCACTTTCCAAATGATAATTCCTTACTCGGAGGTGTTTTTTCTTCCATGAACTATTTACAGGATGACAAGTGAGGGAACAGTCACCTCACTTTATGTGCCTTTTTTCTAAAAGGGAAGAGAGAGGACTTTCTAGGTGTCCAGTCTCTAAGTTAAAAATCTCTGGCTAAGTTGCAGTTTTCACATTTTCCATCGGCCTCTAAAAGACCGACGGAAAAAGTGACTTAAGAGAACTACACAAAATGAACAAAAGGGCTCTTAGTCCTCATTATGAAAAACCAAGACCGTTCTTTACACGTCAGGTAACACCCAATCAGCAATAATGAACCCTCCAAGATTTGAAGCTCACTGTACCAGCATTGTAACCCACACAGACCGTAACACTTAGGATTAGGTCAGACCCACGTCTTCAGATTTCCAACCTGCAACACTTCATTTCAATGTACATACTAAGGACAGCCCGGACTCCACTGGAAAAAAAGAATCTGGTGATTTTTCACCTCACAATCTCACAAAATGAGAAAAATCCAAAGACACATTTTATATTCAAATAAAATTTCCAATATATTAATTCTTCCTTTTACGGTTTTTACTAAGGTAATACTAAGTTTTGGCAAAAACAGTTTAAAGACACTTGTAAAAGACCATTATCACAAATTTTGAACCGAACGCTTGAGAGGGTAAGATTTGAGCACAAGGAAAATTACTTCTCTAACCGAACAGTTAGATTTTCACAATACTACCACTGTTACATTGTTGTCTACGGCTACAGCGAAATAAGCGGAAAGAGTAAAACGCGGATCAGCTTCACATTTTGCCACAGAAACAACACAAGTCCGATCCCCCTCGGCACGAGCCCGGGGGCGGGGAGCCGGGCGCCGGCCACAGCAGCGCCGTGACGGTCACGGTCACGCTCGGGCGGCCGGCTCAGGCCAGGGAGCGGCTCCGGGAGCGCACCACGTCGTCCAGGCGGGGCTCGAAGTTGCTGGTGGCGATGCGCAGCAGGGCGTGCAGGTGCTCCTCCGAGCTGAGGCTGGTGAGGCGGCTCTGGTGCCGCAGGAGGTAGTTGTACGCCTTGTCGGAGATGATGGTGCTGTCGAAGAGCGAGGCGGCGCGGAAGGTGACCGCCTGCAGCTCGGTGTAGCAGCCGGGGGGCAGCCCCGCGTAGAAGGAGCCCAGGTTCTCCTCGCGGAACTCGCAGAGCAGGGTGGAGCTGGACTTCATGCGGATCAGCTCCTCCTGGATGTGCAGCGGCGCGTTCTCCACCGGGAAGCTGAAGGGGTCGGCGAACATGTCGAGGTCGCGCTTGACGGCGCAGAGGTCCTCGAACTGCTTGTGCAGGCGGGCGTGCAGGCGCGCCAGCCCCTCCTGGTAGCGGTGGGAGGCCAGCACCTCGCGGACCGCCTGGCCCTGGTGGTCCAGCTCGCCGCACAGCTCGCGGCTGGCCGGGAAGAGGGTCAGGTCACCGGCGCTGAGGTGCGCCCGCAGCATCTGCAGCTTGTCGGAGAAGGCGAGGACGTGCTCCATGACGGTGAAGGCGAAGGTGCCGGGCACGCGCAGCTCGCGCGCCAGCTCGGCCAGGTGCGCCTGCATGTCCACCAGGAAGCTCATGTCGCACAGCCAGTCGGGGTCCTGCAGGGGGTCGCGCAGCGCGGCGTTGGGGGGCACGCCCGTCTCGGCCAGGAAGGCCTCGAGCTCGCGGCGCAGCGAGAAGACGCGCTTGAGGGCCTTGCCGCGGCGCAGCCAGCTGGACAGGCAGAGCAGGCTGACCTCGCCGCCGTGGTGCAGCTCGGCCTCCTCCATCAGCATCTTCAGCCCCAGGGTGCGCACGCCGCGGGTGCGCAGCAGCGCCAGCCAGCCGGCCACGGCGTCCACCACCCCGCCCACGTCCAGCTCGCGCGAGCCCAGCTGCTCCAGGTGCAGCAGGCCGGCGCAGTGCGGCAGGGGCGCGCTCCCGCACATG
This sequence comes from Potorous gilbertii, assembly GCA_028658325.1. Lineage (NCBI taxonomy): Eukaryota > Metazoa > Chordata > Mammalia > Diprotodontia > Potoroidae > Potorous > Potorous gilbertii. Next base: position 14,907,580 of record CM053772.1, read on the forward strand.
TTGCCGCGGGCGCGCGCCGCGTGCTCCTGCAGCAGCTGCACCAAGCCGCAGTCCTCCGCGCAGATCCAGCCCGAGCCGGTGGACGCCACGCCCACCAGCTTGTCCCAGGACAGCCCGGCGCGCGCCATGGCCTCGGCGATGGCGTGGTGGACGTGCGTCACGGCCGGCTGGCCCGTCAGGTTGACCACGGTCAGCAGCTCCTCGTCCACCTCGTAGTCCTGGTCCACGCCGCGCACGAAGACGAGCAGGCGGCCGTCGGTGCCCACGAACCCCTGGTCATCGAGCGCCAGCGAGTAGGCCTGGAAGGCGGCGCTGCGGGCCACCAGCTGCGCGTGCAGGTTGCGGGCCAGCGCCAGGTTCTTCTGCGCCATGCTCTCGGCGCTCAGGTCGACATCGTCGAGCAGGCGGCAGTGCTCGGGCAGCGCCTCGCGCAGCACGGCGTCCAGGCAGCGGCGCACCAGCGGGCCGTCGGCCCAGGGCCGGCCGTGCAGCGCCAGCAGGTGCGCCACCCCCAGGCTGGCGCGCACCGCGCGCTCCTCGCGGGACAGCGCGGCCGCCGCGTGCGCGTCCCCGCGTCGCAGCCGCTCCACCAGCGCGGCGCGCTCCCCGCCCGCCGCGTACGCCTCGTAGTGCTCGTGCTCGGCCTCGTAGTGGCGCCGCACGTCGCGCTCGCGGGTGGCCACGATGGGGCGGCGGCACACCAGGCACTCGGCGCCTTCTCCGTCGTCCCGCTCCACCACCAGGTACCGCTGGGTCCACTCGTTCCGGAACACGTGCTGCTCGTCGGGCTCAGCGCGTCGCCTCTTCGGGGTCGCCCACATCTTGGAGAACGCCATGGCCGGAGCGAGCGGGGAAGTCGCGAGGACCGAAGGAGAGAGAGAGAGTCAGGAGAGGAGAACTCTTCTCTTCCGAGTCCGCCGTCGAATTGAGGGGAATCGCGCTCCGCAGCCGCCTAAAAGACCCTCGGAAAGGCCCGCCGCCCTCCGCTGATTGGCTGCGCCGCGTGGTGATTTTTGAGTTTGGAAAACAGGGATGGGCCAATGGAACGGCGCCTGGGGGGCGCCCGCTCGGAGGCTTGGCCAATGGCGAGAGCAGCGAGGCGGTCCCTTGATCTTCCCCGCATCTGGGGGGGATCACGAGACCGTTCCCGCTAGCGATAGGCATCTGAGGGGTCCAATGGGCACCCGTTTCCACCGCCGCAGAGGCAAGTCCCTTCGGACCTAGAGCGGAGGATGAGGAAAATCGGGGAAGGGGGAATGTGACCGAACTGGAGCAGGTGATTGGCTGAGAGACACGTTTATTCTTACGGATCTGCCTGGCACCCCAAACTTGGAGGAGAGGATTGGCTGAAAGGGGCAGGCATTTGCATGGGGCGGCCGGGGAGGCAAGGAGAGGCTAGAGTGATTGGCTGGCAGAAGTTCGTTAGCATAGATCTGCCTGGTTTCCTGAAGGAGGCTTCAGGGATTGGTTGCGAGGGGCCTTTTTTTTGACTTGGATCAGCCTAGTACCGGAAGCTGGTACGGCGGTGATTGGCTGGCAGGGGAGTTCGTTTGCATGAGTCTGCCTAGCTCCCAAGCACCGGCTGCCGTGATTGGACGAGAGGGGCGTCGTTGAGCTGCCTGGCGCCAGGCAAGTTTGGGCCGCTGCCGTCATGTCCCTAGTGGCGGGGGTCATTAGGCGCCTGGATGAAAAGGTCGTGAACCGCATCGCCGCTGGGGAGGTCATCCAGCGTCCTGCCAACGCCATCAAGGAAATGATAGAGAACTGGTAAATGGGGCGGTGGGGGAATGGCGCAGGGTCCAAACTTCACCGAGGGGTGGGGGAGGGGAGGAAAAGAAACTTTCCGCATTGACTCTCCAGTGCGCAGGCGCAAGCTTCCTCCCGCCCAAACTTTGGCGCTTGCAGTTTACTTGCACGTGGTAGCTGCGGGGCATCGGGGCACTGAGCCCGGGACGAGGGTAACCCTCCCCGTACCCGCAGCCCCCCAAAAGCAGGAAATTTGCAAATCCTTGGATCTCTAAGCGTTTATTAAGGGTTGTCCTCCCACGCCTGGGGTAGAAGGGGGGGCCCTGCCTCAGTTTCCCCTTAGAAGTGACAGTATCTGTGACCTGCAGGGAGGGGCCGTGGCCCGCTGCCCACCACGTGGGGCCCTTGCCAGGCCTGACCCAGGGATCCTCCCCAGTGTAACTAGCAGGGTCCAGCCTCGCCTGCGGGGGGGCCCCCTCAGGCCTGCAGGCCCTGGTCAGAGCAGCTTTGGCTGGGACAGAGCCCCCGCCCTTGCCACCCCCAGCACCTGCCTGTGCTTTTGGGGGGCAAACTAGGCTGGGGGCCCCCACCCCAGAGCCCTGGGAGCACTGAGACGCCAACCCATGTCAGGATCCTTGGGGTAGCTGACGCCTGGACCTCTCTTGCTGGAGGTCTGACTTCCTACAGCATCTGCCCCTGGCTTTGCCCACTGTGGGTTGTAGCCCTGCCCGGAAGGATGCCCCTGCGAGGCCCCCAAAGGTCAAGGGCATCAGCAAGTTGTGCACCACTGCAAAACCCAAAGATGGCCCCCCACCAAGGTAGGGACTGCTTGCTACAGCACCCTCCTCACTGAGAAGGAAAGATAGGTCATATAGGTTATACATGTGTAGACATACGGAACATTCATAATAGTCATGTAGTGGTCATGTAGTCACAGAAAACATAGACAGGAAAATGAAAACCATGAGTAACAGGTTATCTTGCTTTCCATACTCTTTGTCTGCCTTCTGCTCTCTTTCCCTGTTCAGCCTACCCTCTCACTGAAAAGGCAACCAGTTTCATATAGGTTATACATGTGTAGCCATACCAAACATTCATAGCAGTCATGTAGTGGTCATGTAGGGAAAGAAAACATAAGAAAAAAAAACCATGAGTAACAGCTTATCGTTCTTTCCATTGTCTTTGTTTTCCTTTCTGCACTCCTCCCCTGTTCATACTGCCTACACACTTATCATTGAGAAGGCAAGCAGTTTCATATTCCTTATACATGTGTATTCATACAGAACATTCAAAATAGTCATGTAGTGAAAAAAAACAGGGAAATAAAAATCCTGAGTAACAGGTTATCTTGCTTTCCATTGTCTCTGTTTTCCTTTCTGCTCTCCTCCCCTGTTCATACTGCCTGTACTCTCCTCTCTGAGAAGGCAAACAGTTTCATATAGGTTCTACATGTGTAAAACATTCATCATAGTCATGTAGTGAAAGAAAGCATGGACAGGAAAATGAAAACCCTGAGCAACAGGTTATCTTCCTTTTCATTGTCTCTGTTTTCCTTTCTGCCCTCCTCTCCTGTTCATACTGCCTGCACCCTTCTCATTGAGAAGGCAAGCAGTTTCATATGGGTTATACATGTGTAGTCATGCCAAACATTCATAACAGTCATGTAGTGGTCATGTAGGGAAAGAAAACAGACAGGAAAGAAAAATCCTGAATAACAGGTTATCTTGCTTTCCATTGTCTCTGTTTTCCTTTCTGCCCTCCTCTCCTGTTCATACTGCCTGCACCATCCTCAATGAGAAGGCAAGCAGTTTCATATGGGTTATACATGTGTAGTCATACAAAACATTCATAATCATGTAGTGGAAGAAAACAGACAGGAAAATGAAAACCCTGAGTAACAGGTTATCTTGCTTTCCATCATCTCTGTCTGCATTCACCTTTCCTCCCCTGTTCATACTGCCGACCCTCTCCTCACTGAAAAGGCAAGCAGTTTCATATAGGTTATACATGTGTAGTCATACCAAGCATTCATAGCAGTCATGTAGTGGTCATGTAGGGAAAGAAAACATAAGAAAAAAAAACCCTGAGTAACAAACGCTTATCGTTCTTTCCATTGTCTCTGTTTTCCTTTCTGCTCTCCTCCCCTGTTCATACTGTCTACACACTTCTCATTGAGAAGGCAAGCAGTTTCATATTTCTTATACCTGTGTATTCATACAGAACATTCATAATAGTCATGTAGTGGTCATGTAGTGAAAGAAAACAGACAGGGAAATAAAAATCCTGAGTAACAGGTTATCTTGCTTTCCATTGTCTCCGTTTTCCTTTCTGGTCTCCTCCTCTGTACATACTGCATGTACTCTCCTCTCTGAGAAGGCAAACAGTTTCATATAGGTTCTACATGTGTAGTCATACAGAACATTAATCACAGTCATGTAGTGGTCATGTAGTGAAGGAAAACAGGCAGGAAAATAAAAATCCTGAATAACAGGTTATCTTTTTTTCCATCATCTCTGTCTGCGTTCTGCTCTCCTCCCCTGTTCATACTGCCTGTACTCTCCTCACTGAAAAGGCATGCAGTTTCATACAGGTTACAGATATGTAGTCATACAGAACATTCACAATAGGCATGTAGTGAAAGAAAACATAGACCAGAAAATGAAAACGCTGAGTAACAGGGTATCTTGCTTTCCACTCTCTCTGTTTTCCTTTCTCCTCCCCTGTTCATGCTGCCTGTATTCTCCTAACAGAGCAGTCAAACAGTTTTTATATAGGTATACATGTGTGGTTATATAAAACATTCATAATAGTCATGTAATGAAAGAAAGCATACACAGGAAAATAAAAACTCTTAAGTAACAGGTTATCTTTCTTTCTATTATCTCCGTTGTCTATTCTGCTCTCCTCCCCTGTTCATACTGCCTGTACTCTCCTCTGTGAGGAGGCAAACAGTTTCATATAGGCTATACATGTGTAGTCATACAAAACATTTATCATCATGTAGGGAAAGAAAACAGATAGAAACATGAAAACCCTAAGTAACAGGTTATCTTGCTTTCCATTGTCTCTGTTTTCCTTTCTGCTCTCCTCTGCTGTTCATACTGCCTGTACCCTCCTCACTGAGAAGGCAAACAGTTTCATATAGGTTATACATGTGTAGTCATACAAAACATGCATAATCATGTAGGGAACAAAACATAGACAGAAAAATAAAAATTTTGAGTAACAGGTTATCT
>CM053772.1:14913061-14966324 GCA_028658325.1 Potorous gilbertii
GTTTTCCTTTCTGCTCTCCTCTGCTGTTCATACTGCCTGTACCCTCCTCACTGAGAAGGCAAACAGTTTCATATAGGTTATACATGTGTAGTCATACAAAACATGCATAATCATGTAGGGAACAAAACATAGACAGAAAAATAAAAATTTTGAGTAACAGGTTATCTTGCTTTCCATTGTCTCTGTTTTCCTTTCTGCTGTCCTCCCCTGTTCATACAGCCTGAACCCTCGTCACTGGGAAGGCAAGTGGTTTCATATAGGTTATGCATGTGTAGTCATACAAAATATTCATAATAGTCATGCAATGAAAGAAAGCATAGACAGGAAAATGAAAATACTGAGTAACAGCTTATCTTTCTTTCCAATATTTTTGTCTGCATTCTGCTGTCCTCCCTTGTTCATACTGCCTACACTCTCCTCACTGAGAAGGCAAATTATTTCATTTAGGTTATACATGTGCATTCATACAGAACATTCATAATAGTCATGTAGTGGTCATGTAGTGATCTTATAGTGACAGAAAACAGACAGGAGAATGAAAACCCTGAGTAACAGCTTATCTTGCTTTCCATTGTCTCTGTTTTCCTTTCTGCTCTCCTCCCCTGTTCATACTGCCTGCACCTTCCTCACTGAGAAGGCAAGCAGTTTCATACAGGTTACAGATGTGTAGTCATACAAAGCATTCAAAATAGTCATGTAGTGGTCATGTAGTCAAAGAAAACATAGACAGGAAAATAAAAACCCTGAGTTACAGGTTAGTTTTCTTTCCATCATCTCTGTCTGCATTTAACTGTCCTCCCCTATTCATACTGCCTGTATTCTCCCCACGAGCAGTCAAACAGTTTCATATAGGTATACATGTGTAGTTATGCAAAACATTCATCATAGTCATGTAGTGAAAGAAAACAGGAAAATGAAAACCTTGAGTAACAGCTGATCTTGCTTTCCATTGTCTTTGTTTTCCTTTCTGCTCTCCTTCCCTGTTCGTACTTCCTATACTCTCCTCACCGAGAAGGCAAGCAACTTCATTTAGGTTATACGTGTATGGTCATCCCAAGCATTCCTAATGATGTAGTGGTCATGTAGTGAAAGAAAACATAGGAAAATATAATCCCTGAGTAACAGGTTATCTTGCTTTCCATTGTCTCTGTTTTCCTTTCTCCTCCACTGTTCATGTAGCCTGATCCCACGTCACCGAGAAGGCAAGCAGTTTCATAAAGGTTATACATGTGTAATCATACAGAACATTCATAATAGTCATGTAGTGGTCATGTAGTGAAAGAAAACAGACAGGAAAATGAAGACCCTGAGTAACAGGTTGTCTTTCTTTCCATTATCTCCCTTTTCCTTTCTCCTCTCCAGTTCATGCTGCCTGAACCCTCATTACTGAGAAGGCAAGCAGTTTCATATAGGTTATACATATGTAGTCATATAACATTCATAATAGTCATGTAGTGAAAGAGAACAGACAGGAAATTAAAAATCCTGAGTAATATGTTATTTTGCTTTTCATTGTCTCTGTTTTCCTTTGTCCTCTCCTCTCCTGTTCATACTGCCTGTACTCTCGTCTCTCAGAAAGCAAACAGTTTCATATATGTTATACATATCTAGTCATACAACACATTCATAATAGTTATGTAATGAAAGAAAGCATAAACAAGAAAATGAAAACCCTGAGTAACAGGTTATCTTGCTTTCCATTGTCTCTGTTTTCCTTTCTGCTCTCCTCCCCTGTTCATACTGCCTGCACCCTCCTTACTGAGAAGGCAAGTAGTTTCATAAAAAGTTATACATGTGCAGCCATACAGAACATTCACTGTAGTCATTTAGTGGTCATGTAGTGAAAGAAACATAGAGAGGAAAATAATCAGTTTATCATTCTTTCCATCATCTCTGTCTGCGTTCTGCTCTCCTCCCCTGTTCATACTGCCTGTACTCTCCTTACTGAGAAGGCAAATAGTTTTATATATGTTATACATGTGTTGTCCTACAGAACATTCATAACAGCCATGTAGTGAAAGAAAACAGGAAAATAAAAACCCTGAGTAACAGGTTATCTTGCTTTCCATCGTGTCTGTTTTCCTTTCTGCTCTCCTCCCCTGTTCATACTGCCGACCCTCTCCCCACTGAGAAGGTAAGGAATTTCTTATTGGTTATACATGTGTAGTCACACGTAGTGGTCATGTAGTGACAGAAAGCATGGTCAGGAAAATAAAAACCCTGAGTAATAGGTTATCTTTCTTTCCACCATCTCTTTCTGCATTCTCCTCTCCTACCCTGTTCATGCTGCTTGGCCAGATTTTTTTAAGAAGAATGCTTATTGGAAAAAATAGGTCTATAGACCCATGCATGTGTCTGTTCTCACATACATACAGATATTTTTATTAGAGCGTTTTGCTTTCTGCCGTGGAGGTTGGGGAATGAGTAAAGTTTTTATGAGAAATAGTAAAAAAAAATAGTGAGGCAAGGGAGTGAAGAAAATGTCTGTGGGGAGAGGCTTAGTAACCTGATTTGGGCCTTCTCTTGAAGGGTGTGTGTGTTGCTCTTAGTATCAGTTAGAAGAAGGTGCACAGTTTTTATGACCTGAAAGTCAGAGGACTAAATGTGGAGAAGAAAACCCACTGTTCATGCTTTATGGACTGTAACTAGATGTATCGGTATACATAATGAACTTTCTTTTTTTGATTACCTGACGCAGATGTCTTTATAGTAATTAGAGTTTGCCTTCTCTCCTTGCCAGCTTGGATGCCAAAGCCACAAGTATTCAGGTGACTGTTAAAGAGGGAGGCCTCAAACTGATTCAAATTCAAGACAATGGTACTGGAATTCGGGTGAGTGAAATTCCATGTTTGATTCGAGCCAAAGCAAAGAGATTGAAGGAAAGATTCAAATCTTTTTGTTGTGGAAATTGGGCTTTTGTCATGTCAGTGAAGTACTTACACCTGAAAATGTGTCCATTTTAAAACTGTACAAACCAAGAATTTACTTTGTGATGAAATATTTTAAAAGTACAATCGAGCATCTTTAGAATGAGGATTAATATGGTTCATCCGTTGTCCTTTGTCTGCCCCCTTGCCCACTTTTATAATCATGTAGAAAGAAGACCTGGATATTGTATGTGAGCGGTTCACTACAAGTAAGCTGCAGTCATTTGAAGATCTAGCTTGCATTTCTACCTATGGTTTTCGCGGGGAGGTAAGTTGAAAAGTGGGAGAACTGGGAATTCTGCTGCTCCCATGGTTATTCAATGCAGAGATCATTCTCTCTTTAATATTTCCTCTTGTATTAGTTTAATGTGTATAGAACTTCTTTGAAATCTTGAGTCATTCAAGACAGAGGATTTGTGTAGATTTCATGGAATGTTGCCGTGTTTTTCTGTAGGCCCAACGTACCCTGGGAATCTGATGGAAAGGAAGAGTAAGTGGGTCTGCCTTGGGGAGCAAGTTAAGTTGGTCTGAGCAGCTGCTTCTTGGTAGAAGAGCCCTTTTTTTAAACCTCAGTTTCCTTCTCTTTAGGAAGATGAGGTTGAGTGACATGTTCAGAGCTCCCTTCTCATCCCTATGTTGACTGCTTCTCCTTCTCTTTTTCTATCCATCACTGGATATAACTGTGACTTAGCTTTAGACATGCAGGTGGTCCAAGTCTGTTTATGGCCTTGAGTGCTGTGGTAGCCCACTCTGGAAAAACTCAACACTTTCACTCCGTTCGTGGCTTTAAAAACCAATTCTTTTTTTGTCATGAGCTTAATAAACATCAAGATTTCCATATCCAAAGAACACAGATATTACATCTGAAGCCACAAATCACCATTTTGTACACATTTTGTCCTTTTAAATATGTATTTAATTTAACACCACAGTACTAGCCCTGCCCTCATTGGCCGTGTCTCCTGCTGAATTTCCAGCTGTTGTCTTCTGGGCCTCTTTGTGTTGCCTTGATGATCTTTTCTACCATTCTCTAGCTGTTCCTTCTAACAACTCACCCTCCCTCCCCTGCAGCAGATAAACATAACCACAGTGGATTCACTCGTTGTGTGTGTGTACCTGGAGTCCATCAGCTCTTCACCATACTCTGGGAAGTGCCCTGAATCACTGGCCTCCTGACCATTGATCAAGACTTTTCAGTCATTCAGAGTTGTTTCCCTAACGTTATCATAGTCATCATATACCTCATGTTCCAGATCTACGTCCTCCCACATGAGTCTTCCCAGGTGTCTCTGAAACCATCCCTTTTGTCATTTCTAAGTGCTTAGGAAGGGTCTTTCATTTCTGTGGTGGGTTCAGCCATGTCCTGATAGATGGGCACCCCATTTGTTTCTCATTGTATGCTGTAACATAGGTAATAGCTCCAGTATTTTTGTACCTGTTGCTTCATTTTCTTTTGTTTTTTTTAAAAAAAATCTCTAAGATAGAAGCCGTAGTGATGCTAGTGAGTCAGAAGGTGTGCCTGTTTAAGTGTCCTTGTTCCCAAGGTGCCACCTGGAGGAGACCCTCCTTTGGATGGGCTTTGTACAGAGAGTGCAAGGACATCATGAGACCACTTAGAGAAAAGCACAAGATTCTGTGTGTTATCACAGTGATAAAATCTCGGCTTCTCAAATAGGATGTAGACAGACACATTGGGAAAGACGTCTGTGTAAAAAGCAGACCCAGAAGACTGATTGCCCACAAAGTGAAGGAAGGTGAATGAGTTTGAATGGGCAGAGTCCTTGGGAGGATTCAGAGGGACTTGGATGGTTCACATAATGAAATGTAAATATTTACTAAACAGGTGTCACTGACTATATTGATGTTTGGGGTAAAGTTTCTGTTAAAGTATTTTCCAAACCTCAGAATTTGATTAAAATCAGTCTAATTATATAACATGATCATGGGAATCTAGTAAAGATCCTTTCACCTTTGGAGCCTCAGTACTCTCCCATCTGAGTCACACTGGTCCAGAGTCACAGAACTGCACAGATGGATGGAGCCTCTGGGCTTCCTTAGCCCCAGCCATCCCTGAAAATGCTCCATAGGACATCTGGTTGTACTTACTGCCCCCTTAACTTTGATGGCCTTGGGTCACACCTGCTGAGCTGGGCAGGGCCTCTATATCAGAGGGAACCTGCCTCAGGCTACATCTCAGTGTGTTAGGAGGTCCTATCTCCTTGGTAGAAAGTTAACGCCAAGGACTGGGTGCTAATCCTGGCCTGGAAACCAGTCAGAGGCCTTCTTGATTGGTAGTTTTTGGGAGGGGCCTCCTAGGGAAATTCTTTACTCAACAGGACCTGTTTAAAATGGAAGGTTTATTTTGAATTTTAATATTTCTAAATGTAGGTTCTCTTTTAAAAAACTTGGCCTACTTGGTTACAGATGGGGAAAGGGAGGCAGACCCATTTCTCCATTGCTTATGTGGCCCTGAGTCCAGTCCCTAGAGACACATGGGTGCATCTTCCTCACCCTGGATAATCACCTTCTGTCCTCTCTGCAGTTCTTGAGCTATGCAGATGGTCAATGTGACTGGCCTAGCTTGGCCTAGGGGACCTCCTTGGGCCTTTGCATCACCAAAGAATCTTAGTGAAGTGCTTTTCAACCTTTCAGAGTTACAAAGGTGTTAGCATTTGTTTGTGGTGATTTTGGAGCAGGGCCAGTCCTAACCACAGACACTGAGGGGCACTGGCATTTTTGGCTTTTTCAGTTTTGAGGCACCACACAGAAATGACTCCAGCACCACCCTAAGCGTCAGGCCGCTGAGACTCAGGGGGATTTAAGTGAACCCATCCAGGCTTCTCTGAGCTTCCTACAGAAGAGGAGCGGGCTGAGGAAGAGCAGAGAGAGGGGGCAGTCCAGAGCCTCAGACCCCACGGGCTTCCAGGAGTAGTGAAAACCAGAGGCCCAGAAGTACAGTGATGTGCCCAAGGGCACACAACCGGCCTGGGGCAGGGCAGGGGAGCTTGCTTGCAGGCATTTACCGTTTTTTCTTTCAGGCCTTGGCTAGCATAAGCCATGTGGCTCATGTGACTGTGACTACGAAGACAGCAGATGCCAAGTGTGCGTACAGGTATGTCATCTTCCCTCTCCTTTTCCTAGCTTCCAAGGTATTGCCAGGCAGAGGCTGGTATTTGTGTCCTTTTCTTCCCAAATCTGCTCTTTGGTTATTTAGAAGGGCTTATCGGGTGTATTAGGGCCCTGTATCTCTTTACCTTGACCTGCTGGGGACAGCCACACTGGATTGGGTATGTCCTTCTTGGAATCATCCGCACTGCCCCTGTCCTTCCCAAGGCCATGGACTCCAAAGTGGATTCTGGTGTTGGTGAGGATCTTCATTGACTCCTCAGTCTTCTTTTGCCCAATTCCTTTGGGTCCCACTCCCAGGTGCTTGAAAGCTAGCAGGCATGCATTAGGTACTAAGTAAGTGTTCATTAACTGGCCTCACCCTTGGTAGCTTAGGCACTAACTGGGCACCAAGGCTGTGATGTGAAATTCAAGCAGGAATATCTCCATTTAGGAATTCAGAAAATAGATTGTTTCCACATCATAGCTGTGTTATCTTTCTGTCTTGGAGTGGGTCAGCAAAGTCGATTCTGCCTGCAGGGCAGGGACAGTGGTCATTTGTCTCTGTATCCTCAGCATCTGGCCCTCTACAGGGAGCACCTAATATGTGTTGGACACTGTGCCTAAGGACTAAACCCCATAGCCTCTCATTTGCACATAGTAGGTTTTTAAGAAAGGTTTGTTGAATTGACTCAAACTTTGAATTGTAATTGTTTTCCAGCAGGCAGGTATCTGAAGTCTTTTTTTTTCTTTTTTCTTATTAAAACTTAAATACACAATAAGAAAAAGAAAACATTTTATTGACTTAAATGTTGTAACTTAAATACACAATAAGAAAAGAAAAAAGCATGTCATATGCCCAGTGGAATGTGAGAGAGAATTCGAAGTATATAACAGTAAATTTCCTTGAAAGCCTATGGGATAAATACTGAGTTTGTTGAAATCTGCCTTCTTATGTTTGCTTCCTTATAAGTTTTCTTTTGTCTCTGTTGTGTACTTTTTCCTTTGTTCTTTCCCCGCAACCCCCTGCCTACAATTAAGCATATATATTTATATATAGATATCTAACATAAACATACATAGACATATATAGACATATACTTTCCCTAACAAATTCTGCACCTGGACTTTTTTTTTTTTACATTTGTGCATATCTCTTACTTCCTATCCCTCCTGACTCCTCTACAATACTTTTACCAGCTACATTACCCTCCTATTACTTAACCTATCCCTGCTCCAAGGATCCCTCCCTTGTCCTCCCATTCCCATTAATTTAAACAGCCTTGTAAACCCCCCCTTAACCTATTCCCCTTGTCCTCTCCCCCCTCCTTATCCCCTTAGAGTTTTATTTCTTTTTAAATTTAGAAGACTTATATTCGTCTATATATATTATATAAATCTGTATTTTCCTCTTTTAAACCCATTCCTAATGAAAGTAGGTTTCCAGAACTTACAGCCCCGCTCTCCCATCTAATTCCTCTGTATTGGTTCGTCCTCTTGCACCTCATTTGTAGAAGATAGTTACTCTTGAATGGTTTTACTTTTTGTAAGGCATGTCATACCCAGGCCACCCCAGTGTTTCTTCTGGACTCCCCAATTACTAAGAAGAGTCTTAGACATATGTTTTACATTTTACATACATAAAAGGTAAATATTCTGTCCCTATTGAGTCTCTTGTATAATTATTCTTTGGTATATACCTTATATTTCTCTTGACTCTTCTATGTCAAATCTGCTAAGTTCAGATTTTGTTTTGTTTTTTTTAACAGTCTTGAAAACCTGACAGTTCATTAAGTGTCCATTTTTTTTCATTCAGGATTATGCTCAGCTTCGCTGGGTGTGCCATGTTCAGCTGCCACCCCAGTTCTTTTGCCTTTCCCTATAGAGTGTTCCAAGACTGTGGTCTCTTGTGTGATTTCAGCAGTGGCCCTGCCATATTTAAATTGGACTTTTCTCGTTGCTTGTCGTATTTTGTCTTTGATCTGGGGCTTCAGAATTGGCAGATATTCCTGTGGGTTTTCTAATAGGGTCTCTTTCAGGGGTGATTGATGGATTTTTTTCTATTTCTACTTTCCCCTCTCATTCTAATGCTTTAGGGTAATTTTCTTGAATTATTTCTTGTCTTATTCTTATCAAGATTCTTTTTTGATCAAAGCCTTCAGGTAGTCTGATGTTTATTATGTTTTCTTTCCTTGCTCTGTTTTTTCAGAGCAATTGTTTTTCTTATGAGCTGTTTCAATTCTTTTCTATTTTTCATTCTTTATGTTTTTTTTATTATTTCTTGATCTCTTGTGACTTGGCTAGCCCACCCCAATTCTGATTTTCAAGGAGCCGTTTTATTCCTTAAGATTCTGGATCTCCTTTTCTAACTGGTTGCATTTCTTGTCATCATTTTCTTGTTTTTCTTGGACAGTTGTTTTTGTCTTTTAATTTTTCCTAAGTCTCTCATTTGATTTTCAAAACCTTTTTTGAGTTTTTCTCTGAATTCTTCATGGGCAGGTGACCATTTGACATCACTCTTCGGGGCAGAAGAGGCTTTCTTTGCCTCATTATTCCCCTCTGCAGATGAACACCAGGCTTCTCTGTTTCCATAGTAACTCTCTGTGGTTGGATTCTTTCTCCTCTGCCTGCGCATTTTTTTATTTGTAATAGCTTAGTTTTTGTAATAATCTCTAGTCTTGGAGGATGGGGGATGGTGCCTCTGGCCTCAGACCTACCTTCACTTTTCCTCTCTAGCCTATAACCAAAACTGAGACCCCTAGCCCCCTTTAAATGCCCACATCCAGTAGGGTCCTACTCACTGCTTCTGTATCCCCTGGGTGAGGGCTGGCTCCTTCTCTGTGCTCTTTCTCTGTAGCACAGCTGGGTCTACTGATCCTTGTCGGCAGAGGTCCCCTCTATTTTCCTGGGCTCAGAAGCCCACCTCCCCTCATTGTTCCTGCTGCCTCCAGGGCCTGAAGGCCTTGTCCTGGGATTTTTCTTCAGATCTCCTCCTTTTGTCTCAGGAGGGCCCCTGTTCAGCCCCTTCTCTTATTGATTTTCCCTGCTCAGTATTCACCCTGAGGCACTATTTCATCTCTTTTGTGGGGGAAAATCTGGAGAGGTTGGAATTTTCTGACCTAGTCCACCATCTTCCCAGAATCCTCTCTATCCAAAGTCTTTAAGATGAAGTTTTAGTTGTCTGGCTTTGGTTTTGCTGAAGAAATGTAGAGCTGAAGGAGTTTGTTTGAATAAAAATGAAGCCTGCCTGGCATGTAGCCTGCCTCCTCCAGCATTTATTAAGTATTTGCTATGTGCTTAGCACTGGGGAGGCAAAGGGGATGTTCCTTGATCCAGCCAGAATAGGACAGATCTCCCTTAGCCCTTGGCCCTTAGGCACAAGCAGAGAACATGATGGCAGAGAAAGACTGGTGGAGATCAGAACTGAGAAATGGAAAGTGCTTTTTCTGGGGGAGGGCACTTCACTGAGGGACACAGGCCTCTTGCGGGCAGCACAATCTCACCTTGCCAGGCACTTGAGCTGACTGTTCTCTTTTCTGTTCAGAGCAAGCTACTCAGATGGAAAACTCAAAGCACCTCCTAAGCCATGTGCAGGAAACCAGGGGACACAGATCACGGTGAGGCTGGACCCCGGGAGTGGATGGTTGCTGTATCCTGGGCAGGGTGTTGGGTGGTCTAGAGGCCACCGTCACACTGAAGTCACCTGCCAGGGTCTGCAGGGAATGGGGGCTGGGAGGCTCCTAGGATGTCAGAAGTTGGAGCATGGACTAGGCCCTTGTGTCTGGGGTGGCCCAGGTATTGGAGACCCAGTTCTAACTGTTGTATTCTTGTCTGTTATGAAAAGAGCCAGAGATTTGGGGGCAGAATTCAGCCGTGCCATCTATTTGACTTCTCAGGGCCTCAGTTTCCTCCTCCATACTACTGATGTTTGGACTAGGTGATCTCCCTTTGAGCTCTAAGTGCAACAGAACTAAGTCAGATTTATAAGAATACAAGTCATTTCCCAGTTAATAAATGATCGAAGGATATAAACAGGTAGTTTTCAGATGAAGAAATCAAAGCTATCTGTAGTCATGTGAAAAAATGCTCTAAATCACTGTTGATTAGAGAAATGCAAATTAAAACAACTCTGAGGTACCACATCACACCTGTGAGATTGGCTAATATGACAGAAAAGAAAAATGACTGATATTAGAGGGGATGAAGGAAAATTGTAGATCAGAATTTAGGAGAAGCTGTGAACTAATCTAGCCATTCTGGAGAGTAATTTGGAACTAGGTCTAAAGGGCAACCAAACTGTATGCTTTGACCCAACAATACGACTGCTAGGACTGTATCCTAAGGAGATCATACCAAGGGAAAAGGGTCCACATGTACAAAAATATTTCTAGCAGCTCTTCTTGTGGTGTCCAAGAAGTGGAGGGGTGCCCATCCGTTGGGGAGTGGTGAACATATTGTGGTATATGATTATTGATGGAATATTACTGTGCTGTAAGAAACAGTGCACAGTATTTTTTCAGAAAAACCTGGGCTTGAGCTGTTGCTGGGAAGTGAACAAAGCCTGAAGAACATTTCCTTGGTAACAGCAGGGTTGTGGTGATGATCCGCTGGGGATGGCTTAGCTAGTCTCTGCAATGCAGTGATCCAAGGCAATTCTGAAGGACTCGTGATGAAAATGCTGTCCGCCTCCAGAGAAAGAACTGAGGGAGCCTGAGTGTGGAACAAAGCAGACATGTTTTTTACTTTATTTTTTCCTTTTTATCGGTGCTTTCTTTTGCAACTTGGCTAATAGGGCCATAGGTTTTGCAGGATTACACATATATGATCTATGTCAAATGACTTGGCTTCTCAGGGAGCAGAGGGAGAGAGTTTGGAACCCAGACACATTAAAATTTTATAAAGAATGTTAAAAAGATTTTTAAAATGACCAAGGCAGTGCCATGTAGAAAGAAGGACATGGGATCCAGAGTCAGAGGATGTAACTTCCAGTCTCAGCCCCACCACTTACTTTCTGTGTGACCTTGGGCACTGTCTTTCCCTTCCGTGTCTTCCTTAGCCACAAAATGGGGGAGGGGGTGAATTAGATGTCCCCTAACAAAGGTGCCTTATGGCTTGATCCCAGTGGTCCCTGAGGTCCAAGAACTTAGTTTTTAAAACTATTTTGACAATTGTATTTCAATGTAATTGGTTTATTTTGTAATATTATGTGTTTTACTTAAGCATTTAAAAACATAATTTGCAAAATGGGTCTTCAGGCTTACCGAGAGCCAAGGGGTTCATGACAACTAGAACCGCTAGTCTACACCAGAGTAAACTAAGAAAACCTCTATCTTTAGCTAACTAAATAAATAGGTCCTTCTGGTTTTTCTTCCAGAGGAAACCTTCCTTGAATAGATTTGAGATGAGAGGATATGTTGTCCACCACAGCAAACTTGCAGCTTCTTGTGAGGCTGGTTGGGGTTAGCCCTGAAACCCACTGCTTCCCCTTCTGTCAGCAGCTGTGTATGCTAAACTGTGATCAAAACAAGTTTGAGCCTTGAAAATGTACCTTTTTGTGGGGCGTGTTTAACAAATTCATTTATAGTCATAGAAACAAAATGGACAGTTCTGATTGTTATCAAATAAAAAAGATTTTGCGCAAACAAATCCAGTGCAGTTTAGAAGGGAAACAGGAATTGGAGAAAAAAATCTTTGGTAGTAAGTTTCTCAGATAAAGATCTTGTATGCAAACATACTTAGATCTTCTGTAGAAACACATTAAATGTGGATTTTTAGAAGAGTTCGTATTGAATGTCTGAAAGGGGATAAAGGAATGCAAAGAAGCTGTCCTTAAGGTTTTATGAGTCAAGGTATTGCTGAAAATAAGGGGAATTGGGAGATACTCAAGGCCAGAGTGAAATTGAGGGAAAATGTAAGGAGTTGATTCATTTATAAGACTGAAGAGTTGGTGCCCAGTTGATAAATGATCAAAGGATGTGAACAGACATTTCACAAGTGAAGTTGCTCAAGCTTAACTTTCTAGAGACAGACACCTTTGGAAGACTTTTGAATTGTGATGGATGTCAGCAAACCAAGAGTTCCCAGGGCTTACAATGAGGCATGTTCCCCACCTCCGGCCATCAAGGTGATGGACTTAAATCTGGGCTGAGACATGTACCTTGGACGTAGCCAGTGTGGGCATTTGTTTCACTGAGTCCTGTGTGTTTCTTGGGACATTTTGTGGGTTGGTTTGCTTTATTTTTCTTTTGGTAGAGTTAGGGGGATAAATACTTGTAAAATTCAACAAAGTATAAAATTCCTGTATTTACTTTTCAGTTTGGGGGGCTAGCTCGTAGAGCCAGGAAGAGCATGGTGATAAGGTGTTGAGGTGAGAGCAGTTTAATTATGAAGAGCATGTTTGCCCTCTCTGGCCTTGAATGTCTTAGAATCCCCTCATTTTCCTCCTTTTACTCCCATGGTGTATGAAAGAGGCCTCTTTCATACACCCAGTGCTACCTCCTCTAAAATTCACATTTAGGGTGTTTGGATTCAGATCAGTCTGATGTCCTGTCATCTTTTATTTAACATGTAGATCTGTCCCTGTTTCAGGTTGAAGACCTTTTTTACAACATAGCCACAAGGAGAAAAGCTTTAAAAAATCCCAGTGAAGAGTATGGGAAAATCTTAGAAGTTGTTGGCAGGTAAGGGGCCACCTCATCTGGGAGATGGCGGTGGGCAGCGGCTGTGACCAAAGGCAGACAGTGACAGGTGGGCGCTTAGGGGTTTCCTTAGGGGTAATTGGCTCTCGTTCCTGCCCCGAGCTTTCTCCAGTCTTCGCACCGTTAGAACAGAGCCAGTGAGTGCGTGGATTCATCCTGGGCACACGAGTCATGGGGTCATATGGGCAAGATTTTGGGTACAGGCACACAGGGGAAGCAACTTACTCAGGCTCACATAGATAGTAAAAGAGCTGGGCTTAAGTCTGGGTTGATCTACCACACCCTTAGTTGTGCCCCCATGACTAATTTGGGGCAGTGGGTGGGTAAGAAATATAAAAAAGCGCCTCACACAGCAGGCCACATTTATTAACATCTACTGTGTACAGTGTACTTGGTCAATCTGAGTGTGTTGGCATTTAGGCTGCTCAGCACCATGCCTTTATTCAGGTAAAATGTCGTTTCTCTCCCCAGGTATTCCATACACAATTCTGGCATCAGCTTCTCAGTTAAAAAAGTGAGTAGCCAATTTGGGGAGGTGATAGCTTATGAAAATAAAGAGGGATGTAAGTGGTTCGATAAAGATGAGAATATTCCTGTTGTGGTTCCACTTCTGGAGATTTAAATTTAGCTGCAGGAGAGAATAGCTACTTTTCTCTTCTGAACTAGAAAATGCAAATCAAATAAGGCAGCTCAGTCCCCTCCCATCCCCCCATCTAGGTGTGGCACTAGGAGAGCTTGACCCTCTCTCAGTTCAGCTTTCCATTATGGATTCTCCAAAAGGGGAAGGGTTAATACTGGCAGTCTTTTCTGTTTTCTTCTCCTTAAACTGCTCATTTCTTGTTCACTGGCCTCCATGGCCTAGAAGAGTTTGAAGACCCTGAGAGGCAATTCTCTAGTGAGAGGGCCCCTGCTGGCACCACATGGCCCCAGAGCCTTCCTTTACATGTGACTCTCTGCGGGTCCCTTGTTGCCCTCACTCTGGTCTTCTAGAGCCCGAGTCTCAGGCCTTTTTTCACACTGGAGACCAGCAATCCTGCCTCAGCTGGACCACCTCTGCCCCAGTCCCAGCCAGTCATTGCTTCGAACCTAACACATAACAAAGAAAATGAGCCTTTCCATTCATAAAGTAAAATAAAAATAGATTGACCATGGAACTGTAAGTCTTGGTTAGGCATAGTTTTCTTGTCCTTCTGTGTTAAATTAATTGTTTCTTTTTTCTTTCCTTGCTTTCTTCTGGTTAAGCGCATCACTATCCCCAGCTCCCCTTCCCCACCCTCCTGTCAGTTGAAAGAAATCAGAAACCTCCCAGCAGGCCTGCACAGTCTCTGAAGGAAGGGGCCATGCTGGCCAGGCCCAGGCTCTTCTGGGTCTCCTACTGCCCCTGGAGATGGCTGCTGCTCTGCCTGAACTGGAGAGGGGATGTTTATTACCATCCCTGCACCTGATCTTGGGCTACATGTGGCTCTCAGAGCTGTATCTTCTCAGTATGGTTAGTTAATGCTGCTGGCTCTGCTCAGCTCACTTTGCAGCAGGTCACACACATCTTCTCCAGTTTGTCTGAGATCATCCCTGATCACTTCCTGCAGCTCAGCAAGGCTCCATCGCATTGATACAGCGTTGTTTTCCAACCACCCTACCTCCACCCCACCCCAACTCCTTAGTTTTCAGTTCCTTCCCACCACAAACCATGCTGGACGTTGGGGTCCTTCCCTTGTTCTCTCTGAGGTGGGAGCCTGTTGGTGCCTCTGCCGGTGCCAGCTCGAAGGCTCAGGGCCAGACCCGGCGATGTAGCATTCCAGATAGGCCAGATCATTTCCCACCTTCTCCAACAATTTTTTGTTTATCACCTGTAACAGTAAGCATGCCAACATATGCGGGGGGAGGGGGAGGTGGTGTCTGCTGTCACAGGTTCTTTGATCTGCTTTTCTAAAAGGAAAAACAACTTTTGATGGGTTAACAGTCTCCTTTAATCAAACACATATATCATTCACCAACAGAGAAAAATACAAGATGAGAAATAAAGACCAACAGACTGGCTTCCAGTTGTCTGACCATTACGTACACACACAGTTACCAGAGCGCCGTGGAGCTGCTTAGCATCTTCCCAGAGTCTCATCTGGCCCCCAAGTAAAACCTGAACTCAGAGCCTTTCTAGACTTCTCAGAGCCCTTGATACTGCCTCCTTATCCAAGGTGGGGGCCTTCCCTCAAAGCTCCCTAGGCCCATTAATAGGTGGAAAAGATCTTCTCTACTCACATTATTCGATCAGAGGCACTTTGGACTGAAACAAAAACAGCCCAAGACCATACTCTGCTCGCCCTGCCGTCACCTTGGCCAGTCTCTGAAGGGTATGAAGCAGAGCTTCTGGGGCTTCCATTTACATTTCTGTAATTATTCGTGATTTCTGCCTGTCTGTGGATAGCTCAAGGTTTTCCTTTGAGAACTACCAGTTCTTTGGCCTTTTGTCCGTTGGGGAATCCTCGGAGGGCTTCGTCCTGGTTGCTGTCCTCTGGATCTGTTTCAGCCTGTTGTCCTTCCCAGAAGCAGCGGCCAAAATGGAACACTTGTAACAGTCACAGTGACTCTCTCCAGGTTGTTGTAAAACAGCGTTGCTGCCCCATGCCCAGCGTCCTCTTGCTTCTGCTTATTTCACTCTTCATTCTTTCATCTTTCCATGTTTTTCTAAGGTCATTATTAATTGAAAATGAACTTGTTACGGTTTGATCAGAACACAGTATGACCGGGGCTTCCCCTGCCTTGCTCTGGACACTGTATCCCTCTTAATGCAAGATTATAAAAAAGCATTTTGCTAAATCTGGATATGTTGCATATGTAGCAGTTCTTTGGTCTGCCAGCCTAGTAACCCTGTCTGAAAGGACATGGATTTAATCCGGCATGACCTGTTTTTGAAGAAATCATGCTCTTTCGTAATTAATGTTCTTTCTCTAAATGCTTATGAACCATCCCTTTAAACCATGACCTCAAACTCAGATAAAAGTGGATCCCTGCTGACCACACTTGGACTTAGAGAACCATAAATTAACATTGTTTATATTTTTGTTTATTGAGCATTTCCCAGTGACATTTTCATCGGGTTGCCTGGGAGTTTTGCAAGCAGCAAGTTTGACACCTCTACCTTTAAAAAGTATGTTCTGGAGCTTCAAAATAAGCCATGTTCTTTACTCACTACACTAATTGATAAGCAAATACAAGGGGTAGAAACGTGTGAGTATATTTGGTACGCTGGGGAAAGGTTGTAGCATCATCTTTTTTAAATCAAAAGCTCTTGTTATCATTCCTTTTCAGACAAGAAGCTAAAAGAAACACAATACTTGTATTTAACATTAAAAATTGTGACCTAGAATTTTTTCAAGCAGGTTTAAAAGCCTGTGTATCTTAAAAGCTTCCTGTTTCCCTTTTAGAAAATAGAAATAATGTTTACCTATTTCCCATCTCCTGACTTGTAAGTTGTCACAGGGACTTAGCAGTGTAGCTTTGTAAGTAGAACATCTTTTACTGTCTTTCTCAGCTTAGATTGGAGCATATTGTTAGTTTCTCTTAGATCCTTCCCAGTATAAAAATCTTTGGCATCTCCTTGGTACAAGAAATAATCAAAATCTCTCCATCATCTGTGATCACTGCCCTGTAAACTCCAACCAACAATACTGTTGAATTTTTAAGTTACCTCTGACCCCAACAGAACTAGAAATCTCTTGTATATGAAGGATCAAAAGCTCCCTCAAAGACCTTGCCACTCTTGGGTGACTGTCTTCTACTCTTATTTCCAGCTTATTATAGATATCACTTTAAAAAAAAAATCTTTCGCCTGAGACAACTCACATTCTATTCTAAATCACTACTATTTACACCATTGGGATGTTTGCTCAAGACCTTTACCCTTCCAAAGGGCTCTGAAAAAAGATAGGAAAAACCTCCATGTTCTACTTTGTGCCTGGGAGTGGTGGCTTGTCTTTGCAAGAAACACAGATGCCGCTTCTTCTTGACAAGTTCCTACAGAATTTCCCTCACTCTTTGTACCTGCTGGGAACAATCTCATCACCCTTGTGTCGGTGTCCTCCTGAGAAGCTGCCCTTTGGATGGTAGACATTGCCTGTGCAGGCTCAGATTCCTGTGTCAACGAAGCTTCTTGCTGCCGTCATATTCAGCAGAAATCCCGTCACCTGCCAGGCTTTAGCGAGTTAAATCTAACTGCCCACCACTTCTCCACTCCTCTGCATGTGTCTTGTCCCTTTCCTGACCTCTCCCCTGTCACCAGAATGTTCTCGATCTCTCCACTTCTCCCCTGATCACCAGTGTAAGAAAGAACATTCTGGATCTCTTCCTGCTTCTCCCTCCCATCACCAGCATAAGAAAGAATGTTCTTGAGTTTTTTCTTTTTAAAATGACTGCAGAACCAGTGTAATGACGGGCCCAGTTTCCTGAGGTTGGTTACTGACCACTGTGGCTTGATTCTGAAAATGCCACTGTCCTTGATGACTGGGGCTTTGCTGTCATCAGCTCATGTCCTAATAAATGTTTATCTTCTTTTTTTTAAAGCAAGGTGAGACGGCGCCTGACATTAGGACGCTGCCTAATGCCACCGTGGTGGACAACATCCGATCCATCTTTGGAAATGCTGTCAGCAGGTAGGCTGGGGTCCTTTCCATGTGGCAGCTAGTTGCCAGGAAGTGGTCTTGCTTCGAATCCTGGATCATGTTCACATGACAACATTTTTCACTGATCACTGGGGAGCCATGCAGGCTGCTGACACTCCCCACAATGGTTTCTCCTCTTCTTCCCAGCTGTAATTGAAGGTCTCAGCCCCTCAGTGCTTCCAGCTTCTGCCCCTATTTCTGTTGGTTTCCTGAGGACAGGATGCTCCTGGGTATTTAATGGGAATTCACTCTGCATGCTCTCAGGGCCAGCCAACACTCATTTTTGAAGCACCTTTCTGGGAACCTAAGGGCAGCTATGAAATGGCCTGGTGCCAGTGACCGGACATTCGGTGGGGTGTCAGTTCTCAGAGACATCAGGAGAAGTTCCCTGCGGGTGGGAGCCCAGCATCCAGAGAAGGATGCAGCAGGGAGGAGATGCCAGTGAAAACACTAAGGCCCTCTAAGGTTGACCAAACACCTCACTGCAGGGAGGTGGTGTGTTGGACAGTGTGAGACCTTGGACCAGTCATTAAGCTTTTTTAGTGTGCACCCCCCTCACTCCCCCATGGAAGGGGAGTAGTAACAGCTCCCACCTCCCAGGTGGTTGTGAGGATCACCGTCATCATTATTAGGGTCATTACAATGACATCCTTGTTATAAAATTGTCCTCCACGTGGTTCTCACCATGCCTGCTGTTACAGCCACAGTGTTTTATGTTCCCAGAACACAGATTGGATTCTCTCTCCTACTCAGAAAGGTTTACTCAGGCCTTGGGCCCTTACACCCCCCACACTCAGCTTTGTGACTCACTTGTTTTTCGGTGTCTGACTCTGTGACCCCATTGGGGTTTTCTGGGCAGAGGTACTGGAGCAGTTTGCCTTTTCCCTCTCTAGCTTATCTTACAGATGAGGAAACTGAACCAAACAGGGTAAAGGGACTTGCCCAGGGTCACACAGCTAGTAAAGATCTGAGGCTAGATTTAAACTCATGTAGATAAGTCTTCCTGATTCCACAGTGATACCTAGCTGCCTATCCCCTTTTCAGACTTGTTTCCTGCTATTTCCTTTTACACACACTGACAGGCTGACCAGCTGACCCCTGCATTGGCCTCTCTCCCTCAACTCCTCTTTGATTATTCCAGGCTCAGCTCATGGGCCACAAAATCTCTGGCCTGTGGGGAAGATCAGTGGAGAACCCCAAGTCTGACAATCAGCAATGTGTAGATTTCTTTTGAAAAGTTGATGCTAGGGAAGCCAGCTAGAACCGTACGTGGAATCCTGTCCAGAACTGTGGTTCAGACTGCTTTTAATCCTAGCCCTTGTGAAACACACACATGTCAGACACTGCTGTTAGGGGGATGCTAATGGACACAGCAGAGAAGGTAGAGTGGCCCCTGCGGGGGCATTTCAGAGCCAGGAGTGGGTGCGCAGTCAGGTCCTCCACCAATGAGAGGGAACACAGAAGGTAGCGGTGAAGAGAGGACTCTGCTCCCTGTCCCTGATCTTGATTCTGGCCCGCATGAGCTGTGGACCCCAAAATGAATAATGAGTCAAAGGAAAGGCGACGTTGGCTCTGTCACCATTTCTTAGAAAACAGTAAACTGGTGCCAGACCACAGCCACAAATGAGAGGATGACAGGCGAGAGACAGTCAGCCTATCCAGTGAGAAGATGCGCCCCAGTGGGTGCTCCAGATTTGGGAAAGAGGACAGAGCTCATTGGATCTGGCTGGAAAATCGTTTGTCTTAAGTTAGGGTTCTTTTCTTGTGAAATAATCCTGTGTTTATGAGATTTAGCCTTGGGTGGGGGATAAGACCAAGCTAGAGCATGAGCTTTCTCACTGAGAGTCTTGCAGTGTTGGATGAGCTTGAGAACAGGGTGTGGGTGGACCCTCACTACTTTAAAAAATTTTTTTTTTGTAAATTTTTAACTTAAATACAAAATGAGAAAAGAAAAAAATTGCTATGTGCACAGTAGATCACAGGAGAGGATTCAATAGAAAACAAATTTCCATTTGAAAAAAGCCTATATAAGAAATACTGCACCTTGTTTGCAGAGCTCCCTAGCTTCTCTTTGCTTCCTTGGTGGTTTTCGTCGTTCTGTGCTGTGTGCCCTTCTCACATTATTTTTTCCCCTTCCTCCCCCCACCCAGAGAAGGCTACAGTTAAGCACGGAGATACATTACACATTCATAGGCATCTGTAAACATACTCAAACACATATATGTAAGACTGGGCTATGCTTATTTCCACTTGTCATCTGTGTCTTTAAAGGCGGATACCACTTTCCTTTATAAGTCCAAGTCTTCCTATGTTTTTCTATTTTTTAAAAATTTATTTATTTTTAGTTTTCAACATTCACTTCCATAAGATTTTGAGTTCCAAATTTTTTCCCCATCTTTCCTCTTCCCCCACTCCAAGACAGTGTGTATAGGCTCTACATATACATTGATGTTGAACTTTTTTCACCTTAGTCATGTTGTAAAAAGGAATTGGAACCAATGGGAGAAACCACAAGAAAGAAGAAACACCAAAAGAGAGAGCAGACAGTCTGCTTTATCTGCATTCACACTCGATGTGGGCAGCATTTCCATCAGAGTCTTTTGGAGTTGGCTTCGATCCTCGTGTTGTTGAGAAGAGCTGAAGTCTGTCCAAGTCAGTCATTGCACGACATTGCACTTACTGTGTGCAAGGTTCTACTGGCTCTGCTCACTTCACTCAGCATCAGTTCACATCCATCTTTCCAGGTTTTCCTGAAGTCCACCTGCTCATCTTTTCTAGCAGCACAGTAGTATTCCATTATTTTTATATAACACAGTTTGTTCAGCCATTCCCCAGCAGATGGACAACCCCTCAATTTCTAATTCTTGGCCACCACAAAGAGAGTTGTTATAAGTATTTTTGTACATGTGGGCCCTTTTCCCTTTTTTATAGTCTCTTTGGGATATAAACCTAGTAGTGCTATTGCTGGGTCAAAGGATATGCACATTTTTTTAGCCCTTTGGGCATAATTCCAAATTGCTCTCCAGAATGGTTCCATCAGTTCACAACTCCACCAATAGTGCATTACTGTTCCAATTTTTCCATATCTTCTCCAGCATTTATCATTTTCCTGTTTTGTTATGTTAGCCAATCTGATAGATGTGACATGGTCCCTAACAGTTGTTTTAATTTGAATTTCTCTAATCAATTGTGACGTAGAGCATTTTTTCACATAACTATATATAGCTTTAATTTCTTCCTCTGAAAACTGTCTGTTCATATCCTTTGACCATTTGTCAATCGGGGAATGACTTGTATTCATACACATTTGACTCAGTTTTCTATATGTTTTAGAAATGAGGCCTTTATCAGAGATACTGGTTGTAAAAATTGTTTCCCAGTTTTCTCTTTCCCTTCTAATCTTGGTTGCATTGACTTTCTGCAAAAACTTTTTAATTTAATGTAATCAAAACCATCATTTTGCATTTCATAATGTTCTCCATCTTGTTTGATTGTAAATTCTTCTGTTCTCCATAAATACCATTCCTTGCTCTCCCAATTTGCTTCTAGTATCAGTCTTTATATCTAAGTTGTGTACTCCTTTCGACCTTATCTTGGTATACAGTGTAAGATGTTGGTCTGTGCCTAGTTTCTGCCATACTGTTTTCCAGTTTCCCCGGCAGTTTTTGTCAAATAGTGAGTTCTTATCCCAGAAGCTGGAGTCTCTGGATTTATCAAATAGTAGATTATTGTAGTCATTGAGTACTGCGTCTTGCGTACCTAACCTGTCCCACTGATTCACCACTCCGTTGCTTGGCCGGTACCAAGTGGTTTTGATGATGACTGCTTTATAGAGTTAAGCTCTGGTAGGGTTAGGCCACCTTCCCTAGCATTTCTTTTCATTCGTCCCTTTGAAATTCTGGACCTTTTGTTCTTCCAGATGAATTTTGCTATTATTTTTTCCTAGCTCTGTAAAATAATTTTTCAGTAGTTTGATATGACACTGAATAAGTAAATTAACTTAGGTAGAATTGTTGTTTTTATTATATCAGTGTGGCCTACCCATGAGCAACTGATGTTTTTCCAATTATTTAGATCTGACTTTATTTGTGTGAAAAGTGTTTTGTAATTATGTTCATGTTGTTCCTGGATTTGTTTTGGCAGGTAGACTCCAAAATATTTTATAATGTCTACAGTAACTTTAAATGGAATTTCTGTTTCTGTGTTTTATTGTTGGGCTTTGTTGGTACTATATAGAAATGTCAATGATTCATGTGAGTTTATTTTCATATTTTTCTACGCCACAGCTGTATTTCAACCCAATCACATCCCATCTGAGAGACTGTCTGTGAGAGTTTTTTTCCCCCAATTTTCTGCATTCCCTCTACTTTTGGCTACATAGATTTCATTTGTACAAGAAAATTTTAATTTAAAATATTCAAAATTATCTTTTTTATACTTCAGCAATGCTCTCACCCTTGAGTATAGTTTTAAGGTCTGATATTGCTGAATCTCTTTCCTTTACATTTTTTTTTCCAGTTTTCCTGGAAGTTCCTGACCTTTTGTTCTTCCAAATGAACTTTGTTATTATTTTTTCTAACTCAGTAAAATAATTTTTTTATAATTTAATTGGGATGACATTGAGTAAATAGATTAGTTAGCTAAAATTTTCATTTAAAGAATCATACTGGCTTTAACTACTCATGAACGGTAAATATTGTTTCACTTTTTTAGAGCTGAATTTATTTGTATAAAAGTGTTTTATGTTTATGTCCATACAGTTCTTGTGTCTATTTTGGCAGGTATATTTCTCAGGTACTTTTTACTGTTTAGGTATTTTAAATGGTCTAAAACAGTATTAAATAGTATTGCTGACAATGTAATTTCTCTAATTTTCACTTTTGAGTAAACCAGTTTTAACTTTCACTTTGTCTGAGATCATGGTTACTAACCCTGCTTTTTTCACATAAATTTTACCCTTGCCCTTCTTTTTATCTTTGTGCTCATCTCTCGTTTTTTACAGTGTTTTTCGAAAGCAGCATATTGTTGAATTAAAAATGTTAATCAGCTCTCCATTTGCATTTTATGGGTAAATTGGTCCCATCCATTCTAAGCTACATTTACTTGTGTGTGTTCCTCCTTGTGACTTTTCCTCACTATCCTTCTCTCCCCATTTATCCTAAGCCTCCTCACTCCTCCGCTTTCCTTCTATCTGGGACCTTGCCCTCCTGTCCGCCCCTCTAACATACCCTTTATCCTCTCCCCCATTCCCCTCCTAAATCTTAATCTACACACCCTTCTAAGGCCCCCATCCTATTCCCTCACCTTATTTCTTTATAAATTTAGAAGACTTTTATACCCTTCTGAATGATCTCGGTGAATAGGGTTCCGTACTCCCAGCCCTCCTCACCCATCTGATTCCTCTGTATCACTTCTTCCTGTTGCTCTTTATTTATATGAGATAATTACTCTTTTTGCTTTTTCCTACACCATATGGCTCTCTAGAATCCCATCATACTTGGCTCTGCCCCAGTCTTTTTTGGAACCACCCCACTACGAATGACAATCTTAGACATCAGTAAACAAGCTGTCCTGATTGAGTCCTCTGTAATGGGTCTGATATTTACTTTCTATTTCTCCTTGATTCTGTGTCATATTTTCTGTTAAGTTCTGGTCTTTTTGCAATTAGATCCTGAAAATCTGTCGTTTATTGACCTTGTTTTTTTTGCTATTTAACTTTGCTAGGTATACTGTTTTTGGCTGCAGCCCCAGTTCTTGTGCTCTCCAACACACCGTGTTCCAAGACCTGCGGTCTTTTAGTGTAACTGCTCTGAGGTCTTGTGACTCCACCATATTGAAAGTGATTTTTTCTTGTTGTTCATAACATTTTCTCCTTAACCTAGGGGTTATTCCTAGAAGCTTTCCTCTGTGGACCTCTTTCAGACATTGATGGGTGAATGTTCTCCTATTTCTACTTTCCTCTCTTGTTCTAATGCTTCAGGACAGTTTTCTTTCATTATTTCTTGTATTATTGTATCAGGATTCTTTTTTTTTTCGATCACAGCTTTCAGGTAGGCTGATTTTCCTTATATTTTCCTCTTGATCTCTTCCCCAGATCACTTGTTTTTCTTATACAATGTTTCACCCTCTCTTCCAGTTTTTCACTCTTTATGTTTTGTTTTATTATTTCTTGGTGTCTCACAGCTTTGTCGGGTTCCACTTGCCTGTTCTAATTTTCAGGAGTCATTTTCTTCCTTAAGATTCAGGATCTCCTTTTACAGTTGGTTGACTTTCTTTTCATAATCATCTTGTTTTTCTTGGAGTGTTCTTTTTTTTAAAAAAAAATTTTTCCTTAATCTTTCTTATTTGATTTTTGAAGTCTTTTTTGAGTTCTATGAATTCTTTTTGGACAGGTAACCATTTGACATTACTCTTTGGGGTAGTGAGTGGGGCAGCTAGGTGGTACAGTGGATAGACCACCAGTGCAGGAATCAGGAGGAACTGATCCCACCTCAGACACTTGACACTCACTAGCTGTGTGACCTTGGACAAGTCACTTATCCCCCATTGCCTCATCCTGGGTCATCTCCAGTCATCCTGAGGAATATCTGGTCACTGGATTCATATGGCTCTGGAGGAGAAGTGAGGGCTAGTGACCTGCACAGCCCTCCCTCACTCAAAACAAAGTCAAATGCAAGTCATGTCATCGTTTCTCTGATGGCATGGTCTTGTTTGGCAACTACACACACGTGGTAGGGAAGGCTTTTTTTGCTTCGGTATCCTTCTCTGAAGATTAACCCCCCCAGTGTTCTCTATTTCCATAGTAACTATCTATGATTGGATTCTTTCTCCTTTCCCTGCTCATTTAAAAACAATTTAGCAGCTTGTTATTCTAATCACCTCTAGTCCTGGGGTGTGGGGGATGGTAGGGCTGGTCTTAGGTCCTTCTCTCTGTTATTTTTTGAGCTTTGTCCTGGGCCCAACCTCTGTAATCCTTTCCCCCCTCCACACTATACTGGAAATGTTCTTGGTCCCTGAGGCCTCCAGTGGCTGTGACCTTGAATTGTGCCCTCTGGCCTGGGACTGAGACCAAGAGCTCAACCCTCTTGCGAGTGCCCACAACCTGCAGGGTTCCTGCCCCAGTGCCTCTGCACTCACTGGCATGTGCTGGTTCCTCCTTGCCCCGGACCCCATCTCGGAGCACAGCTGGGCCTGGCAGCCTTAGTCACAGAGATTCTCTCAATCTGCCTCCCCACACCTCCTTAGAGGTAAAAATTCCTGTGACTGGGCCATGACTACCTCCCAACCCAGCTGCCGCAGGGCTTGCTGCTTGCCGGTTCAGCAGAGCTAGCCTGAGGTGTCTGCACCTCAGCAGGGTTGAACCTCTGTCCTGGGATCTTTCTTTGGATCTTCACCATCCTCTCAGAATTTTCACTATTCTTTACTACAAGGTGGGGCCAATTAGCAAGTGGGTCCCTCCGAGGCCCCCAGTTGTGAAAAGGACTGATCTATAAGACCTGGGCCTTGTGTCCACATCTGCAGGTAGCATTGTATTCAGATGAGAGGTGTTGGCCTGGTGTCAGGATGTCAATGTGCTGACTGACTTGCCAGGTGTTTTCTCAGTCCTGGGACCCTCCTGTGGTGGTAGAGTTCTCCAAGGTTTTCTCCTGTCCTGAAAAGTTCTTCTTATTTAAACAGAGAATTGATCGAGGTGGGCTGTGATGACCCTGTGCTTGCCTTCAAAATGAAGGGCTACATCTCCAATGCCAACTACTCTGTGAAGAAATGTGTTTTACTACTCTTCATCAACCGTAAGTCAATGCAGACAGACCAGGAAATCTAGCTCAGCCTGGTTTTGTGGCCAGTGGAGGTTTTTGAGGACAGTGTGGTGTGATCAGCAGTGACTGACTGTCTACACATGGGGGAATGGGGGTCCCTGCCTGAGTTAGAGAATAGATAGGACATCTCTGCTCCTTTACCCAGAGAGAAACAAAACCTACTCCGTCCTGTTTCCTCTCTTTCTCTAGTTCCTGCATTCTGAAAAAATAGCCGCATTTTGGAAAGGGTATCAGTTATCTGGTGTGGGTGTCAGAAGAGGGCCCTGCAGGTCATGCCATGAAAGGATTGGTGGAAGGAATTATGGGTGTTTAGCCAGGAGAGGAGAGGACATGGGAAGCTTGGAAATCGTGGTGTGAAAGAGGGGCTAGTCTTACTTACTTAGGAATAATAGGCAGAGAGGCAGCCAGCATTACATTGGAGAGGAGACTCTTCCTAATTAGGACTTCCCTAAAGGGGTTTGGGCTGCCAGGAGACAGTGGTTTTTCCCTCTCTGGATATCTTCGCAGTGTGGATGACCACTTGTGTGACTTGTTGTAGGAGGAATTTTTCAGGTACAGGGTGACCTTGATGGTGTGATGTTAAAAATGGTGTGAGAGATAACAGTTTCTGAATAATGTAATCATTGTATTAATAAGACTACCATGTTACTTGGCCCTCTCTCTTAGACCAGAGATCATCGTAGCAGCAAGCTCAGGGTTTCAGTGTTCTTTTGGAAGAGGAATGGTTATCACCTCTGATTGGTTAATACAGTGGGAGGTGGGCTGCATAGCATGAGAGGCTGAGAGTGACCTCATGTCACCCTTGAACAAAGAAACTATATACCTAGACCACCCCCAATTTAGGGCTCTGTAGGCAAAAAATGTATGCCCCACCCAAGCCTGAGCTATATCAGAAGTGTCCTTTAAAGGGTTTTAAAATCGGGACTTTAGAAAGGGAGGAACTCTGTATCTCCCCAAATCATTGGTTATTGATAATTATTTCTTGTCCCCCCATCTGATTCTGTTGAGAGGCATGGCCTCCTCAGGGAATCACTGACAGATGTCACAAACACCTCATCAAAGGTTTCTAACTATGGGACATATCGGGAGACAGTGTGAAGGGGAGGAGGGCAAGATGGACAGCATTTTGATCAAGTCAAAGGGGGTAGTCTCTTCTGATTAGTAGACCTTACAAGTAAAAGGTGCAAAGGGGAAAAATAAACAGCAAAACAAAACTGTCTGTTTAATGTTCAGAAGTGTCATTTCTTACAGCTATCTGGTTCTCAGGACACCATCTGATCCAGTGCTGTGGTTCAGGTGTGGTATCAGAGCAGTTCTTCTCAGGCTCAGGTCACTTGTAGAAATTCTCTTCTTAGCTAAAAGTTTCCTACAGAATTGGTCTTAACACAAATTTAAATGTACCTTGCCAGTAACCACATCAGATAATGAAAAATTAGTTCAAACCTTATATCTCTTTACTAGAAAATAAAATTTGAAACCTTTTAGACCAGGAAATTTACATTTTTAGGCCAATTACATTTACATGTGGCTAGTTATCATGTTGATATATGCAGGAAAATTACAGCCCAGTTTCTGTAGTTGGCGTTATTCATTCTCCCCTTAGGCAGATGAGAGTCCGCAAAGGAATTGAGACTAGAACCTTCTTTATAAGATGGACTCTAGTTCAAAAATGAATTCCTTTAAAAGTTGCCATATTAACTTCAGATGTAATGAAAGGTTCTGGGATGGGATGTATAAATACAGTAAATAATCGATTTTAAAACAGTGCATATTAAGTAAGTTATTTATAATAAAACATCTTCAACTTCTAGCCCTGTTCAAATGAATTACCCCTAACAAAAGTGAATGTCTCTTTAAGGCGTTTACAGGACAGATCATAAGTCATTCTTTTTTCTAAGATAACTAATTTACTGACATATCCCTTTCCTTAACACAGAACTGAGACAGTTATATTTACTAAGTAGCAGAATCATATCCTGGTCTTAAAAGTCTTTTCATCATTTGCCAAATTATCCTCATACTATTGTGAGAAATTAAAGGACCTTACCTTACATGGAAGATATAGCTAGTAACGAAGGTCAAGGCTAAATATTAGTTAGTTGTTTCAGATATAGGAAGGCCTCAAATTCCAGACCAAATAGATCAGATCTTATCACCTGCATCTTATTATAGTAACTCAGTTGTGTTCTGATGGTCTGACATGATTATAGATATTTCCCATTTAAGAAGAGTAGATGTAAGGGAAAACATTCTCATACCTTGATGTCATTTCCAGGCATAAGTTATGTAGATGGCCAGTTTGCATTGAGTCAGGCTTAAAGTCAGTTAGGGGGGATATTTTCCATTCAAGAGGAAAAGTCATACTGAAGAAATAGTCAGGAGAATCCTGCCTCAGCCCTCGCCAATAATTGTTCTCCCAACTTTTCCCAGTGATGATGCCAACAGCCCTATGGGTTCATGTGCATAAATCCATAGGGTTGTTGGCATCATCAGTGCATTTGCTCAGTAGCGTTCCTGTATGATAATACCAGATAAATATCAGTTAACCATCCCGTACAGTCTTCAATGGCAAGTTCGAGTAATCAGAGCTTCAGGTGGATTCAGCTCTCAAGAATCACACATCCTAGGTAACAAGTAATAACGTGATCTCACATTGGTTACAATAAGAGATTCTTCACAGAAAATCAGCCTATCTTGGTATAACTAGTACTCATGTGAAGTAGATGCTTTTTCACTCCTTAATTCAATATTGCACCAAAAAAAGATTTGCTTTAATAAGTAACAAATGACAAAAGACTTGGCATATAAATACAATGATCCCAAATCATATACAGAGAACAGATTATATGAAACATTGTCTATAAACAGGTTTAGTTTTAACTGTGTCCAAATGGACATAAACCTAGACTGCTGCTCTCAGTAGTTCTTTAAGCAACGGGGACATCTTTAGGGTGATTTGTAAGTAGTTTGCCTGCATTTCTACACGTTCTAACCCCGGATTAAATAACAAGCTTAAGTAAAATCAGATTTCCTATAAAAAAGTGACACAAGATAGCTCTTCAGTTACTGCTCTTCACTAACGTAACTGTCTCTACTGAAATCCTGTTCCTTAAAACAGAAATAAAACAAGTTCCTGAATTAAGAAGAATGCAGCCTTAGCCTTCCCAAGGTAACCTCCCTACCTTATTCTTAGGCACAACCATTCACTAGCCTTAGATCTCCGATGTTGCATCCATTCAGCTTCTGACTGGATTCAGTTTTTTCCAAAAACACCCATTTATGGACAATCCAAGGACACAACGAACCTAAGAATGAAGCTCAGAATATTCAGCATCTTTAGTCTCACTGATCACAGTAGGTCTAGACACAGTTGTTATCAATATCATCAAATTGTTGCAATGAATTATCTTATGAATAAAATTTATCAGTACTTTAAAAATATCACACTAAAGTCTTTTACAAAAGATTTTTTTTGGCTTAAACATTCCTTCCTAATATTATTTCTTTTTCTTAAAAACAGCTTAAAATTTATCCTGATGTTAAAAGGGTAATCACTAAATTTTCATGAAGTAAACTAGTTGGAAATTTCTAAGATGACCATAATTCAACCTTAAAGCAAAAATAAATCTTTAAGATTGGAATTTATCATGACCAGGTTGGTGGAAAATGTCTTTTAATTAACATAAACGAATCCCAAAAGTACTATAACAAAACGAATGCTTAATTACCACAAAATTAACCTAGCTATACCATCTTCCCCTAGTTAAAAGGTATTTAAAATGGGGAGGAGATTCTGTTTTTCTAAGCTAAAAACAAATACCCAGTTAAACTAGCTTTATCACAATAACAAAGTTGACTATGCCTTTAAAAATGTACTCAATCTCTTTTTCTTCAATTTGTCTTTAACTATATCAGTAGAAATCAAGAAAAACAACTATATTGTGGAATTCCACATAGGTAATGAATATGTTATAGCTCACTTATATCCCTAGACAAACAACACAGGACAATGTGTGCGTGTGGTGTGTGCGTGCGTGTGCGTGTGTGTGTGCACACATGTGTGCGTGTGCATCTGTATGTGTGTATGTGCGTGCGTGTACACAAATTCTTGTCTCCTCAGTAAGGATGCCATAACACAGAAAACTCTTGCACAGAGCTGGTGAGAATTTACGGCTACATAGCCCTAAGAATCCTAGGTTTACAAAAAAGATTTTACAACTAACAATTTTCCTTTTAAAATACCTATGTAAATATTTTGTAGGTTTTAACATTATGACAATAACTCCAAATAACCCAGTTAACAATCTCATAATTTTCATAAGTGATAACCAAATACTTTTAGGTGAAACTTCCTCTTAATGTAGGCAGAATTGAAAGTTTAAGTTCTTAAATCACAGTTCTTCAGAATATGGTGCAACCTGGCCAGCAGGGTGGAGGATGACCCAACAGCTCCCTAATCCATTCCTTCTTTGTTTTCTTAAACAGTACACTTCTAGGTTTAGCAGTATCTAGATCATTAGAGAAATTGCTGCTAGTTTATGCCAGTACACAGTATAAGAGAATTTAGAAACATAACAATACCCTAAACAAGGCCACCAGTGAGGGGGCCTCAGTTCAGGTGAATGCACAGAAATTCATTCATCTCATCCACACTGGCATTATATACTGATCCCTTCTAAAAACCCCTATCAGGGTTATCAAGCATGAAGCAATTCCATCTAATTAAAGAGAAAATAAGACCAGTAACATTCAGATAGCACTTTCCTTAGGCACTTTACAGTTGGTGATCCATGCTTCCCACAGCCCTGGGGGGGGAGGGGGGGGCTGTTGTTGTCCTCTTACACAGTACTAAACTCGGGAAGCAGGACTTTCTTGGAACCATACAGCTAATAAATTTTTTACTGCTACACAACCAATGCCTTTTTGTGTTAGGTTGTCATTTGCCTTAAGAATCCTGACAGCAGAGCACACACACGCCGTTCTTAGTTCCCCCAGGACAGATTTTAGCTTAAATCAAATCCAGATTTATAGTTGCTAAGGGTAACATTTTAATTTAATTTCCAAGCCCAACACTCTTAGCACTTTAAAAGAAAAAAGATGATTATCCATAAATTAGCATATTTCCTTTTTTTAAGGACAATTCCCAGCTCCCTACAACCTTCTCTGTACTTCCTTAAATCAAGAAACATAATCCTTTGCCTCCTTTACTTCTGAGACTTATCAAATAAAGAGCTACCCTAAGCAGTCCAGGTCCCCATTTCCATCCTCCAGGGAACCTCAGGCTGCATATACTAGGAAATACATAGAAAGCTTTATAAACAGTTTGAACCACACCTGTTCTCCTTGGGTCAACTCAAAATAACTGCTGCTTTTAGGCCCTGGCAGAGACCCAAGGAATTTGACTTCATACTGGCATGGTGACCAGTCTCTCCAGGCAGAACCCTTCAAGAGTTTTCACAGAAGGAATTAAAAAGTTGGATTAAGTAATAATTAAGTAACTGAACGATACAAGGAAACATTTAAGATTTTATATAATAATCACAATAACTAATATCTTTGCCATATCCAGTATTTATGTAGTGTTAGGTTTAATAAGACCTTCCTACAGATTTATCCTGAAAGAGGGTGGACATGATTAACCAGGTGATTATCTAACCTTACTCTTAGATCCTCCACTGGTTAAAGACTGGCTTCTAAAACTCTTTTCTTTTGTAATTTTCTAGTTCTTGATCAAAGTCAAATCACTGCGTTAAGCATGGGACTAGATCCTGAAATTTTAAAATACTGAAGTACCGATGCCCTAACTCAGTTACTAATCTGCTACTGACTTTTTTTTACAACCAGTCTTTTAACAAATCTTTTTAACCTAAAAGAATTGAAGAATTCACATTTCTAACAATACTTTTAATACAATAAATTATCAAATTAATGTTAGCTATTATTTTTATATACCTTACAAATGATATAATTGGAGTAACTTGACCTAAAACCACACAGCTAACAGCTTTCCTGATACAGTGTAATAATAATAGTGCATATTTGGATCTGTTTTCCAAACAAAATCATAAAGAACTTTAATTTGTAATTTCAGTGATTTAGTATTTTATTTTACACAAGGGCTATTTCTTCCAATCATTTCATATTATGAGATTCACTATTTACAACTAAGCTTTCCAAAGTGATGATATAGAACAGAGTTCAATTGTAATCAATTCTGTCACACTTAGGAACAAGTTTTTATCAGACTTCTCCTCCCCAACCCCCCCCATCACCCCCACCCCCATAGCAGGAACTGCCAAGTGGAAGAAGAAGGACTCAGAACACGTGGTGACTCCTAAAATGTCACTTACACAGCCTACTGCCTGCCTGACAGAACATGTCTCCAAATTTCCCATCAGAAGCCATCCTCACGCTCTTTTCTGTCCCGCTGTGTTTCACCTTTTAGAATCTGGAGAGAGCTAACACAGAGTAATTTATAAATCAAGAAAGCTGTATTCCTCTCACAGTTTCACCAACATTACTTATAAAAACAGCTTTTACCATGTTAATATACATTTTAAACAAATTACTGAAATCCTAAAGTGATTGCATTTAAGGTTATGATATAAAAACCTTGAACAAAGTGTCTTAAAAGACCTTTTTCAGTTTTAAACCCATCGCCCTGATGTCAGATATATTGGGAGTGGGGGTGGGCAAAGACAGTTTTCTGGATTTTATTTAAACATAATCCCAGTGGCTTTAAGTGACTCATTGATTAACCTCACTTGAGAGCTGCTTGGTCTGAGATATTGTCAGCTCAGAGCTTCAGTTAAAGTCCCAACAAAGAAAAATAAACTTGGCCTTTTTACTCAGAGAGAAATCCCTTCTCTGATTCCACCTGCCCAACTGTAAACTCCCAGACAGAACTCACAGAAATCAGAGGTGAGACAAAAAGCTACTTGCTTGGGAGAACTCTGTGCCCCCTGCCTTTCTACTCACCTGTCTGCCCTCTGCTTCTGGCCCCCCTCTCATCCCATCCCAGGGGACACAACCATTCAACATTGAGCCTAAAGGGCTTCTCCCTCTGGGTCAGAGTTGTAACCCAGTGTGTTCTCCAAGATGTCACCAACTGGTAGGTGCTCTCAGAGCTTGCCTATTTCATCTTAATGACATCTCAGGCCACTCCTGCATGATAACTCTTTAAAATTAATCAAAGGACTGGAATGGTCAGGCTTCCAATCCCAAAGTGGATCCCCAGATTTCTCAGGTGGCTCCCACATCTCTGCTCAAGCCTCCAAAACTCAAACAAAAGGACTTCTTTTCCAGGCATGTTTGGCAGAGGCTTTTGTTTGCAGGTAGTCTGTCCTTTGTATAAGAGGATAGACACCAAGCAGGTGAAAGTAAAAATCAGAGGCTGAAAGGTTAAAAACATCTAGACAGATACAAAACATAGGAAGTTTACCCAGACACTGTCTACTTACTGGTGAAAAGGAGAGTCAGATCCCAACCAGAGTCCTAACAGAGATACCCCTTGTGGCAAACTCTACCCATGGGCCAATAGTGGAGTTTTTGGTTAAGAATCTGAAGTGCAAGGCTCTGATCTCTTCATGCTTAGCCAGAATGGATGATTAAAAAGGGACATAGTTTCTGAGTCATTCAATCATTTTATTAATAAGGCCAACACATTATTAATAAAAACATGGTCGTTTGGCCATCATGGCAGGCTTGGGGTCTGTATGTCACTGTGGAAGGGAAGTAACAGTGAAGTCTGATTGGTTAGCACAGTGGAAGGTGAGGGCTGAAAGGGACCTCGTCACCCTTGGACAATCTTCTTTCCATCCCTAGACAAAAGGACCAGTCTCCACCCAGGCTTGTTTGGATGGAATTCACCAGAGACTGGGGATTCCTTGGAAGATTGTGTTGTGTTGGGTAGAGAAGTGTAGCTCCACCTCCAAAATAGAAAAGAAAGAGGGAACTCTGAGTCTCCCCCAAAGCTGAATTGTTAACAATCACTTCTCTCACCTCCCTTGGCAGAGACGGCAGGACAGGAGCACTCCATGTGCTGCCGAATTGGCCGGAGTTTGACTGAGCTGCTTTTTAGAAAAACCTTGTATTTATTTTACCTTCAACCCAAACCCCAGCTTTTGTGAGGAATGTATTCAGAGAGAAGGAAATTGTCATGGTTATTATTCTTTTTAAAAGAAGAGGGCCACAGTTGGCCCTTCAGGGTGATGGGTTCACCATGTCTGGAGTCGGACAGGACCTTGGCAGTCATGGAGTCCAGACTGAGAGGGTCTGAGCAGGGATTTGCTCCAAGTTTGAAGGCACAGAACCAGATCTTCCGACTCCTGGTCTAGAGCTCTCAGTGCTGCAAAGCACGCTGCCTCTGCCTTGGGAACACCCAGTGTGGAAAAGGACAGGCCTTTGGCACTTGGATGGGAAGTAGACTGTGGGCCAGAGGCAGCCTGCTGGGCACAGCTGACCACTCCAGGAGGCTGAGGCTGAGCCAAAAAGGGGCAGTGTTAATGGAGCAAGGCTTCCAGGACCACAGGCCTGAGTGGACCAGTGGCATTGAGCTGCGCAGTCTAGTACAAGCCAGACAGGCCCATGTCCTGTTTTCCAGACCGATTAGTGGAATCCACCGCATTGAAGAAGGCCGTGGAGAGTGTGTATGCAGCCTACCTGCCCAAGAACACACACCCATTTCTTTACCTGAGGTAAGCATAGCATCCATCCATTCTTTCTGCCTATCAGCTTGCAGAGAGAAGAGGGGGGTTCAGGCAGCACCCTGGTCGAGTCTATCACAGCCGACCTCCCGTAAACCTGCCTTAGTCCTCAGGCAGGACCTGCCAAACATGGCGGTTGAGGTCCTCCTCCCAGGTTGAAGGCCACCCTGTGCTTGTGACTTGTTTGACTGAGATGGTGTCCTGCAAGGGGCTCTTTTAAAATGAAGTCTCGCCTTTGTTTCTGGCTCTGGGGAGCAACAGGTGAGCCCCAGATGAGCAAATGTTCTTACTTGTCACTGAGGAAGGAGGCTTAGACAGATGGTGGGGAGTGGGGTGCAGTCCAAGGAGCCTGTCTTGGACCCTGGTTCTGTTCCTCGTGCTTGCAGGGCCTTGGACAAGTCCCTGCTGCTTGTTGACTGACCCCCTACTACTGGGCCTTAGACTCAGGGATCACTGAGGACACCCTGAGGATTCTGGCCCAATCAGCTGAGCCTTCTCAGCGAGGGGCCTCAGGGCTTGCCTCAGTTTCATCTTCTAACATGGGAACAGTGATGATGCCCCCCTCCCAGGGTGGCTCAGACCAGCCTTAAATCTGGGGATAGACCCGGCTCTGACTGTGGCTGCTGAAGGCTCGGCATGGTCCCAGCTGGCTCCAGATCCTGGCTGGGGGTCTGCTTTTCATCTCTGCTCCCCCCTTCCTTCCTCAGCCTGGAAATCGCCCCCCAGAATGTGGACGTCAACGTGCACCCCACCAAGCACGAGGTGCACTTCCTGCACGAGGACAGCATCCTGGAGCGTGTGCAGCAGCACATCGAGGGTCAGCTCCTGGGTGCCAACTCCTCACGTACCTACTTCACACAGGTGAGTGAGCTCAGGAGCATGGGTTCAGCCCAAACCACTGCTTGTGGGAACCTGACGAGCTCAAGGTCCCTTCCTATCATGCTCTGTGGTCAACCATTGAACTCCTCAGCCTTCTTCTGATTCTCAGGATCCTGGGGAGCTGGGTGTGGAGAGCAGAGACCCTGCACTGCCCCCAGTGCTTGTGGGGGACCCCTTCCTGGAGGGTCCCACTGGCCCACAGGCCAGGGATTTCACCTTCCTCATTTGGCAGAGAGGGACATCAAAGGCAGGTGCACACCCCTGCCATTGAAGCAAAACCAAGAGTTATCTCCAGAAGTATCTACAATGTTCTGGAACAAAACTTCTTGAAGCAGAAAAGTGTCTCAGCTCTCTGTTTTGGCTCTTTGTTGCTGATACGTGCTCCCTTGGAGGAATCTAGACCGGGTTCTGTCCTGCACCCCCTAATTCCATCCTTTCCTCCTCTTCCCCATTCAGACTCTGCTGCCAGGCGTCACTGGCTCAGTGACCGAGGGGCTGAAATCTGCTGCTGGGGCCTCAGTCACCACCCAGGGAGCAAGCGACAAGGTCTGTGCCCGTCAGATGGTCCGCACAGATTCCCGCGAGCAGAAGCTTGATGCTTTTCTGCAGCCTGTGAGCAGATCCTCTGCCGGGCACCCCTCGGCCCCAAGCCCTGAATGCCAGCTAGTGGCTGCGGCCAACCAGCCCGATGAGATGGAGGAGCTGCCAGAGATTCCTGAGCCATCCACAGAAGTGATGGGGCCACCAGATAATCCAAAGCAAGGGGATGGGCAGCCCCGCGAAATGGACAGCCACAGGTGAGGGCTTTTGAGAGACAGGGTCTCTTGTTAGCAGTGTTAGGTCGAAGGGTTGCTGCATCCTATTTTATAGATGAGGAAACTGAGGCACCCCATTTGCCCTGCTCTTCAGATGGTCAGTTGGTGAGTGATGATGGTGTACTTCATTTTTTTACTTTTATTAAAGATATTCAGTAACATTCAAGTGAAGGGGGAAGAAGGCGTGAGAAGACTGGAAAGTAGGAGGTACTGGGTTATGAAAGGCTTTGAAGGCTGAGCACAGGAGGGCATAGGGCACCCTTGGAGTTTACTGTGTGTGTGGGAAGGTGACAGGATCGCATGTGTGCTTTAGGAAAATCACTTGGGTGGCTGAATGGAGGAGGTACTGGGCAGCCCCGCTACCATCCCCTGTGGCAGCAACCCAGCCGTGAGGGTGTGGGGACAGTGTCCAGGACAGAAGGGAAGCTGCTGGGGTGCAATGGATGGGCCTAGCCCCATGTTGGATCTGGGAGTAAGAGGGAGGGAAAAGGCCAGCACAGCTCCCGGGGAGCCGGGAGGAGGGCATTGTCCTCCAGAGTGCTTAATAAGGGACATTTAAAGCCATGCACACCAGAATGTTTAACCTACTGACTGTTGGTTTTTTAAAAAGTCCTGCCCATGGTGTGTGCAGGCCCTCAGCGCTTGCGCCAACCTCCTTCTTTGCCACCTTGTAGAGGGGCTTCCCAGAGTTCTTAGAATTGTTCCTCTTCCTCCTTTCCGTTGTTTGAGTGCCTGAAGCTCTGCGAGCTTTAAGACAAAGCGCCCCTCATTGGGCTCCCAGGCCAGAACTTGGGGCGCTTGGGGGCGTGTGGGCCCTTGCCCGTGGGCCTGCACTCCTGCTCGAAGCGGAGGCTCCCACCTCCTTCCAGGCCCCGCCCCGCCCCTCCCTCCCCTGCTGAGTGGCTGGCTCCATGGTTGGGGGGAGGGGGATGTGTCCTTTCCTTTCTCAGCTTTTCTTTGCCTATTTTTGCCAATTTGATATTTACAAGGTAGAACCTTGTCATTTGTTTCCTCTTTTTATTTTACTTGAGCATGTTTTCTTGTGATTCATAACATTTTTTATTTCTTTCTTCAAAAAACTTTTCTCTCATTTTATACTGTGTAAATGTTTATACTTTTCCTTTACCTTTTCAAATGTGCTCATCTCCAGTGATGTTCTG
Source organism: Potorous gilbertii (assembly GCA_028658325.1). Lineage (NCBI taxonomy): Eukaryota > Metazoa > Chordata > Mammalia > Diprotodontia > Potoroidae > Potorous > Potorous gilbertii. The sequence goes on from CM053772.1 coordinate 14,949,823, forward strand.
GATTTCTCTTGTTCTCCTTGTGATCTCTCTCTGCTCCTTCATATTTTCCATCTTGGTAATTTGTTTTTTTAACTTTTTATTTGATTAACAAATTTTATTCTTGTTTTTCTTGGTCATTCAGAAAACTCTAGCTTCTGTTGATCCTGTTTATCCATTTATATGTTCTTAGCTCTGTTAACATTGGCATTTGGTGCCATGAGACACCTCGGAGGGAAGCTTTGTGCCCTTCTCTTCCTGGCGTGTGGTCACTGCCTTATTATCCCAGGATGGGATGGTCCCTGGATTTCTTCATTCCCTTCTTGACCTCAGACATGCGTTTATAGGATCACTGGACTGGAGCAGGAATGAGGCCCCATGCCCAGAGTGACTCTCATTACTGTCTCTGTGCGCTGATGTCTGACTCAGTGGGTCATAGTTCGCTGAAAACATTTCAGGGGAAAAAAAAATCTGTTTTGTTTGTTTGTTTAGACCACTGATGTTGTAGTAGTGAGCTCCTTGTGAAGGGGGCTCTGTCTCCCAGGGAGTTCTGTCTCCCAGGCCCTTCTTGGGCCTGAGCCTTCTGGTTTGAGAGTGTAGCCAAGGCCCAAGGAGCACCAGGGTGGTCCTTCCTGGTGCTGAGTTCAGCTTTCTTGCTACAGATCCTGGAGGTCTCCAATGCGACCTGTACAGGGGGAATTTCTGCTCTTTAATTTTGTGTGTATGTTAACTGTATGTTGAAAAAATAATTTTTTTTTGCTTTTTTTAATTAGTTCTTATATGTTAAGTCTGATTTTAAAAAAGTATTCTATATACCTTTCATTTCTGATATTTCTCTTTCATTTGGATTTATCATATTCTTAATGGAGAGTTATTAGTCTGTTATTACATTTTTGTTTACTTCAAGTCTCCTTTTTAACATCACATTATAAAATTGTTGATTATATATATTTAAAATTGATAAATTTTTATTTTGGACATTACCTTTAGGTAATATATTTCTTTTTCTCTTAATTCTAATTTAAATCATCAGTGTAGTTCTGACTTTTCATGAGTTAGCATGGGGGTGTGTGTGTCCCAGTGCATGTGGTCAAGGTTTGGGGAATGGTGGGGCCAAGCAGCCTGGCCTTGGGGAAAGAAAGCTAGACAGCATGTCCTCAGGTTCTAATTTTGGTACTGTGACACACCTGTGAAATGCAGGGGTGCCAGGGACACACAGGAAGTCTCCTTTCTTCTTGGTGACCCATGAAAACATTTACCTTACAGTGAGTTTGACACATCCATAAAAGCAGGCCTACATGTTCCCTCTTCTAATTCTCCATTGCTTTTCCTGCAGGAAGAGGCCGAGGGAAGACTCAGATGTTGAAATGTCGCCGGAGGACATGACAGCAGCCTGCTGCCCGAGGAGGCGGGTGGTCAAGCTCACCAGCGTGTTGACTCTGCAAGAAGAGATTAGCAAGAGAGGCCATGAAGGTAGGTATGATCCCCTCTCCTGGAGGACTAAGAAGGTGGATGTGCCTGAGATTTTTTTTTTGAGGGGTCAACAATCACTTTAATCAAGCACATGTATCATTCACTTAGTTCAGGAGAAAATGTCAGCACCCCAAACTTCAGAGAAAAAAACAGAGAAATAAGGACCAACAGGGCTTCCAACTGTCTGACCATAAGCAATACATACATCACAGATCAACAGACAGATCCAACTGCCTGACCGTTATACACATACAGAGAGGGAAGCACCAACATCTGAGTTCCTCCTCCTCCAGCAGGAGTCAGCTGCTCCCAGCTTCCACCTGCATCTGTGAGCAGGCAGCTCTCCTCTCCAGCTTCCTCTCTCATTCTACCACCCACCTCTCCAAGGTTGGCCCACTGGCTGGCACTTTCCCACTCCTGCTGCAGGGCCCCATTTCTAGCTCTCACTGCTCTGGTCTAGATTCTGAATATAGTATACTTTCAGGGCCTTCACTCTTCCTGCACAGTCAGGAGCTGGGCTGATCCACTTGAGCCCTGGATCTAGCCATCCTTACCTTCTGGAGCTCCATAGAACTATAGCCACCAAAACTGGGAAACAATAGACAATTATCCAAGTCCCACAAAATCCCATACTTTCCTTTTAATTTACGCAGATCCTATCCACATCACTATAATGTAAAAGCAAGCACCCTGGCATACATAGGAGGGCTTGCTGTATAGGTTCTTGGATCTGCATTTATAAAAAGAAAGCAGCCTTCAAGGGATCAACAATCACTTTAATCAAACACATGTATCATTCACTTAGTTCAGGGGGCAAAGTCAGTACCTTGAACTTCAGAGAAAATACAGACAGAGAAATAAAGATCAACAGACAGGACTTCCAACTGTCTGACCATAAGCAGTACATACGTCATATATCAACAGACAGACTGTCTGACCATTACATACATACACAGTTACCAGAGAGGGAAGCACCAACATCTGGGTTTTCAAAGCCAGGGGGCTGCTTAGCAGCTGCTCAGTCTTGTCTGGCACACAAACCTTCTTCAAAAAACTAAGCCCCCTGTGCCCTAGATTTTTAAAGGGAAGTAACTGGTTTAAGGAGTAGTAGGGTAGCACCTACTCTGTGCCTGGTGCTGTGCTCAGCATTGGATGAGTGTCTCATCCCGACTCAGCAAGGTGAAAGCTGTCATGATCCCCATTTTACTCTTGAGGAAACTAAAGTAAGCAGGGAAAGTGACTCACCCAGGGTCATGCTGGTAGTGAATGCCTGAGGCTAGATTTGAACAGAGGTCTTCCTGACTCCAGGCCCACTGCTCTATCCAGGAGGCTACCTCACTGCTCCAAGCTAAAGGGGGCCCATGGATTCCTGGGAGAGGAGGCACCTTCCCTGCCCTGTGGAGCCATAAGGTGGCCCTTGGCACCCTTGGCATGGGGGACATAGCCAGGGTGTGCCCACATCTGCCTGGCTCTTCCCATGGACCAGGCTGCACAGTATGTGCTGAGGCATCAGCTGCCTCAAGGTAGTCAGAGGCCCTTCACTTCACTTGAGGCACTGATATAGTCCCATCATCTCAGTTTGAAGGGACTCAAAGGTTGTGAAGGGGAGATCCACTCAACACAGCCCTTTGCTCTGCATTCTCCACAAGTGACTGCACGCCCCCCACAGGCTTCCTCTTTCACTCCTACCCCCCATAGCTTCTTGGTAAAACAGTAGATTCCAGAGCCTTCCTTTGATGTCCAGACTCCTTCATGGGGTGGAGGCTGGAATGAGTCCAGTAGCCAAGTAGAAGAATGATTGATGTATGGGAATACCTACAGCCCTTTGTGCCAGCTCTGCCTCTTCTCAATCCCCACTGCCTGGCCACACTCTGCCCAAGGCACTTCTGGTGGGTGCACCATACCGGGAAGTGGGTCCTGAGGCAGCCTAGGCAGATTCTGCTCCTGCCCCACTGCGTGGGGGCCTTCTAATCCATAGACTTGAGTGCCTTGATGGTCCAAAGGACTCCTATCACAGTAGGGCCCTTGGTTCTGGGGTTGTGCTTGCCTAGGCTGATCAGAGAGAGGAGGCAGGTCCTGAGGGGGTCAGGCCAGCTCCAAGTCTGATAGCATCCTCTTTTCAGCTCTGCAGGAGATGCTGCGCAATCACTCCTTTGTGGGCTGCGTGAGCCCACAGTGGGCCTTGGCCCAGTACCAGACCAAGCTATATCTTCTGAACACCACCAAACTCAGGTAACACCATGAATAAGCTCAAAATCAGAGGTCATCAGGCTGTGAGTGGGTGGTGAGTGCAAGGAAGAGCCAACATGGGGTTGGAAAAGAAGACATTTTCCTCTCCCATCACCCTATAGGTGGCCAGTCCCAAAGCACACAGCATGACGCCTCCTCTTCTAGGCTTATCAGAATTCAGGAAAGGCCTTTTGGCTGCAGTTGTAAAGCCACTTAGGAGGACTTCCCAGGGTAGGAATGGTGGATCAGGCCCACTTGGGAGCACAGCGCCATCCTCCATGTGCTCTCAGCTTTGGCAGCATGGTACTGGGGCCCCAGAAGATAGCCTCCAGTGGAAGGTACTGACAGATGTCCAAGGCTGTGTCCAGCGAGGGAGCTCCCAGGCTGGAGGTGTGTGGCTTCTGGGGAGTTGTCCTGTTGGTTATGGTACATGGAGGAATGGACGCCCCCAGAGGAGGCCCAGGCTTCTCACACACCCTTCCCCCTCGCCAACTTTTGGAAGCTGCCTGCATCCAGGCCTGGCCACACAGGCTGCCTGGGGCTCTGTCACCGGAGGACCCTTAGGAAGCCCCAAGTGGGCTGGGAGCTGGTGGGGGGAATCTGTGTCTCATCAAAATAGCACCTGTGGTGTCGAAGGAGACCAGAAACACTCCATCTTAAAAACAAGCCTGATATTTGTCAGGAGGCATTTAAAATAATAATTCTACAGGATTTTATGACAAGAATTCTGCTGGTTTTGTCTGAATTGTTTGTCCAGAAATGAACGTGGTTACAGGGTCCAGGGACCCCACTCCCCTCCCTGATATTAATGTGGCCTTCTCAATAGCTGTGAGGAGGATAACATCTAACATTTCTGTGGGCCATACCTCCTGTGAGCACGCCACTGTGCTGAGCACTTGACAGATGTTATTTGTTGGATCCTCATGACACCCCTACAAGATGGGTGCTAATATGATCCCATTTTACAGATGAGGAAACTGAGACATATAGCCATGAAGTGCCTTGCTGGGGGTTTCGTAGTGAGTACCACCTGACTGACTTCTTGTCACAAAGGCCCAGGCACGGAGGTGGCCTGCTTTGGAAAGCTTTGGTCGGCAGTCTCCACCAAACTAGAAGGATGCAAGAAATGGTCTGCTGTCCCTAGAGAGACGCTGTGTACTCCCAAATCATTTAGCATTAGGATTAGGGTTAGTGGGTCTGCACGCTCCCAGACTATGCTGCAGGGAGCAGAGGACTGCTAGGGCTCCACTGTGACTGCTCTGGTCCCCTACTCCCTGAATTTTGCATGTGTAGGAGGGTGGTGGTGGTGGGGCAGGGTCTTGGAGGCCTGACCTGTCAGTCTTGCAGTGGACACAGGGCTTGGAGCATGTGAGCATCACCTCCAGAAGCCTAGAGGCTGTAGACTGACCGTGCACGGTTTCTGTCATGGGCCCGTGGATTGAGGTGTGGCCCAGCCGCCTTCTGTGGAGTAAGACTGAGGCCCTTCAGGTCCCGAGGTGTAGCAAGGCCAGGCCAGCCCCGCATCACCAGCCACACTTGTCACCAGACCAAAACACAAAAGACATACTTGACCCAGGCTTGAAGACTCTTCTTAGGTTCAGCCTCTCCCACATGTATTTTAGTCCCAGAAGACTCTCCCAGAGTGGGACAAGTCTGTTCAGTCACCTTTGGAGTGTTCATCATCGCTGTTTCTTGGAAGGAAGGAATAAGCATTTACAGAACCCCTGCTGTGTGCCAGGCACTGCACTAAGTGCTTCATACAAACACAACCTCATTGGATTCTCACAACTTTGGGAGGCTGAGGCTGCATTTTCCCCATTTTAGAATCGAGGTCACATAGCTAGTGTGTCTGAAGCTGGATTTGAACTCAGGTCTTCCTGACTCCAGGCCCAGCACTCTCTTCACTATGCCATATTATGGAACAAATCCTCCAGAGCCCTGACAGAAGAATTCCCTATTGATGATGAGAAAGTTATTTAGGTTCAACAGGCATTCTCACCATCTCTGAGTATTAGGGTTGCTAAGTAGAGTTGGGCTAAACTTGGATTCTGATCCTGGCTCCAACATTTACTAACTGTTCCCTGAGAAGCTCTCTCCCTGCCTCCATTTACTTATCTCTAAAATGGATTCACTGATACTTGGGCAACATTCTTGTGAGGGAGCACACATTCTGCTTCTTTATGAGTGAGTGGTATTGTTAGCATGCTCTCCAAACATTCCTGACTCCTGATGGACATCTGCCTCACTTAAATCCGCAGAAGTTTGAAAGAGACTGGCTTAAACATTTGGGCCAGAAAAGCAGAGTGTATGATCAGAAGTACTGGAGCTGGGGTTTGGATCCAGGTGGATGCTCACAGCGCGCTCCTCATAGCACTGCCCAGGACACGTCCATGCTGGCAGAGCTAGGTGGCCCCTCCTCTGGAGCAGCTTGGCAGCTGTGGCCCCTGGATGTGCAAGCAATGAGAGCAGAAGAAGCCATGGGGTCTTGAGGTGGACCAGGGCCCATTAGGAGAGATGGCTGTACCCAAGTGACACATGAGACAGTGACCTAAGAAGGAAGGCCCTTGGTATTGGAAGAATGAGCTATGGGAAGAAAAGGGCCAAGGCCTTCATGTGTGTGTGTGCGCACGTGTGTGTGTGTGTGTGTGCATGTGTAAAAGCAAGCACCCCAATATACACAGGAGGGCTTGCTGTACAGGTTCTTAGGTCTCCTTTTGTAAAAGGAAACAACTTCTGAGGGTCGGCAATTGCTTTAATCAAGCACATATGTATTATTCACTTAGTTCAGGGAGAATAGTCAGCACCCTGAACTTCAGAGAAAATACAGAAAAATCAAAATCAACAGACAGTGCTTCTAGTTCCCTCACATAAGCAATATATACATCACAGATCACGATAGATAAGTCTGACCATCCATACATAGTTACCAGAGAGAGAATCACTAACATCTGAGTTTTCAAAACCAGGGGGCTGCTTAGAAGCTTCCCAGAGTCTGTCTGGGCAGGCAAACACTTCCAACCAGTCAGCACCAAAGTAAAACCTCACCTCAGAGTACTTATACATTTTTTAGAGCCAGAGGGCATCACAGCCCTTGAGAACTAGTGCCTCATTAACAAAAGGTGCAGACCTTCCTACAGATCTACCCAGGCCCATTAATTCTTTAATCACATTATTTAATCAGAGGCACTTAATTATATACTAAAACAAAAACAGCAAAAGATCCCACTTTGCTGGCCATTACAATCCACCCTTCCAGGATCCTTGGCCTTACAATCTAAATGGTCATGGATCCTGGAACAAATAGAGGCATTATACTTTGCAATCCTAAATCCAGGAGATTTAAGCTGGTTACATGGGCCTGTTAATGGATGGGAAAGATCTTCCCATTATATTAACAATAAACAAAAATGCATTATCAATACGTTTGGCTCCAGTACATTCATAGCCATTACATGGGCAGCTTGCATCTGATTAGCATTAACATTTCTTAAGTAAATACAACATAATTCACATTTGCAGAACACATAACATGACATCAATCTTTGGGAACTGAGCAACCAGCTCCTCCTTCCTCAATCCAAAACACAGTGTCCAAATAAAGGCCTCTTAGGGGTGTGTCCTCCCCACACTGCCATGGGAGGCAGTCTCAGGTGCAGGCTCTCCTGAGCCAAGTCCCACTCTTAACAATGCTCCAACACCCATTTTCAAGCTGGAGGGGTGACTGGGCAACAAAGCCAGCAGGGTGGGGATCTTGAGGGTATGGGGCACTTCCCCCACAACCATTGGCAACTCCACCCCCTGAGTTCCAAATTGTCCCAGCAGAATGCTGCAAAAAAAGCACACTCAGTGCCTTGCTGCACAGTCCCCTTCTTGCCCTGGGGCTGATCTCTGTGCTCTTCAGTTCTTCCTCCTCCAGCAAGTTCTCCTCTCCAATTTCCTCTCCTGTTCCACCACTCACTTCTCCAAGGTTGGCACACTGGCTGGCACTTCCAGTCCTGCTCCAGGGCCCCATTTCCAGCTCTCACTGCTCTGGTCCAGATTCTGAATACAATGCACTTTCAGGGTCTTCGCTCCTCCTGCACAGTCAGGAGCTGGGCTAATCCACTTGAGCCCTGGCTCTGGCCATCTCTACCTTCTGGAGCTCCACAGAACCATAGCCACCATAACTGGGAAATGAGACAATTATCTCAGTTCCACAAAATCCCATACTTTCCTTCTAATTTATGCAAATCCCATCCTCATCACCATAATGTAAAAGCAAGCACCCTGGCATACACAGGAGAACCTGCTGTACAGGTTCTTGGATCTGCATTTATAAAACAAAAGCAACTTTTGAGGGGTCAACAATCACTTTAATCAAGCACATGTATCATTCACTTAGTTCAGGAGGGAAAGTCAGAACCCTGAACTTGAGAAAAAACACAGAGAAATCAAAATTGACAGGGCTTCCAGATGTCTGACATAAGCAATACATACATCACAGGTCAATAGACAGATAAGTCTGACACACATGGTTACCAGAGAGAGAAGCACCAACATCTGGGTTTTCACGGCCCCCTAGGGGGCTGCTTAGCAGCTTCCCAGAGTCCAGTTTGGCCATAAACTTCCAGGGAGTAAGCCCCAAAGTAAAACCTCACCTTAGAGCACAGCGCCAGAGGAGGATTTTGAAGCGTATTATTCGGTCACAGGCACTTGACTAACCAAAAGATCCTACTTTGCTTGCCATGACAGTGTGTGCTGTGCCTGTGTATGTGTGTATGTGTGTGCAGGAGAACCAGGAGGAAGAGCATGGCGTCCCTACCTCAATCAAGTTCCAGGACAGGAGGGTCTTCACCTGTGGCTCATGAGAGGAGACATTTTTGTCTGATCCTTGGATAGATTCAGAGGGTTCATGAACTTAGAGGTGTGTGGGGGGGTGGAGAATAAATATTCATAGAACTCCTACTGTGTGCCATGTACTGTACTAAGCCCTTTCCAAATAGTATCACCTTGGATCCTCACAGCAGCCCTGGAAGGTGAAGGCTGGTATTGTCTCCATTTTGTAGAGAAGAAAATTTGAGGCAGACACAGAGAGTCACTCATCTATTAGGGTCTGAGACAAGATTTGACCTCAGGTTTTCCTGGCTCCAGGTCTAGCACTCTATTCACTGTGTCACCAGCTGCCTTAATAGGAGCACATTAAATCTTTATTTTCACTAAACTTGAGTATTTCCTTTGATTAGTTGAAGGCATAATTTTGAGAAGGGGTCCATGGACTTTACAAGATTGCCAAAGGGGTAACGTTAAGGAAAAGTGTAAGACCCACCCCTGCATTTGAGAAGCTGAGTGTTTGGCTTTCCTGTGTGGAGGACAGCAAAGAGACAGAACCAGATATTTTTGGGGAAGAGAACTCCCAGGTGAGGGCACTCCCTTCACCAATCTCAGCAGCATCTTAATGTGCTGTCCATAGCCCCGAGAGGCAATGGTAACTCGTCTGGGCTCGCAGCCAGTGCATGCCAAGGATGGGCTGGGGGTTGACTCTCACCCACCACCACACAGGCATCATTGTCCTGCTCAGTTCCCTTTCCCCTAAATGCTTTTCTTCTCTTTTCAGTGAAGAACTCTTCTACCAGATACTCATCTATGACTTTGCCAATTTTGGGGTGCTAAGATTATCGGTAAGGCCCTTCCCTGTTGGGACTTTCTCTTTTGACTCAATTAAGTTCAACAGATATCCTTTTTGTTTTGGGAGCCAAGCACTCTGCATGTATTTCACCTGTTTTGTCCAGCATTCTCCATTATGCACCTAGGTGGTTACTTTTCCATTGTATGACTTCCAAGGATCATGGCGACAGTTTTAAACATAATAGTATGGAAGCCATACAGTTTTGCATTAATTCTGCCGGACCCTAGTGGAGCAAGTGTGGACCTTCCAGCCGGCACTCAGTCCCTGGGCAGTGTGCACTTGCACACTTATCCTCTACCAGCCCCACTTCACCAGAGCTGCTACTGGAGATTAATCAGGTTAATGTTAACCCTGCTTCCTATGACTAGACAGAGTCTAGAGAAGATCAGGTGATGGCATAAAACTGAAAAGATTTTGCATGAACAAAACCAGTTCAGCTAACATTAAAAGAGAAACTGTTTAGCTAGGAGTGAAAAGGTCTGTACCAGGTTTTTATAAGACTAAGATCTATAAGGTGTGTCCATTGAAACTCCTCAGAATAAGAGATGTTCCCCCATTGACAGGTAGTCAAAGGATAGGAGCCAGTAGTTGTCCAAGGAGGACATCCAAGCTCTCAAAAACCAGATTTAAGAGTGCCCGGTCCCCTGATAGAGGAAGTCCTCCCTCCTGTACACTCGATGAGTGGAGGTGCCGGTGGGGAGACAGTCATCATGTTGGTGTTGGGCAAGCTTGCCTCTGCTCCCAGTCGGGGACAGGACAGCGGGCATCATGCTGTCCACATGTGCACAGTCCAGTCCACTCCCCCTGGGGATGATGTTGTCATGTCTTTGCTCATCTTTGACCTTGCCAGGAGCCAGCACCCCTGTATGACCTGGCCGTGCTCGCTTTGGACCATCCAGAGAGTGGCTGGACAGAGGAAGATGGCCCGAAGGAGGGGCTTGCAGAGTATATCGTTGAATTTCTGAAGAAGAAGGCCGAGATGCTTGCAGACTACTTTTCTCTGGAAATCGATGAGGTGTAGTCATTTGCTTCCTGTGTTCTTGGACGTGAGGGGATGGTTTTGTATGAATGATTTAAACAGGACCTGAAATGAGAATCTTCCTCCTTTGCCTTTCAATTGAGGTTCCTTTGGTTATGGCTGGGATCCACAGGGTGGGGGGGAAGCCCCAGAGGGAGAGAACATGGAACCCACATCTGGCTTCCCTGTAGCAAATGACCAGGTCAAAGGAAGGGCTCCCAAAGCCCACTGAAGAAGAAGGCTCAGATGGATGTACCAGAGACCTTGGCCCTTCTTCCCTCTGGCCTCTGTGGCATGCCTAGGGGAGTGATGTGTGTGTTTAGTTGGGAATGGATAAAGAGGGGGCACAGGTAACATCAGACCCAAAGCATCACTGAATGCCCCATGGACCTCATCTTGGCAGTCCACCTTTTCCATGCCTAAAAGAGAAGCACACACTTCATTGCAGAATGTGACTGTTCCCTAGGCCAGGACTGAAGAAATCCTGAAGATACAGGAGTCTTGGCACCACTTCCTGAGCCAGTCCCCAAAGCCCTGTTCCCAGGGTCCTTGCCTTGCAAGGATGTGGCAATAGGGTGGATCCTTTGGTTTTGGTGAGATTTTTTTTTACTTCCATGTCTCCGTGGCAGGAAGGAAACCTGATTGGATTGCCTCTTCTGATTGACAACTATGTCCCCCCGTTAGAAGGGCTTCCCATGTTCGTCCTTCGGTTGGCCACTGAGGTAAGCACCTGTTCTTTGAGCCCTCAGGCTGAGTACATGCCAGATCCAGGCAGGGAATGAGAGGGAAGAGAAAGGTCTCCCGAGGTCACCTTTGGTGGAATCAAGCCCATCTTGGGAGAGAAGAGCAGCTGGGACCCCAGAGAAATGGCCCCGAGTGCCAAGGCTCCTCCAGGAGGATGTCTACAAGGTGGCCACTGGACAGATCCCACCTTCCTTCCCTTTCTTTGTTAGAGGTGCAGCTGTGACGTTTGTGGTCACAGATGGTCTCTGGTGGGCTGCGTGCATAGCCAGAACTAGGAACACTGCTGCATTGGGCAAGGAAAGGCCCATGCTGGGCAGGCTCAGACCAGAGTCCTTGAGGAAACCCTATAGCTGCTGGAGGGTCAGGGTAGTCTTGCTGGTTGGGGCCAGAGTTCCCAACTGCCCCAGCAGTAGCTTCCACTATTCTGAAGGTGCTTGAGCTGATTTAAACACACACAACCATGTTTTCATTGAGTCCTCACTTATTCCCAGCAAGCTTCTCTCTCTATCTCTCTCTAACAGGTAAACTGGGATGAAGAAAAGGAATGTTTTCAAAGTCTCAGTAAAGAGTGTGCGATGTTTTACTCCATCAGAAAGCAGTACGTAGTGGAGGAGTCCACTCTCTCTGACCAAGAGGTCAGTGATCCCTCCTTGACTCCACGGTGGCCAGGTGTCCCTGCTCTGGGGCTTTGTCCATAACTTCAGCTCTTCTGGTGATTCTAAGTGTAACTTTTGGAAACATTAGTGTCAGTGAACCTGGCCTGTTGGAATGAGAAATGGGGCTAAGTTTGTGGGGTTTAGATGGAGGCAGGCTTCTTAGAACCTTTCTCCATGTGTGAAGCTGCTCTGTGTACATACAGAGTCCCTGGGCCCACAGTCGTTCTGAAGATTCAGCCAGCCCTTCGGAAAGCAGCAGTAACCAGCCAGCACGGGCCGGGCAGCCAAGACAAGCCTGGGGCTTAGGGCCAGAATGTTGACACAGGGTGGGAACAGCAATGCCTAGCTGCTTGAGGATGATGAGTAGGTCACCAGCTTGGATTGTACTGCTTCTCCAGTCTTAGCAGTCTGGCTTTATCACAGTCCAGAGAAAGTCCAGTCCACATAGGTGGTGATGCTCCCCAGGGAAAAGGAGGGAGCACAGATGTAGCCACACAGTGACATCAGAGTGTCTTAGTTTTCTGGCAGACATGGGCAGGTCATCACATTCTCTTTGGCTCAGTTTTTTTAAGGAAAAAGTAATTTCTACTTGCCTTATCCTGAAAAGTCCTTTCTGTCTGTATTGAAGTAGTCAGAGAGGCTTGAGGATAAGTGATAGTCGTTTACGAGGCACCCCCACCTTGGCAAAGAACTTTAATTCTGGGGAAATGGGGCAGAAAATGGACATGAGGCTCTCAGGCCAACATAGCATTGAGCTGCTGTGGGTCAGGCTGAGGGGATGACGGGGAGAGAGCTTCCGCAGGGAGGTGGGGGCTGCAGCAATAGCAGGGAGAGCAAGGTCCACCCAGACACTGGGGCCCAGATTCTCCACTTCAGCTCTTTGAACCCAATGAGATCTTCTCATTATTGAAGTGTCAGGGTCCCAGACATTTCAGGGCCACTGTGAGGGCCACTCACCAGCTTGTGTTGGAGTGCTCAGTCCATTCCTCACCATAGTCATTGCCAGCATCAGAGAAACATCACGATGGGCAGCTAAGTGCTTGGAAGTTGGTGAGAGGGCATCTGTCAGGGCAATTTCTTTTCTCAGAAAATACCCACCCCCACCCCGGGCTGTGGTGTTGCTTCAGTGACTGGGTAGGTGGCATGCATGCTCACAGGGGATACTGGGCAGGAGAGAGTGTCAGGTCATCCAGCCTGGTCATCTTTGGCATGTGCCAGACCAAATCTGGGAGCCTGCTCAGTTGCATACAACCTCTTTTTCAGAGCGAAGAGTGTGAATCCCCTTCAGTCTCCTGGAAGTGGATGGTGGAGCACATACTCTACAAAGCCTTTCGGTCACACCTCTTACCTCCTCAGTGTTTCTCTGAGGACGGTAGCATCCTGCAACTTGCCAATCTGCCAGATCTCTATAAAGTGTTTGAGAGGTGCTGAAGTTTCATTTGGAATAGGTTGGGTATCATTTGTCCAGTCCTGCAGTGAATCAGGGTGGGGTTAAGTGCTGGTTACTTCAACATGTTAACCTATCCTGTCCCCCTGACCGCAGCCCCCATGTTCAAATAAATTGTTGTTTGCATCTGTGGTTCAACTCAATCCAGAAAACACTTGATGCCTACGAGGTACTGGCCCTGCTTGTGGCCTTTGAAAGTACCCTGGGAGACGCTGGGGATGCAATGGGTGTCCAGACCAGCTGTGGGGAGCCCCTTCAGGAAAACCAGACCTGTGATGGGGCTGGTAAGGGGAGTGAATTGCTGCACCGTGTTTCTCCCCTGTAGTCAGCGTCATCTCTTGTCAATGCAGGTGGGAGGAGGCCTCTGATCTCAGCTGGACCATCACATTCTAAGGATGATGAGAACATCACAAAAGGCGGCTACTATAGAAGAGAACAAGGAGGGTTCCTGGCAGGACTTGTAGAAAATGGGGGTGAGGGAACTTTTATGTCCCTCTCTGTCCCTCGCCTCCAGTGGGCTTAGCTGCCAGATAAGCCTTTATTAAGTTCCTGTTTGGGATCTGGCCCTGCAGTAACTGCTGTGGTTATAAAGATAGAAATGAAACAGTCCTTGCCCCTAGGAAGCTTAGCATCTTGTGGGGAGCAGAGCGTGTACATACTGAATACAATATAAATGATGCCCCAGCAGAGAGCCGCCCCCACTCCCACTCCCGGGCTGTGGGTTCCTGCATTCATGGTTTAGTGCCAGATTCTGTATTTTGTGTCATCATTTCCCCAGATGTGGATAATATTAACTGAAGGTAGGGTAAAGATCAGTGGAGGAAGGAACAAGCGATTTTTATCAACAGCAGCCTGGACAGAAAGAAGAGATTAGATGTTCAGAAGACACACTGTAAGCCCATTTTGAATGATATAGCAGGGAGGGACTTCAGTTATTCAGACTTGATGGGGCTCTCTGCCAAAAGTGGAATAAATAAATTTCTTCACTGGACTTGACGATTTTAATTCTTAAAAAGGCAGAGGGACGAATACAGAAGGGTAAATTCTGTTTTGTATCTGACTTTCACTAATAGAACTGGTTTCTGGGGTAGAAATGATGGAACTCTGATGGAGGGCACCATTTCTAGAGTTCAGAATAGAGGAGAAGCAAAATGTAGACCTTCATAGCCTGATGTTGGGGAGCTCGTGTCTCACGAGCCAGAGTCCCACAAAGGACGTTGACTGAGGAGGAAGGAAAAGCTCAAGAGGGAGATTCTGGAGGGAAAACAGGAAAAAGCTGCACAGAAAAGCAAACCACCAGCGTAGCTCTTAAAAAGGTGCAGGAGGTATCTTTGCACAGCTGTAAAGACCTGCCAGGTGGTGCAGTGGATAGAGCACCAGTGCAGGAGTCAGGAGGACCTGAGTTCAAATCTCACCTCAGACACTTAATACTCACTAGATGTGTGACCTTGGTCAAGTCACTTAACCCCAATTGCCTCCTCCTGGGTCATCTCCAGTCATCCTGATGAATGTCTGGTCACTGGATTCAGATGGCTCTGGAGGAGAAGTGAGGCAGGTGACCTGCACAGCCCTCCCTCGCTCAAAACAAAGTCAAGTGCAAGTCATGTCATTATTTCTCTGATGGCATGGTCTTCAGCAATGAAGGACAAACACACAAAGACCTGCCAACCAAGGGGTGTCCATTGTCTGGGGAGAACTCTGTTCATGGCAGTCTGTGTGACAGGATCTCACTGGGCTCTAAGAACAATGCAAGGGACTGTTTCAGAGAAGCCTGGGAAAGCCTGTATAGTCCGATACAGAATGAAGCCACAGGCCAGGAGCACTTTGCAGCCCTGTCTGCTGGCCAGTTCCTCCCACCTGACTCTAAGGTGGTGTGGTGCCTTCTGAGATCACCCTTCATCTGCTGTTTAGCTTGTATGTAGCTGGTGATTGACAGGGCTTCATGCCTGTGTTGTACTAGAGGATTGTTTCTGTCTTTCTTGGTATCCTCATTACTTGTCTGGCACATGGTAGGGCTTCAGTAAATGATTATTGGCTGCCTGAAGCAGGATTCCCCCCTGGAAGCTCCATTTCTGCCTATGGAAGTGAGTCCTCCCACATTAAATCTCAGTCACTCTTTGTGCTGACAATCCTTGGGGTACAGTCTCCCCAACTCTAGTGTCCCCCTAGTCTCTGTTGCCTTAACTGGTCAACTAGGACCTTGTGAATCCCTCTTGGCCCTGGGATAAAAAGCTGGCTTCCTGAGGAGGAGCCAAGATGGTGGAGTAGAAAGATAGACATATGCTAGTTCCTAACCCACAGCCCATAAAATACCTGAAAAGAAGAACTCCCAACAAATTCTGGAGCAACAAAAGCCACAGAACAACAGAGTGGAGATTTCTGTTCCAGAGAGACTTGAAAAACCAACACCAAAGGTCTGTCGCACACCGGAACTGGAACAGAGCCCAGCCCTGCCTTGGCCGCACGGCACCGAAGGGAGCAGATCTGAGCAGGCTTCAGGGATAGAATCTCAAGCAGCAGCACAGGACCCTCCACCCACAGCCGCCAAAGGTCAGCGAGAGAGGCTTTTCTACTTGCTGAGAGGGGAGAGAGGTGTCTCCATAACTCAGGCCCCCTCGGGAGGTAGCAGCAGAGGCAGCAGCAGACAGGGGCTCCCAAAGCAGGCAGGTGCTCGGATCCATTGTTGAAGATCTCCGGGTAAACCCCCTGAGGGAACTGAGGCCTGTAAGGTGGCCCTGCCCCCACCTGAGCACCTGAACTTAATCTCACACTGAATAGCAGCCCTGCCCCACCAAAGCCCTAAGGCTGGGAAACAGTATTTGAATCTCAGCCCCCAAGCACTAGCTGGGCGAATCTGGAGGCGAGATGGGTGTGGAGAGGAAACTCAGAAGTCTAGTAATTGGCTGGGAAAATGCCCAGAAAGGCGGGGGGGAAAGACCATAGAAGCTTACTTTCTTAGTGAATAGATATCTCCTTCCATCCTTTCAGATGAGGAAGAACAATGCTTACCATCAGGGAAAGACATAGAAGTCAAGGCTTCTGTATCCCAAACATCCAAAATAAATATTCAATGGGCTCAGGCCATGGAAGAGCTCAAAAAGGAGTTTGAAAATCAAGTTAGACAGGTGGAGGAAAAACTGGGAAGAGAAATGAGAGAGATGCAAGAAAAGCATGAAAAGCAGGTCAACACCTTGCTAAAGGAGACCCAAAAAGATGCTGAAGAAAAGAACACCTTGAAAAATAGGCTAACTCAATTGGCAAAAGAGGTTCAAAAAGCCAATGAGGAGAAGAATG
>CM053772.1:14966824-15002431 GCA_028658325.1 Potorous gilbertii
AAATATTGCAAGCAGCTAGAAAGAAACAATTCCAGTATTGTGGAAATACAATCAGGATAACACAAGATCTAGCAGCTTCTACATTAAGGGATCAAAGGGCGTGGAATAGGATATTCCGAAGTCAAAGGAACTAGGACTAAAACCAAGAATCACCTACCCAGCAAAACTGAGTATAATATAATACTTCAGGGGGAAAAAATGGTTTTTCATTGAAATAGAGGACTTTCAAGCATTCTTGATGAAAAGACCAGAGATGAAAAGAAAATTTGACTTTCAAACACAAAAATGAGAAGAAGCATGAAAAAGTAAACAGCAAAGAGAAGTCATAAGGGACTTACCAAAGTTGAACTGTTTACCTGCCTACATGAAAAGACAATATTTGTAACTCTTGAAACTTTTAAGTATCTGGGTAGTTGGTGGGATTACATACACATGCACACACATAAACACACACACGCACATGCACATACACACATGCACGTACACACAGACACAGTGAGCACAGAGTGAATTGAATAGGATGGGATCATATCTTTAAAAAAAGTTAAGGTAAATGGTGAGAGAGAAATGTATTGGGAGGAGAGAGGATGAATTGGAATGGGGCAAATTATCTCTCATTGAAGAGGCAGGCAGGAGACTTTTTAGTGGAGGGAAAAAGAGGAGAGCTGAGAGAAAAACATGAAGTTTATTCCTATCACATTTGACTAAAGGAAGGAATAAAATGAACACTCATTTTAGTATGAAAACCTATCTTACAATATAGGAAAGTGGGGGAAGAGATAAACAGGGTGGGGGGCATGATGGAAGGGAGGACAATGGGAGGAGGGAGCAATTTGAAGTCAACAGTCTTAGGGAGGGACAGGATCAAAAGAGTATAGAAGCAATGAGGGGCAGGATAGGATGGAAGGAAATATACTTTTACACAACACTGTTATGGAAGTCATTTGCAAAACTACACAGATATGGCCTATATTGAATTGCTTGCTTTCCCAAAGGGAATGAGTGGGGAGGGAGGGATGGGGAGAAGTTGGAACTCAAAGTTTTAGGAACAACTGTTGAGTATTGTTCTTGCTGCTAGGAAATAAGAAATACAGGTAATGGGGAATAGAAAGTTATCTGGCCCTACAGGACAAAAGAGAAGATGAGGACAAGGGAAGGGAGGGATGACAGAAGAGAGGGCAGATTGTAGTAGGGGCAATTAGAATGCTTGGTGTTTTGGGGTGGGGGGAGGGGACAAAAGGGGAGAAAATTTGGAACCCAAAATTTTTTAAAAATGGATGTTAAAAGTTAAATAAATAAATTAAAAAATTCCAAAAAAAAAAAAGCTGGCTCCCTGGGGAGGCTTTGAATGTCCTTATCCATGTGGCCCTGGTGTGTCTCCCCAGGCTTGACAGATGACACTCATCATGCCCTGAGCACTGTCCCTCCTCACCTCTGCCTCTTAGGGTCCTCCTCTAAGATTTGACTCCGGCACAGCCTTTTGCATGAAGTTTCCCCTGATGCCCCCTAACCCCCACTGCTGGTGGTCTCCCCAAACAACTTGTATTTCGCTACATTTACTCTGTGTACATGTGTTTGTCTCCTTCCATGATGTCTACGGATCAATTCTGTCTTGGTCCTTGCATCTGGCCCAGAGCAGGGGTTCAATAAGCACTCAGTTCATCCCTGCACTCGCTTTTGTGATCTCAGCATCATGCTGTGTGGCTCCCTCTTAGTCTAGGATCAATGTGCGCCTTAAAGACTTCCCAGCTTGGCCCCAGCAACCTCTCCAGCCCCATGGGATGGAATTCTCCTTTACACACTTTACCCTCTGGCCTTTCTTCACATTCCACACTCTCTCCCACACTCTGCCCTGCCCCCATGCCTGGAATTCACCTCCTTTTCACCTTTTAGAACTCCATTGCCTTCAATGCTCAGCTTACGCCCTGCATCAATTAAGCACCCATCAGTGACTCTTTCCCCAAAACTACCTTGTGCATGCTTATGTTCTTGCACATTGACTGACTTCACCAGCAAAGTGCATCATTCAGCTCAACCTCCTGTCAGGAAGCTGTGCCTGATCTCCTCAGCTGCAGGACCCTTCTCTCTGGTGACCTGGGAGTTTGCACGGTATCTTGTATGTACCTATTTGTGTCAAGGTCATGTTCACTGACAGAGTGTGAATTGAGGGGAGGGGCTACTTTACTCTGGGTTTTATGCCCTTAATAAATGCTGATTGATAGACATTGACTAAAGTTACAAAGAGGCACAGCTGGGCTTCAGGACAGAAGCAGAACGTCCTTACCTTCATTGTCTATCTTCAAAGGGGAGCTTGGATGACCCTGGTTGTTGGGAACTCTGACAAGCCACTCAGAAGAGTCTGTGGTTCCTCACCTACTTCACAGATGAAAAGTATCCCATTCTCCATTCTCACCTGGGAGGCAGGACTTCTCTTTACAAATCTAATCTCTTAGGGGTCCTCTTCTTTCAACTTTAAGCTTTGAAATCCTCTCCTACAGCCTTACTGAATGCTTTTTCTCAGTGCTGCCAGCAGGGAGATAGTTTGAGATTGTGCTGGGTTTGCTGGGGGGAGGGGGACGTAGAAAGAAGGGCAAGTTCTGGACCTGCCATTTCAAAGACAGGCATCTCTTCAGAAAATGCTAAAGAGAGCTTCATGAGTCAAGGATGGGCATCATATTAGATGGAGAAACAGGCTTGGAAATCATCCACTTTACAGCATTAGATCTTGCCACAGTTCTAAAGATCTCAACTGCTAACCCCTGTATGGCTTTTTCAGTCTGTCCTCTTTGGCCCCTCTCCAGCCTTTAGCACCACTGACCACCCATTTCTCTGTACACCACTCTTTGGCTTTTCCTCCTGAGGTCTCCATGGCCTAGTCTGCTGGTTTCTCTTCCCACCCACTAAGCATGGATTCTCCTTTCTACACAGGTTTTCCTTTCTTGATCTCAGAGCTCCTTTTTGTCTCTGAAGGTGACTAAACATCCTTCTCTCTCTCCTGGCACATTACCCACTGCCAGCCCACCATCTTTACCTCATTGTCCCAGGACCAGAAAACTAGTACAAAGGTGAAGCATGGGATCTGAACTCCAAGGCAAGCAAGCACCATGCCCTGGGACATCATTTTCAATAGTGCTTCTCCCCCACTGCTAACCCTAAAATGACCAACCTTCCCCTCCCTTTCTCCTCACTCATTCCCGAACCCTCCCGTGGCTAGGACTCTTGGCTGGCCACGAAGACGACCATCTCCACCATCTTCCTGGTGGCCAGATTTAGGGGCCTCTAGTGCTGTTGATCGCCCCAGATGGACAGTGACCCCAAGTTCTGCTCTCATTCAGATGGCTCCTCAGTCAATCCCCTTCCACCCTTAGGGGAGGGGCCTACCCTGGCCCTCTTCTTATGCTTTCTCTTGGGGATCTCATCCACCCCGATGGCTGGAACTAACACCTATAAGCAGAAAGCTCCAAATACTTCTCAGACTCTCACCTTCCATCTCCAGCTGCTTGTGGGCACCAACATTGCAAATAAAACCTACCAGATGCCCATCTCCTTTCCCCATTCAGCTTCCTTATTCGTGTTGATACTGACCCTCTGCACAGGTTAGCACAGACCCTTGTCTCACCTGGATTACTGAAGCAGCCTCCTGATTCCTCCCTTCTGCAGTTTCCCTGATCCATAAGCCATCCTTCATACTGTTGCCAAAGTAAGCTTTCCTTAAAAGTCACTGGCAGCTCCCCTTCTGCAAGTAAAAGCTTCTTAGCTTGACACTCTAGGCCTCAGCAATCTGAACCCAACCAATCTTCTTCCCAGACTTGCTTCCCATGACTCCCCCATCACACCCTCCCGGCACAGTTGCAACTTGACGCAGTTTCCCTGAGTCAGCCTCCTGATGTGTGATTGTGCCAGTGTGCATTCTCTGGCCATTCTGGCCCTTCTTTAAATCATTTACTATCATGTTTGTGTACATCTCACACATTCCCTACACCAACTGGATTTTGATTTCTTGGAGGGCACAGACTTATTTTTATCCAATGAGTGCCTTGTGCATAAGAAGTATTCACAAAATGTGGGACTATATTTTCCAACCATTACTTGTCCAAAGACAAGAAACTCATTAATTCTACTTAAACCTGTGATGGCTGTTCGAGGACCACTGGGGAGGAGGAGTGCTGACTCGAAGCCAAGGGAGTGCAATCGTACCCATCAATGCTCACTCCAACCGGCAAGGGCCCCAGAACAGCTCACGGTGACGGGTTTTAATCCTTTGGTGACTCCTTCCCTCCCCTCCCCTGCAAGGCTCCAGAAGCATCTCGTCCTCTCAGCTGAAGTTTAAAAATTGGTGATTCTTACAGTGGCCACCTTTACATGCACATCATAGTGGCTGTCTCTTCGATGTCTTGTTACCCTGAGCCACGTGTCCCTTAGAATTCTTTCTATGAAGAGTCATTTCAGTCCAAGGAAGGAGCTTGAGGGAACCGTGTGTGTCTGACCCAAGGGGGCTTCCCCTGAACGTTCCTGGCCTTTCGGGGTTTTCAGCCCTGTCTCACCGCACCACTGGTTCTTTGGTTGGACTTCTCAAGAACAGCCTTCTTGCTCTAATTCTGACCCAATTAAAGAGTGCATGGGTGGAAGACACAATGGATCCATTAATGGATCTTTCCTTTTCAAGTCAATCTTGTGAAACTACTGGTGGTGTCTAAAATCTGAAGAAATGGCCATTGTTCTACCCCAGGTGGACTGAAGTCCCAACCCCTGCCAATGGCCTTCGCTGAGGACGACACACTTCTATCTGAAAATAAAGGTTCAAGGAAGCAGGGCAGGATGGGTTAGGCAAGGCTCCAAAGAACTCAGCAACAGCCCTCAGTGGTCTGGAAAGTGTCTGTTTAATAGCATCCTCTGTCCAGATGCTCCCCTGCCTGTTCCCTCCCCTTCCCACCATGACTCCTCAGTTCTCATCCCAAAAGTAAGCAGCAGATGAAATACAACTGACAGTGTACAACATCCCTACTCTTCAGAGTATCGGGCCTTGGACATCCTGTGACAACAAACTAGGACCTTAGCTGTGCCATGACCCATGCAATAAAGCAAGTTTATATACATTTAACATTTTCTGATATAAATTTAAATATTTTACAAAAAAAGTTTCCATTAAAACATATAAAGTTCACTGAACATATTCCCCTAGCCCCACATGTCTCTCTTAAAAATATAAATGTTATTTGCTTTTCAGGGTTAATGTGTTTGAATTGCACCGCGGAGAAGGCACTTGTATTGCAAGATATCTTGAGCAAGTCCATTGAGAAGCAGGCACAGGAGCCGTCTCCTCCTCTGCTCCTCTGGGCATCGGCAGCCACCCCTAAGCCTTCAGGCGACGATGAGGGGGAGCGGAGGGGAGCTGGGATTCTACGGCTCAAAAATCATAGGGGTCGACCAGCTTTTCCTCTAGAATCAAACTGCTAATAAAAACCAATTCATTCACAGATTCAAACCGGTTTCATTCTCTCATAAATTACACGATAAAAGGATGCCACTTTAATCACCAAACAAAAATATTACCGAACAGCTGGGTATTCAAATGGTTTGTGTCAATGGTGGGGAAAAGTCTGAATTGACCCAAGCCTGAGGAGAGGCCCAGCTGGGCAGAGTCCCAAGTGAGGAGGCCACAGACAGAGTGCTGATGTCTACTGCTGGGACAAAAGGGCTGTCCGATTGGCCTTCATCTTCTCCAGCCTCTTCACTAGGTGACTGTTGGTCATCTCCATCTCCTCTATCTTATCCAGGGCCGTCCGTAACTGTACAGAGAAACAGCAAAGCTCAGGCACCATACGGCACCAAGCTGCCCATACTCAATTCAGTTCCCAAGACAAACACCTGGACTCAGGTGGAGGTGGGAAATGCAAAGCACTAAAAAAGGCTCAGGGCCCCCAAGAGAGAAAACAGAAAGAAAGTCTCGTTCCCTCCCTTGTGAGAACAGTGGGAGAACTCTTGGGAAACAAATCCACAGGCAAGAGGGCCCTTGATGGAGCTGAGAGGGCTACAGAAAGTGCAGTGACTCTGGAGTGGCCTTGGACGCCCAATGGTGAGTGTCTGAGCCATGTGCCAGGGGTCACACTTGGGCTTCAGAAAGGTGATTTTGGCAGATTTGTGGAAGGCAGACTGGAGGAGAGGAAGGCTCAGAAAGACCTGAGCCCACCTGGAGTCCAGGTAAAAGGGCTGAGTGGCCAAGAAAGAGAGAGATGCGAAAAGTGCAGGGGAGTAGCAGGAGGAGCGCTGCCTGCTACCGGATCAGTCATAGGAGGTGGGAGACTGGAAATGGAGGTGCCAGGGATGATCTGGGGAGTCTGCTTTTGAGAGAAGCTGATTCCATTTGGAGTGTGCTCAATTAGAGATACCCACAGTTCATCTGGGCAGATATGTCCAGACGGCACTGGGGAAGAAGAACTGGAACTCAGGAGAAAGATGCATTCAGGCTGGATAAATGGATCTGGTAACAGGACCAACTTCTGTGAGAGCAGGACCAGGAGCATAATGGGGCAAGGACTTTGCTTGGGCTTTTGCGCTTCCCCCAGGCTAGGGAGGGCCATCCCTAAGTCAGGTATATGGACACTGTGGCCCATTCTGAGGCACCAGAATGCAGCCTCTGCCAGGATGACCCTCCAAATAGCTGGCTTCCTTCCCTTCCTCCCTCCCTCCTGCCATTCTAGAAAGTACACACAAAGCTGGGACTCACAGGTCTCCTCAAATGCAGGTGCCACCCCTCAAGATCTCCTCTAAAGCAAGTACCTCACGCTGAAGCCTCCTCTTGTCTGCTTTGAGTTCGTCCTCCACTTTCTCCGCGTTCTCTGCTGCATTCTTGTACCTTGCCACCTGCCCTTCCAGCCTCCCAACCTGTAAGCAGGAGCCACCTGTGAGGTCACATCTCCCAGCATGCTCCCCCCTAACCTGGACCCCATGGAAGGAGGCTGAAAGCAGGAGAGCCAGTTGGCACAGTGAGAAACCACTGGCAGAAACATCATGTATCCAGCATATGAGGCCACAGTCCCTGCCAGCGACTCATGGGTGCACTGGAACAGAGCACTATTTATAAATCCAAACATCCCACCCCCCACCCCAGGATTCCAGCTGGACAATCCTCAGGGGGCTGGGCCAATTCCCATGTTCAAGTTTTGTGGTTCTCCGTCTCTTGGGGGCTGAGGCAACAGTCATTCAAGGGGCTAGAGGAGACAGAGTTGGAGCAAAAGCATGGACTTGGATCCCAAGGGATTTTCATTTGGAATACTAGTCTCTTAAAGTTTTTCCCCATAATACTTGTTAATTGGAGAAACTATGTTTTGGATCCTCCTACTGGCTATTATACGTCAGCCACAGAATGAGATTCTGGCCATTACTGAGGGGTTCAGGGGCACTGGATGTCCCGTGTCCAAGCAGTCATTTGATACACCAGAGGAGGGTCTCAAGCCTGGGCTAAGTGGGATCAGGAGCAGAATACAGCAAATGGGATGGAGTCACTGAAATGAGGAACAAGTTTAGCCCTGGGGCCAAAACTGGAAGCAATGTGGGGGCCAAGGCAATAACAAGCACACCCCTTGAGGGACGGAGGCTGTGACAGATGCCCCTTTGCAGCAGGGGCCTCCTTTCAGAATGGGCTAGACTAGATGGCTGGAGTCCCCTCCAGCTCCAAAATGAGGGGATGCATCCCAGAAAACACTCACATTTTGCTCCATGGTCGTTATATCTTGTTCTGCTTTGGAAAGTTTGAATTTGTATTCACTAATTTGTCTGTTGGCATCTCCTGGAACAAAAGACAGCGATGAGGGCTCCAAGTAGGTGTCAGAAGCCATGGCCTATGTGTTTGCCTCTGTGGAGACCCAGCACCCAACAGGGGTTCTGGCTCCCAGTCTTCCTCCTCTGCAGCCCCCTTCCTCATCCTAGACCCTAAGACAGTTCTCTATTCAAAAGTCTTCAGCGGGCCCCAATACAGGAAATGTAGAATTCAGTGTGAGCCCCAGCTCATCCAGCTGGACCCCTTTCAGCCTGGCCTGTCTAGACCACCTCAGCCTGTGCCACCCCAAGGCCTGGATTAGGTGCTTGCCTTCCTCTTCCCCATCTCCAAAGGCCAAAGACCTCAGCTCCTGCTCCAAACCCCCCTGAGGTCCCTCCACATGCCCTTGTCCTCTGCATGGCTCTCATTACTCGGGTACCAGAGGTACACATCATAAATGCTGAACTCACAAAGGGCAGGGAGCAAACCAGGAGTCACCCCCCAGGGATGGTGCTGGGAGCCTTCACCATCCTGGTGGAAGAGAAAAGCAGTGGGCCTGGGCAGCCTCCCAAGACAGGGCCAGGGGGTGAAGCAGCCCTGATGAAGCACCTGCTCTGTGCCAGGCTCCGGGCTAAGAGCTTCTCCAGAGAGGGAAGGGCCATAATTATTCCCATCTTACAGATGAGGCAGACAGAGGCAAAGTGACTTGCCTCATGTTCCACAGCCAGGAATTGTCTGAGACTGAGTCTGAACTGGGGCCCAGCCCTCGGTGCACAATGGTACCTTCTCTCGGACCACAACAGAAAATCAGGGTATCTCCATCTCCTCCTTTTGATTCACATAAACACAAAGAAAGATCCCAATCCCACGCTAAAAATGGTCATCTCCACAGGGGTATTTGTCCACCTGCTCCCTCCCGGGCAAGGTGCAGAGGATGGGCGCCTGTGAGTGCATCTCTGGGCAGAGGCGGGGCTGCGGGCCAGGACAGCGGGTGTGGTGTCCCAAGTCTGAGGCCAGGCCTTCGCGTGTCCGGTGGAGGGAGTTCTCTCTCCCCAAAAGCAGAACGGAGGATTATTTTTGATCATGTCATTCTTTAAAGATATCCCATTCTAGATTTCATTCTCATTAATGAAAAGGAAGTGCTCAGCCCGAAAAGGAAAGCAGCGCGTGGTGGGTACCTGGACTTGGAGACAGTGGATTTCAAAGGTTCAGAGCCTCAAGGGTCGTTACAGATCAATCTAGCCCAGGGTCACCCTCAAAGATTGTGTTCTTCAAACACAAGTGAAACAAAGGGGAGAAGAAAGGCATCCAAGGAGGCTGCCCTGGATGTGAAGGGAAGCCCATAACCAGCTTCAGTTCTTTAATGATTCTTTCAACTTAGACAGAGATGTGCTTATCCAATCTAAGGAGACCACAAGGCTGGGAGCGAGGGCCAACACCCTGAGTGAGAGAGCCAGGACCTTTGGAGTCTGAGTCCCTGGCACAAATAAGTATAAAGGTAATAAATATGAAGCCTTAGCTTATAAAAATCAGCCTAAGTGAAGATTGGCAGTGGTGGGAGGCAGAAGAGGAAGGGAGAGTGTTTCTTGCTGGCAATTTCCTTTAAAAAGATCTGAGGGCAAATCAGTAAAACCTGATGGCTGATGAGCCGAATAAAGCTGTTGCATCGGGGTCTGAGCCTGTGGCCTGAACTCCTGACGTGAGGTCAGGCTTGCTAAGAACCACCATTGCTAGGCCTGAGTTAGAGGATGAAGAGGAAGATAAACTAATGGAACTTTGTTAGCCGAGATGTCAGCAGGACTGTGCCCTGAGATCCCTGAGGACAAAGTCACTTGACTCCTGGGTGTGATTATTCTCTTTTTGAATTTTATGGTTTTCTCCAAGTTTAATGAACTTCAAGTATTTCCTGAGCGTTGAGATGAAAAAAATTATTTTCCTGACATCAGCAAACATCTGGCCATTAAAAAACAAAGTTAAAAATGTAATTTTTTTTTAAAAACCCTGACAACCAGGCTTTCCTAAGAGAGATCAGCTCTGGGATGGGCAGGGGGGCATCCTCTGCCCCACTCAGACCACAGAAGGGTGGGGCTTTGCTCTGAGTGTCACCAGTTCAGGTCACTGAGAGGGTGCAGGGGAACCAGGATCCTGAGGTGCCATGACAGCTGTCCCAGTGAGGGAAGGAAGACCACAGAGGGCACAACTGGGGAGCCAACCTGGGAATTCCCAGAGGCTTGATGGGAGGTAAAACTTACCCACACCCCCACCAGCAGGGACAGAGAGAAGGAGGGAGAGAGAGGGCGGTATACAGAGTTACACTGGGTGGACATACATGGATCTAGTTCAGGGACAGGGAACCTGTGGCCTCAAGGTCACATGGATCCCTCTAGTTCCTCAGGTGCGACCTTATGATTGAACCCAAACTTCATAGAACAATGCCTTTAATGACTTGGACTCAATTAAAAGGCCTCACCTGAGGACCTAGAAGGCCACAAGTGGCCTCAAGACTGCAGGTTTCCCATCCCTGCTCTACTTTATCACCCCAATACAGGATGGGGATCTTTAATGAAAATGCAAGAAGACACTGGGCCAGCTTTCCCTGACCACCTGCTTCAGCCCACAACACCTTCCTTTCATAAGAGAAAGGAACACAAGTGCCAATGTGTCTACTGTGATTTGATAATGAAAAAGCATTTGAATGGGGAGAGGAAGCCCTGGAGAGCTGAGCCTGGAGACCCCTCTGCCCCTGGGCCTCAAACAGAGAACCACAAGGAGGATGGTACCTGAAGGTTTTCCTACAGCTGGTCTGCAACTCACCCTGTGCTGAGCAGCCTGAGACCCCTGAGTCCTCACTACCTGAAGACTTCACGGATGAAAACCCTAAAAACACACCCAGGAGATCCAGAGGAGAAAGAGGGAGGTATGCAGGCTGCCAGGGGTGGGCTTCCCCCTCCCCAAACTCTGGCTTGCCACATACTCTGCATCTCGATGAGCTGCAGGTCGGAGCCGTTCTCCAGTCCCCCAGGGTCTCCAAACGGGCCGTCATGCCGGGAGCTCTTCTGTCTTTCTTCTTCCAGCTGCAGCTTCAGCTTTCTGATCTGAAATCCAGACAGACACTGTCACACAAGGGCCCTCTGCCACCTGAGCTTTCTAGGCAAATCTTCAGGCTGGCTCCAAGAAGTACCAGGAGCACTTCTCCACAATGCAAACCCACCTCCCATTACCAACTGTGTCCTTTCTGAAGGGAGGGGGAGCTGGTCTTCATTTTTAGGGCTGCTGTGGATGTTCTAATCACAAATGTTCACCACCTAATCCACACCTTCATGATGGGACAAGAGGAGAGCAAGGCACACTGTTGAGCTCGGCCTGACACCCCTGGCACAAAGTGGTACCATGCCTGCTCTGGGGCTGGTTTCCTCACTCCTCATAAATTCAACAGCTCATGGACACAGGACTCAAGGACTTCTTAAGTGCCCTAAGCCCAAGAAAACCTTAGTTCCAGACTCCAAGATAAATGAAGGCCTATGCGCCCTCTTTTAATACAAACTGCCTTTCTGAGATCTCGAGAGCCAGCCCCAGAGGCTGGCTGGCCCCCAATGCCCTATCTGATAGACAGAGCTCCTGAAGAGGCTCAGGGAAGGCTGCTCACACCCAAGGAATCTGCAGGTGGGGATGGCTAAGCCCATCCAACAAATTACAGATCGGGAAAAAGATGCACATGTTGGATTAATCTTGAAAGGGAAAACAGAGTAAAGCCATGACCCCCCCCAAAAAATACCACCTTGTTTAGAAATAGAGTTTTATTTTTCAACTTTATAATCCAGAAATACTAAAGACGTTCTGAAATCTAGGCCTTCGGGGTGGGGTGGGGGGGTGGGGGAGAGGAAATCCAGCCAACTCCCATCTTCTACAACAAGGAGATAAAGGCCTCAGGGGTTCCAGGACTTGTGACCTGGGGTCACACAAGTCCAAGTCTGGTAGAGTTGAACTCTGAACCTTGGCCCCAGGACACTTGCCTTTCCTTATCGAACATTTGCACAAGTAGCACGCAAAGCACTCATCTTTACCTGGGATAGCAGCTCCTCTTTTTCTCCAGCAAGTTTTCGTAGCCTTACATCTAAGACAAACCAAAAAAACAAGAAAGAATGTAGAATTTTAATTATTTGAGTTATTTCTGAATAAGTGATAATGCTGAGAATTCGTGGCTAATTACAAGACACCCTCTCAAGCACATTTAAAGAAATACATAGTGAGAATATAAAAAGAAAGCAATGTCTCCTTGTAGAAGACTCCAAGCACTCATCAAATCTTGGATCCCATTTCCACACCACAGAGAACTTCCCTAAGACCCAGGAGAATCCCAACAGGAAACATTTAAAAGTTTAAAACTGGCGTCACCTCACCAGAAGGAAGCAGGTGAACCCAATAACCCCAGTGCTGCCGATTTCCAAAGGAAACTGACTCTAAATCTCAGTCAAAGATATGAGATATTAGGGCCTTTCATGGGATGAATGACAACACCTCCAAGTCTGGGTCCCAGGTAGCAGGGAACAGGAGAAGGGCATCCTGCCCCACGACCAGACCCTCTCTCATCCCCTGTATTATCAGCCCTCTAGAATACTGGGAAGAAGAAGACACAAGGCAGCAACAACTGATGCTCAGGTCCAACTAGCCCCTGCCATAGGCTGTCCATGCCAGCAACAGGCCTTTAGTGACAGAAGTTGCCAAAATGCAAACTCCTCTTTGACATTCCAGGTCAGCGGCCAAAGCCCCAGGGCATTCTTCCTACAGAATATCACACCTGCACTAGGCCTCTTTACTCTCCTCACCCAGCCCTCCATGGTCCCAATTCATGGCCTAACCACTACTTTTCTGTCCAGTCATGCTATTGTGGTCAAAAGCTCCCTTCCATCAGTTTTACCTGTCTGCATCTCCCACCTGCCATGGTCCCTGCTAAGCAAGCATCTCTTGTTTCCCTATGAAGACTCCTAAAAGAAACCCAGAATTCCCTTTAAAAAAATAAATGAGGGAACCTTATTGCACTTTGTCAGTCTACGTCAATACCCCTTTCTTTTGAGAGGATCTTGCTCTGGGCAGAAGGGCAGCCTGTCCTATCAACTGGGATGGCATCAGCCTTATAAGAGCTTATCTGTGATCCAGAGATTAATAAAGAAAGAAAGCAGAGAAGTGAACACTTCGGCATGGAGGAAACCTCCAATGCACAGGCAAGGCTCCCTTTGCTCACTCTTTTCCAGAAATTATGTAGACACCTAACCCGCTTCTATTCAGCTTCCCAATAACTAGTTCAGATACAGGCTTCTTGGCTGAAAGGAGGCTCTTGAGTGTCTCCTCTGAGCAAGACCCAATGAGAAAGGTCAAGTCTCTTTCTGATTCCAATCCAGGCTATGGTCCAGAAGACCTTCAGGCTGGCTCAGCATCCCTGTCGGGCACCTGACTGCCCACAAGAGCCACAGATCCCACACACCCACGTTCAGGCAACAGAGACCCGACTCCTCCCAGTCTCCGGGCTTGCTCTTACCTAGGGGCCCTTCCCCTGCGGATTCCAAGACCTGAGCTGCTTCCTGAGATACCACGGTGATGGCACCCCCCATAGACTCATGACTGACATCACCATTTGGAGTGCCATCGGGGATTATGACTAAACCATGCTTCTGAAAGACAAAAAATCATCAAAGATGAGAACACTCAAGGAAATTAAGCATTCAGTGATGCGGCTGCCTGACGGGGGCCCCAGCCTGGACATGTGTGAGGGTCAGTCGGGAATGGAAGTGGCGCCTGGCAAGTAGTGCTGGGGGGGTGGATAACCGCTCACCTACCTCTCCTGTCTCCAGGGTTTCCTTCAGCTCGGCCAGCTCCTCTCTGAGAGCATCTCGCTCATTCCTAATGCAGTCAAGGGACTCTTTCTGCCTCTCTAGGGCCTGGGTTGGGGCAGAGTTGCAGGGAAAGAAGAGAGAGTGTGACAGACAGCAGAGGTACATATCTCCCAAGGCCCAGCTGAGGAAGGGGACAGAAAGTCAGAGGAATCACCACTCCTAGAAGGACAGGTGCTCATGCACGAGCTCACAGCTGAGAGCATGCTCACACACACTTATGCAGCGAGCACAGATGCTCACCTTTCCCTTTCAGACTATGAATAAAAAGGAAGAGGAAGGAGAAGGAAGAATTAGATACATAACCCAGGAAGGTTTCTGGGTGACTTAGCTGAAAGTCTAATTTTTGGGGGGGTGGAGGTGGGAAGGGTACGGGTGATACAGTCAGATTAAACAGAGGCACTAAGGGGTAAAACGGATAGAGCACAGGTTTGGATTCAGGAAAACGAGTTCAAATCCCTTCCCAGGCACTTGCTAGCCATGTGGCCTTGGGCAAGACCCTTGAACGCTGTCTCAGTCTCTCCCCTGTAGCACCTAATGTTGGTGAAGTGCTTCGCACAGAGGATGGTGCATGCTGAGGCTGGAGGTTGGCCACTGTTCTTATTACTGAAAAACTCAGTAACACATTTGCTTGATTTCATCATAAAAGATCACCAAGCATCTGTTAGATGAAAACAACTTAAAAATCTGTTCTATCTGGTGACAACAGTCGCCCTCCTAAGATAGGAGGTCAAAAGTTTTTCCAGAAACACACAATTAACTGGCTGAACTGGAAAGGAGCTCACATTCTTAGATCCCAGTAGGGCCTCTCACTAGTGGTTAAACATTACAATGTATATAATAGTGCCTAGGCATATATGCTCCTCCCCTACTAGACTTTCAGATCCTCCAGGGCAGGAGGATCCCTAGTGTTGAGGACACAACATCCACTTAGAGCTGTTCATGGAATCTAATTAACTTTGTCCAATAAAATAACCAAATCAATATTTATTTTTCTAATATAACTACAAAATTCATATAGAAAAACTATGAGAATACTGCTTCAAAGTGTATGGTGCCTCCCTTGGCAATGCCAAGCTGAAAATGGGCACCACAGCACAACTAAGTTCATTGCAGAACCATGGCAAACCCAGCTGCTCTTTCTGTGGTGCCTGAGAGTGGGTGCCCTGGTGAGATCCTCATCAGAGTCTCCTGAGGAAGGCAGAGCAGGCCCTAGGAGCCTGGCATCACATCACAAATAAGGAGACAGGCCCAGAGAAGTACCTGGGGCCCACCTTCTGACCCCAAGTCCTGTGTTCTTATCACCACTCACCAAGAGGTCACCTCCCATGACTTCCCAGCCTTCCTTAAGGATGATACAAATCTGAAATCTTAAAATTCATCCCCAATGTATAATCAAAACAACCTGAACTCTTTCAAATGCATCTGAGTTCAGGATTCCTGGAAGGGACTCACTCTTACCAAGAAAATTTCTGACTAAGGGTATCAGCACCAAAATGCCATTTGGGTTGAATCTTTCACCTACGTGATGTGATGTCTCCTGCATGCATCTCATTAAGTGAAGGTTGGGTGGCCAAGAATGAGGCTACCAGATCAATCTCTTCACTTTAAGCAAACTGGCAGAAGAAATGGGCCAGTTCCTCAGCTAATGGTTCCATGGCCACTTAGCAGAGCACCAGGAGAGATGATGGATGAGGCCATGGTCCAGGACAGTTTCTGTCCCCAGAGATGCCTTCCTTCTGGGTTTTTCACATATCCAAGAGTTTACCAAACCAGCCCTTAGTGTTCAGAATTACACAAACACTGACACTTAAACATCAACAGCTTCCCAAATGTGAGACCAGTAAATTATGGGACTAGGACAAAGGAAGTTCCCTGAGGGCAGGACCACCCCCCCAACTCCTCCCACTCCATCTTCCCAGCACCTTGCAAACACTGGGCTTGAAGAAGGCAACATTTCCACAGATTTCACCATGAAATGCACAAAGGAAGCTTTTACATGTGCTGGAAGTCACCCACCATCCTGGCCTTCACTGATAATATCTATGTGCTCAGCGTCATGCAGAACATGCAGTTCTGTAAACAGGACAATGGTTGCCAAGCCAACAACATGCCATATTGAAATGACTTCTAAACAAAGGCTATCTTCATGCATGGTTATTTAGAACAGACCGATATGGAAGCACGAATGGTGGGAGAGCTCTGTCCTGCTTTGGTGGTGGGTGTTTGGTTTTGTTTTTTCCTGAATGGACTTTCACTTTTCTCTTCCCATAATTGTAGACGGGAATATAAAAAGACATCCATTAAATCCAAGCATTTCACCAAGAAGTCTGAAACCCCTTAAAATATTTTATGATGAAATCAAGTGAATTGAAACTGACTTGACACACATATTACATTGACCATCATCACCACAGACCTCGTACTTTTACAAGAAAACAATTGTTTTCTTAAATATGATTATTTTAAAAGTAAAATTACTATTTCTTTTGAGGTCTAATCTCCTTCCCCCGATGTCAAACTTGATTATTATTAAAGCTGGCAGAAGTCTGGGTTCATGAGGCCTGTAAACTCTTTCTTGAAAAGCATGAGCAACGCTCTCCCTGGGCAGGCCAAGTGAGCGGCCTTCATGTGGTCTCTGCCGCACAGAGCTAGCTGAAGGAGGTGGAGAAGAAATGAGAGGGGAGAGCCAGACCAAGGCTGAACTTTGGCCCATGGACAGAAAATGGGCATATTACACTCACTAAGCAACTAAATTCAAAGACTAAAACTGAAGCTTCAGGCATATATCTTGTAAATTGTGATTTACTGCTTCTTTCATGTAAGCAGATCCCCCTCCACCCTCAGAACAAAAATTCCCCTTGGGTTAAGAAAATCCATGAGTTAACCTTGATTGTTAGAGAAGGCAGCAGCTTCCCAGGACCGCTTCGGAACTTCGGAATGTAGGGGCCTGAGTCCTAATTCTGCCATCACAGTAAAGCTCTCTAATAAGAGGGGCCCTTTTGGACAGGTGCCATCTTAAGGCTACAGCAGCCACAGCCCCTAGAGTTCAAAACCTGCCTAAGGTTCACTGAATGGTTTTGGGGCCAAGAGCCTTTCAGTTCTGACATGCCCCCTGATAAAACTGGGCAGGAAAAACCTACGTAAATGCAAATAAATTTCAATGGCAAAAATCCAGTCTTTCAGTCCCTCTTACAGTGAAACTGAGACTTGTGATCCACCTTCAGCTGCGGGCAGCCCAAGGATTTACGAGAGACCAAATGCTGCCCATTCTTCTCATCTCTTTGGTGCTGGACTCCACTCTGGGTTTGCATTTAGATGCACGAGGCCACAGCAGAACCCTGGGGCCCACCCCACTCTGCTTCCCAAGCTTAGAGCTGGCTGAGCTGCCTGTCCTGCCCTGTCACTCAGGTGGATTACCAGGGGCCTCGGGATTCGCCTGAAGTGCCATTTACTAAATAGTTCTTGTGAAAGGAGAGGGACTCTTTGTGGGAGCAGTGGGAAGGACAGGTCTCATTACCTCCCCAAAACTAACCCATATTGGTCTGTTCCAAATCAGCACACTTTCCCCAAAGCCCAATTTCTTCTCATACCCCAATTTTTTTATCTTTCCAAATAAGTGTCTCCTGGAGGTCAAACAACTCTTTAGTTATGGTGTCTACTCTCTGCTGCATGCATCGCTTCTCCTGCAGAGGAAAAGAAATAACCAAGAAGCAGAAAGAAAACAGGAGGCAAGGGAACCAGAAAACCAAGAAAGAAACAGAACCGCAAGGTGGTCAAGGAAAAGATGAGCCAAGTGGGACAGGGCTGCGACAGCCTTGCAGAGGAGAAGGCAGGAAGGCACCTAAGCCAGGGTGACTCCCCAGGATCACCCAGCTATTAAAAGGACCAAGATTCAAACTGAGCAAGCTCTGAGCTCTGTCCATAATCACACACTCATTACTCTGTATTTCTCAAAAAAACGGGCAAGAGGCCTAAGAGCAAAGACAGCTGGGATTGGAATCCCATGACTTCTCTTCTCCCCTTCTTTCAAAATCGAAATTGAACAAAAGAGAAGCGCTGTGGCAGGGGGACAGCAGGGTCCGTCGCACCCAGGTCACTCTCCACGTGTAGTCTCCTGATGCTGGCCTGAATGGTCGAAAGGACTCTTAGTTGTCAACCTCAAGAATGCACTGAGCCCTTCTCAAGGAGAGAATAACAACCACCAAAGGCAGAAGCACCAAGCCTTGTTTGGACTGTGGAAAGGATTTCTCCACTCATCCAGACAGTACAATGGACCCTTATATCCACTGCACCACTGACCAGACACATTCCCACTGCACTGGAGAACATGAGAGTAAAGCATCAGCAAGTCAACATGAATCAATCAGTGTTCACTAAGAATCTGAATCAACGTTGGGCAGGAAAACGTACAAATTAGAGCGCAGCTCTGTTCTCCTCTCCCCCGTGACAGCGCCCCTCAGTCTTCAGGGGACTTTCTGGTCACCTCCTGCACCCCTTTGCTCACTGCTGCCTCTCTGTGCTGCCTGTGCTCCCCACCCAATCTCCAAGAACAGACCAGAAGAGGAAGATACAGCTCCATTACACTGCTGTCATGACATGGTGCATGGGCATGAGGAAGAGCCAAAATAAACCCAGAGCTTGTGGTAACCCATCCACCTTACAGGCCATGGACATCTCAGGGGTTGGACATGACAAAAAGGAGAGTGATCCTATCAGGGTGAGCAGAGTGGGTGTTGCTCCGGCCAGGGCTCCACAGCAAAGTCTCTGACAGTGGCTCTGACCTGTCCAAGTGAATCAGAGAGGCCTTCTGAGAACATCCCATGTGCCAGGGACCTCCTGGAGGCTGCCAGAAAGCAGGTATCTCAGCAGCAAATACAACGAATGACCCAGAGAGAAGTCTACAGCAACCCTGAGCTCTCTAAAGTCCTAGTTCCAACAGGAAGTCTAAGCATCTCCCAGAATCGACAAGACCACGGCTCCCTTTAGGAAAGGAAAGAAAATCAAGGAGAAGGCTCAGCAAGTGACACACTAAGGTCAAAATTGAGTTAACTAACAGGAGAACGCTACTTTGGACAATAACAAGATTTGAGCCAACCAGAGACAAAACAGAGAGAATCTTCTCTGTATCTCCCTTCTAAGCCAGGAGATAGCCAGGGTGCTTTGGGATCCAGGAGCCTGGCCACTGTCAGGGGACAGAGGACAGTCCAGAGAGGATGCATGGGCTCCAGCGGTTCCCAGGCCTGGGCCCTCCCTCAGCAGTGCCTACCTCGATGAGTTCATCTCGCTGGCGCAGGCCCTCTTTCAGCATCTCCATCTTGTGCTGCAGCACGGTGCACAGGTGCTTCTGACGTTCCAGCTCCTGTCAGCACATAGACAGGACTCCACTCATAAGACCAAGGACCCAGCGCCACTCCCACTCGCAGCTAAAACTAGAGATCCCCACCAAGGCTCGCTGGGCTTTTCAACTTGAGTATCTCATTCAATGGTTACAAAATATTAACTTCGTGGTGAATTAAGTTTCTTGACCCTCAAAGCAGGCTGAGGAATAAGGACATCCCACTGAGATCAGCCTGGGAAAAAGACAACTGGGGGGATGCCAGTGAGTTCTTTCTCCTCATATTTACTGCTGCTCTGTCTGCATGTGTGTGTATGTGTACATGCGCACATGCACATAAGGTCCAGGATGTGAATGTGCTACCAACTGGGGCAACACTGATTGGGAATGAGAAAACTCAGAATGACAGGATTTGAAGAAGCTGTGAATGCAAAGAGAAAACGTGCCCTGGGTCTCTGCTTCTTAGGGGATAACAAAGGTGTCTAGGCAAAGTAAGAACTTCCAAATTAGTTTTGGAAAATAGTCTTATAAAAAGCAGATACTCACTTTAGTTAAGGGCTTAAAACAGGCACTAACCCAGCAACGTCCAAGTATTCTTTTCATTTTTAAACTCAAAATGAGGTACATGAAGTGAATACTTCTACTGAGGTCAAAGGGCCAGGAGCAAAAGCCCCAGTGTCACTGGGTATTGTAAGTCTCATATTCTAGAACAGGTTTCCCAATAGAATACTACATGCCTCTCTTGTGGGTTTTTTCCAAAACACCAACTTCTCCTGCTTATAATGGCCCAGGACAATTCATTATCCTTAATTATGCTAGTGGGCATCAATACTATCCTGCCCAGCAGGAGGAGCCATAGTTTGGAGTCAGAGAGATTGCCACTCCCAGGCTGGGTAATCTGGGGGAGTCCTTTTATCTCATTAAGGTTCAGTCTCCTCATCTGTAAAATAACGGCAATACCATGATCTTGGGGCACTGTGCTCCAAGCAGTCTAGAGCAATGAATGCGAGTCGCTCATCTTGGTCTGAGGGAGCCACACTGGCACAGAGGAAACTGGAGTCAACCCTTCCACGTGTCTCATGACAAGTCGGTTCGGTTATTTTCAAGAGGAATTTAGATGCCCAGGGGACACCTTGCTTCTTTAACACTTACATGAAAGCAGTCAATGGATCTGCGGAAATCCGCAGGTGCTGGATTCCTTCTCTTCTGGACTTTTTAGACATTCCGTTCATAGATTATGAACTTGGAAACCCCAATCTCTTACCGACCTCCTGAAAACTGTCACCCAACCTCCACCCTCTCATTCATCTCAAGTAACCAGGTAATTGTCTCCTCTAAGCAAGTAGGATGTTGCTTAACTCTGTTATCAAAGTATCTACAGAGTTTGCGGAAAAAAGGGAATTTATCAGGCCAGGATACCTGGAATTTTGTGGAATAATCCCAGTCACTGAAAAACCAAGAATAATAAAAAAATGGTGTCCTCCGAGGCTTTCAACGACCAGATCTATGCCCTTCAGATTGAAAGACCCAGCTCTTGAAGCCAGAGAACAAGGGTCTTGCCATGAATGTTACTGCCTGATGAGGGGCAGCAGTGCTCAGCAAAGTGGGCAACAAGCCCAACAAAGGCTTACCTTGGACTTCTCCTCATTCTCACGGTAGCATTCTGCCATTTGCTCTTCTTGACCCTCAAGCACATCCTTCAGGGTGTCCACTTGGTAGATCAAGTTATTTTTTTCATTGTCAAGCTGGGCATTGGAGACCATGGCTTTCTTGTATTTCTCCTCCACGGCTGCCAAAGAGTCCTAAGGAGAAGGTAAAAGGATGGGTCTTAGGGCCAAGTAGCACAGGTTCCTATGGCCACCACAGACCCCAAGATGAGAGGGTAAAAAACACCACAAAGTTTCAGATAAAATCCATGTTTTTGCAGAAGATGGACATTTTGAGGGCTCACTCCTTTAAGTAGCAAGCATATACACACACATTTCCATGAAAACCTGAAGTCATTCCTGAGGTTTTATATTTAGAAAAGAGGCCCTCAACAAGCCAGAAACTGTCTGGGGGAACCTGTGATGGCCAAAGGTGGGGTCATCCTCCTCTGACCTCCTCAGAAGCAACATGGACTTCTGTATGCATGACCTGTAGAATGAAGTACACTGATGTTGCCAATACTATTTATTAACTTCAAGTAGGCAGGACTCTCTCATCACAGTAAATTCCTAACTCTCTTGGATTTTGACCTTGTATCCTTAATATTTTCTTAAGAATTTTCTATTATGGGCAGTTTTTGGATGAAGAAATTAAAGCTATCTATAGTTATGTGAAAAAATGCTCTAAATCACTATTGATTAGAGAAATGCGAGTTAAAACAACCCTGAGGTACCACATCATACCTATAAGATTGGCTAGCATGACAAAACAGGAAGATGATAAGTGTTGGAGAAGATGTGGGAAAATTGAAACACTAATCATTCATTGTTGGTGGAGTTGTGAACTGAACAAATCATTAAGGAGAACAATTTGGAACTATGCCCAGAGGACTATAAAACTGTATAGCCTTTGACCCAGCAACACCACTACTGTATCCCAAAGAGATCATAAAAATGGGAAAAGGATCCACATGTACAAAAATATTTATAGCAGCTCCTTCTGTGGTGGCCAAAAATTGGAAATTATGGGGATGTCCGCCAACTGGGGAATGACTGAACAAGTTGTGGTATTTGAATGTAATGAAATACCATTATGGTGAGCAGGCAGATGTCGGAAAAACCTGGAAAGACTTATGGGAACTGATGCTGAGTGAAGTAAGCAGAACCAGGAGAACACTGTACACAGTAACATCAACATTGTGTGATGACCAGCTTTGATGACATAGCTCTTCTCAGCAGTAAAATTCCAAAAGACCCACATCGAAAGAAAGAACTCTGGAATCCGAACACAAATCAAAGCATGCTATTTTCTCTCTCTTGTTTTCTTTCTCATGGTTTTATCTCTTTTGTTCTGATTCTTCTTTCACACATGACTAATGTGGAAATATGTTTAATATGATTGTACATGTAGAGCCTAGATCAGATTGCATGCTGGCTTGGGAAGCGGGAAGTGGAGAGAGGTGAAAAAAATTAGAACTCAAAATCTTATCAAAATGAATGCTGAAAACTAATAATAAATATTTTTTAAGAAAAAAGAATTTTCTCTTATGTTAGCCTCTCTAAATTATATGAACTTATCTGCTAATAACTATTTCTAACTGTCACAAGTTTCTAAGTAAAGAAGCAACACGAGTAATAATATGACTGCCTTTAAAATAACTTTACATTTAAATCGCTGCATAAAAAGTTACCTTACCCTGTTTTAGGTAAAATTTTCCTTTAGGAACAATTTTCCTATTAAAGCTAAGGACTAAGTAAAGATAACTGAAAAGACAGCTGAGAATGTATTGCCATCAACAGCAGAAAAATCAAAATTCTGTCCACAACTTTAAGGGTAAAGAGCCTTCTGATCATACGCATGAGCCAGTTACTAGGGCTAGGAACAGAAGCATGAGCAGCCTGGACTAGCAAGGCCATTAAAAATCAATACCTTGGAAACACTGACTAGACTCACTACCACAGGTCCATGGCAAGTAGGCTTTTTTTCCCAGTGGTGTCCATTATTTGATATATCCAAAGGGATATTACTTCTCAAAAGTATCAGAAAAAACACCTCATCACTACACAGTCTCACTTAAAACCTGTAAGGTAAGACTGGGAGGAGGTTTCGTGCCCTCCAGGTATCATACCCTACAGGGCCACTATGCTGCCATTCAGGGGGGAAATAATGGAGCTCTGCGATATAAATTAATGTATCATAATAACTCTAATAATAAAGAGAAAGCTATTTCATAATGGCATAAAAATTTCTAGTTCAATCTCTCTTTAAAATGGTAGCTGGAGTACAACTGCTAGGTCTACATCACAAAGAAATCAAAGAACAGGGAAAAGGACCTGTTTGTATAAAAATATTTATAGCAGCTCTTTCCATGGTGGTTAAGAATTGGAAATTGAGGAGCTGTCCATTAATTGGGGAATGGCTAAACAAGCTATGGCAGACGATTGTGTGGTATATGACCAGAGAGCTACAATTCATCTTTTCTGTCTGGTGAGATAACACTATTGTGGTATGAGAAATGACAAGCAAGATGATTTCAGAAAAATCTGGAAAGACTTACATGAACAAAAGTGAAATTCAAAGTCAAATGAACACAACCAGGAGAACACTGTACATAGTAACAGCGATTACTGTAGGATGAAGAACTGTGAATGACTGATGGTCCAAAGAGAGTTTCAAGCATACGATTCCCTCCACCAGAAAAAGAACGGATACCATCTGAAAACAGACTAAAACATGCTATTTTTCTTTCTTTTCAAATCTTCTTTTACAAAGCACAGAAATGTTTTATATGATTCCACATGTATAAACTATAGTGCATTGCTTATCATCTCAGCAAGATGGGGAAGGAACAGGACAAAACTTTAAAAAAAATGTTTAAAAATTGTTTTAACATGTTATTGGGAAAAAAATAAAATGGCAAATGGAGGACTGATTTTTCTTCCTTTCCTACTTATGTCACAGGGATGCAGATGTTTCCGGCCAATAAGGATTATTTCAAATTTACGTAATGGTTCAGTCATTGGCAATTTTTAATTAATGCACTTGAAGCTCAGCTATGAACCTTCCCCATCTGACACTCCCACACAATGCCTCGAACCAAGGGTGAGTCTGAGTGCTGCTGCTGCTAACTCTTCCATCAATGTTCCCCCTTCCCCTGACCCCCTACTCATTCTGCTTGCTCAGTACTGTTCAGGGGACTTGACTTTGCAGTTAAATTCAGGCTTCCAACTAATCTGTCCTCTCTGAACTAAGTCCCAGGGCTACAGAAGCTGCCACCAAGAATGTTTTTTCAAGGATCACATCTGACTAAATAGTGAGGTCTACCAGTGCATCTGCATAGAGGTGCTGAGGAGCCCCTATCTCAAAAGCAGCCACAGACAGGAGCCCAATGAGTCCCAAGTCTCTATCCAAGTGCTGGAAGAGATGTAAGGAAGGCAGGAGGCTGTTAGAGGCCCCAGGGCAAGAATGAAGTTACAAGGGCTGAGACCACGCTGGTGTTAGGAGAACGAACATGGAAGAGACGAATATGACAGAGGATGAAGGGAATCAGAAAGACTTGGAGGAATAACTAAAAGAGGGAAGGGGAATGAAGAGAGGCAGTTTTGAACCTGAGCAGGATGAGGAAAATGGCAGTACAGTGAAAGGAAACTGTAAGATGAGAAGGGAGAATGTGTTTAGGATTGGGAAAATAAGGAGGAGTTTACTTTTAACATTCATTCTGTTCATTTCTACATGTTGCTGGGCCAAACACAACCAGAGAAATGTCACACCCATCATGCCACGCACATGCACACACATCCCATAGAGTCTGGCTGAATGGAAGGCATACATTAGAACCCTGCTTCTGACACTGACTAGCTATATGTTACTGGAAAGATCACTCAACCTCTCTCAGTTTTTTCATCTTCAAAAGGAAGCTGACAGGGGGTGGAGCCAAGATGGCAGAGCAGAAAGATGGACTTGCTCTAGTTCTACCCCTGCAGTCCATCAAATACCTGTAAAAAATTACTCTAAACAAATTCTAGAGCAGCAGAAGTCACAAAACGACACAGTGAAAGAGATTTCCAGCCCAAGACAAGCTGGAAGGCCAACATTAAAGGCCTATCGCACTAGGCTTGGAGCACAGTGTAGCCCAGCCTGGGTCATGGACAGGATTGGCACAGGCTTCAGGGCACAGAATCACAGGTAATAGCTGCAGTTCCCAGATTTCTCAACCCACAAACACCAAAGACAGCTTCAAAGGTCAGTAAGAAAGTTTTTTCACCTGGGGGAGAAGGGAATGTGGTCTGGCTCCAGCCTGAGGGCATGGCAGCCACTGTGGCAGCAGCATCCACTTTTGGAGCCCTTAGCCTAAAGACCCTGGGGTAATGGAGCTGGTGATCTGGATCTCAGCCTTGAGTGGCAGTCCTGGGCTGAGGAAGAGCACTGGTAGGGTAGAGTTGGTGGAAGTTCTAGAGAAGGAATTTTACCTACAAATTTGGGGCACAGAGTACTTGTGGCTGCTCACAGACCAGAGCATAGGCCAGGAGAGGAGGAAGCTTTTCTCCCTTGATTGTGCTACCTTGGAGGAACTGAGAACTTACAGGGCCCTACAGTATACCCTCCACTTGACAAAGGACTTAAAAGTCAAGTAACTGGCTGGGAAAATGCTCAAAAAAGGGAAAAAAAATAAGACTATAGAAGGTTACTTTCTTGGTGAACAGGCTTTTTTCTTCCATCCTTTCAGATAAGGAAGAACAAAGCATACCAGTAGAGGAAGACATCAAAGCAAAGTTTCTATATCCAAAACCTCCAAAAAAAAGTATGCAATGGTCAAAGTTTCTATATCCAAAACCTCCAAAAAAAAGTATGCAATGGTCTCAGGCCATGGAAGAGCTCAGAAAGGATTTTGAAAATCAGTTAAGAGAGGTGGAGGAAAAACTGGGAAGAAAAATGACAGTGATGCAAGAAAAATCATAAAAAGCAAGTCAACAGCTTGCTAAAGGAGACCAAAAAAATGCTGAAGAAAATAACACCTTTAAAAGCAGACTAACCCAAATGGCAAAAGAGGTCCAAAAAGAAAATGATAAGAAGAATGTTTTAAAAAGCAGAAGGGGTCAAATGGAAAAGGAGGTTCAAAAACTCACTGAAGAAAATAGTTCTTTAAAAATTAGAATGGAGCAGATGGAGGCTAATGACTTTATGAAATACCAAGAAATTACAAAATGAAACCAAAAGAATGAAAAAATAGAAGACCATGTGAAATATCTCATTGGAAAAGCAAATGACCTGGAAAACAGATCCAGGAGAGACAATTTAAAAATTATGGGATTACCTGAAAGCTATGATAAAAAAAAAAGAGCCTAAACAGGTCCTTTCATGAAATTATCAAGGGAAATTACCCTGATATTCTAGAATCAGAGGGTAAAATAAATATTACAAGAATCCACTAATCACCTCCTGAAAGAAATTCAAAAAGAAAAACTCCTAGAATTATTATACCCAAATTCCAGAGTTCCCATGTCAAGGAGAAAATATTGCAAGCAGCCAGAAAGAAACAATTCAAGTACTGTGGAAACACAACCATACTAACACAAGATCTAGCAGCTTCTACATTAAGGAACTGAAGGGCTTGGAATAGGATATTCCAGAAGTCAAAGGAACTAGGATTAAAAACAAGAATCACCTACCCAGCAAAACTGAGTATAATATTTCAGGAAAAAATGGTCATTCAATGAAATAGAGGACTTTCAAGCATTCTTGATGAAAAGACCAGAGCTAAAGAGAAAATATGACTTTCAAGTACAAGTATCAAACGAAGCATGAAAAGAAATATGAGAAAGAGAAATCATAAGGGACTTACTAAAGTCAAACTGTTTATATTCCTACAGAGAAAGATAATATTTGTAACTCTTGAGACTTTTCTCAGTATTTGAATAGTTGGAGGGACTACGAAGGCACAGTGTGAGTTGAATAGGAAGGGATGATACCTAAATAAATACAAATAAGGGGTGAGAGAGGAATATATTGGGAGGAGAAAGGGAGAAATGGAATGGGGCAAATTATCTCTTATAAAAGAGGCAAGAAAAAGCTTTCTCAATGAAGGGGAAAAGGGGAGAAGTGAGAGGGAAAAAGTGAAGCTTAGTCTCATCACATTTGACTTCGGGAGGGAATTAACATGTCACTCAACTGGTATGAACATCTATCTTAAACTACAGGAAAGTAGGGAAGAAGGGGATAAGCAGAGTGGGGGATGACAGAAGGACAGATGGGAGGAGGGAGTAATTAGAAGTAAAAAAGAAAGAACAGAATAAATGGGGGACAAGATAGGATGGAGGGAAATACAGTCTCTCACAACATGACTATTATGGAAGTCTTTTGTATAACTACACATATATAGCCTATATTGAATTGCTTGCCTTCTCAGCGGTGATGGGTGGAGAGAAGTTGGAACTCAAAAGTTTTAGGAACGAATGTTGAGAATTGTTTTTGCACACAACTGGGAAATAAGAAATACAGGTAATGGGGTATGCATCTTGCCCTACAAGGAAATAGAGAAGATGGGGACAAGGGAAGGGAGGGGTATGATAGAAGGGAAGGCAGACTGAGGGAAGGGGTAATCAGAATATACAGTGTCTTGGGGTGGGGGGAGGGAAAATATTGGGAGAAAATTGGGAACTCAAAATCTTGTGGAGATGAATGCCAAAAACTAAAAATAAATAAATAATTTTAAAAATAGAAAAAAACTTGACTGATACTCACACCCCCTCCTTTGTGAGGTTGTTGTCACGCTTAGATGAGAATGTACGATGACCCTGGCAAACTTTAAAGCG
This sequence comes from Potorous gilbertii, assembly GCA_028658325.1. Classification (NCBI taxonomy): domain Eukaryota; kingdom Metazoa; phylum Chordata; class Mammalia; order Diprotodontia; family Potoroidae; genus Potorous; species Potorous gilbertii. The sequence continues at coordinate 14,994,269 of CM053772.1, forward strand.
CCTCATTGTTTCTGTGACAGTTCTTATTAAACACCCAGTCAGTAGCTGAGAAAGAGAGCATTGCACTGGAGAGGTAGAAAGAGCTAATGCCTGGAGACACTGATATGGGAATGACCAACTTGGAATTTATAAAGCTATGGCTCTTGGAGACCACTAAGGTGGAGCTGGTAGGGAAAGAAAGACAATGACAAACTTGGGGGTAACAGCCATCATCAGGAAGGAGGGGAAGGAGAGAATGAGGAAAGGGGAGCGTTCACAAGTAGGAAGAGCATGATAATACAGTCTAATGTAAGTCAAAGGGAGAGCCAGATGATCTCAGGACATGTTAATGTGGAAATATGTTTACTATGACTGTACATGTATAACCTATATCAGATTGCTTGTCATCTTGGGGAGAGGAGGGAGAAAAAAATTTGGAACTCAATATCTTATAAAAGTGAGTGCTGAAAACTATCTTTACATAATTGGAGAAAATAAAACATTATTAAGTAGGACACACGTGTCACCTAGGGTGACTTTTGCCCGCTATGGGAAGTTCAGGGTCAATAATGTACCCCACCATTTCCACATCACACATCACATATCACATCTTGTGTGTCCTGCTTGTCCAGGACAAGCTCTACAAGGCATCCAGTCAGACCTGGGCAGAAGTCTAGGCAGCAGCTCGTATCTCTATCTAAAGGGTCTTTCCTGTATAGACAGATGAGCCAACCTTTGAGGGTTGTCAATCAATGATATCACCCACAACGACATCACCCACAAGGGTACACCTACGTGGTGCAGTGGATAGAGCATCAGTGCAGGAGTCAGGAGGACCTGAGTTCAAATCTCAACTCAGACACTTAATACTCACTAGATGTGTGACCTTGGTCAAGTCACTTAACCTCAATTGCCTCCTCCTGGGTCATCTCCAGTCATCCTGATAATGTCTGGTCACTGGATTCAGATGGCTCTGGAGGAGAAGTAAGGCTGGTGACCTGCACAGTCCTCCCTCACTCAAAACAAAGTCAAGTGCAAGTCATGTCATCATTACTCTGATGGCATGGTCTTCTTCGGCAACAAAGGACATACACACATTATCACTCACAAAGAGGACTTTCTGGAGAACATCACCATCCAAAGGGAATCCTTCCTCAACCTAGGGTCTATCAAGGATCTCCTCCATCACAGTGGCAAAGACCTCTGGTGAGCACAATCATGTCCTGCCTGCATAGCCCACTGAACAGGATTACGTCTGCTGTTATATCCCTTTGATGTGTGTGTAGATGTGTGTGATAACTGATATAAATGGGGGAGTGGGTCCATTGGCTGATTGTTTGTTTTCTTGGCTGTCTTCTTCTTGGGATCAAAGTTCATGAAAATCCTGATGAGCTTTGAAAGCCAGTCAGAAGCTGGCCCCTTGCTAAGTCTCCAACCCTCTGCATGTGCTCTTTGTCCCCTGATTCTCTGTCCTCTCACTGGCTGCCCCCAATGTCAAAAATGGTCTCCTGTCCAAGCCTCACTAGGACCCTGCCTTCTACAACAAGCCTCTCCAAGTCCCATTTCATATTGTTAGAGACGAACTTGATACACAAAAATGTATCAAGGAAAATTTATTAAAATAGAGTTCAGGGGAGGGAAGGCCTTCTATGTTCATTCCCTTGAATGAACAGGTAGTCTCCCCAGTAGAGCTACTGGAAGACTACAATATGTTCAGAATAATGGAAGTTTCTCATAGAGTTCTGAATTTTGGATCTCCTGAGTCAGTGTCCCCTGGCCATGCGACTTTACGTTGTCCTCTCTCATAGGCTTTCCCTCAAACAGCTCATCAGGCCCGTGCACAAGTTTCTGACCTTTACCGGACTGCACTAAATCACAATCCTGACCACCTAAAACTGTGGAAACAGAACTTCCATGTTTCCCACAATATGACTGCCTTTACTAAGAATGCCTCCCATTGACACTGCATAGTTGTATACAGCTGGGTCTAGATGTAGTCTCTCTCGTAAAAAAAGTGTCCAGGGCTTGGTCCAATGTCTGACCCTCACCAGAGGGCAACAAAGAGGTACGTGGTAGATAAAAGCAGGCTGCAGCCTATACACAAAGAACTCTGGAGAGGAAAAACAAAGGATATTTTTCCTCATACTGAGGAACAGTATGACAGGAAGAAAAGGGCAGATCACGTGGCAAGAAGGAGGGATGATGAAGAGTCCAAAGCTCCCCTGGTGGAGCGAACCCTTGGGAGGACATCGAGAAGAAGCTTGTGGGATGGGTGGCTACCAATGACTGTGACTTGAGTTGATGAAGGGGAGCCCTGGGCTAACAAGGTCACAGACCCATCTGAGCAAACTTTGGGAAACAATGAGAAATGGTTGAGAAGACACAGAAATGAAAAACCCAAAAACCAAACACCCTCCCCAGACATGAAGATGCCCTGAAACGTTCAGGGAGAGCATGAGAAACCTGGGCTACAGGTCACACATCCATGAAGCCCTGTACCATAAGGCCAGAAACTTCACCAGTTGCAGCAGAGGAGACAGAAAGAAGGCCAGGGCAGATGAAGTCCAGAGTCCCAGGATTCTGGCACTGCTCAAGGTAGAAGGGAGGACAGATGACTTCCATCTCGCTGACCCTGACTCAGCCCAACCCTTGGGCACAGGGGGACAAGGGAGGGTGTGGAGACTAATGTCCCCTGATATGGTTGGGGGGGCAGGTGCCCCTTTCAAACCAGAGAAGAGGGTGAGTTAATTACTTCTGTCATTTCTGACTAAATTCAGATTAAAAGCAGGCCTAGCAGTTCTCATCTTTTAAAACACAATTCTTTGCTGCTAAGCTTGGCAAGCATTCAATGTTCACCAAATCCTGAATGCACACATTCCTCTTAAAGGGAAAACCAAAGTGCCAATGAGTCATTTCTATTGTTCCGCTGCTGGACTTAAGGAAGATGTTCATGCCTCCTCCTCCTCCCCTGTAGGGAGGTCACATGGTCACAGCACTTCAAATGGGGAAAGAAGCCCTTAAGATCATGAAGTCAAGGCAAACCCCAACATTCCAGGGGGGGAGGAAATGGCTAGAGGATGACGTCATTGTAACACATGAGGACAGGAGCCCTTTTCCCACATCAAACACCCAACACTGTCTCCAGGTATGCAGAGGCATAGCTCAGAACAGAAGTACACTAAACCACCAAACAAGAAATGCTTTTTATAAAAAATAAGATAAAATACTAAGATGCCACTAGGGAAGGCCACTATTTGTGCTGAAACTGCAGTCAGGTGCTCATATGCCAACCAGAACTCTGATGGCTCTTCCAGTTACACTGGGAGCATGACCAACACTTACCAAAATCAAAATGACCAAGGAGTTTATAAGATAATGTTGTTATGGCTTTTTTAAACAGGGATGCTCAAATGGACTTAGCACTAAACCGAGAGGAAAATCTTGTCTCTAAATGCAGGGTCAATGTTGGGTCCCAGAAATCCTCTTTAAGCTTCATATAGCCAAGCATCACACAGAAATAATGAGATAATGTGAAGATTTCTAAAAATAAACTCCTCTACTAATGAAAAGAAATGCTAGGGAAGGTGGCTTAGCACTACCAGATCTCAAACTGTATTATAAAGCAGCAATTATCAAAACCACTTGGTACTGGCTAAGAAACAGAAGGGTAGACAAGTGGAATAGGCTAGGTACTCAAGACACAGTAGGCAAGGAATATAGCATCCTCTTATTTCATAAACCCATGGACCCCAGCTTCTGGAATAAGAACTCACTGTTTGACAAAAATTGCTGGGAAAATTGGATAACAGTGTGACAGAAACTAGGCATAGACCCATGCCTCACACTGTACACAAGAATAAAGTCCTTCTGAGTTCACAACCAAGGTATATAGATTGATACCATGGACAAACTGGAGGAGCAATAAATAGTGTATTCATCAGATTTATGGAGAAGGGAAGAACTTCTGACTAAGGAAGAGATAGAAACCATTATGAAGTGCAAGATGGATAATTTTGATTACATTAAAATGAAAAGTTTTTGCACAACCAAACCGAATGCAACCCAAATTCAGAGGCATGTAATAAAATGGGAAAGAATTTTTACAACTAATCTCAGGGATAAAGGCCTCATTTCTAGAATATACAGAGAACTGAGTCAAATGTACAACAATACAAGTCATTCCCCAATTGATAAATAGTCAAAGGATATGAACAGGCAATTTTCTGAGGAAGAAATTAAAGATATCTATAATCATATGAAAAAATGTTCTAAATCAATTTTGTTTAGAGAGATGCAAATCAAAACAACTCTGAAGTACCACATTACACCTATCAGATTGGCAAACATGACAGAACAGGAAAATAATAAATGTTGGCGAGGACATGGGAGAGTTGGAACACTAATTCATTGTTGGTGGAGCTGTGAGCTCACCCAACCATTCTGGAGAGTGGTTTGGAACTATGCACAAAGGACTACAAAAATGTGCATCCCCTTTGACCCAGCAATATTGCTTCTAGGACTATATCCCCATGAGATCATAAAAATGGGAAAGGGTCCAATGTGTACAAAAATATTTATAGCAGCACTCTTTGTGGTGGCCAAAAACTGAAAATCAAGGGGATGCCCATCAATTAGGGAATGGCTGAACAAGTTGTGGTATATGAATGTGATGGAATACTATTGTGCCATAAGAAATGATGAACAAGAACACTTCAGAGAGGCCTGGAAAGACTTATATGATCTGATGCTGAGTCAAAGGAGCAGAGCCAGGAGAACTCTGTGCACAGCAATGACCACAGTGTGCAAGAGTTTTTTCTGGTAGACTTGGATCTTCATAGCAATGCAAGGATGTTAAAAAAAAAAAATCCCAATGGTCTTCTTAGGCAAAATGTCTTCCACATTCAGAGAAAGAACTATGGAATTCAATCGCAGAATGTAGCAGATCATTTTTTGGTGTGTATGTGTGTATTATGTTATGGTTTGTTATATGATTTCTCCCATTTATTTTAGTTCGTCTACACAGCATGACTATAGTGAAAATGTATTCAATAGGAATGTATGTGTAGATCCTATTTAGAATTGTACACTGTCTTGAGGAGGGAGGGAGAAAATATCTAAGTTTTATGGTAGTGATTGTAGAACATGAACAATAAAAAAATAATAAAAAATTAACTCCTATGTTATAAAAGAATGGGGGGGGGGCGGAGGCGCTTGACAGGAACTTTAAAACCCTAAGTCCAGCAACAGAACCTCCCTGAACATGTGCTTTAGCTTGCTACCTTGCGTGAGCTTAGCCTAGCTACCCATCCTCCCCTTCCGTACTGTGAATAATATGACCAAAGGAGACAAATAAGTCACATCTTTGACGTCTCTGGATTGTCTTTCTAATAGGTGATATTCTAAGCATGGCTGTTCAGGAGATTACTCTGTGGGCTGAATACAGCAGATTCCCTATACCAGGGTTGCGAACCTCCTGCCTCAAGAGGCCACACGTGGCCTTCTAGGTCCTTGAGTGTGGTCTTTCAACTGAGTCCAAGTTTTACAGAACAAATAGTTTTATTAAGGGGACTTCTCTGAAGTTTGGATTCAATCAAAGGGGCACACTTGAGGTCCTAGAGGGCACCAAGTGGCCCCAAGGCTGCAGGTTCCCCAACCTTGGCCTATACCGTCCTAGCCAAACATATCCAATATAAGCTGACACACTGTGATGTGACCATGGCTTCTGTCTTCCCCTCATTCATTCCTTTCCCATGATCTTTTTTTTGATCCCATCCAACCCTGGCAGAGATGTGTCCACAACAGTCCTTTTCCATGCTGGGTGTCTGTGGGCATCTTCAGGCCTCAAATACGGTGAGGTCCCCTTACTTGGAAACCTTGGGCCCCTCGTGGTGGCACGACTCATCTCAAAAGGCCCCACTCCAACATTCCTGTTCAGAATAGTAATGAAAGTCCGGTGATTAGCCACCTTTCTAGTCTATTGCGACCTGGTAACCAAGGGCCAATAAAAAAACAACAATAACAAGACTGGCTGGCAAGGATGGCACTCTGCAAGTACCAAGGAGCTTTTCTTTCTAGGAAAGATGACTTGCCATCCCTTGTGTCCTGCTGCTCAGTTGTGTCCAAGTCTTGGTGATACCACCGACCATGGCACACTAGGCCCTTTTCTCCTGTGCTCTCTCTCGAAGTTCACACTTGTTGTTTCAATGACTCTCTCCATTCATCTCCGCCTCTGCTGTTCCTTTTTCCTTTTGCCTTCAATCTTTCCCAACATCTGAACCCTTTCCAGTGAGTTCCATCTTCTCATTATGTGGCCAAAGTATTTGAGCACCAGCTTCAGTATTTGGCCTTCTAGTGAAGAGCCTGAATTAATTACTTTAAGTTGGACTGACGATCTCCTTGTGGTTCAAGGGACTCACCAAAGTCTTCTCTAGCAGCACAGTTTGAAACAGTCTGAGTTGTTCAGTTTTTCTTATAGTCCAATCCTCACAACCACACACTGGCCCTGGAAAGACCTCAGAATGACTGTGCAGAGCTTTGTCTCTGCTTCTGAGTACGCTGCCCACATTTGCCATGGCTCTCCTTCCACGGGGCAAGCATGTTTTCATCCCACGGCTGCAGGCGCCATCTGCAGTGACCTTTGAGCCCAAGAACATAAAGGCTGATGCTGCATCCACTTCTTCTCCCTCTACTTGTCAGGAAGTGATGGGACCAGTTGCCAAGACTTTTTTTAAGCTTCAAGGAAACTTCTGCCCCCTCCTCAAGAGGCTTCACTTTCTGCCATCAGAGTGGATCCATCCTCCAGCATGCAGCCTAGCAATTCTACTGACTTTCAAATCTTCTAGGAATGACTACTTTAATGGTCTTCTACAGAACTCTATTTTCCAAATGAGCTTTGCTAAAATATTTAATTTCAATACCTGCTACATGAATAGAGAGGCTAATATAGATAATACGTAGACTAGATTTCTAATCAGAAGACCTGCTCCTTGTTCCCTGTGCAAGTTTCTTCTTTTTTTGCCTTCTTCATCTCCCATCACCCCAATGCCTTCTGCCAGTCTCTCTTCCCTCACTCCACTCTCCCATCAGGAGCGATGGGAGGGACCCTTCTCCTGGCCAGGGATGCATGCTGTCTTGTCCTCCTCAGCACACTGCTTCCTCTACCATTCCCACTCACTCATCTTCAATCTCAAAAATAAGCTTGCTCACCCCACCCATTCCTGTGCAATTTCTGACCTCTGGGGCCTGAATGCCTTAAAAAGAAAGTCTACACCCAAGAACTCCACTCTGCCCTCTTCCTATCTTACCTATCTGATTTCTGGCCTCATCACTCCATCTAAACTACTCTCCCCAAAGTTACTGCTCTCAGTCACCAGAGCCTCCGCAGTCTCTGACATTCCCTTTGCTCTGGGTTTTTCTGGCCCTGCTCTCACCCACTCTGAATGTCCTTTCTCAACCTCCACTGGCTGGCTCCTCCTTCATATCGCATCCCAACCGTAGGGATCCCACAGGCACAAGCCACTGAGTTTCCTGATTTGGGACATTTTCACCAGTGAAATTTATTTCACCTCTCTGAGCTTCAGTTTCTGTATCTGTAAAATGAGGGGTTTATATGAAATGAAAAACGGATAATTTTGATTACGTTAAATTGAAAAGTTTTTGCACTATAATCATATGAAAAAGTGCTCTAAATCACTACTGATTAGAGAGATGCAAATCAAAACAACTCTGAGGTACCATATCACACCTATAAGATTGGCAAACATGTCAGAACAAGAAAATGATAAATGCTGGAGAGGATGTGGGAGAGTTGGAACACTAATTCATTGTTGGTGGAGCTGTGAGATCATCCAACCATTTTGGAGAATGGTTTGGAACTATGCCCAAAGGGCTACAAAAATGTGCATACCCTTTGACCCAGCAATATCACTACTAGGACTGTATCCCCAAGAGATTACAAAAATGGGAAAGGGACCCAAATGTACAAAAATGTTTATAGCAGCACTCTTTGTGGTAGCCAAGAACTGGAAATCAAGGAGATGCCCATCCATCGGGGAATGGCTTAATAAATTATGGTATATGAATGTAATGGAGTACTATTGCGCCATAAGAAATGATGAACAAGAAGACTTCAAGGAAGGCATGGAAGGACTCATATGATCTGATGCTGAGCGAAAGGAGCAGAAC
>CM053772.1:15002531-15039731 GCA_028658325.1 Potorous gilbertii
AACTTACTGAAAAAAAAAATCCCAATGACAATTTTCTAAGGCAAAATGCCTTCCACACTCAGAGAAAGAAATATGGAAGTCATTCGCAGAATGTAGCAGATCATGTTTGGGGGGGGGGGCGGGGTTAGTGTATTATGTTTTGATTTGTTACATGATTTCTTCCATTTATTTTAACGCCACTACATAGCATGACTATAGTGAAAATGTGCTCAATAGGAAAGTATATGTAGAACCTATACAGAATTGTATGCTGTCATGGGGAGGGAGTGGGGTAGCGGGGGGAAGGTGTGGGGGGGAGAAAATCTTAATTTTAAGGAAGTGATTGTAGAACATTTAAAAATAAATAAATGAAAATTTAAAAAAACAAAAACAAACAAACAAACAAAAGAAATGATGAACAGGAATACTTCAGACAGGCCTGGGAAGACTTACATGACTGATGCTGAGTGAAGTGAGCAGAGGTAGCAGAACATTATACAAAGTAACAGCCACAACGTGCAAGGACTGTTTCTGAAAGACAGCCCTTCACAGCAATGCAAGGACCTAAAGTGTTTCCAAAGGACTCTTGATGTAAAATGCCATCCACATCCAAAAAAGTAGGGAATCAGAATGCAGAATGAAGCAGACTATTTTCTCTTGTTATGTTTTGTTTTAGTTTTTCTCATGGTTTCTCCCATTCATTTTAATTCTTCTATGCAACACGACTAATGTGAAAATGTGTTTAATAAGAATGTATGTGTAAAACCCATGTAAGATTGCATGCCGTCTTGGGGAGGAAGGGGGAGGGAGAGGAGAAAATTTAAAACATGGAAGTGATTGTTGAAAACTGAAAACAAATAAATTAATAAAAAAACGGGAAGTAAAAAATCAAATGAGTTTGGAGTTCTCTCTGCAGTCTTTTCTGGTACTGGCAATACTAACACTATCCATAGCAGCTAGGATTATATGAAGTAGATTTTCATATTTACCCTATAAGAGTGATGTTGCCACCTTGTTGTGACGCCATCAAGGCAGAGGGAGCCGTCCCCCCCCTACCCCGCCCCATTGCTATAATAGTTCTTTCTTCAAAGACTACACTGAATGAAAACACTACATTTCTCTGCACAGGTGAAGTAAGTGATAGCCCAGGGCTCCTGGCAGATCAGCAATCTAGGACCTGAAGACAATAATGTCACCCCTAATACCTGGGTGACCTTCTGGGAAGGAGAGGAGGGGGCAGGTTAAGCACATGCTTTCCAAGACAAACACTGTTAGTAAAGCTCTGTGCAGTGAGGTCAGCCCTCATGGGCTGAAGCCTCCAGGCACACTGGGGGTTTGTACAGAAAGCATGCTGGGGGTAAAGGCTGCAACCCTGGTACCTTGAGCTCCTTAAGCCCCTGCATGTATCTCCCTTCTACATCTTGTATCTGGTCCTTAAGATCATAGATATCCTGCAGGACATGAGAAGAAACCATTGCAGAAAATCATGCAGAAAAATAATTTACAGCTTAAAAATTTCCAAAGGAAATGAGAATGAAACTTTGTCCATTTCAGACTGGTCTCAGACAAATGAAAGTAAGCCAAGCACAACTCTTACTCAAGATGCTTAGAAAGGACTGGAGGGCAAGCAAGAGGAAAAGTAGGATGAAGGTCACTGGGTCTGTCCACATGACCCCCTCCAATGCTAAGCTGGGGCTGAAAACATTAATTGTTCCATGCTCATTCCCACAATTTGAGAACTGGGGACTCATCCTTCCCAATATTGAAACAAATCCTCCCCTGCTGGGCCTTCAGAGGTGCTCTCCTAAGATAGCATGGCTAAGCCATGCCCAGGTGGCCATGCCTCACTTATGGGCAGGTGCCAAGCCCACCCTTGGGGCTTTGGTGGATTCATGGCAGTTGCCACAGCTTGTGTTTCCTCCACTGGCACATCTGTTTAGTGTCCATGAGGCACAAGGAGCCCAGAGTGGAGGCAACACATCAACCTCATGTGTAAATGATCACCCTGCATCTGACTACCAACAGATCTGCATTTAAAAACTCAACATTTACATTGTAATTTCTCCCCTTAGGACTTGTGGAAACAGCATGCCAAGAATAACTCACACTGTCACTTTTACACAGACTGAATTAAATTCTACAGCACTGAACATGCATATTCAAGTGAGCAGACTTCTCCAAGATACCTGGTAACTCAGGCTGGGAGAGGTGGTGGAAGACTGATGGTCAGGTAAGAGCTGAGTATGGTCAGTCCTCCATAGCAGGAGGACCCCATCTAGGATAACCACAGCAACATTCAGGAAGTGACTGGGGCCAACCCAGGCACCACTGGGCTGATGGTCTCTTTGTTTCTCTTCCCTCCTAGCACCTGCCTTTGACCTTGCTGCTGCCCTGATGCCAGTCCAGGAAGGTCACATGACAAGGAATGTCACTCCCTTCACTTCTGGCTAATGGCTCAGATACAAGACCTAACCAAAGACCTAAAAAAAAAAAATGAGCCAGCTCTTACCCCGCAGTGATCATGGAAGTTAAGGGCTGATGTGACTGAAAGATGTCTTAGCTTAGGAGTTCTTAAGTTGGAATCTATGAACTGTAAAAAATATTTTGAAAACTGTATTTCAATATAATTAATTCTTCTGAAATTATATCTATTTTATTTTATGCATTTAAAACTATGATTTTGAGGAGGGCTCCATAGGCTTGCTAAGATAGGCAACAGGATCCAGGTTTAGAGACTGAATATACTCTGTTGGGTTCTTGCCCTCCAGACAATAGGTAACTGAAGGCACTTATTTGGGAGCAAACAATGGTAATATTTGCTATGTTCCTCTGGGCTTCTGGGAAATGGCAGACCAGACTAGAAGGTCAGAAGGCATAAAAAGCACAAAAGGCTCAGGGAAACTGCAAGAAAAACCTACTCTTCTCTGCTCTGAAATGCCTGAGTAGGACTAGTTCTAGAATGACCACAGTTACAAAAGAGAACATCTCCAATGCCTCTTAGCTCTGATTCCCTAGTAAGCCCTCAGAATATCTGCCAATTACCCAGAAAGGTCAGAGTTCTTTAAAGAAAATCATGTGGGTTCTGTTCATGCCCTTACCCGTAATTCACTTAAGGATGCATCAGGGTCCACAAAGCTGCCTGTGTCTCCACTCCCTCGACGGGAGGCACTCCCACTCAGGGGTGTTGTTGCTGAGGCAGAATTTCTAGAAGAAGGCTAGAAGGAAGACCATATGAGAACATCACACCTGTGCCCTTGCTGGATGGCAGTGGGAGGAGGAGAGAAGGTCCCCAGGACTCCCGGAATTCTATGGGGCTGGGAAGTCACCATGGAGTCTGTGCTGTGTCCAGGGAAGGAAGGGTAGGCATGGGCTAATGCCGGTAATGATCTTAACGTGAACTGGCTTTTAAAAAGGACCTCCCTGTACTGTACTGTACATAACACAGTGAGGTTCAATGAGACCACAAGATCAGAGACTTAGAGCTGGAGGAGACTTCCAAGGTCATTTAATCCAACCTTATCATTTTAAAGATGAGAAAACTGAGGCCCAGAAAGGAGTGTCTCCAATACAATCACAGCCATCCTTAGCCCACAACGTGCCCTCCTACATTATCTCCCTCTACTAGGCAAGATCTCAGCGTCATGTATTCCCAGGCAGCTACTGGTCCCTTGGGGTAGTATATGATACAGGGGCTTATCCTGGGTCATCTTCAGTCATCCTAATGAATATCTGGTCACTGGATCCAGATGGCTCTGGAGGAAAAGTGAGGCTGGTGACCTGCACAGCCCTCCCTCACTCAAAACAAAGTCAAGGGTAAGTCATGTCATTATTTCTCTGATGGCGTGGTCTTCTTTGGCAACAAAGGACGAACACACACACAGTGGCTGTGGCAATGCCTTTCCCCCAAGCTGCCCAAAGAAGTGAGACTGAACTCTAATGTAAAGAACAGGTTACAAGTCCACCTTTCTGGATTAGTGAATCCAAGCCTCCCTCAGATAATGGACCAGTCTTTTTCAGAAAACACTACAAAGGGATTGCACCAAACAGGATTTTGAGACTAATTCCTTTCTCTGAAGAAATAAACATGCAGGAACCTATTCAGGGCTCTCAGAGGACCCTCATTTCTCATAGGGTATGTCTTAATGCTTGTCATTAAATGTCCATTTTCAAAGAAACAGAGGAGTGACAGATCTAGGGAGGATCTAGGCTCTGACCCCTTCCTGCCTGGGAGACCTTGCGCCTCCTCTCTCTGGCCCCAGATTCCTCATCATCAGAACGAAGGGCTGGCCTCTCGGGTCCCGGCCAGCTCTAAATGGATGAAGGCAAATTAAAAAGTCAAAAGGAGAGAATTAATAATTCAGTAAACAACAATAAAAACTCCCTCTCTCCCATGATTCAGCTTTGAAATGGACTCTTGGGTAATGAGATCTGATGAAGGCGTGCAGGAGGGAAAACAGTGAGGAACAGTGAACCTGGGCAGGAGGAAATGCGTCTGATTCACTTGAAGAACTTCTTGAAGTCAGTTAATAAACTCACCCTGGTGTAAGTTTCAGCATACTGCTTGTCACACTTTTCATCCAACTGGAAAAGAAAAATAATGATAAAAATGAGTCAAGATTCACATCATGTGGATTTTAAATGAAGTCATGCTTCATTTGCAATGCTCCCCACTCTCTCCTAAAACAAACACATAAACCTGGAATGAAGTTTCATAACCCCGTAAGGTAAATAAATCAAACTCCAATTAACTGAATCCAATCAAGTGAAAGAAGAAAATAAATTCTTGGCATCCTGGGCTTCCTGACAAGTAACGAAGTCATGAAAGAAAACAAGAATGAGGAGCTCCAACTCAGTGGATTTGTTAACTCTCTGTGGGACTGAGACAGAAACTCAAACATTAGTGATGCCAACTCTGTGAATCTGACTTTAATCCAAGAGAGATGACACTGAAAACCTCAGGTACCACCAGCATCACCAGCCAAAGACACTGGGATGAAGAAGAAGCCCCAAACAGCCAGAGCTTTGTGCCTAAGTCACAGAGACACTTAACCAAATGAAAATTGCCAAACTGCAGTGGACTACCGTGCAACCAGAGCGGTGGGACGATGGACTTCAGTGCACTGAAGAAACAACCAAGAGCCTGGATTCTCCCCAGACCTGACCTATGATACTTCAGTACTTTAAGAGCACGATCAAGACAGAGAAAAAATTGGTTAAAATGTTTACATACCAAAATATTGAGTAAAATCCCTCTAATCTGTATAAAGTATATGTCCATTTCTCTATTTACCACATTCATTTTTTGTCTCCATGGGAATGACTTCCAGCTGAACTCGGAACTCCTAAAGTCATCTTAGCCTTGAAGTCCTCTGATTTCGCTATAATATGGGTATCTCTAATTACTATAAAAGTCTCAAAAATATTTGTTTGACTCACTTTGATTCACCAAATGCCATGTATCACCCATCACATTCTGGAGGTCAGTTAACAGGGCTGCACCTCCAGACACATTGGTAAACTGGCCTCCGGAGCTGGCCATGGGCCCAACCACAGCTTTAGGATGGGATAAATTATTTTCCATGATAAGGAGCCCTTGCCTCTCACTAAACTCTTTCAAAGGCACACTTTTCAACTTTTTGCCCCGTGCGTGCTCTCAGAAGTTTAAAATATTTTTTCCAAATCAACGCAAACTCCTTCCCCTGCCTAACCTCCAGAAAAGAGAAAGCCCCCAAAGCAGGCCCTGAACTCACTTACTAAGTGACAGGGAGCTGAGCATCAGCTAACCTGGGGGCGCAGAGCCCTTCCACCTCTAATGTGGCCTCTCTGGGGATGTCACAAGAGCGTTTCAGCTGCCTTCTCACTGATGCCAGCTCTGGCCACTGGCTGCTGAACAGAGCCTGCGGCAGTTGTGGGAGGAAAAGCAGAAGAAACGCCCCGCTCAGTCATGCCGCAGTTCAGTTACTGGGACTGCAGTGATGTGGCTCCCACCAGGGGCACCAGTGCTGCCATGCCTATGGCCTTTTTGTCAAGAAAAGCTAAGCCAGCAGAACCCGCTCTCATCCTGGCATCCCATCAGGCAGCCAGCTGCCCCGGGACTGTCAGGATTATAGGGGATGCCCCACAGCTCCAGAGAGGTGAGCGTTTACTGAGTATCTCTCACGCACCAAGTCCCTGGGCTGGTCTCTGAAAACACAAAGACAAAAAGGAAACCTCCCCTGACTTCAAGGTGCTTCTATTCTGGGGTGGGAGGCACACGACTATACATACAAACACATACAGAATTAATACAGGGTAACACAGGGGCAGGAGTCATGGCACTAGAAACCTCCAGGACAGCAGAGCTAGGATGTCTGCGTAGTTCTCAGACTCTCCTGGCATGGAAGTCATCCTGCCCTGCCTCTCTGTATGGACCATGACAAATATGCTCTTGCCCATGATCCTGAGGCATCAGAAAACTAGATTGCCATTAGGTGCAGGTTCACCAGGTCCTGCCAATGTCAAGAACTTGACTGGGACAAAGCATGAAAGGAGGAGATCAGCCTTCAAGAGCATTCATGCACGTTTTGGGTAGCTTCATGGACTGTATTTTACTGGGTTCCACTATCAAGAACTTAATTTTGCCCTCTACTCCCCACCAGAGAGATGCCTGAACTACTATAGTAACTTCCAGGAACACGGGAAAACAGAGTAGGAAGTGTACACTATTCTACGGGTGAGCAATAAGTTAAGAGATGACAAGAATTAAGTCAGCTAACAGACAAGGCTCTACCCTTTGGATTTAGGGAAGGAGCACAGGAGACAGAGCACTGGACTTGGAGTCAAGAAGATTGTGGTTTACATCTAGCCTTGGACACTCTAGCTGTGGGATCCTGAGCAAGGCACTGAAGCTGTCTGCCTTAGTCTCCTCATCTGTAAAACGGGGTTAAAAACAGCACTTGTCTCCAGTGGAGGTGGTGGGGTAAGCTTTGTCACATGTTTGGCAATTGCTGCCTGGGGGCAGTGAGAAGGCAGGTGCCATGCTCAGGGTCACACAGCCAGGGTGGGGGAGGGAACTGAACTTGAACCCAACTGTTCCAACTCCAAGGCCAGCAGGCTCTCTGAGATGGGCT
This sequence comes from Potorous gilbertii, assembly GCA_028658325.1. Lineage (NCBI taxonomy): Eukaryota > Metazoa > Chordata > Mammalia > Diprotodontia > Potoroidae > Potorous > Potorous gilbertii. The sequence continues at coordinate 15,009,620 of CM053772.1, forward strand.
GAGGTCAGTAGGATCACTGGTCTAGCTCGGCTTGGGGATCCCTCTTTGACTCAGACCTTTTCCTAACTGATATGGCATTCCTGTGAACCAGGAAATCTCTGCTGGGCTCAATGCTGATTAGATTCTGTGGTTAAACAAGTCAAAGGATGAAAAAGACTTGACAGTTAGACTTTGCATTTCACACAAACAAGCCCTCCAGGAGAACATGAGGTTCTGTTGTTCTCAAGTTCCACAAAATGAAAGTGGGCTTCCATGTAGTCAGATTCAAGCAGGGGCATGGTTACACGTCACACCTGCCCTGGACCAGTAAGTGAAGGGTGATGACGAGAACCCACCAAACATCTCACTAAGTTCTTCTCAAGACAGTTGTGCTTCTGATTTTTAAAATAAACCTCCTAAGGAGGAAAACTTCACTTTGTTAGTTTGGAAATACCCACTATAGGCAAGTGGGAGGCTCTGGCACATCCACAGGACCAGCCCATGCAATGCACTCACGCTGTTCAAATCCGGGATGACGACATCATCCACATCAGAGACAACGCTTCCCCTCCGACTGGAGCGACTAAAGTACTCTGCGGCAGACACCTTCAACATCAGAAAAACTGGGTCATTTCTGATGGGCAAAGAGAGAAAGAAGGACTGGGCAGAACAGGAGAAGTGAAATCAAAGATCCAAAGTTGTTGCTGATTATGTTTCATGGAGCACAATTGGGGGAGGTGGGGAGGGGAGGACAGACACCCTAATAACTCCCTCTCCAGAACGATCCCATTTCAGTCTCTCCATGTCTTGACAGCTCTGGTCCACCCTAGTCTTCTAGTACCAACCAAGTCATCCAAAAGCATTTATTTGGGCCCAAGTTTACTAAGTTACCAAGCAATACGCTAAGCATTGAGCAATATAAAACAGTTAAGACCAGTCTGTCTTCAGGGAGCTCACATTCTAATGGTGGAGAAAACATGTCAACAGATGGGGTCACAGAAGAGCACTCAGCAGTGGGGAGTGGACTTTAGAGGGGAAAGTTTGGACAGCTGAGGGGACAAGGAAAGTCCTCCTGTAGATGTTAAGATTTGAACCAATAAAAAAACCCAATTCCTTTCTATGGGAAAAGACTCTAGGAAACTAAGATTTAACCCTTAGGGAGATTGGCTGAGTTAACTGAAACCTTTCCAATGGAGACCTGTATTCTCTAAAACACGTTCTCTGCCCAGTTTTCATTTCATCATTTCTGTCTCTGTTGACAAGTACATGGAGGACGTCAGCATTGAATTACGAGCAAGGTGCTGGGTCTGCTGAGTGGTGCACAACCCCAGCAGGCCCCACCTGGGTTTTCCTTCTACTTTCTCTATAGGTTCGATTCTACAGCAGCACAAAGACCAGAAGGATGCTCACACCCCTTTTTTCTAACTAGCAAGTTTCCATGCTTGGAAATCTAAACAAATACAAGACATTTTTAAAAGTAGAAGATACATTACAAAAAAAAATGTTTTGTACACTAACTCATGTGTCTCATGCCAGGAAGGAGGGTTTCCTTGCCTTCTGCATATTTTATTTTTAACCACAATGCAAGGCATTTCTCTGAGGTCAATAAACAGCACAATGCACATGCACGATACAACAAAAAAGAACGAAAAGTTCAAAGGTCTTGATATATGACTTCAAAGCTCCAAAAGGGACAAGAGGCCAAACTACAGAACCTAAGTTAGTGACATCTACATGTCACAACTGGGAAGGTCAAAGGCCTCCTCCAAAATCTGTGTCTGAAGCCACATTCCAGACACAAGCTAAACTTGGCTTTTTGGCCATCCCAGGATGTTAGTTAACTGACAATAAATCCAACGTGATCTTGAGGTACCATATAAAAATAAACACCCAAGGTGTGACAAGCTGCTGCCATTGGGGTTACTTGCCAGCATGCAAAGCAAGCTCACCACACTAGCTCTTCGCCCTTGGCTGGCATGACCTGAGGAGGCAAGACTCCTGGCGTCATCATCTGAAAACTGTCCAAGTCAAAAGGAGATGGATCATTACAAAGTTCACTGTCGCTGGTGTTTTCAACACAACCCAAATACACAGGGACAGACCCAACTGATGTTTAAGTAAACACACATACAACCTGCTTCGGGCATGGGTCCGGGAAAGCGTCTGAGCTGGGGAGATTGATTTCAAAATGAAATGAGTATACTCTGGGAGAGGCACAAAAAACAAAAAGCAAACATTCTGTCTTTCTTTTTCTAACGTAAAAAAGGGAGCAGGCTGGATATGGGTTCCAAGCCTGGAATTCTTCTGCTGGGAAAGCTGACGCTGGTGGATCACTTGAGCTCAGGAAGGCTAAGCTACAGAAGAGCTAAAACCAAGCGTATGTCTACTCTATGTCCGACAACCACATGATGAGATCCCAGGGAGCTGCCTATAGAGGAGATACAGAAATCAAAGCTTCCACCGATTAACTTGGGTGAGCCCAATCAACCTTCTCTCCCCACCTAGGCAGCAAGGCAGGACAGTGCACAGAGCTCTGGGCCTTGAATTCAGAACTAGTCTCAGACACAGATAGTAACAGGATCAAATGAGATAATATCCGTAAAGCACTTAGGAGAATGGCTCGCACTTAGTAGATGCTGTGTCAATGTTTATTCCCCTCCCTTCCCATTGGGGAATATGGCAGGAGTGATTTCAACTCTCTCTGACTATCTGGGACTTCTGGGGCATTTAGAAAGCGTTTTTAAAAATATAGATTATTTATTCTTAGTTTTAAAATAATCTCGTGAGTTTATGTAAATTATTTGAAAAGCATAATCCAGCAACTGTTAGGATAAAACATGGCCACGATTTTGGCAACAGGTGGCACATTTGTTAGAATGAAATATGTATTAGTCCAGAAGGATGAAAGAGGGAGGGAAAGACAGCACAAATGTGATCATTTTAAATTTTTCATAAAGACACTTGTAGAACAGCAGTTCTTAACCCAGGGTCCATGAACCCCACTGTGATCTACAGATAGATTTCACAGGGTCCATCAACTTGGAAGGAAGGGGAGAGAATTCATGTTTATGCTCCCTAAGCTCTAACTGAAATTCAGCATTTCCTTCAATTTTGAATGCAGGCAACAAACATTCTTAGAAGGGATCCAGTGAGATATTACCTACCAGAGAGCTATGGCAGTTCATGACATAAGAAGGGTTAGGAACCTCTGCTATGGAGCTGAAATGTAACCACTAGGAATGGGAATGTTGTCATGTATATGCGGAATACTTTCCTACCCTTGAAAATTTAATTGTTTCATTGACTATGCCATAGTTATATACATTGCACATATATCTTAATTACATAGAATTCTGCACAAAATAAAATAAAAAATATTTCTGCCAAATGAATAAATAAAAATAATCTCGGACTGAAATACTGTTTGCAAATATATGCATATATCGGTACATATCTATGATATAACCAAATTCTCATCACAATCTCTTCAGTTGGTTTCCAGGGAATATACCTGATGTAATAAACTGAAGGAAGGAGTAGGGACTCCATTCCAAGATAACATACAACAGGCCAGCTGCCAAAAGTGCAAAGTTCTACAGATGGATGAATGGATAGATGGTTAGATTGATGGATGGATGGATGCATGGATGAATGATTGGATGGATAGATGGATGGATGGATGCATGGATGGATGGATGGATGGCTAGATGGATATACGGATGGATGGGCGGATGGATGGATGGATGGATGCATGGATGGATGGGTGGATGGATGGATAGATGGATGGATGGCTAGATGGATATACGGATGGATGGGCGGATGCATGGATGGATGGGTGGATGGACAGCTAGATGGATGAATGGATGGATGGATTGGATGGATGGACAGATATAGATCTGTCACATTTTTAAAATGAATGAACTGAAGGTATCAACAACTTTAATACTTAATTTCCTGAAAAACAAGTGGATTTATGTCATGTGAGCAAAAAAAATCTTTCCCTATGTGCAAAAATTCCTGTATTGATACTAATTCCACTGCAATTCCTTGCTTAAAACAGGAAAGGCAGCTGGCTACAGTGAAAGAGGGAAAGTCTATCTGGAGATACTCTTCAAACTATTTTTTTTCCTACTTGATAGTGCCAATACTAATGAACATATGTTCCTGCCTACCCAAGTGAGGTGAAAAGCATTTCAGGTTCTCTACAAACCCACAGATCATCCATTAAACCATGAAAAATAAAATAACCTCAAAGGATCATCCATCTACAGCTGGAAGATAGCTCTGAGGGCCATAACCCAACCCTCACATTTTCCAGATGAAAAAACTGAGGTACTGAGAGGCTAAGTGGGTTGCCCAAGGTCACCTGGTGTTGTCTTCTGGCTCCGAAGCCAGGGGCTCTTCCCACACTGCCTCCTTCACATGCACAGGCTCTAGAGCTGTGTTAGAAACCTCTAATACTATGCTCTCTAAGCCTGGAGGAGAAGACACAATTTTAAGAAGTGGTTTCCTGAAGACCAATGAATTCTTGAGTTAGCATGTTTATTTTCACTTGTGTGACACTGTCACTCCACGCACGAGAATGCCCAACATTCTGCACTCTGGATGTTAGAAATGCTTTCAAAGTGCTTGCACTGTACAGAGCCAACAGACAGCAAGAGCTCTCACCACAGGGCTGCTCCGGGATGAGCTTCCTCTCGATGAGTAACTATATTCCGATGGCTACAAAGTTTGTAAGAAGAAAGGTTTTAAAACAGTGTTCAGCTCCTTTGACGCTCTTATTAGTACATGGGCCTTGATTCCTAAGGGGTCTAAGACTGGCCCAAAGATTGGTGGGGTGTTGCTCCCTAGGAAATCAGGTAGAGAGTGAGTCTTTTCCACCCATAGGATCTATCAAAGACAGAGGGTTACCCAGAAGTTCTTTGGGGTAAAGTATCCTCCTTCTACAGGGCTAAAGGGAAAGGAGGGGGATGATTCATCTGCTTATCCTATTGCAGAATCAGGCAGCCTTTTGTTCTTGAAGCATACAGTAGGTGCTTAGTAAATGCTTGTTGACTGAAGCATCACCAAGATATGGTCAAAGAAAGTTTTAGACACCCTGTGAAAATAATTTGCACAGAGGTCATAATTTGTTCCCTATCTGTCTGCCTCATGCGTAGGACTGGTGAATGGTCCCAGGAAGGTGAGAAGATAATCGGGGTACTTGAAAAATGGCACTTTTCCATCAGCAGAGTTATCTCCCCTCTCCCACACCCAACACACACACATACGCACACCCCACCCTCCTCACACTCCCCACTCCCCTGGGGAAGACTCACTGTTCGAGAACTGTATGGACTATATAATCCCACATCACCCAGAGATGCCTAGAGAACAAAGAAAAAGGATATGTCTCTTTAGTGTTTGAGCGGACGCAGAAGGCTATGGCTTCTTGCCAGACAAATGCATGGCAGCTGTTCACTCAATGATGCCAAAGAGTTTGGAAAGCTAAGGAACACTTCAATGTTTTCCACCTCTGGCCTTCCGCAAAGGACCTGGTCACTCTTCCACCTAGCCCCTAACTATCAATCTGCTTTGTTTTCCTTCTTGCACAAGGGAGTGACAAATGAGGATACTGCCCTTAGCATATTCTTAGAACACTGATAATGGTTTGAGAGACATTGGGAGATAAAGTCTAGTAACAGGAACTCGAGTCCTTGTCACTTGATGACCTGGCTTCAAGCCCCACTGCTGACAAAACTGGCCAAATGACACAGACAAGTCCCTTGCTGTTGCACATCCACGGTGACAAGGAAAGGTCAGGTGCTGCCTCCAGCTTCCCATCTTGGGCCTCACTGTCCAAATGCTGGCTGATGAATCTGCACACCAGAAAGCAACAGAACTCCAGTGCCCACCCTCCTGTACAGAAGCAAGCAAGGAGGAGAAGTGGTTTGGGCCAATCTTAAAGAAGGAAATGTCTTTGGAGCTCTTCGTCGATGGCACTGGCATCTTACACCACTAGGTTGCTCCACTAGGATCAACAAAATTGGTTTCTCCTAAAACTTTGTGAGGGAGTGTAAGCATTCTTGTCCCGATTTCCCAGACATGGGAAGTCAGGGCCAGGACAAGCCTGACTCCTTAGAAGATGAAACTAATTTTTGTGACCAGTCAAAAGCAATGAAGAACCAAATCAGTATCAGTTTTAGTAAAAAAAAGAAAAAGAAAAGAAAAGAAAAAGAAAAAGAGCAATGACCATCAAGTAGTAGAAACTTGTTTTTATCTGCGGTCCATACATTGGCAAGGATCAATCTATTTGATAAGACAAGTCATGGGGGTGGGAATGCAGATACAGAAAGGGGAAGAAAGCCTCAGCCAACTCCAAGCACCAGGTTCCAAGGCCTCAACATCAAACACGAGGCCATGCCCCCTAAAGCCAAGGCTGCTTGGAGAGAGCGTAGGGAGGTGCAGACATGACCACATGGGTCAGTGCCCTCTCTTCTCGGGTCTAGAGCCACAAGCATTAGTGCCAGCCCAGCCAGCTGCCTCTTAAGTGTGTTATCCCCTATCAGGGGACCAGAGAGCAAGACTGTGCAGTGACTCTCCATGACTACAAACTCTATGCATTAGACAGACAGACCAGGGCACCATTTTCTGAGATGACAGAAAACACAGTTATTTTATGGTTTATCATATTCTGAATATCACAGCTGACCTAGGAGGCCTTGCTTTATTTCAGAGTTATTCTGCCAAGTCACACCATTAACAGCTCTGCCACCATGCACAATTTGGGGGGCACATACGAACCAAACTGGCGCTTCTCATCAGACCAGTGTCAACTGCACAAGAAACCTACAAAAAAACGGATTTTTCAAATTTGAAAAAAGCAAGGGGGAGTTCAGAAATGACTCAGCTCTGATGTGGTACTAACCCTGTGAGATTTAGATGTTGCCAAAGGATCGCTGCACAAGGAAGAAGACTGCTTTAAAACAAAAAACACAGAAGTCTGTTATGGAGCAAGTCAAGACTTAAACTCACAACTTGTTACTTTCCAATTCAGAATCAGTCTTGGACAAAGACGTCAGCAACAGGCTGTTACTGAAAGCTTGAAAAGAAATATATTTGTGGAGTATTAGAAATATCTTTATACTTTATCATTTAATACTGCTATCAGGAGACGAAAATAACAGAAAATGGAGCATGATGGGATAGGGCAGAAGTAAGGGCCAAGTCACCCGGCAGGTTCATTAAGGCAGGATTCCTTCTTACAGGCATGGGTCCCTTGCCACATGCACAGCCACCAGCCACAGTCAATATTCACTCAGAAGACATGAACGGGAAGTCAGTAGAACACGATGTCCACACATTAGCACATCACACAGATTAGTTCTAAAATCTAAAAGGATAAAAGATTCTTAAAGAAGCAGAAGCGAAATACCAACAGACCCGAGTGTAGGAGGTGGAGGGGGACTTGCTGTGTCTGAGGCTGCTGTAGTTCCTCTGGTCATAGTAGAGGCCTTTCTGCAAGAAGCAATATGGAAGAGCACGACTCAATGCTGATTCCATTCTAACAACGGGAATGAAAGGAAATGAACACTACACAATAAATATCTGTCACCAGCCTACTATGGGCCAAGTATGATGATGCCAAAGACAACCCCTGCCCTCAGGGTGCTTGGTCTAAAGGGCAGACAACATGCAAATTTCATCCAGAGGTGAGTCACTCCACAGGGAGTTGAAAGAGGAAGTTGTAGTGGGGGCTTTAAAGAAGCCAAGGAGGAGGGTGACAGCCCAGGCATAAGGGCCAGTCCGAGAAAACGTCTGCAGACAGGGGAGTGGAACAGCCAGGAGGCTGGTGTCAGTGTATGGAAGAGTATGGGCTGAGGAAGACCATGGAAGAAGCCTAGAAAGGCAGGAGGGGGAACCCTATGAAGGGCTTTGAATGCCAAACATTTGCTCCTGGAGGTGATAGGGTTTGACGTAGTCAGACCTGCGATTCAGGGAAACCATTTAGTGGCCGAATAGAAGGTGGACTGGAGTGGACCAAGACTTGAGGCAGGCAGCCCCCGCAGGCAGCTGCTGCAACAGTCCAGGCATGAGATTATGGGGTTCTGGACCAGGGGTGACACTGCCAGAGAGAAGGGGGTGAGATCTAGAGATGTTGCAGATGTGAAATCAATAGGCCTTGGCAACAGCTTGGATGTATGGGGGGCAGGGGGAGTCTGAGAGTGAAGGGTTGAAAAGATTCCTGGGTTGGGAGCCTGAGGGACTGGGGAGAGGGTCGCCTTGCCTTTGACAGTAAAAGGGAAGGGACAGGTGAGGGTTTTGTGAAGCACAAAGGAGTTTATTTTATTGTTACCAAGGACATCTTCCCCAAAACCCACACCCAAAAGTACTGGGACATATTTAAACAGAAAAGGCAGAGGAACATCATTAGTGCATGTTTCTCCCCAAAAAGGCAGGCATTAAACTGTTTCCAAACTAAGTTCTTTCCAATTATTTACTTCTTTAAAAAAATATCTTCAGCCAAATGGAATGAAAACAAGTAATTAACTTTCATGCTAAATGGAATGAAAGTAATTAACTTTCATGCTAAATGGAATGAAAACAAGTAATTAACTTTCATGCCATATTGACGGGTGTCCGTGAAAATTCACACAAGTAAATAATGGCTTTTTTTTTCTAAAATCCATGTGGCATCTGAAATGATCGGAAACTCCTCTTCTGATACCTCTCAACTTCAGTCCTGTGGTCCTACATTAGAGAGGAGAAAACTGAGGCCCAGGGAGTGATGCAAAAAATAAGCAGGGGAAGAGCTGACATTCAGGGAAACCCTTGCCCCAATCTTTAGCAATGGCAAGCTTTTTAAAAATATATCAAAGGGCAAATCATTGTGCAGCTCATTTCTGTTTAAGGAACCTCAGTGAGGTCTAGAACTGCTTTTCTCAAGTTCTGGACACAGAGAGCAGCACGCAGCAGTGAGGAGGCCTGGAGGGTCATTTCAGAATGGACGCCCAGTCGGGGCTGACCTCTCTGATAGGCACAGCTTCTCCCCCCTGCCACATACACACCTTCCCTCCTTGTATCTCCCTTCCTCTGCCCGCCCCCACTCTGCCTCGACATTCCTCGGCAAGCACCTGGCCCTGCTCACTGGAAACTGCCTTTCAGGCATCTGTGCCACATCATCAACAGAACCCATGCTCTCCATGCCAGCATAGACCAGTGGCCAGGGGCTGAGTGATGGCACCCCCAGGCTCCTGGGTCAGAGATGTTCTTGGCATTGATCACTACCGACCTGGACACATTCTCCCACAGGAAGTGGCTGTTAGGAATTGTTAACAGTGCCGTGGCAAGACTACACCAGGGGTTTGAGGTCTCTCTGCTGACAGGCCTGGTCACCTGACTGTCACATAGGCTTTCCAAGTTACAAAAGCACAATCTCTTCATCACTGGGTACGGCCAATAACACAAAAATGACTTCAAATACAGATGTTCTAAAAGAACAATGATAACCTTGGAATCCACAGGATGGAAAGGCCACTGTGTTGTGAAGGACTTTGGGAAGTCCTGGTAGTAAGCAGGGCACTAAATGAAGTCTCCTGATGGGAACGCCAGCGCGTCACCAAGGGCTGTGAAGGACTTTAATGATTCCGACTTGCTACGGCAGCTGAAGTGAAACAATCACATTCTGGGTGCACAATGCACATGCACACAGTGCACACGAGGACCACACCACACTACTAACCAAGGGATCTTTGTAGGTGCTAGAAGACCTCCTCTTCATGCCAGAAGAATCACCATAAGCATGGCTCTGGAAGCAAATAGGTTCATTAAATATCAGGATTTTGTAGATCAATCACCAAAGTCAAAGTCAACTAAAATCCCTACTTAAAACGCTAATAGGCATTCAAGAGGAAGGATGAGTTTGAGACAGGAGGGTAGGGGTTATCCACTTTGAAAATCACTTCTTGCTTCCCAGGATGGGCACCCGTGTTGTTCTATTTTGGAACTACCAAAGTTTGAGCCAAGATCTCCCCTTGTAAGGTGCTGAGGGTTTCAGTCAGCATGGGCATCTGAAGGAAAGGTGAGGATATCCAGAGTTCTCTGCCTGCTCACAGTCACAAGGGCCCCTCTATCCCAGGTCAGCTGTCTCGCCATGTGGACACCCAAGCAAAGGAACAGGAATCAACCAAGTATATAATTCATTGCCTTCTCTAAAAAAAACCTCTCTGTGCACTCTCTCTATTTATGGTAGAATGCTTCAGTGTCAGATATTTTGGGGGGGAATAATTACCCCCACAAAGGGTTGAAGGACAATGTCCAGTAGGATGACAGGTATGTACACCTCAGAGAAGAAATGCTTTGAACATAAGGAGTTCTAGGTACATCAAGGAAAACTGGTCTCTGTACCTGGCTGTGTCCTGGTAATACCCAGGTTAGGCTCACCCTCATCCAATAACGACTTGACAGGTCTCTGGGATGTATACACAGGTAGCTGCATTCCAAAGTAAACTCTCAATACTGGAGGGCTGATGGATGATTTTTTTAAAAAACTCATTCTAAGTCCTCTTCCCTTTAGAGAATCCTAAGTGATTGAGGTGACTGGCTTGCAGAGACTGGAAACTGAGATAAGCTCTAAACAGACTGAGTCCATCACTTGCCTCAGTTCTTGGGTCAAAGCAGAACACCCAAACAAGAGAAGGAGTCCTTTGGGGACTGCCAGAGAGTTGGGCAGTGACAGACACACCACAATTAGGGAACTCACAGGCCACATATATGAACCTGGCCCACTTCTTCTCCACATGCTTTTAAGCTTCATCAGGCTAACATAGTTACAAAAATTCATCATCAGGAGCTTGCTATTTCAAGAAAAGGATACTTCTCAATTCTTAAGAGCAATGGGGCTCCTTTTTTTATCTTTGATATATTCTTGTTAATTTCCAAAGGCAACTTTTCCCCCACAGAATGGTTAACTGTTTCAAAATTTTATAATAGTATTATTTAATTTGGCTAGCCAAGCATCTAGTTAAAATTATAGCATGCCTAAAACCAAAATACTGTCTATGATTAGTAAAGCCAAGTAATTAGAAAAGTTATATTAATGATTTAACACAGAACCATGCAAATGGACCACATACTGAAAATGAATGCTTCGTGGAGCGAGTCTTCAGGGTGTCATACTGAGTTTCCAATGATGATGGATTTGGCCATAATTTGAAGGAAATGGGAAGGAAAAAAAACAACACTTTCATTATTGCTATAAATTGATCCATTGTAAAAGCCAAAACACATTGAAGACAAACCAGCCCTGACTTGAATTCAGAGACCAAGGTTCTAATCACAGGTCTGCTAATGACAGGTATAAGACCTTAGCACTGCCTCCCCTTCCCAACTCTGTCTTTCAGTTTCCTCATGTATAAAAATAGAAGGGGTGGGGAGGAGGGTATGGGGACACTGGGGATATGGAGAAATCACGATGCTTCCAGGGATTCAGAGCGCTGACCAAATGAGGTACTGAGGTGATCCTGAATGACCACACTGAAAAAAATAGGCAACCCAAGAGAGTGGGTACAGGACACACACTATTGCATGTGACTAGGATCTTGTTTTTCTAAAATTAAACATGAAAAGTACATATGGAAAACTGTCTATGATGACAACTGTCCCCTTAAAATAATGACTCTTCAGTAGACTGGAGGTTTGGAAAGCAAGTATAAGGAGAAAAGATCAGGGGAAGTGTCCTGGTCATGCTATAGAAGGAACCAAAAGGAAAAGACTTGGTTCAGGGAAATGTGAAAAGCATAGCTTTCTATAAAAAAGTCTCTGCCTCAGACCTCAGCCTGAGACAATTTACAGCCCACATCATTACTGTGGAGTCTTCTTCCTGAGGGCTGTGGATCTAAGACACAGCCAGAGTTTAGTTTTTAAATGAAATCAGAGCCAGCAACGAGCCACCCAACATGAGAAGGGACAAAGTCAGACTCATTCATTGGAGGAGGTAATGCTCCTTGTGCACACAGGGCATTATGCTTGGCTGACACATATGGACCAGGGTCTTCCCTTCCTTGCCCCACCCCAAGCCTGTCTTCTACTGGAGGGGCTCCAACACCCCCAACATAAGGAGGTAAAAGGTGGGCAGGGCCAGGAGCAGAGACAACCCTCACCACAGTGCTCTTTGGTCACTCTCTTTCCTCTCTGGTCATATTCTCAATGACCATGGAAACCCATGGGTTCCACTGCATTTCTATCTGTCCAATCCTAAGCTCTCTCTGCTGACCTCCAGCCTCCATCTACAAATGCTTACTGGACATCTTGAGCTCCACATCTTTCCCCCTAAACCGTCCCTTCTTCCAAACTTCTTATAACTGTCATGGGTACTACGACCCTCTCAGGCCCCAGGTCCCCAAGCTTACTGAACTCCCTGCCTCCTCATTCATATACTAGGCCCACACAGTCCTCTGCCCTCATCCCCACCTGCCTGGACTATGGCCATCCTCCTCTCAGTTGCTGAAATCATTTTCCCTAAGCATCCATCTACCCATCTCCCTTTGCTCAGTGAGCTCCGTCAGCTCTGCCACCTTCCCAATCAAACAGAATGTCCTGAGTTTGGCATTAAAAGCTCTTCACAACCTATTTTCTAGGGTTCTTCACTCTATCCACCTCAGCACACTCAGCTGCTCCCTGGACATAACACTCCATTGCCGGTCTCTACACTGGTCAGCTGTGGGCCTGGAATGTTCATCCTTCCTCACCTCCTGAAGCTTCCATGGTTTCCCTCACCTTCCACAGAAAGCATTTCGGGATGACCCCCAAGCTGCCAGTGCCTTCCCTCAGAGATTACTGTCTGTCTGCTCTGCAAAGATCTTTGATGAATGTCATTAACAGTTATTAGACTGGGAGCCCCTGAAGGGCAGGGACAGAAAGTGTCTTTGTCCATAACTGCATCCTTGAAGTTCATAGTGTCTGGTCCAGAAATAAACATTTGTCGACAGACTCTCAGAAAATATGGAGAGAGAGCACATGCTTTTGGCTAGGGCCTCTACTGAGATCACGGACACTAAGTATATGAACAGTGAAGGGTCTAACTGTTCTCAATGAAAATCTAACTGCTGGTGTGATTCATTTTCTGTCCTGGGCCCTTTATGTCATTAGTCTGAAGGAGACTCTGAGCACTTACAGAACTGTCTCCTGAACTTGACCACCGGTCTAAATATGCTTCAAATAGTCATGAACCCATGACGAATGCCCTCAGAAAGCTCCTTTCCTAGACTGGCTGACAACAGTGGGTTCTGCACGTCTGAAAGTTGACAGGGTCCTCTCCCTGTTCCCCCTTCCATTTTTACAGCCAGCCAAACTTTCTGCAGATTTTATGAAAATAGAGCCACCCTAAAAGAAGGGCTAGTTTAAAATGATTTTAACTGAACAGAGACAGGTCCCCTTGAAAACCAAGTGAACAGCGATGTGCCTCCCAGACCTGCCCTGTGAATGACCCAACCCTTTTTTCAGAAGTTGCTGAACACTACTGATGCGGGGAATCTCCAGAACACAGCAACTACCTGACAAGAACACTGTGGCTTTACCCTTACTGCCCAGCAGTTTTCTACCACATTTACCAAAAGAGAAGTGGCCCATGGGCCACACCCCAGGGAGTTTCCACCACAGGAGCCTCCTCCTTCCAGACCAGGCTACACGTGGACCACCCATGAGTAATGACTTAAAGAGGCCTATTCATTGAATGGGTGTATCTCATTCAAAATGAGAACGTGGTAAGACCTTAGCCTAAAATGACCAGGGTCCACAATGGCATCCTGGGCCATCCTCAAACTCTCCTGAAGAACATCAGGCCACTGGACTCACATGGCTCTGGAGGAGAAAATGAGGCTGGTGACGTTGCACAGCCCTCTCTCCCTCAAATCAAAGTCAAGTGCAAGTCATGCTGTCATCTTGATGTCATGGTCCTCTTTGAGAACGAAGCACAAAACACAACAGGTGGACTACATCCAGAGTTTCCAGATTGGGGTATGTAGAGCACAGGGTGCTCACAGAGAAACATTCAGTCCCCAGTTAGACTCCTTGTTCCAGGAGTCACCAAAAGAAGCTTGGTGCTGTTTAAAAATGTTTAAGGACCAGCTGGAAGTCGATGTACCCTGTTCTCTGCCAGAGAGGCCCCAGTCCCCTTAGTACCAACCTAAGAGTCTAGAATGGCGCACTCCCTCCTCAGATGCCTTCAGCATGCCCCCAGCTGGTATGCCAAGGCAATAAAGATGCCTTATGACCTCACCGTCATACTAGGAATTGTCTGTCTGCCCACAGACTTTCAATGATTTTTATAGAACATTTAAAAGTATAACAAAGCAAACCAAATATTGCTTTTACCAACAAAGCCAAATATTGCCAGGGCCACACGACAACACAAGGGACCAACACCCTGCACGGATGGAGAGCTCCTAAGATGGGAGGCCCTTTACATAAGCCTGAGACCCTCGATGTAATAGCTCTGCCGTAAAGCTTTCTGAACCAGAATGTCCCTTTGGGTCAATGCATGCGCGCAGGGATGCAGGGGCACGTCCAGCACTCGCTAGACTACACTCACAAACACGTAAACGCACTGAAACTAACGGAACAGCCTGGAAGGAAATCGGTGACAAGAGCCCATCTTCAATCAGGCTTTTCAGAAGAAACACAATAACAACATGTGACCTAAAACAACATTTGAAAAGAATCAAGGAAACAGGACAATGGAGAAAGTCACACATGCCTGGCCTGCCCACGTGGTCTTGTCCCCTCAGCTTCGATCAAGGATTTCAACTTTCCCTATGGTCAACAGGATCTTCCAAAAATAAATGAATCCCCTAGAATACTAGTCAGCATGTCACCAAGTCAACTTCCACAATGCCAGTCAGACGTGTAATCTAATACCTATGAAACAGCATTATCTAAACAAAAAATACTGTGTATTTAAGGTTCTGTTTTCCCATGTAACAAAGGGATGGCTTCCCCTAAATTCCAAAGATCTTCCCAATTTTTAAAACAATCCATTCATTAAAAAAGCGGGGGAACCTCCAGACACTCGGTTCCAATCAGGACAACAGGCATGATAAGTAACACAAATCTGCAATTACTTTATGAATTTTTCCCAGAGCATGCATGATTCTCTGAAAGAATTAAGACCATAGGAAAGCCAGAAATGCTTATAGGAGATGGAAATATTTGATTTAAAATTATTTTACTTCATTTCTGCTTTTTTAAATCACTTTTGGAATAATGTTCTGACTGTTTCTTGATGACACTAGAGATTCTTCTGAAAGCTAACACAAAAAGCTTTTGCTCTTACAAGATGGGCACAAATACTAACCCTGTGACCGCCAATATTTCGAGTGGACAGTACATCCTCAACTCCCTGATAATAAAAAGAAAATGAAACAGTGGTTTGTCTGTGAATAGATTACAAAAGGAAGTCTGAAGGCTGAGGGAGAATATACATGATGTGATTACAAACCAGGTGGGGACGATGGTGACTGGACTGGTGAGAATACCTGGCCCTTTCTGCATCTTCCTGAGAAAGGAGAGAATATATGAAAAGTTAGTCACTGAAAAAGAGCAAGAGGACAGTTGTATGTTCATGCCCACAGACACATGCAGCAAAGCTAAGTAAGCTCTACCAAAGCCAATGGCAACCCTTTCAAAGTTGCCCACAACAAAAAGGTTTGGACCACAGCACTCAGGGATCAGAGAACTTGGACAGAGATTCATCCATGAATGAAAGGTTCTAGAGGGAAGGCCAACATTTCCAGTAAAACAACGCTCATAGTTTGCTTCTCTCTGAATATATCTGTTACATGGCACCAGGGACTTCAATAAGAAATGACTACCTTAAAACGCAGCCATAAGGGCAAATTGGTCCAGCAGAGAGTGAATGTAGCCTCCGAAATGGCCACCGTAGCCACAAGAAGTAAAACCAATTTCCCTGAATGGGCAAACGCTTTGATTTTTCCACAAGTATATTTTTAAGATTAAAATAGCTGAGAGGCTTGATCCCACTTTTGTATCTGCGTGTAAGGTCCTTCATTTGGCTGGGTCTCAGAGACAGAGCTCCAGCTCTGGAGGTCCCAGCCAGAAACTCCCTCCTCATCCCCACCTCATGCTTGGTACATCAAGGGGCCCAATGGCAAACTCTGTGAAGCCATCTTTCTTCCCAAGTAGAACATAAGATTCTGGAGGGCCAGGAACACAGAAGACTTTCTCTTTTATTCAGTCTGAAGTTGTGACCACCGATGCAAACCTATGCTTAACCCCACTCCTCATTTTTTTGTTTACTTGGGTGGGGGAGATCAGCACCACACCTGTAACTTAGACTGCTACAGAGCTCCCTGGGGCACTGTGATATCCAGAAGGGCTGACCTTGGCCAGAAAGCCCATAATGTGTTATGTTTCAGCCTTCCTGACTGACTGGCTCTGTAAGGAAAACCATCACTCTGGCTCTCATTCTGCTCTGCATAAATTTATCTCTAACACTTTATCAAAACAGAAAGGATCTGGAACAATATTAAAATTCCAAGGAAGTGCTTAATGCTAGATACAAAATTTTTTAAAAACCAAACTTTTTTCTCATACACAGAACCTGGAGTGCTATGTTAATGAAGCAAATATTTGCCCACTAATAACTTGAAAGCTTTCAGTTAGCCCAAAGTGATATGCCAAAACAGTCATTCATAGTCATTTGTGTGGATATGTGGCACTAAATCAATTCTCTCTCTTTTCTACAATTAATGAAAATAAGAAAATGTCAGAACACAGGACAGGCCAAGTCCAGTCTTCACAGCATTCCAAGAAGCCTCCTTCCCTGCTCCACCTCCAGAAATATCTAAAAAGAGTAGATTTTCAATGTCTGTCCTCAGATCGGAAACCTGGTGGAACTTTCTCTAAAAAATAACTCCTATGCTTTTCATTTTAGTGGAGGTTTTAGCTTATAAATAATTCTGCTAAATTATATTCTAGTCCTAATCATTCTCCTGACTGTACTTTTTAATTGCCTGAAAAGACTAAATGATTCCAAGAGAAGTTTGTGCGCTAAGAGCAGGAGCCGGTCAGGAAGTCTGCCAATGACATATTTCGATAGGAAAAAAGTGGCATTTCTCAGCTGCCATCAGGAAGCTTCCCTCTGGTTCATGGCTTCCTCTTGTGGCATCCCATTTGGGGGTGTGGGCAGGGCCCTTGAACAAAGATGAAGCTAAGAAAGCTAAAATGACAAGATTAGCAAAATCCACCAAGACGTTTTTAGAAGAAAGAATGGTTTGGGTCATCCTTCAAACACATCCTGCCAACCTAGTAATTCAAGCCCAAAAATACATTAAGAGACCAAGACCTAGAAAAAACATGACACATATACAAAAGGAACTCTGGTAGAAACAGTGGCCCAAGCCCTTCTTACAAAGGGCTGTTGACAAAATAAATGTGAAGTTGCTGGACAAAATAAAATGGTTCCCCCCCGCAACCAACTGGGTTCCCCTGGAGGGACCCTCTGGTTCCCACCACACACCCCAAATATTTTCACACAGTGGTGCAACACTGCAAATGATTAGTACATGGCTACTTCACACAACTTTATCAGTAAATGCATATCCCATGCACAACAGTGGTGTTTCTAGGCCTACCATCCACTTCTGAATCTGGCCCCATTTCCGATCATAGGAACGATGGGAGTGCTAAGAAGGCAAAAATGTTATTTCACAAAAATGTGGGAGTGAGTGAGCGTCATCTTAGCAGGAACAAGACAGGTTACTAAATCTAAGATGACTACCCAGGCAAAATTCCGAAGGGCAGGCCTGGTAGAGAAGAAGTCATAGCCCTGCTGGTCTGAAAGGACAGCTAAAAACCTGAGGGCAGCTGCTAAGCAATCAATACACCATCTGTCTCCAGTGTACTGTGATCTCCATGGCACAAAGCACAGGGCTGGGATGATACAGGAGCTGTAAATTCCATTTCTTCAAGGATACAATCAAGAGACCAGCCACCAACATCAAAAGGAGTCTTTTCCTGCTCTAGTCAGGACTTTTCCCTGTCACAGAACATTTGGGTATATATCAAACATTTTCTGAATATGGGAATTTGCAAAGCCTGAGCCAAAAAGAAGAGGAGGAAAATGCCTGGTGAATTCCAGTGACCATCCCAATCTCCCTACACCTCAAGATGAATATTCTGACTTATTTCATGACATGACTTTCCAAACCACCCCTTCTGTCCCAGGACATGTCTCTGCCCACCTCTCTACCTGTTAGCCTCTATTTGGAGGTTTGATTTTGGTCACATGGGACAGATCTCCTTTTCTTTCAGATACTCCCACCCACCCCCCACCCCCACTCCTTTTACCTCTTTCTGCTGCCGCTCCAGCTCCCTCATCCGGATGTCTCTTGCTTCGGCTCGGGCCGCCCGCTTGGCCGCTAGCCTGGCCTCGGCCTGGAAGCAGATTTGGAAAGAGAGCTATCAGAGTTACTGAAAAGGGGGTAAGAGTCGAGTCAGTACTCAGGGTGGGGAAGGCAGGGTAGGTAGAGCAGGGAGCAGCAGAGATGGCTCCATGCCACCCAAACAATGTCTGCTCCTCTGCCTTCCTCAAACCAACTGATTCATACTGTGTGTCTCCGTTGCAGTGATGAGTTTTCTGGCCCCTTAGAGATTTCTATCTAATTCCCATAAAAACAACTAGTTAACAGGGACCATGAAAAGCTAGTTGTTCTCTCCTCTTGGACACCTTCAGTTGAGGGTACTCACAAGCTCTGGGTGTCATCCTTTAGCCTGACATGCAGAAAACAGACTAGATCTAGGTCCAACCTTAGCTCCAACAATCTCAAGCAACTAACCCTCTTTGGCTGATTTTAATAGGTTCCAAATGGAAAAGTATAATAAAACCAGTCAGATGGGTCACGTTAAACTGACTGTGCCCCTCTGCTAGCCTTGGTTACCCACCCTGCCCCTTTTTGATACTGTCATGTATGTTTCTCACAAGATGTGCTTTTGAAGTTCAATGAACCCATCTACAGACTTCTACAAAGACTCAAAGAGATGTGTGATCTCCTCAGTCTGGGGGAGCTCCAACAACCGTGATCACAAGCTATCCCTGCCGTCCTGTCCAGTCCAACTCTGGTCATAGTCTCCTAATTCATCTGCTGCCTGGAGGCTCCAAAAGGTGGGAAGTTGGGCCTTGTAGGTCACATGGCCAGAAGAGAGAGGACCAGACATTTTATCCAATTCTCATGACCTCTCACATCTCTCCAAAACAGGAGCTGTATACCATGGATAAAGCAAGTCCTAGATTTTACCAGTCTCCATGACACAGGCCACCAAGGTAAACATTTTACCACAAGGTAAAAATGCAATGACCTACCAGCAGACAAGGCTAATCCCTAACACCCAACATACTCACCAGCACTCCCTCTAGCACTGTCCACCTCATTCCCAGCAGAAGGCTGCCCTGGGCCCATACACCAGCTGTTAGCATCCCTATTTTACAGATGAGGAAACTGAGGCAGGCTAAAGTGACCTGTTGGTAAGTGTATGAGACCAGATCTGAACTCATATCTTCCTGAATCCAGAACCAGAACTTCATTCACTGAGCCACCAGCTGACTGTGTCAGTAAGACCACCAACAGATTTCTTTCTAAAGGTACATGAGAAGTCAAACCAGTTGTATGACCCTGGGCAAGTCTCTTCCCCTCCCTCAGTCCCATTTCTTCACCTGTAAAGAGGGAGTGATAAAAACAGTACCAACTCCCAAAGCTGTTGTGAGGGCTATATAAGATTCTACGTGTACAGCACTCTGCAAGCTTTAAAGAGCAAGGTATATGAACCCTGTTGCTGTTGTGATTAATTACTGAGCAATTAGGAAATCTGACTAGGAAAAATTTGGAAGAACACAGTAAGCCTTACAGAAGGTAATGCAGGCAGAAAAAAGAACCAAAAGAATAACATACAGAGTTCATAATAACAGGAGCCAGTAACCAAGAGCAGGCAACAGCAGTGCTGTCTCACCATGAGCAAAGGCCACTTCCAGGCTTTCTGCTCACCTAACTCTTTTCAGGGAATGAATTTTCTAGGAGGGTTTTAAGTGTTTGTTAGGAAGTAATAAGACAAATTAACCATTAATCCCTTTTCAGTTGAAGTGAATAAAATATTCCTGAGAGTAACATCTTCAGTGGAAGGAAAAAGCCTAGGATCTTCCAGTTAAGCAGCTAGAGCTTGGAGAGCCCACTCTGAGTTTTGTGACTGTTTGGTAATCTCACAGTCATGCCCACAGCTGCCCATGTATCAGCAGGTGTCACTGTGGGGGAGGCACCTCACTGGGTCAGCTTGCTGGCACAGTCTCTTCCACAATCAACGTGGAGCAACCATGACCATGAGCCAGAAATGACAAGGAGGAAAACAGGTCACATCCACCCCCTCTGGGGACCTGCCCAGTGTTCTCCATGGTCTCAGTTCCCAGGAAGGGCTGCTGGTACTCACATGTTCTCAAGAGCTCAGCTGTCCTCTAGGGGGGGCTGACATGAGGCCAATGTGAGGGGGAAGCTCAGAGAATGATATGTGCTGACTGGAGGGGTGAATGTGCTAGGCCTCTGAAGGTACAGTCACAGCAATGGGTGGTGTCATCCCCTTCCCACTCAGTTTCTAAATCTCTGTCAAGTTTCCTCACCATCAGCACACTTTAGGGCCAGAGACGTGCTCTAATCTATAGGATGGTAATCTCTAAAAGATCATCTGCTCCTATCCCTTCCATCTTACTGATGAGAAAATTGAAGCTCAACAATGAGTCAGTCACTCAAGCACCAACCACATGCCAGGCACTGTGCTAGGGTTACCCCAAAAAGGGCAAAAACAGCCCCTGACCCCAAGGAGCGCACAGACAACAAGCAAACAGCTATAGAAAAGAAAGCATGATGCAGGATAAACTGGAGATAATCAGAGGTGGAAAGCACTAGAATTAAGGGGCATGAGGAAAGGCTTCTCCTAGAAGATGAGATTTTAATTGGGACTGAAGGGAGCCAGGGAAACTAGGAGGTGGACATGAAAAGGGAAAGCAACTAGGCAGAGATGCAGCCAAGGAAGATGAAGTAAGAGTCAAGAGATGGAAGGTTTTGTACAAGAACAGCCAAGAAGCCAGTGTCACTGGACAGCAGACCATGAGGAGGTGAGGGGGGACAGAGTATGAAGGGCTTTGACTATCTTTGATTTGATCCCGGCAGTGACAGGGAATCACTGGACTTTACTGAGTATGTGTAGGGGAGACATGGTCAGACCTGGTGGCTGATGGAAGATGGACCAGAGTGGGGAGACGCTGGAGGCAGGTAACAATGTATATATAGCTATTTGTTTGTTGTCTCTTCCCCCCCGCATCTGCACCCCCAAATCCCTGCTGAATCTCATTTTATTGGTTTTGGGCAACTTCCCTCTGTCAAATCGAATCTTTACAAGTACCAGCCACACCTCCCAAGAGGGTCTCATCCCAATCTGACAACCAAATACTTGATCTATGAATCTAAACTAATCAGTCTGTCCAAATGCAAACAGGTAATAGGACTTCAAACAATTCCTGAATGTTTGAAGCAAAACAAAATGACTGACTGGTACAATTTAAAACTTTCTGAAAAAAAAAGAATATGTTAAAGAAGACTGCTTGAAAATAAGACAATGACTGATTGGTTAATAACATGAAAAAACAGGAAAATTATAAATGCTGGAGAAGATGTGGGAAAATTGGAGGACTAATGCATGGTTGGTGGAGTTGTAAACTAATTCAACCATTCTGGAGAGTACTTTGGAACTATGCCCAAAGGGCTATAAAAATGTGCATACCCAGCAATACTACTTCCAGGGCTATAACCCAAAGAGATTATACAAATCATACAAATACAAAAATATTTATAGCAGCACTCTTTGTGGTGGCCAAGAATTGAAAATTGAGGGGATGCCCATCAATTGGGGAACAACTTGCAGTATATGAATGTAATGGAATAAATACTATTGTGCTATAAGTCTGGGCAGGCAGACTTCAGAAAAACTGGAAAGACTTATATGAACTGATGTTGAGTGAGGGCAGTAGAATCAGGACAACACTGTACAGTTACAGCCACAGTGTGTGATGACTAACTTTGACAGACTTAGCTCTTCTCGGTAATGCAAGGTTCTATGACAGCTCTAAAAGACTTACGATGGAAATGCCATCCATATTCAGAGAAAGAACTATGGAGTCTGAATGCAGATGAAGCACGCTGCTCTCTCTTTTTTATTTGGTTTTTTTCTTTCTCATGGTTCATTTCATTGATTATAATTCTTCTTAGCAACATGACTAATGTGAAAATGTTTAATGTGAATGTATATGTAGAGCCTTTACAGGATTACATGCCATCTTGGGGGAGGGGGGAGATTGGAGGGAAGAGAAGGGGAGAAAATTTGGAACTCAAAAACTTGTGGAACTAAATGCTGTAAACTAAGAATAAATAAATAAATATAAGAATAAAATAAGGCAACAAGGGTCACTGTCATCAGATTAAAGCTCCGTGATCTAAGCGGGTTTCTTACATGCATACCACAGTACAACTGGGAATTCTTCTGCCCATTTTACAGAGTTGTCATTGTTTTGTGTTTGTCCTTCATTCTCAAAGAAGACCGTGACATCAGGGAGGTGATGACATGACTTGCAGATGACTTGCATTTGAGTAAGGGAGGGCGGTGCAAAGTCACCAACCTCACTTTCTCCTCCTGAGCCATCTGAGTCCAGGGGCCAGATATTCAGCAGGAAGACTACAGATGGCCAAGGATGCAATGGGAGGCTCTGGTCCTTTCAGGCTAAGGTCTTTTCAGGTACTCACTTAGAGTGAGGTAACATCCATTCAGTGTCTTAAGTCTCTATTACATTACAATACACAGTATGAACCAAGTCTAACCCTTGAATGAAGTAAGGGCCTGAATGTCCCACACACTGTTCAGTCCTTCCTGGGTCTGGTCCTTCTCGAAGGCTATCCCTGTATACAGTGCAGGGGGTTTAACATGGTAATTTGTAGTACATGAACTTTTTTTCAAATATTTTTATAATTGCATTTCCATATAACAGATTTCTTGTGTAATCCTATTTATTTTATTTATTTAAAAATATGATTCTGAGAAGAAGTCTATAGGTTTCACCAAACTGCTTAAAGGGGTCATTAGAAAGGGTTCAAAACCCCTTTTGAGCACATTCCTTTAAGCTACCCCAATAAATATCAGTCTCCTTAGACCTGCACCAAAGGCCCCATGCCACTACACTCCAGCCTGATCTCATGCTCTTTCCCTTCACACCTTGCACTTTTCTGCCAAACTGGGCTCCTAGGAGAACCTTGCCTTGCAAGCACCCACTTGATCAAACAGAGGATTCCTCAGGTGTGGAAATATTTATCTCATTTCAAGGCCCAACTCATCTATCACCTCCCTGAAACAAATCCCCCTCTGGTTCCATGGCCCAGATGGAATTGAGCACTCATCTTCCTCAAATGTTTCTAGTGTGCTTTGTGGTCTGAACATCTCCTTTGCCTCTATATTCTACACTGCCTCAATCATAGTGTACTTGTCCAGTCTGCACTGTTCCCCACCGCACGCCACTTACCCCCATTAAGGATCAGGCTGCCATCTCTCAACTTTCTATCCCACCCATTCATACATAGCACCTTACCTATAAATGTTGACTTAATGTAGTCAACAAATAATACCTAGCCCCACATATTCAATATAAATATTAATGCTCTTTGATGCCAGTGTCAGGCCAATCAAAGGCACTGGAAAGCAGAGGATCTGAGTTCAAGTCTCAGCTGGCACTTCACAAGAGCCCCTCTGCCTCTCTGGGCTTGCCTCTTCATCTACTCAGCTCAGTCTGTGAAAGTCCCTTCTCTTCCTCTCTCTGAGTTTACAAGTCACTTGAGCTATAAAGATAAAGATGGGACAACAAGCAGATGAAGGTTGACAATGCTCATCAGAGCTTTAGAACAAGATGTATCCTCAAGGACAAGGGCACCACCACCCCGAGACACTAACACCAGTTCGTGCAAAATCTTGGCAGAAAAATGACCAAAGATGGAGAAAGCAGCTTTCCTGGGACAAAACAAGACAACAGAGAAAAGAACCTGGGGGAGGCCACACCACCACGAGGGCAGTCGCAAAAGCTGTATGAGGGAGGAGGAGACATCAAGTGGCTTGCTGGCCAGCATAGAAAAGAGATGACCAAGAGAACACCAGAAACACATGATGGACATGCCAACTTCCCAGCTAGACAACATCTGTGAGAATCATCAATGCCAGCACTGAACGTCTTCCTCCCCACAATGTGGATCTTGAGAGGAAGGGGCAGCCTTTGGCAACACCCACTGCTCTACCATCACACATTCAAATGGGAGCGGCTGGTACAAGAGCTCTCAAGCTCTGTCAGCAGCTGAGGAGGAGGCCACCTTATTGGCCAGCTTCCAACAAAGTGTAGCCCACCTGTCTGTCAAACATTCAGGATTCCTCAACACATATGAGAAAGAACCATGAACATCAGGTGGAGAGTAAGATCAAAGGGATGTCCCACCATGATGGAGCAGAATCAATGCAGAGGGGTTCCCAAAGGGTCTTTCCCTGTCTGTGTCCCCAGAACTTATCAGACCTTCTGTCATCTGCTGGCTGACTGACTGATTAAGTCCTCCACAAGCTCCAGTTTACAGGTAACTTGTGCTGGCTGCACTGAGTGCAAGAAACTAGGAGAGCCTCCTGGAAGACATCCGTGAACACTCACAGGTCTGGCCTGGTCCACCCAGGAAAGACCAAGTGAACAAAGCACGTCTTCTGCCCAGATCACAACATGCCAACAGGTGACCCGATTGCTGCCCAGCAATTTGTACAGCTGGGATAGATAAGAGAAATGGGTGAGACTGGCCCAGGACTACCTTCAGGAACTGGGAAGTTACTTAAAGATTCCAAACTCCTCCCAAAACAAAGACTTATATTTTTAATACAACATTCTAACATTGAATGGCTAGGAAATATAGGACACAACGGTCTCTGGAAAACTGAAATCTGATCCACCTAGGGCAATGGCACCCACTTGGTGGGTGGGAGCACATGCAATATTCTGATCAATGCGGAGCTTCAAAGACAGGCATCAGAAAGGATTTAAGCATCTGTTCCATTCCTAGCATTGTGCCAGGTGATGGGAATACAAACATAAAAAATGAAATAATCCCTACCCTCTGGGATTTTGTGATCTCTAAAGTCACTTGTACTATGTCACTACACTATGAGCCGACATTCTATGGCATCAGATTAATATTTGATTAAAAAAAAAAAGATGGGCAAACCACATGAAAAGGGAAAGAAACAAGAGGCAGTTAGCTCCATGGTTGCCCTGGTAACCCCTCTCTGGAAAAAACCAAGGAGAGTCCCTGGGGAAACTCAGAGAAGACTTGAACAAGAGCTGTACAGGCTGGGTAGGCATGGATTCATTTCAGTCTATATCTATATTAACCCTTTCAATGATATCACAGATTTGAGTCTTTTGTGGCTGTCATTCGGTCACTTCAGCTGTGCCCGACTCTTCGTGACCCCAGATACTAGAAGGGTTGGCCTTTTCCTTCTTATTTTGCAGATGAAGAAAACAGGGTGAAGTGATTTACCCCGGGTCCCATGGCTACTGAGTGTCTCAGATCGGATCTGAACTCACAAAGATATGTCTTCCTGCCTCCAGGCCCAGTATGCTATCCACTGTGCCACCCTCCTGAGTCTTTTGCTAACATTTAATTTGTTATGGCATTTCATTTAACTGTAGGGTTTTTAGAGTTGGAAGGAACCATAGGGACAATCAAGTTAATGCTCTCGTTTTACAAATGGGGGGACCAAGGCTGAAAAAAGAATGACAAAATGATTTTCCCAAGTCACAGGAAAGAGGATGAATGAGGAACACTGCCTTCCATGAACCCTTGGCTTCAGCCAAACTAGACAGTTTGGCCTTCCTGAATTTGTCTGGTCCTCTGATTTTCATGCTTTGCTCACAAGTCCCTGCACCTGGAATCACTGCTCACCCTTCAAGACCCAACTCAAACAGTAAATCTTTTAAGATGTTTTCCATGATCCTCACAGTGGGAACAAGCATTTCCTTCCTCTGAGCATCCACAGTGCCTTTCATCTATCTCTATTATACTTTTTACATCCAATCTTATTTATAAAGGTGTACGTGTACAATACTCTTCTCTACATGACAATAGTCTCCATGATGACCAGGCCTGCATGCTGTTCTTTTCTACATCCTTTGTGGCCAGCACCTAAAGGGTGTAATCATCTTGTCAGATCCACAGATTCAGGAGCGTAGAAGACAGGTCACAATCCAGGAACATCAAGCTGTGCAGATGTGGAAAAGGGGGAAGGGGAGAGCACACAAAGCAGAGGACTGGAAGTAAATAAGCTAATAAAATTTGGGGAACAAAATTGTTTCAAATGTCAATTCTAGGAAACCTCAATCAGAGATCACAAATGATGCTCTGGTTACCTAGGTGATATATTAGTTCCAATAAATTAGAAATCTGAACTGGCTTATTCTAGGTAGTAACTGCGTACATCAAGGAAAATGACTCACTAGAACAGTCAAAGCTAAGTCACCTTGGACCCGCAAACGCAGAGCACAGCCCAAAAACAAAGAAGACATGACATCAAAGCCACAATATTTATTGTGTTGTCATGGTTTCCAAACTGAAAACACATACGCACAAAACAAAATAAAAAAGGGGCATTACTCTATCTTCTCTCAATCTTAATTAGTTAAAAAATGCATGTACCCTTTTCTTATGAAAAACCTCACTAGATTTTTATGTATAAATTTTTATTCATTTTAAAAGTAAATATAAAATGAAAAAAAGAACATTTCCATGTACACAGCAGAATATAAGAGAGGATTTAACATAAAACAATAACTTTCCATTTCAAGGAAAAGCTACATAATAAATACTATGCTATTTTCAGAGCTACTCAACTTTTCATTGATTTCTTCTAGGTTTTCTTGTTTTCTGCTGGGTACTTTTTACTTTATTCTCCCCCCTCTCCCCAAGTACCACAGGAGGCTAAAACTAAACTTGGCTATATATACAAACACACAGATCTCTAAAAACATATACATATATACAATGAATTCTGTTATTATTTTTCCTAACTCCCTATTTTTTTAATAATTTAATTGGGATGGCCTTGAATATATAGGTTGGTTCAGTAAAACTGTTACTTTTGATTATATTGGCTTTATTTACTCATGAACTATAAATATTACTCCAATTACTTAAATCTGATTTTATTTGTATAAAAAGTGATTTCTGTTTATGTTCATGTAGTTCCTGCATCTGTTTTGGCAGGTATACTCTCAGGTATTTTATACTGTCCAGTTATTTTCAATGATCTAAAACAATACTGAATAATATTGGTAACACTGAATTTTTTTAAAATCACACTTCGTCACATGAAAATTTTTTTTAAAAAAGAAGCCACAGCTATCAAAGACCCAGAAAATAAAAGTACTCTTATTGCCAAAATCCTTAACACTATCAGAAGATATGGTATCAGGAATGGATATGGTTTTAGCAGTCAAAGTAACAAAAAAAGATGCACTAACTTTGTCCCTGCACACTAAGGACCATGCCTTGCAGCTGAAACCTCTATATGTCTGTCTCTTCTCTTTGGGAACAAGAACTATGCTTTTCTGTGGATATTTCCCAAGCCTTAGTACAGTGCTTTGCACACAGTAAGAGCTTAATGAATGATTTTTCATTCATCCATTAGAATTGGTCAACCTTTTTTTTTTTTTTAAATAAAATGAAGCCCAGGTCAGATGATTTATTTCTAGGGTCTCTTTCAACACTCAATTCTGGAATCTCTCTCTCTCTTTTTTTTTTTTTTTAGAATCTCTACTTTAAACAAGGTAAATTTGTTTAAAGATATTCCTTACTGAGATCCATACTCAACCTAACAATATACAGGGAGACAAGAACTAGGAAAATGCAAAATTGTAAAGCCTACCCAGAAAGGGAAATATAAATATTCATTCAATCATTTTTACATGCAATAAAGTTGGAGTTTAATAAATGAATATGTTAATTAAAGAACCATGATTTCATTTGGGGAATTCTAAGACCATATCTTAGTAGATGAATTCTAAGGAACTGCCCAAGGTACTGAGCTTGAGTAACTTCCCTAAGGTCAGACAGGGATTAAGGATCAAATACTCTGAAGTACTACCTCATAGCAATTAGATTGGCTAACAGGACACCAAAAGTAAACAAGAAATGTTGGAGGGAATGTAGAAAAAATGAGACTTTAACACACTGTTGGTGGAGTTGTGAATTGATTTAACCACTCTGTGAAGCAATTTGGAATGATGCCCAAAGGTCTGTAAAACCATGCATACCCTTTGACCTAGCAATACCACTACTAGGTTTGTATCCTCAAAGAGATAAAAAAAACAAAAAGGAAAGGGATCTATTCTTACAAAAATATTTATAGTAGCTCTTTTCTGGAGGTAAAGAATTAGAAACTTAGGGGATGTCCATCAAATGGAGAAGGGCTGAACAAATTGTAGTATGCTATTATGATGGAATACTATTGTAGTATAAGAAAGGATGAGCAGGTTGCTCTCAGAAAAACCTGGAAAGACTTACATGAATTGATGCAAAGTGAAATGTATGTGTACAAAGTAACAGCAGTATTGTAAGAGGATGAGCTGGTAATGACTTAGTTATGCTCAGCAGTACAATCCAAGGGTAGAAAGACACACATACGAAGGCTGCCCCCACACAGCCCATAAAACACCTGTAGAGAGGGATTCTCAACAAATTTTGGAGCAGCAGAAGTGGAGAACAGGGTGGAGGAGATTTCCAGCCCAGGGTGACCTGAAAGACCCACAGGAAACATCAGTTGCAGCGGGTGCAAAGCGGAGCTCGGGGCGCGGAGCCCAGCCCAGCCTTGGCCGTGTGCACTGGGATGGTGAACAGCCCTCCAGGACGGAATCTCCAGTGGCAGAATCTCCAGTCCCAGCAGCAGAGGGTCCACAAATCCCTCAACCCACAGACGCCAAAGGTTTATTAGCTGGCCAGGAAGGGAGAAGGGCCTTCACATCGGGCAGGCTGCAGGAGTTCTCAGGGCAGCCCCTACAGCAGCCTGAGACCATAGCTGGATTGTAAAAACCCCTGGGGGCACTGAAGAGCTGAGTCTTACATCAGCCCTGTGTAAATGTCCTGAGACAGCTAGTCTTTGTCTCCCACTGAATGGAGGCCCTGCCACGGCAGGTTGACTGAATCTCACTCCCCAGTGCTAGCTTGGCAGAACTGGAGGCCAGGTGGCTGTGGAGAAGAACCTCTGCTAAGATTCTGAACACAAAAATCCTTCCCTATGTCCAGACCAGTACATGCTTGATCGTGCCACCTTGGAGGAAGTGATATCTTACAGGTCCCCAGAGTATACCCTACTCTTGACAAAGGACCCAAAAGTCAAATAACTGGTTGGGAAAATGGCCAAAAAAAGGAAAAAAAATAAGACTATAGAAGGCTACTTTCTTGGTGAACAGATATCTCCCCCCATCCTTTCAGATGAGGAAGAACAATGCTTACCACCAGGGAAAGACCTAAAATTCAAGGCTTCTGTATCCCAAACACCCAAAATAAATATTCAATGGGCTCGGGCCATGGAAGAGCTCAAAAAGGATTTTGAAAATCAAGTTAGAGAGGTGGAGGAAAAACTAGGAAGAGAAATGAGAGAGATGCAAGAAAAGCATGCAAAGCAGGTCAACACGTTGCTAAAGGAGACCCAAAAAAATGCTGAAGAAAATAATACCTTGAAAAATAGGCTAACTCAATTGGCAAAAGAGATTCAAAAAGTCAATGAGAAGAATGCTTTCAAAAGCAGTATTAGCCAAAAAAGGAGGTTCAAAAGCTCACTGAAGAAAATAATTCTCTCAAAATTAGAATGGAACAGATGCAGGCTAATGACTTTATGAGAAACCAAAAAAAAATCACAAAACAAAACCAAAAGAATGAAAAAATAGAAGATAATGTGAAATATCTCATTGGAAAAACAACTGACCTGGAAAATAGATCCAGGAGAGACAATTTAAAAATTATGCAACTACTTG
>CM053772.1:15040231-15057960 GCA_028658325.1 Potorous gilbertii
AAAGAGAAGATGGGGATAAGGGAAGGGAGGGATGTTAGAAGAGAGGACAGATTGGTGATTGGGGCAATTAGAATGCTTGGCGTTTTAGGGTGGGGGGAGGGGAGAAATGGGGAGAAAATTTGGAACCCAAAATTTTGTGGAAATGAATGTTGAAAAGTTAAATAAATAAATAAATTAAAAAAAAAAAAAAGACAATACAATCCAAGGCAACTCTGAAGGACTGATGAAAAATGCTATCCATCCCCAGAGAAAGAACTGATGAAGTCTGAATACAGCCTGAAGCATACTTTTTCTTAAAATTTATTTTCCATGGTCTTTTTTTCCTTGTCTATGTTTTCTTTCACAACATGACTATTATGGATATGTTTTGGTATGTCTATACATGTATAACCTATATTCAATTGCTTGCCTTCTCAATGGGAGGTGGGAAGGGATGGGAGGGAGGGAGAGAATTTGGAACTCAAAGTTTGAAAAACTAACGTTAAAAATTATTTTTATATGTAACTGAAGAAAAATAAAATGCTAAATAAAAAAATACATTTTAAATTCAAATACAAGATTTGAACTGAGATCTTTTGTTCTCTAAGCACTCCATGCACTAAACTGTCTCCCAGCTGAATAATACCTATTTAATCAACAAGCATTTATAAGCACCTAGGAAGGGCCAGGCACCATGCTAGAAGCTGGAGATACAAAGAAAAAGAAGAACTAATCCCTTCCCATAAGGAGTTTACAATCTGGCCAGAAGAAACAAAATACATGTAGCAGGATATTCCAAATAGATCAAAGAGATGTTTAAAAGGAAGGCATTAGCAGCTGGACTGAAGTGATGGGATCAGAAAAGGTTCAAACAAGAAGTATGTGAGCCTTGAAGAGACCTAGGAAGAAGAGGGCCCTAAGTGAGGACAAAGGATTTTCCCAGCTTGGGAGAATGGCAGCTGGAAAGCCATATATAGGAAAAGTAAGAAGGTTAGTTTTGCTGGGTCACTGTGATTGAAAAGGCTAGCCAAATGATGAGATGCTCTAAGTGGCAAGCAGTTTCTAGTTTAATCTTCAGGCAATAGAGAGTTACCTGCATTCACCCAAGGGGAGAGAACTCATAGAATGTGTACTTAAGGAGAAGGGAATGGAGTAGGGAGAGAAGACGCTGGTTAGGGTGGCTACTCTAACAACACAGTAATAAGTCTTGAGGGTCTGAACTAAGACAGTGAGTGTACAAAAGGAGAGAGGGGAACGGAGATACTGCAGAGGAAGAAAGGACTATATTGGTCACTTATTGTAAGATGAGAATCAGGAGTCAAAGATGACAACAAGAATGTCAACCTGACTAGAAAGATGGGAGAGTTCTGGGCAATAATGAGGAAGTTTGGAAAAGATGCAGATTTAGAGGGAAAATGAGTTCCTCTTGGGGCATGTTGGGTTTGGGAAGTGTAAGTGTGTCCAGTTAAGGATACAGGCCTGGAGTTCAAGAGAAAGAGGACTGGGCACATAACTCTGGGAGTCATCAGCACAGGGAAGATAATTAGATACAGATGAACTGAGAAAGAGATAAAGAGAAGACAAGACATAGTCACAGGCGGCATTCCCACTTTGGGGCTGTGATATGGACTATGAACCAGCAAAGTAGCTAGAGACAGTGGAACTACAGAGAACAGAGGGTACTAGAGGAAGAGAGGGTGGGCAAGTGTCAGATGCTGCACACAAGTCAAGAAGAATGAGGAGTGTGCAAGTGTCAGTCAGAGGCCCCTGGGAGCTTTGGAGAGAGAGGGCTCAGTGGAGTAATGAGTCCGGAAGCCACTGCAGAGAGTTGAAAAGATGGTGAGAGGAGAGGAAGCAGAGGCACCAAATGCAGATTTCTTTTCAAGGAGTAAGGGGAAAGAGAGGAGAGCTGTAGGATGACAGCATGAAGGCAGGCTACCCCCACTAGTCTTGAACTCCTCAGAACATGTCATTGATAAACTTATCTTTGAGCACAGTGCTCAAAATAAATACCTTATCAATCAATGAGCAAAATCAATACTGCTAACAGAAAAATACCTCTCTACACACATACACACACACACACACACACACACACACACACACACACTTGTATCTCCAATAGGGCTTATTGCTCACTGGGGAATGCCCAGAGAGAGCCAACTAATTGCCCCCTCCCATATGCTCACAGCTTACTCCACAGTGAAGGGGCTGGCGGGGGGGGGGGGGGGGAGGCCAGCAGGAGTGTATCTTACAAAGAACTTTAAAAGACCCAGTGAACCAAATCCATAAAACATCTTGGCATCATGATGACATCATGAAGGGGACAAAAATGAGGGCTGTCAACGGAATGTTGAAAACTAGCATCTAAGATGTTTCTGATTAAGAAGTTACAGAGACCAAGATGTAAAAAGACTACTCAGGAGCTTTGGATCGGTACATGAAAACTTTTCTTCAAGAAGACAGAGGGCAGACACCAAATACAATCCTAAAAAGGTAACTGATTACTTCTTTTTCTTTAATTAGTTACTTTATTTGTTTTCAGTTTTCTGGAATCAGTTTCATGTTTAAAATTTTCTCCTCCTTCCTCCCCAAGACAGCATGCAATCTTATATGAGTTCTACACATACATTCTTATTAAACACATTTTCACATTAGTCATGTTGCACAGAAGAATTAAAAACGAAGGGGAGAAACCATAAGAAAAAGCAAAACAAAACAAAACACAACACGAGAGAAAATAGTCTGCTTCATTCTGCATTCTGATTCCATAGTTCTTTCCCTGGATGTGGATGGCATTTTGCATTATAAGTCCTTTGGGAATGTTTTAGGTCCTTGCATTGCTGTGAAGGGCTAAGTCTATCAGAAATAGTCCTCACATACTGTGGCTGTTACTGTGTACAGTGTTCCCATGGTTCTGCTCAATTCACTCAGCATCAGTTCACATAAGTCTTTCCAGGTTTTTTTGAAGACCACCTGTTCACCATGTTACAAGTGAGCCTGTTTAACAAGCCCCCAACAGTGAGAAACATGCTCACCTTGTTGTGAAATGAGGAAGGCTTTTATTAATCTTCACATCCATGGATGAGTAGCCTCCCTCCTGTAAGGTTACAGGAAGAGTAGAGGAAGATTAACACATGGAGGAAGACGGGACTTCTTATGCTGTTTTCTGAACTTCAGATCTCCCAAGACACTGTCCCCTGGCCATGTGACTCCATATTCTCCTCTCTAATAGGCTCTTCCTCACACAGCTCCTTGGGCCTGCGCCTTAGTTTCTGACCTCTAATCTGACCATGCTAGGTCACAACCCTAATTACCTAGGAATGTCTTACTTCCCAATCATGTGACTCCATGTTCTCATCTCTGATAGGCCCTTCCTCATACATTTCCATGGGCCTGAGTATTAGTTTCTGACCTCTAACCTGTCCATGCTAGGTCACAACCCCCTATCACCCAGGAATGTGGACAGCAGAACCTTCTTACTTCCCACAACCATTTCTTATAAGAAAATAGTATTCCATTACATTCATATACCACAACTTGTTCAGCCATTCCCCAACTGATGAGCATTCCCTCAACTTCCAGTTCTAGGCCACCACAAAAAGAGCTGCTATAAATATTTTTGTACATGCGGGTTCTTTTCCCATTTTCATGATCTCTTGGGGTTACAGCCCTAGAAGCAGTATTGCTGGGTCAAAGGGTATGCATATTTTTATACCCTTTTGGGCATAGTTCCAAATTGCTCTCCAGAATGGTTGCATCGACTCACAGCTCTAATACAATGAATGAGTGTTCCAGCTCTCCCACACCTTCTCCAACATTTATCATCTTTCTGTTTTGTCATCTTAGCCAATCTCATAGGTGTGACATGGTACCTCAGAGTTGTTTTGATTTGTGTCTCTCTAATCAATAGTGATTTAGAGCATTTTCTCATATGACTATAGATAGCTTTAATTTCTTCCTCTGAAAACTGCCTGTTCATATCCTTTGACCATTTATCAATTGGGGAAAGACTTGTGTTCTTGTAAATTTGACTCAGTTCTCTGTAAGTTTTAGAAATGAGGCCTTTATCACAGACACTAGCTGTAAAAATTCTTTCCCAGTTTTCTGCTTCCCTCTTAATCTTTGTCACACTGGGTTTGTTTGTGCACAAACTCAATTTAATATAATCAAAATTATCTACTTTGCATTTCAGAATCTTCTCTATCTTTTGTTTGGTTATAAATTTCTCCATTCTTCATAAATTTGACAAATAAACTATTCCTCACTCTCCGAATTTGTTTATAGTATCAGCCTTTATACCTAGATCATGTACCCATTTGGACTTTATTCTTATGTACAGTGTCAGGCATTGGTCTATGCACAGTTTTCGCCATACTGTTATCCAGCTTTCCCTGTTTTTCACTGTTTTTGTCGGTGAGATGTTGGGTCCTTGGGTTTATCAAACAGTAGACTGCTATAATCATTGACTACTGTGCCTTGTCTTCCAGTCATCTACCCCTCTATTTCTCGGCCAGTACCAAGGGGCTTTGATGATTGCTGCTTTATGATACAATTTGAGATCTGGGTAGTGCTGGGCCACCTTCCCTAGCATTTTTTTTTCATTAATTCCCTTGATATTCTGGGCCTTTTGTTCTTCCATATGAATTTTGATGTTATTTTTTTCTAGCTCTAGAAAATATTTTCCAGTAGTTTTACTGGTATGGAATTGAATAAGCAAATTAATTTAGGTATTGTCATTTTTATTTTATTAGCTCAGCCTACCCACAAGCAACTGATGTTTTTCCAGTTACTGAGATCTGACTTTATCTGTGTGAAAAGTGTTTTGTAATTATGTTTATACAGTCCCCTGAGGTTTGTTTTGGCAGGTAGACTCCCAAATATTTTATGGTGTCTATTGCAACTTTAAATGGGATCTCTATCTCTTGCTGTTGGACTTCATTAATAATATATAGAAATGCAGATGATTTATGTGGGTTTATTTTGTAACCTGCAATTTTGCCAAAGTTGTTTCTTATTTCAAGTAGTTTTTTTACTTGATTCTCTAGGATTCTCTAAGTATATAATCACATCATCTGCAAAGAATAGTAACTTAAGTTTCTTCTTTACCTATTCTAATTCCTTCAATTTTTTATTCTTCTCTTACTGCTAAAGCTAACATTTCTAGTACCATACTGAATAACAGTGGTGCAGTGGTGACAATGGATATACCTGTTTTACCACCAATCTTATTGGAAATGCAGCTAGTTTATCCCCATAATAATTGTTTCTCTTTTACCCAGAAACCCTGAGGGTCTTCCCCTTCCAATTTGATCTTTTTTTTTTTATTTTTTTTTTTTAATTAAAGGGGCAATCCCTTGAGTAACTTAAAGATGTCTATTCATTGAATGGGTGTATCTCACTCAAAGTAAGATTGTGATAAGCCTGAGAGGGCCAGGATCTCACATTATACCCTGGGCCATCTCCAGTGATCCTGATGAATATCAGGCCACTGGACCCAGATGGCTCAGAAGAAGAAAGTGAGGTTGGTGACCTTGAACAGCACTCCCTGAAATCAAAGTCAATTGCAAGTCATGTCACCATCTTGATGTCATGGTTCTCTTCGAGAATGAAGGACAAACACAACAACCTGTGATGAGAGTAAAGCTCAAACAATGCTCATCTCCCTCCCCTCTTTCCTTACATCATAATATTTTGTGCCTCTTCCTGTGATGTAATTTACCTTTTTCTGCCTTCTCCTTTTCTCTTCTCCTGCTACAATCCCTTGGCACCCTTTAATTGTTTTATCACATATATCACTCCCTCTGTCTATATATCAACAAGTAGCATCCTCCCATATAGGGATGTAAACAGTTTGCCCATACTGAATAACAAGGTTTTTTTTCATTTACCTTTTTATGATCCTCTTGAGTCTTGTATTTGAAGACCAAATTTTCTATAGAGCTCTGGCCTTTTCATCAGAAAGGTCTGAATATGTCTTATTTCTTTGAATGTCCATGCTCTTGCCTGAAATATTATGCTCAATTTTTTTGTTTAACTGATCCTTGGTTGTAGTCCAAGTTCCTTTGCCTTACAGAATATCATATTTCAATGCCTCTAATTTTTTAATGTAGAAGCTGCAAGGTCCTATGTGATCCTGACTGTAGTTTCCCAATATTTGAATTGTTTCTTTCTGGCTGCTTGCTATATTTTCTCCCTAACTTGATAGTTCTCGAATTTGGCAACAATATTGCTTGGCATTTTCAGTTTGAGATCTCTTTCAGGAGGTGATTGGTGGATTCTTTCAATGACTATTGTGCCCTCTGGATCTAGGACCTCAGGGCACTTTATGTTGATAATTTCTTGGAAGATATTGTCCAGGCTCTTTTCTTCATCATGACTTTCCGGTAGACCAACAATTTTTAGATTTTCTCTCCTGGATCTATCTTCCAGGTCAGTTGTTTTTCCAACGAGATATTTTTTCATTCTTTAGATTTTGTTTGACTGATTCTTGATGTCTCATAGTTATTTGTTTCTACCTGCCCAATTCTAATTTTTAATAAATTGTTTTTTTCAGTTAGCTTTTGTACATCCATTTTCATTTGTTCAATTTTCCCAGTTATGTTTTTTGCCTCCCTATTTGGCCAATTTTCCTTTTTAAGGAGCTATTTTCTTCAGTGAATTCTTTTTTTCATTTTGTCAACTGCATTTTTAAAATCATTGGCTACTTTTTCTTCTACTCCTCTAATTTGGCTTTTAAAATCCTTCTTGAGTTCTTCCAAGAATGCTTTTGGGGTTTGAGAACAGTTTATATTCCCTTTTGAGGTTTCAGATGTGAGTATATTGTCAGTGCTATTATCTTCTGAATTTGTAGTTTGGTCTTCTCCGTCCCCATAGTAAGATTCTATGGTCTTTGCTTTTCTGATTTGTTTCTTGCTTATGGTGATTGCCTTTTTCCTCACTTTTAAAGTGGATCTCTGCTTCCAGGGCACAGAGGACTCTGTTCCACATGTCTTGTGCTGAGAACTCAAGGCTTGGTTACTGGCTTTGTGTGTTGTAGCCTCTGATTCTTTCAGCTAAAAGATATATAATGCTGCAGCTTACCTGGTGCTTAACTGGCTGGTGTGTGCCAAGGCCGAGGCCAGTGAAGTCTTTCTAAGTTTCTCCCAGGGGTTACATAGAAGTTCACAGCGTGAGGTGTGGGGGGAGGTGTGGTGGGAGGTGTGGTCTGGCCACAGGAGGTTTCCTTCTCCCCTAGGTATGCACTAGAGCACAGGCAGGCTCAGCAACTGGTGAACCCCCATTTGTACTAATGTTTATCCAATTCCTCTGGCTGTGCTAAGGCATGCCTGGGGTCCTGGTGTTGGCACTTATGTGCTCCACTCCCTTGGGGCTCAGGATCTCTTCCTGGTTGGCTGAGGTGGGGCTTTTGGGGATACCTCAGGTCCTGCACTGGTCTCCTTCAGCTACAGCAAGAGGGACTCTTCTCGCCAATCTCCTTAGCCTCCCAAACTGGAATAGTGCTGTGCCCCAGAGTGCTGTGCCCCCTCTGTTGATTCCACTAGTCCAGGATTTTTCCTGGGAAAATATTCTCAAGAGCACTTACAGTTTACTCTGCCATGTTGGCTCTTGGAAGTTCAGGATGGTGACTTTCAAACACTTAATCTGGGGGTTAATTGTCTCAAGAGTGGCTGATGCTGTTACTGTTACTCTCTCTCACTCAGTTCCACGACTCCTATTCTGTGCGGATATATTTGAGAATCTGCACTGCTCATTTTGCTTCAGTCAGCCCCAGGGGTAACTGCTCTGCTCTGCTATGGCAGAGTCTGCGCTGGTACAGCCTATGTGCTCTGTGCTCTCCCAGCCCAGTGTAACAGATCCTTTCCATCAACCTTCTGGGCTGCCCTGGGCTGGAAATCTGCCCCACTCTGTCTGCTAGTAGATTCTGCCACTCTAAAATTTGCTCAGATTCACTTTTTAGAGACATCTGAAGGAATTTGTGGTAGAGCTCAGGTTTGTCTCTGCTGTCACTCCACCATCTTGGCTCCACCACCACTGATTATTTCTTAACAAAAGAAAACTCACCAGTCCTGGACACAGCTGTCATTACATAATAGCTGGTCACTGCTCATGAAAACATTTAAGAGTAAAGGTCAAATTAAATACATCAGAAAACAGGACAAAGAGAGGACACTACCAGTGTTTACAGTAGCAGTGACCCAACCTGTTTAAAACAAACCACCAACTCCAAAACATGGGAAATGAACAAAAACACAAGTACAACACCATTTCTTGCACAAGCTTAAACAACACAAAATAACTGCCTCCAGTTTTGGAGGGTGAAAAATGCTATAAACTGCCTCAAGTTGGCAAATGGCACCAGTTGATCTGTAAACAGCTGGAAGGATAACTGGAGGTCCCCACACATCCACAGCCAGGGAGGTGACCATGTGTGACTGAAGTGCAATCTGCTGGGCAGGTGCTGTTACTACAAAGGGGAGAGAAGAGCCAGTCAATCAAAGGCTAAGAAGCTAAGGAGTTGGTCTGAGGTAGACAGTAAGTCATGGCAAGGCTAACAGGAAGAGCAGACAAGAGTTACCTAGAGGGAAGTTCAGCTTGGTCAGAATGACCACTACACAAGGACTGGCAGAAGAGAAGCTGGACTCAAGGCCAACCCCCAAGCAGTCTCACAGCTGGCACCTTGCTTATTCTCTCTAGGTTCCAACTGTCACATTGGACAAGTGGGTGGTTTGGTCTAGATGGCCCTACAGGGACTTCTAAACACTGAACTTTTTTTCCTATGTTCCTGCCACAGAACAAAAGACTGTAGTCAGACTCTGGCGCAAAATGTCACAATAAGCAAATTATACTATTCTAAAGGCTGTTGAATAAAGTGACCTAAGGAAAGTGAATTACGGGACTGCAATGTCCAAAACAGATCCCAAGAATCATGAAGGCCACTATGAACACATACATACACATCAATTTACAAATATTTATTAAACACATAGTATGTGTTGGAGATTACAATGGTCCCTGGAAATTAAAAAAAACAACAGTGAAACAATTCCTATTCTTATTGGAAAGCAATTACATGTATAACAAACGTTTACAAACAGAATCAATACAAATCAGTCCAAGACCGTTAGTTACAGCAGTCATTGGCAGTTGGGTAGGGGTCGTCTCGAACTATGTAACTGAAAGAATAAAGGGATCCTGTGATACAAAGGAAAGGAATAAGCATGTTCCAGATACGGGAGATGATGTGCTATGTAGAAGGAAGGAGGAGAAGGCCAGTTTGGCTGGATCACAGAGCACAGGCTAGGAAACAATCTACAATTAAGGCAGAAAATATGGCACTTGTGTATGGTATGAATGCATGTATAGGTACATGAATGACAAGCACCACAGATGAATAAACTAAGCGGTGATGAGGAGGGCTGAGGAGAGACTGGTCAAGCTGCACTGCATTCAGGAGACTGCACAAAGGTCTCCATGACATCACGCTGATCACCTTTAAACCACTATTCCTCCAGGACTAACATACAGCTTGCAAGCCAAGAAGAAGCTCGAGAGACTCGAGACTACAACAAAATCAACAGACAACTGAAAGATGTCTAAGATACCCAACAAGTCTGTAACTTGGCACCAAAATGAATGAGCCTCAGATAACCTAGACACCAAGAGAAAGGAGGCTGCTCAGGTAGCGAGAGCAAAGGACCACAAGGTGGGATGCAGCCTCTGATGGCTACGCTGACATCCCCAAGACAGGAAAAGAAGCAGAGAAAGTCCTCAGTGAGCCCTCTCTGAAAGATCCAGACAAGAACCACACCATGAGCACTGTGGAGGCTTGGAGTGGCTCCCTACCCCCACCTGCCACTCTTCAGCCACTGAGACCTTGGAGTCACCAGGACAGAAGGGGACAGAAAAGAGATGACAGTTTGGAAAGGTGGAGCTGACCCACCACACTATGGGGAGAATGGGCAGAAACATTAGATGCAAAGAAACAGAATGAAACAAGGTGTGCTTCCAGGTCAAGCAAATTGCCAAGGAATCAGTCACCCCAAAGAGGCCTGCTATGGGGAGACTCATGTCAGAAGCAGCAAGAAGGCTCCAGGGAAGCTTGACAACAATGGGCAAAGGCAGCATACTCCCAACCCCCAAACCACCATGCGAGGTGAGCGGGGCTGTTGTGAACAACCTTCTCACCAAGCTGAGACTCAGCTTATAAAAGCACAGATCCAGGCAGGTCAATCCCATTCAATAAACTCCAATTGCCCCCTCAAATGAAATGTGAACTTCTCTGTTCAACTTTTAAAGGCCTTCTGAAGCTGGCTCCAAACTATCTTTCCAGCCTGACTATGACCGCCTTTCATACTCGATAGTCCAGCTAAACTGGACTCCTATCTGTGCTTCACACATAATACACCATCTCCCCTATCTACACCTTTGCACTGGCTGTGCCCAGTGGCTAGAATGCACTCACACTTCACCTGACTCAGACTGCCTCTCTTCAAGGAGCAGCTCAAGTATCACATTTACACAAAGGATTTCCCAATAACACTAATGTTAAGTGCTCTCCCTCCCAAAGATCTCTGTGTTCTTTCCACATATGTATGCTTCACTCTTCACTCATGCCCCTTCCCCCCAAGGTAAGCTCTTTGAGGGAAAGGACTCTTTCCTTAGCAGAGTCTCTGACACACAGCAGGCCCCTGATAAAGGCTGGTTGGCTAACTGGATCCTTTTAGTATCTGATCTACTTGTGTGAACGAGTAGGTCTTTTACAAATAGTTTTCCTTTAAACTGCAGAGTTGTGTAGTACTTAAGATGTTGACTTGTGAGTAAGGTAACCCGATCTGTGCCTCTCTTGTTACAAGTGAGCCTTTGTACAAGGCAGCCTATGCTTCACTGGAGCTCTGGAGACAAAAATAAAAACAGAAAGATCAAATGTTGGGATACACTGGCTAAAGCTCTTTTACAGCTGAGTTCAATAAAGTCCATCCCCTAAGTCAAATAGGGCAGGGGTCTGATTTCCAGGTGACAAACGGAAGACCTGGTAATCAGTCAATGCCTGCCAAGGACAAGGTCTGTGCAGCTCTCTTCATGTACCGAAGAGTAATCACTTGGTCACATAAACATAACTGTATCTTCTGCTTGGCTGTTCAGGGATGTCTTTGAGAGAAGCTACAAGCCTAAACAACTACTTCAGATGAGGGACGACCACAAACCCTGGTGTCTGAACACTAAGGAGCTCCGTGTTAACCCTAAAAAGGGTCCCTGGAAGCAACGACTTCATTCTTCAAGTCTGCATTAGAATTTCTGGAGAGCTCCTATCCAAATTCTTGGTTAGGAAACAAATGTGGCCAGAAATGTCCGATAACTGCAAACACATGTAAAATTTTTTCAAAGTGCTTTTAAGTGGAATTTAACCATAAATAGTCTCCACAGTACAAGTGGGGAGATCAGGACAGCCTTCCTATAGAAAGTGGTATTTCAGCTGAGACACGAACCAAGTTAAAGCTTCTAAG
Source organism: Potorous gilbertii (assembly GCA_028658325.1). NCBI lineage: Eukaryota > Metazoa > Chordata > Mammalia > Diprotodontia > Potoroidae > Potorous > Potorous gilbertii. The sequence continues at coordinate 15,051,718 of CM053772.1, forward strand.
AAAAAGAGGTAAGGGGAGAGATGTACCTCCCGTGCAAAGCCACAGAGACCAAAGATGTGACAAAAGTTGTGGGGAACCGCAAGCAAACTCAATCGGCTGCAACACAGATGTACAAGAAAGAAAGCAATGTAAAAATACTCAAGTTGTAGAGGCAGGCTGGAGTCAGATTGCGGAGGCATTTTTTTTGCGGGGGGGGGGGGGCGGGGAGAATAGCAATTGTATCCTACAGGAAGAAAGTAAACTAATAGGACTTCATAAGCAAGAGAATAACACAGATAGACTTGCACTTTGAGCAAGTTGTGTCCAGAAGATGCTTGAGTCCTGAGCTGAATGAGGAGGCTACTTACTGGTGAAGCAGTTGCCTATGCATGAAAAGATAATGATAACTGCTAAAGCTTACCAACATGAAAAGGCTGCAGTCGGCAACAGATAGGAGACGAGGGCTGAGGGAGAGGGGCAACTGATTCCAAGCTTGTAAACCATCGTGACTGGATGAATGGCAATGTCCTCAAGAGAGAATGGGAAGTTAGGAAGAAGGGAAGATCTAGGGATAAAGAATACTAAGTTCTGTTTTGGATATGCCGAATTTAAAATGACAACAGGGCATCCAGTTGGAGATAACCAAGAGGCAGTTGGTGAAGATGCTGTGTATTTCAGGAGAAAGATGGTACCTGGATTGTATAGCTCCAAGAATCATCTGCAGAGAGATGATAACCAAATCCACAGTAGTTGATCACTAAGAAAAACAGCGCAGGGGGAAAACAGCAGAAAACCAAAGACAAAAAAAGCCTGTATACACTCAGGCATAAGGGTACGACATGAACAACGATGTCCAGCAAAAGTGCTTGAAAAGAACAAGTCAGACAGGCAAAAAATCCAAGAGACAGCAATATCATGAAACCCCTGGCAGCAGAAATCTTGAGAGCAGGAGTAGTTACCAATGCCAGATGCTTCGGAGTGTCTTGGACATACTCTGGGTTTGGGCCCAGGAGGAAGAGAGTTGTCTGATTGCCTTTAAGAAAATGAAAAGCTCTTATAATGACCTCAAACCTCTCTATGAAACAAAGGTAAGCCCATCTTTTTAATATCAATGTTCTGTAATTATGTTCATGGCTGCAAATGATACTCTCCATAATCACTACAAAATTAAAAATAGTTATCAGGCAGGAGACAAGAGCAAGCTGCTGACACAGAATAAATAAAGTGTTGAACTAGAAGAAAGGATGTCATCAAAGAAATGTAGGATGGAAGGAAAAATAAAGTCTGGTCATGTGTTGAGAAAAAGAGTTAATTTAACCAAAGGACAGGTCAACTGTGACACTGGTGTCCTCATAATTTCAAGAGAATTTGGGGAAGACCCCTGGCCCCTAAGTAAGTAAGAAAGATCTGACTATGGGAAACTTGAGGGGGATCAGGACAAGCATCACATAGGATGAGACACATGAAACTAGTGTCATCAGGAACGTCCAAGTAAGAGAAATCCCAGTTCCTTGACGCTAGAAATCATGACCTCCCTTGTGACATTAAGCAACAAAACCTAATGGGAGAACTGACAATCACTAAACATCAGAAGTCTCAATGTAGCACCTTAAATATGAGAAGAAAGACAATGCATTCCCAGTTGAAGGCTAAAGCCCTGTCCTACTAACTAGGAAGCCCAAGGCCAGGACAACAGGAACTATTTGCTCAACTGGCTTTGAAAGGACTTCCCTCAACCATTCAGTAAACTTTACAGTGAAAGTATTCCTGAGCCAGACTTTCAGATAAAGAACTCCAGCTCAGAGCCTCTGAGTGGTGAGGAGCCAGTTATCTGTGCTCAAGGGAGACTTAACACTTGTGCCCCCTAGACTGGGCATCTGCAAAGGAATGAGCATTTCTGGAACCCACCTAGAACCTCTATAAAACTGTGATCAGCCTGCAGTAAATGAATTTGAATTAATGATGTATAAATACAAACTGCAGCCAATTAGAACAAGCACTTTAAATACAAAACCACTCATTAAGAGAGCAGAAAGTTAGCCTTCAGATAAAGGTGGCAGGTACAAAAGCCAGATGGCCATTTTATTCCAATGCAGTTTTCCTGGAAATGCACTGTTTGTGATAAGCTCCTAGCACAGGAGGCCTTGTACAGAGAAGGTAATCAATACATGTTTGCTGCAGAAGGAGTGCATTTGGAACCATTCATCTGCTCTCAAGAGTCTTTTTCCAGGAAACATTCCAGTTTTCCTAACACAACAACCCAATTTGTGTAACAGTACATTGGTAAGGATTTTAAATTCACAAACCTCTCGAGCAATGTTGCTCAAAGCTTCATCTTCGGCAGAGAATCGATCTTTTACTGGCGTTCTCTTCCTCCCAGAACCAGGGGTCCCCATTTTGTTTTCTTGAATATTTGGTAATTCTTTTCATTGAGTGCTATCAGCAAGCTTTTAACCCTGAAAGAGAAGACAGAAATTACCAGTAAGCTTTTCTCTTCAGCATTTAAGTTGACCCAATCCATTGTGTTGTCTATATTTGAAATGAAATTAACTTTTTCCAGAAGTCATTTTTATTCAAATTAGAAGACTACTTAATTGTCTAGTCTGTGACAGAAACTGTACTGGAAATATAAAGTCAATGAAGTGCCTTGTACTCTACTGGAGGGGTGGGGGATGAGGCTGGGCACAGCATGTATAGAGGTAAATATATTTAAATACAAGTTAATCGGAAGAGGGCAGCCAGATGCCACAATGGCTACAGCACCAGGCCTGGAGTCTCATTTTCTGAGTTCCAGTCCAGCCTCAAACACTTCCTAACTCTGTGACCCTGGGTAAGTCACTTAATCCCGTTCGCCTCAGTTTTCTCACATAAAATGAGCTGGAGAAGGAAGTGGTAAACCACTCCAGTGTCTTTGCCAAGAAAACCCCAAATGGGGTCATCAAGAGTTGGACATAACTGAACAACAACCTGGGAAGGGAAAAAATAATTAACAATTTGAGAATGAGTTCATCACAGAAAACTTCATGAAAGAGGTGTCCCCTGAGAAGGACTAAGAACAAGGACATTCCCCACACCCAAAATGGCAAGAGAAGGAGTAGCACTGAAAACAGTCAATCAACAAACACTGTTGAGTTTACAATGTGTCAGGCACAAAGGATACCAAGAAAGTAAAAATCAGTCCCCAACCCCATTCTAAAACTTGAACCCTAACCCTCAGAGAGCTCTCATTTTAATGGAGGAAATAACATGCAAACAACTACGTACATACAAGATATCTCCAGTGTACATGGGAGGGAATCTCTGAAGGAAAGCACTGGGAGCCGGAGGTGGCCAAAAGGGAAGAGAATGGGAGAGGCAGGGGGTGAGATATTAGCTGAACCTTGAGGGAAGCCAGGAGGCAGAAGTGAAGCGATGAGAGAGGGAGAGTGCATTGTGGAGCGCATAGAAAAGAGTCCAGGGAAGAAGACTGGGCAGATAGGAGGGGACCCAAAGAGCTAACAGGAGGGGATTCCTGGACTTTAGGAAGATCACGTGGGTAGCTGAGGGGATGACAGATGGGGGTGGGGAAAGCCTTGAGACAAAAGGCAACAGTCTAAATGAGTGGTGCTGAGAGCCTGTATCAAAGTAGTGGCTAAGATAAGGTGGTGATGGCAGAAACGATCGAATCAGTCAAGAGAACAGGAGGGTATGATGAATGTAAGGAGTCAAGGATGAGACCTAGGTCACAAGCCTGGGTGATTGTAAGACAGCTGTGCCTTTAATAAGAGGAAAACTGGGCAGAGGGAAGGCTTGAAGGAGAAGGATAAAGAGCTCATTTTTTGACACTGAGTTTGAGATGTCTGTGGGAAATTCAGTTCAATACTGTAGTTCATTTGGGGCTGGCCTCCACAACCCTATTTGGGGTCTTCTTGGCAGACATACTGGCGTAGTTGGCCATTTCTTTCTCCAGCTCATTTTACAGATGAGGAAACGGAGGCAAACAGTGAAGTGACTTGCTTGGGTGAAGTGACTAACAGCTTGGCTTGTTAAGGGTCTGAGGCTGGATTTGAATTCCTGACTCCAGGCCCAGCGCTCCATCCACTGTGCCACTAGCTGCCCAGTTCAATATGTCTAAACGGCAATTGGTGATGGGAGACCAGAGGTCAGGAGAGAGGTTAGAGCTGTGTAAGTACATGTGAAAACCATCTGCATAGAAATGGTAATTGAACCCATAAGAGCTGATAAGATCATCAAGAAAGAGTTAGTGAAAAGTGACCTGAAGGTAGATCCAGCACAGGAGACCACCAAGAAACAAAGAGGTCATCATAAAAATCCTAGGGGGAGGGGTGGCAAGGAACCAGGAGAAAAGGCAGGGACAGAGCAGGCAGCGTTCAAAGTCACATAGTGATCTGAGTCTATATTTAGAAAGGCAGGCAGGCTGGAAACTGCAGAAACCTGCAGTTTCATATCCAATCTTCTTTTTATGTTCTATAACATATACAGAAGTATTTGTTTTACTTGCTGTTTAAATTCAAAAATTTTTAAAGAATTAAAAAAAGCCAAGAAAATGGATTGGAAAGGGGAGAGATGGAAGCCAGACCAATCTGGAGGTTGTCATTATAATCCAGGCAAGATTACAAGGGTCTGAATAGAGATCATCTTCTGAACAGTGAGAAGCTCTGGGACCACCCATGGATCCATAACATTCAGGAAGAGGCTGTGTCCCGGGGCTGGCATGGATTTGGTGTTAATGGTGGGAATCAGGGAAGCAGGGCTGATCTGAGATTAGATGATGGCCTGGTCACATGGCGAGCACCTGGGCAACATGAACAAGGTTGAAGGGGTTCAAAGGTGGAAAAGAGTGGAAAATCATCTGACCTGGTCAGCGATGCTCGGGGATGGCCTGGGAGAATGACTGTGGCCCATAGTGAGAAAAGAGAGGATTTGGAGGAGCAGGGAGACAGAGAAAGAGAGAGAAGGAAGGTCAGAGGATGTCTGGTCCAGCCCCCCGCCTGAATAAGTCTCAGTCTCTGCTACCTGACTGCTCACCTGCAGGATCATATCAGCTCTGAGATACCCCCGCTCCGCAGCACCCCCTGGGCCAGCCCCTTAGAGGGGCGCCAGGCTGACGGTTCATCATATGCTTCCTCAGCCCCTGCAAAGCGCACTGTCCTCCCTCCCTCCCTCCTTCCCTTCCCTCCTTTCTTTCTCCCTCCCTTCTTTCCTTCCTTCCTTCCTTTCTCCCTTCTCTTCTTCCTCTCACCCTCCCTCCATCCCTCCTTCCTTCCCTTCCTTCCTTCCTCTCTTCCTTCCCCTCCCCACATTCTTTCCTTTTATGTCTTGTCTTCCTCCAGTTAGATCAGGAGCTCCTTGAGGGGAGGGACTGTCTTTCATCTTTCTGTCTGTATCCTCAGCTTAGTAGAGTGCCTGGCATATGGCACATAACAGTCACTGAATAAATGTCAACTGACCCTCTTATATACACTTGACAAGAAGGGGGAAATTTCAGAGTTCAGGTTACTAAGGTGGTACAATTAAGAGTAACAGTGAAGCCTTTGACAAATCAATTATTTAAGGCAAAGAAAAATCAGGAAAGCAAAATGTATATGAAGTACAAACTTCCCCCTTCTTAGTATGTACATCTATGAGCCACCTATAAAAATCTGCAATATTATTTCTAGAACAGAAGAGTCATTGGAAATCTCACCGCAAGGTTTACAACTGCCAAAAATGATTTCTAGCATCCATCTCTTTTCACAAAAATAGGAGACATTTCCCAACTGATAAATGGTAAAAGGACATGAATAGGCAGTTTCCAGAGGAAGACATCCACTCTATAAATACTGATATTAAAAAATGCTCTCGACTAGCTGGGAGGATCTGGGCTGGGGTGGAGAGGAATTTCAGAAGTCAAGTAACTGGCTGGGAAAATGCCCAGAAAAGGGAAAAAAAAAATAAGACCATAGAAGGTTACTTTCTCGGTGGGGAGATGATTCCCCCATTCCTTTCTGATGAAGAAGAACAATGCTTACCATCAGGGAAAGAAATAGGAGTCAAGGCCTCTGTATCCCAAACATCTGAAATAGATATCCAATGGGCTCAGGCCATGGAAGAGCTCAAAAAGGAATTTGAAAATCAAGTTAGACAGGTAGAGGAAAAACTGGGAAGAGAAATGAGAGAGATGCAAGAAAAGCATGAAAAACGGGTCAATACCCTGCAAAAGGAGACCCAAAAAAATGCTGAAGAAAAGAACACCTTGAAAAATAGGCTAACTCAATTGGCAAA
>CM053772.1:15058460-15075626 GCA_028658325.1 Potorous gilbertii
TTAAGCAGTGAGAGAGAAATATGCTGGGAGAAAGGGAGAAATGGAATGGGGCAAATTATCTCTCATAAAAGAGGCAAGCAAAAGACTTTTTAGTGGAGGGAAAAAGAGGGGAGATGAGAGAAAAACATAAAGTTTACTCTCATCACATTCGACTAAAGGAAGGAATAAAATGCACACACATTTTGGTATGAAAACCTATCTTATAATACAGGAAAGTGGGGGAGAAGGGGATCAGCAGGGGGAGGGGATTAAAGGGAGGGCAGTGGGAGGAGGGAGCAATTTGAAGTCAACACTCTTGGGGAGGGACAGGATCAAAAGAGAGAGAATAGAAACAATGGGGGGCAGGATAGGATGGAGGAAAATATAGTCAGTCTTACTGATAATAGTCAGAGTATTATCAACGTCATTTGCAAAACTACACAGATATAGCCTATATTGAATTGCCTGCCTTCCCAAAGGGAATGGGTGGGCAGGGAGGGATGGGGAGAAGTTGGAACTCAAAGTTTTAGAAACAACTGTTGAATATTGCTCTTGCTACTAGGAAATAAGCAATAAAGGTAATGGGGAATACAGAATTATCTGGCCTTACAGGACAAAAGAAAAGATGGGGACAAGAGAAGGGAGGGATGATAGAAGAGAGGGCAGATTGGTGATAGGGGAAATTAGAATGATCGGTGTATTGGGATGGGGGGGTGGGGACAAATGGGGAGAAAATTTGGAACCCAAAATTTTGTGAAAATGAATGTGAAAAGTTAAATAAATTTATATTGAAGTAAAGAAATGCTCTCAATCATTAATAGAGAAGTGCAAATTAAACAACTCCGAGAAGCCATCTCACACCCATCAGATTGGCTAAGATAACAGAAAAGAAAAATGACAAATGCGGGAGGGGAAGTGGGATAATAGGTACCCAAATACACTGCTGGTGGAGCCATAATGGTCTAACATTCTGGAAAGCAATTTGGAACTATGACCAAAAATCTATAAAACATGCAGACCTTTGACCCAGCAAATACCACTACCAGACTTCTATCATACAAAGATCAAAAGAAGAGGAAAAACAAACATATGTACAAAAATATTTATAGCAGCTCTTTTCTCTAAGGAAGAAAGTAGAAAGTGAGGGAATGGCCACCACTTGGGAATGGCTGAACAAGCTGTGGTATATGAATGTAATGGAATACTACTGTTCCATAAGAAATGATAAGCAGGCAGATTTCAGAAAAACCTGAAAAGACTTACATGAACTGATGCTAAGAGAAGTGAGCAGAACCAGGAGAACATTGTATACAGTAACAGTAACACAGAGTGATGATCAACTATGACTGACTTTAGCTCTTCTCAGCATACAACGATCTAAGACAGTTTCAATGATTCATGATGGAAAATGCTATCTACATTCAGAGAAAGAACTGATGGAGTCTGAATGCAGATCAAAGCACACTACTGTCACTTTCTTTGTGTGTGTGTGTGTTTTTTCCCTTTTGGTCTGTTTCTTCTTTCACAACATGACTAATATAAAAATATTTTACATGTTTGCATGTATATATAACCTACATCAAACTGCTCACCATTTTGGGGAGGGGAAAGGGAAGCAGGGAGAAAACTTGGAACTCAAAATTTTTTTGAAATGAATGTTAAAAACTGTCTTTACATGTAGTTGGAAAAAATAAAACCCTAAAAAAAAAAAAAAAAAGAATAAGAAGCAGCTGCCTAGAAAGTCTCCCATGCCTTTAGCACCACAGTCCCCCATGTCACCAAACTCAGGACCAGCCCCGAAGTCATCCCTAACACTTGGGTTCCAAAGTCACCAAACCTATCAACTCCACCCCTTCCCCACCAAGATGGCCAGACCCAAGGTTTCGAACATCACTACCAATTCCAAGTCTGCACAAATAGATGTCTCCAGACAGAAGGGCTCATCTGACTTCTAAACTACAGTTTTTATAACCAGGTCATCCTCATTCACCATTTTGCACCAATATAGGAAACAGTGATACACAAAGTACAAAGAGTGAAAAGCAAACACAGTCCCCTATATCTAGCTCATTAGGGAAGTCCAGCATCAACATAACAGAATGTCTAGGCTGGAGGGGTCCCCTTGGACATCTACTAGTCCAACTGTTTCAGGCTGCAAGTGAAGAAATGAAAAGTGCAGAGAGAATTAGGTGACCCATGCCTCCCAAGTCTCCACCATGGTTTAAAGTTCCCTAGGAATCCTGATGGGAACCCAAGTTCTAGCCCCACAAATCACTTTCCCTTGGCGCTTCAAGGAGGCAGCAGGATATAATGGAATGAACTCCAGGGCTGAGCCCCATCCTCGCTCTGCCACTCTCTGGGGAGACCTCCCTTCTCTGGGCCTCAATTTCCCCCTCTCTAAGGACTGGCTGTGATGGCCTTCAATCCCTGCTCATTAGAAGGGAAAAATGCAGAGAGGGCACAGGCTGGAGCAGTCAGCACAGACCTGGAAAGCCAAGCAGAGGAGCCTGCAGGGTCAGGGAAGGCTCACATTTGTAGATCATCTCTACCTTCTCCCATCCCAGAGCCACCACCCTCACCATCCTTACAAGGGCCCTTGTCAGCTCTCACCTAGGAGCAATACACAGGCAGGCAAAGTCACACACATTCTAGAAGCACAGCTCCGTCTCTGATCAATAAACTCCAGTGACTCCAAATTCCATTGAAGATCAAATCTATTTTATATAACCTGTATTATACAATTCTTCACATTTCAAATCCTCCCAACCACCTGGCAAGTGGGGTGGGGAGGGATGGGGATAGGGGAGGGAGAGAGGGGAGGGTGGTGCAGTGGGTAGAGGAGTCAGAGTCAGGCCTGGGGCCAGGAAGACCTCAAATCTGGAATCAGATACTTGGCTGTGTGACCCTGGGCAATTCATTTCACCCTATTTGCCTTGGTTTCCTCATCCGTAAAATGAACTGGAGAAGAAAATGGCAAGCCACTCCAGTATCTCTGCCAAAAAAAAACCCTAAATGGGGTCACATAGAGTCAGATGGGAAAAGAAGACCTTCGTCTGGCTTCCAAACTACCTTGGTAGCCTCACTACTATACATAACATCATTTCAAATACTCTTTGATCCAGTCAACGGCCACCATCCTGTTCATCACACCTGCCACTCCTCACATCTCTGAGCCTTTGCACAGGACGGTCCTCATGCCTGGAATGCCCTCTATCCCTTTCTTCTAAGCCCAATTCAGACTTCACCATCTAAACTCGAAAGAGGTCTTTCCTGAGCTCCCCAACAAATGTCACCTTCTGCTTACTCTACTGTGCACCTGTTTGCAAATGTCTATGTTCCTGTCTTCACATAACAGGCAAGTGCTAAACAATGCCCACCAACTGCCTGATCTATCAGCTTCAGACTGCCATCAGCTCCTCCACTCACACAGCAGAACAAGGAAAGACACCTTTAGAAAACACGGTTAAAAGAGATGACCTATGGAAAAATGATGTAAGCCATAGACAGGTGTGTAGGATTAGGAAGGGCCACAGAAACCATGCCCCTCTCGTGGCATGCCAAGGGGGCTGATGGGAGCCGGACAGCATCAGGCCCAGACCTGGAAGCCTCCAAAGCTAAACGGAGTCACTCACTCACCAGCCACTGGTTAGGCCCCTTGTACCCATAGGCCCTGCAGGAGTAGGGGGGAAGGCCTCTGGGCAATGCTTGGATGGCCCCGTCTGAAAGAGCAGGAGGGGTTTTGTAGCTGGAGCTCATCAGTTTCTGCTTTCCAAACGCATGTTTGGCATCCCTGGCATCATGAATAACCTGGTGTCTCCAGCTAATAAATAACACTAAACAGGCAGGCCCAGAGGCTACCCCAGCAGCCCTCTGGGAGGGTGGATCCTTGGGGATCAAAGACCTTCACAACCATAGGGCAGGGGACCAACAGGGCACAGGAAAGGTGAGACCCAGAGGCCCCTGTGTGTCCAAGCCACAGGGCAGTGGCCAAGCTAGGCTCAGGCGGCCCCTCAGCGGGTATCACTGACCTCTGCTTCCCTTTCTTTCCCTGGAAAGAAAGCACCAAGTAGCACTTTCCCCTGACTTCACCAAGTTTTAGTTCATCTCTGAGTCTAGGCTTGAGGGGAAGAGGGAGCAGAACAGGGTTGGACTCATTGATCTGAATCTTTTTTCTAAATTTAAAAAGGAAAAACTGCCAAGATAGCATTACAGTGAGTCACTAAGGGTTTTTTTTAAAAGTCTGTACTAATGGAATCTGGCTACACTGAAACTGCAGATGACTTGAGGGCAATGGAATTTTCTTGATTAAGGGTAAATAAGATGAAACTGTTTCCCCGCACCCCTGTCTCCCACAAAAGCATAACTAAGGACGTCCCATCTCATGTTATGCCACCTTTCTGTTTGTTTACCAGGACGAGGACAGCTCACTACTCTGCCATGGAAAGAGACATTTGGACAAAGTGAGTCAAGGATGTGCTTCAGTGAAGAAGCAACACATGCGTTTGGAAAGCAGAAACTGATGAGCTCCAGCTACAAATCGAGACAATTCCTAAAAAGTTTGTAAGAGTTTCTGTTTGCCAGCAACTGGATCTAAGAAGATTACATTTAATAACGAGGAATGTAAATTCAAAAAACCAATTTTACCAATACAGGGTAAGGCCAGAAGAGGTAGATAGAAGTTCATCTAAAGAAGATCTGGGGGTCTAAGTGGACTGGAAGCAAATATTTATTAACCAGTAACAACATGACCACATCCATCTTGGGCTGTATTGGGAAAGGGCTGGAGAGATACCCAACTCTCTGCCCTGGACACCACATTTGAGAAAGGGTCCTTGAGAAAAGCTCATCTTATAATCAGCAAGTTCATATCACATACGGGTTTACCTGGAATACAGTCCATAGGAACATGAGAAAGGCAGTCAGTGGGGCTGTACTTGGTCCACGAGGGTAAAAGGTGAAGAGTGCAGATGCAAAGAAAACTACAAACCACCACACAGCCCCACAAAAGGGAAGGGGGTACCTGAGCACTGGTGGCCTCTGTCAGCAAAGTCTAGTAGGATCCCACCCAGGTGAAACTGAGGCCCTGCTGCTCACTGAAATCATTCCACACAAAGACAGGTTGCCAATTCTGGATCCAAAAGGCTTTTTTGCCAAATGTCCATTTCAGGAACGGCAGCCAGGTGGCACAGTAGATAGAGTGCCAGGTCTGGAGTCAGGAAGACCCAAGTTCAAATCTGACTTCAGACACTTACTAGTTGTGTGACCCTGGGCAAGTCCCTTTAACTCCATTTGCCTCCGTTTTCTCATCTGTAAAATGATCTGAAGAAGGAAATGGCAAACCACTCTAGTATCTCTGCCAAGAAAACCCCCAATGGGGTCATGAAGAGGCAGGTACATCTCAAACATCTGAACAACAAAAACCATTTCATGACATTCTTTCCAATGCAATCATCCAATGCAATCATATGGTCATTTCTCCCAAGGTGTCTTAGTTTACTAGTCAATTATTTGATGAAGAACTAAAACCTCTCACCAAATGACAAGAACAGAACTGTCTATGTTTGTACTAAGGTCTTTAATCAGCCCTAGGGGAGTTCCGTCATTCATCTACTCTAATAACCTACTTACAGGAATGTTTGTGACCTTCAAAATAGATCAGTTTTGAGGACACAAAGTGATCTTGTCCTGTGCTTTGAGTTTCCCATTGCTTATTAAGATCTCTCAAAAGCAGTTATTTGCCTTAGTAAAGGGGGCACTTCAATGAACCATGCCTCCCTCACTTTCAGTGAGGCCAGACAGGGCCCCTAATATCAGCATGGCTAATTCTAAATATAGCCCAGCATCTTCTCAGGCCTGCTTGGGGTTGGCTGGTGATCACCGCTCCCTTACCATTAAATGAATCCCATCTGGATGTTGTGCCCACCACTGCCTTCAGAATTGGCAGAAGGCACTTCACCTGACAGGGTCTCAGTTTCCTCTGCTGTAATATGATGGGGCTGAATCAGGTAATTTCCAGGGTTTCTTCTAGCTCCTGTATTTTATGATACTCTCTTTGTGGGCAGGAGGCAGACGTCTCCCAGTATCTTATGCACATGGAAGCGTTAGACTTCACGTAATACCCAACGAATGTTCTAACAGGAATAATCTAGAATACTGCAATTTCCTCCATTGCATTTTGGCATTTCATGGCCTACAAGAAGGTAGTACAAAAAAATAACAATCTCCTTGGTCCAAGAATCTTAATGCTCCTAGAAAATAAGAGAATTAAAAACCAAAAACAAGTTTCTCTGTGTGTGACTTTAGGATGTCTTTTTTTTTAAAAAAAAATTTTTATAACTGGTCTCCCAGGATGTCTACCATAAGAGGGTATCATCTTTAGTCGGTACTATTTTATTAATTTATTATTAATTAATTAATTAATTATTAATTTATTCTAAATTATCTTAAAAGAAACAACAGTACTGAAATTACAGTAGATGTACAAGGAACATAAAGAACAGGCAGGTGAGAAAACAGATACCTCAAAGTTAATAGATTCCAAACTGAGCTTATTATCTCCACCCTAGCATCCTATCAGCCAGACAGGTTCATACTTCTGCTATCATCCTTAATTCCTCATTCTCCCCTCCAAGACTCCTGCAAGCCAACCAATCACCAGAGCTTATTGGTCCAAAGGCCTCTGAACCTCACCTCTTCTCTCTGCTAATCCAGCTACTTGAGCTTAGGTGAAAGGTTATGACAGATGTCTTCTCATCTGTTTCCCTGCCTCAAATCTTTCCCTACTTCAGTTCATCCTATACTATAACTGGCTGCCAAAATTATTTTTCCTTAAGCACAAATATGTTACTTTTCTGTTCAAAAGACGCTAGGGGTTCCTGGCTGCCTCTAGGATAAAATATAAACTTCTTTCTTAAAGCCCTTTACAAGCTGGTCCCAACCCACATTCCTGGCCACAGAGAACAATACTCCTCTCCACTAATACTGTGGTCCTTCTCTCTGTTCCTCAGACACAGTGCTCCCATCGCCACACCTTTGTACTTGCCATTCCCCCCTCACCTCCACCTCACAGAAGCCCTTCCTTATTTCAAGATTCAAGCACTATCTTCTAGTAAGTCTTTCCTAATTCCCACAACTGCTAAACCCTTTCTCTCAAACTACCTTCTAATTTGCTACTTTGAATTTGCTATATAGACACACACGTATGTACACACACACAAGTTATCTGTGAGTGGGGATTCTTTCATTCTTTGTATTTGTATCTCCAGTGCTTTGAATATAGTAGGCACTTAATAAACGCTTACTAACTCACTGTGAACTTGGGGACAATTTTGAAAATTAAGTACAGTTAAAAAACAAAACCACCTTGTTAGAACTTGTCATTTTCACCTTCAGAGTGAAAAGACTCCTTTAGCACAGTGCCTGGTACAAAGCCAGCATTTAACAAATGCTTGTTGATTGACTAAATTATGAATAAATCAATAATGAAAAAGAAACCATGCACTGATGAAAGCCAAGTGCAGAAATTACTGAGGAAAGGAATGAAGTAAATGAAAATGCAGAAAATGAGTCAATCTGACAAAGAAAGGGGCTGAAAATCCAATCCCAAACTCCAAAGATCAGACCAGTCTAATTCTGAAGATTATTTTTAGATTAATGGAAAAGTCCAGTGAAAAAATGGATCAGTGAAGGAGTGGCTCTGGGAAGACAGGCAAGCTAATATACTGTTGGTGGAGCTGAGTTTGGAAAATAACTTGGAATTATGTAAGAAAATTATGAACTGCTCTTGCCCTTTAGCCCATTCCTCACCCTACTAATGAGCATTACTCCCCACCACCCCAAGTGTTCCGGCCACTGAGGGCAGTCAAACAAATGGTGGCCTATGAAGATGATATTACTGAGCTACCTACAGGATTTCAGGAAGCACAAGAAGCTCTCTCTATGAACTGATGCAAGGTGAAGAGACTACAATAAAATAAACAACACTATACTGACTAAACTGAGACCCAGAGGGCAGGTGATTACTGAGCTAGAATGTGGCATCCACTGTCACAGGCCTTTTCTCCTTTGTTATAAAGGATGGTTCAGGGTAGAAAGGAAGGCCAGGATTTACTTGGATCTTTAATTTTGTCTTCTCTAGATGCTGAATTACCATCAGTTTATTGCCTGATACTACAATTTTTACTACATTCTTGTTATTAAATAAATTTTAACAAATTGTATGTGATTGATTGTATAAGTTCATTAACTCAGAATTCCCCTTTAGTCAAAATGAGAGCTTCACTTTGCCTTTCTTTGTACCCCTGGCATTTTGCAACATGCCTAGCACCAAATAAGCCCTTGATAAACGCACACTGCTAAGTAGGAAGGAAATAAGCTTCTTATTAGAGGCCATCTCTTGCTCTGGCAATTTTTTTTAAATACTACCATTGCTTCTGAAAAGGCAAAACCAAATGACTCCCCCATGGCTCTCCTCACAATCCCTAGGATTCGCTGACTAGACCATAACTCCTTTTTTTGGACTCCACTCCCTGCCTCTCCTAACTAGAATTTTCTTCTTTTTGAAGGCCCCAAACTATCTTGTTCTTGTATCTGAATCCCTAATGTTGAACACAAGGCCTGGTCCATGAGGGATACTTACTAAGTGCTTTTTATTCATTCAATAGTTAGTGATACTATGAATAAAACATTTCCATGTAGCAACTATGGAAGAACATATCAAAAAGTCTGAGTGAAAGAGGAAAATTCTGAAAAGCAAACAGGTGATGACAACGAAGGTGACCACAATCCCTTCTGACCTTGGTATCAATCCTTTCACTCACTGGCTTCCCATATCCAATCAGTTGCTATGGACTATTTTTCCTAGCTTTGTAACAGATCTCACCTATGCCCCCTTCTCTGCTCTGACAGGGCCACTCTCTGGAGCAGGCCCTCCTCGCCTCATACCTAGACTACCACAGTAGCCTTCCAGTTGGCCTCTCAGCCTCACTGCCCGTCTTACTCGAGTCTGTGCTCCACTCAGTTTGCCAAAGCACAGTCTATGTATATCCCTCCCCTAATCAGCAAATTCCAACAGCTCCCTATTAGCTCCAGCAGGAGATAGAAAATCCTCTGTTTGTCTTTTAAAGCCTTTCATAAGCTGGTCCTTTCTCACTTTTCCTGTCATGTTTCATTTTCCTCCCCTTCCCTGAGATGACCCTGGTCTCCTGGCTGTTCCTCAACCATAACGCTCCATCTCCAGACTCTGGGCCTTCTCTTGGGCTCTCCTGCATCCCTGGACAGCTCTGCCTCCCGGCTCCTTTCAGTCTCCCCTTGAGATCACCTCCAACTGATCCTGCAGGCATCTTGTTTGTCTGTCTCCTTCATGACACCAGGAGCTCTTTGAGGGCAGGGTCTTTCTTCTGGCCCAGTGCTCAGCACAGTGCCGGACAAAACATGGGCTATCTGTGTGACCTGATTGGGCTGCTTCTGCTCTTTTCCAGGCATAAAGAGAGGTTCTCCTCACTAAGCTTCTCTGTTTTGCTGACATGGACATTCAGTGAAATGTGTGGTCTCTGTTGAGAAAGAGGACTGGGAGAAGGGTGGCATCTTAGGTGGTAACAAGGAAATTTTGTGAGAAAGATAATGAACTCTGTTTTGGACTCCAATTGGAGATACTCAATAGGCAGCTAGAGATGTGAGACTGAAGGCTAAAAGAGACATCAAGGCTGGAGATCTTCATAGAGGTAACCGTTGAGTCGGTGGGAGCTGATGAGATCACCAAGTGCAACAGGAGAGAAAGGGAAGAGAAGGCACCTGCACTAGTGGCTGACCTGGATAAAAAGAAGTAAAGAAGCCTGGAGAGCAGTGACCAGAAGACAGACGTGTCCCAAAGACCTAGAGAGAGCATAGGAGAAAAGGAGCATTAACAAGGCCCGAGGCTGCAGAGGAGTGAGAAAGGAAGAAGGATGAGGAGAGGCCAACGGGCCTGGGGACCAAGGCATCACTGGTGATTCTGGAGGAAGCAGCTTCATCCAACAGAAAACAAAGACAAAGCCAAGAGAGGAACAGAGGCTGTAACAGAAAACAAGGATACAACTGAAATGAAGACGACCGAGAGCTGATGATGGAAAAGGCCAACAACATAAAGGGTTCTCCCTAACCAAGGAAAGGAGAGAGAACCCGAATGATCAAAATGAGAAACGAGGGGAGCCCGTGGGAAAGCAGAGGAGCAGAGACACCACAGTGACACAAACATCCCAAATGAGGGGTGCTCATAAGAAATCATGAGATTACTGAATATATTTTGAAGTAAAAATATACTTCTGATACATCAACAAGTCAGTCATCTTAACATAGACAAAGCCTCCCACAGTTCACAGGTCACAACCAAGCTTCTTATCCAGCCTCATTCTTGGCCCATACACATCACAAGTTTGTTTTTTTTTAATTAAAAGTGCACTCTATTTGTATTTTATATTTTGCTTTTGATTTGACCCTTGAAAATATATTGTTAAATGATATTTAACATATAATTATATAAATATGATATATATTATTAAAAACTATCCATCAGAACTAGGCAAAGATGCCTCAATGCCAGGAAATCAATACAAGACAGACCCCAAAAAAAGAAAGCAACATGATTCTATCATTACATTAAAAAAAAGTTTCAATAAAATCCAACTTTCCCTTGTCATTTTAATTATTTTTTGTTATTCTGATTTCTCACAAACACCAAATGTGAGTATTTTCATATTAAAATAAAAACAGAAAAGCAAGATAAAACCTACTTGTCTTTCTTCCCTCCATTCTGAACGCTTCACTGACATTATTTTCTCTTCTGGGGGGCAGGAAGTTGCCATCACTAACCTCCCTCTTCCAACCATCTCCCACCAAAATGTAAAATCCTTCTCTGTAAAGCCAAACCAACCATAAATTGGCATGCACAGGTATGTCTTGTTGTACAGCCACAGGCTGCATCGCTGGGCTTTCCTCAGTCTCCCAAAGCTGTTTCTGGGTGGGGAGGGGGCTGTTTGGTTGACTTAACAGTGTTAAAGTCACTGGATAAGTTGTTCTCCTGGTTCTGCTCACTTTATCCTGCAGACTGCCTTCCATCATTTCTTAAGGTGCAAGAATATTCCATTAATTTACTTCCACAATTTGCTGTCATTGATGGGCACCCTGTTCATTTCCATTTCTTCACTACAACTAATAGTGCTATTAATATTTTTGTACATATGGATTCTCTCCCTATTTATCTATTCACTTTGGTTACAGATGCCAAGTAGTAGTACTGATAAGTCAAAAAGTAATTGTCATTTACCTTTTTCATCTTATGGTGTGAGGTGTGTTTTTATTTTATCATCAATAATTTGGAGTATTGTGATGGCTGATAGCTAAGACCTAACATTTATACGGCACATAATAAATGTACCCGGCACTGTACGAAGAGCTTGACAAATATGACCTCATTGGATCCTAACTGTAACCCAGGACAGGATGGGAACGGGAAAAGGGTGCTATTACTATGCTCATGCTATAGATAGGGAGACTGAGGCAGAGGGAGGTTACATGACCTCCGGGGCTGGTACAGCCACTTGGGTCTTCCATGGCCCCACTGACTGCTCTGAAAGCTTGCTTTTCTTGAGAAGATATAAATTGCCTGTTCCTATCTGCCAACCTTTTAACTACAGAGGAATGATTCTTATTCCACTGTATTTACATCTATTTCCTATCTTAGATATAGAATCTTTATTTTTAAAAATTTGCTACAGATTTTTTCCAAGTTAATGATTTCTTTCCTAATTTTGGTTGCAATTATTTTGTACATGCGTCTCTCTCCAATTTGTTGTAACCAAATTTATTTTTTGTTCTGTGAAATCCTCAACCTTGTTTAGTAAAGAACTCTTCCCCTAGCCTTCAGCCTTTCTCCATCCTCCTTCTGCGGGTTCCCCTCCCCTCCCTCTCTTTTCTCCAGGTTTTTCTTCCTACCTATCCTTTGCTGAATTTTCATCCAGGTCACACACATGCACAAATGTTCCCCAGAGTTCAGTCCCAGGTCCTCTTGTCTACCTTCTAATGTAACTGGACACCCCCTACTGTAACACTTCCACTGGCCTTTTGTGGATCATCCTCTCCTTTGGACTGTTGAATCCTGGAGGTAGTCTTTCTTATTTGTCTCCTCAGCACTGAGCACAGTGCCAGGCACATAACTGGAACTTCATAACTGTCTAAGTGAGAACCTGCAAAGGCTTCTACCTAAAAGGGCCAGGGTCTCCCATTGCATTCTGGGCCATTGCCCAGCCCTCCCTCGCTGAAATCCAAGTCAACTGAGTCATATCTTCATCTCCCTAATGTCACAGTCCTGTTCAAGAAAGAAGGACAAACACAACAACCAGCTTCTGCTGAACTGAACTCAATCATTCTCCTCTAGAGTGTTCACTCTGCTGCAGGAGGGCAGTATCTGTTTCATTCTGGTCAGGCCTCCCCTATCTGCCCATCACCTGGCACAGACCACCACTGATACTTGATGGACACTCTCTGGCCTTTCTTCAGGTCCCTCGTTTGCTGAACCCTCAGCTCCAGGCTCCATCCTTCCCATCAGAGGGGTAAGGGAGCTGAGGAGGTGGAGGATCAAAAGCTGAATCAGTCCAAGAGATGATGAGATTTCAGACTTTATGGAAAGGGAGAGAGTCAAAGTGCACTCACCTAAGGATGGAAAACAGACATAAATACAAGGCAGTCTTTTCTTGGGAAGTGCAGGGGGAACAATGGCACTAAGGAGGAAATGCATTCCAGGAACAACAGATGGCCTGTGCCAAGGCAAGAAATCAGCAAGAAAGCCGACATGGCTGTTCCGTGGAATGTGTGTCTAGAAGGAGAAGGGCCCAGATACAAGAGATGCTGGGAAACAATCCACAAGGACTGACAACTGATTGAATGGGCCAGGATTAAGTCTTTGAAAATGATGAAGGAAGAGGGGACAGATAAAGAACCTGAATTTCTAGGACTGGCCACATCACCCAGCTAGGGCAGAATGTTGGAGGCTATACCAGGTGATGAGCAGGAGGAATTCAGAGACACCTGCAAAGACTTTCATGAACTGATGCAAAATGAGCGAAGCATGCAGGGCCAAGAAAACAATCTGTATAGCACCAAGACTGGAAATGGAAAGAGCCAAACCAACTCAACATAAACAAAACTGAATGTCTCCAAACCTACAGAACAAGCTCGGCCCCAAAGAAGAGGTATGGGGAGACCCGTCCTTAATGCCCTCCCCAGAGGTGGGATCCACAGGCCTGGAAAACCAGATAAAATATTTAAATATGTCACTAGGTTTTAATGATTTTCTTCCTTTCTTTTTTTTGAAAAATACTGTAATAAGGAATGGATCTCTGGGAAGAGGGAAGGAGCTGAACGCAGGTGTTTCACAAATTTTTAAAGAACATGCGAAGATGGGAATCCAGGTGCAGTGCTGCTGCCAGACCCAGCCCTTGGCACTATGCCGCACTTACCAGACTGCATGCTGTAATTTGTTTTGAAAATCTCAAAGGCATACCTCCTAACAGACATTCATTGTCTGTATTATGACTCTCCATAACTTACACCCCTTCTGACCTGAAGGTAAGTGCCAAGAGGACAGAGAATAGGTGTTAGCTAAAGATAATCTCACGGCAGTGCAAAGAGCAGGGCATTTGCAGTCAGAGGATCTGGGCTTTGAATTCCAAGTATCATTTAATCTTTTGGGGCCTCACCTTCATCAACTGTCAAAGAAAGTAACTGGTCTGTATGACTTTAGCCCTAAATGCAGTCTCTGATCCTAATAGCTAGTGTTTCTATAGAATTATAAGGATTTCAAATCACTAGACAGATAGTATCTCACAACTCTGTGATAAAGTGCTATCCTCATTTTGTGGCTGAGGAAACTGAAGATGAGAAGTAGAGTGAGTTGCCCAGGGTCTGTAGCTGGGATCAGAGACAAGGCACAAACCAGCTCCAGTCTTTGAGGCAGAGGTGGGGAACCTGGGGCCTTGAGGCTGCATATGGTCTTCTACACCCTCAAGTGCAGCTTCTTCTGTGAAGTCTGAGGACCTAGAGGCTGTAGGTTCCCCACCTTTGTGCTTGGGCCACCTGCTGAGAAATGTTTGTTGAATGAGTCACTAAACAGTGACAGTTTTACCACATAGTCCCTTCTAGTTCCCATCCCAGCTTTATCAAGGATTTTCTAAAGGATTTCACTCCCACCTCCAGGCTCAGCCTGACACACTCTCCCCGTTCCACACTAGAATAACTCCTGAAATCCAGCCTACAACTTTTACAGCGAAATCTGAAAGTAGAAGGCATTCTTTCTCATGCAACTTCACTCAGCAGCCCAATGCCTTAACTAGAAAAATACTTAATCTGGATATTCCTCCTACTGGTTCCTCTATCTGTATCTCCTGTATCTCCAGTCATAGCTCAGAATGGGAAGGGTCCTCAGTGGCATGAGTCAGAGCTGGACTCTTGCAAAAACCTTCTAGCTGGTGTCTTTGCCTCCAATTCATCCTCCATTCAGATGCCAATGGGATCTTCCTAGATGACAAGTCTGATTGTGCATGCTCCCGCCAATTCCACAAACCCCAGCGGCTCACTACGACCCCCAGAGGCAAAGATAATGTCCTGTTTGGCTTTTCAAGTTCTTCACAGTCTGGCTGCTTCCTACCTCCTTCTTCCATCCAACAGCTCAGTCCTTACCCTAGGAGCCAGTGACCACCCCCAGGCTGTTCTGCAGACAAGACATTCCACTGTGCCCTCAGCCTCCTCATTACCCACTCCTGACTTCTTGCTTTCTTGAGTCTCTCCTTCACACTGATTTGTCCCTTCTGTGGTGGCTGTGTATGTGGATGCCTATATCTTGGTCATACGTGGTCACCTGCATGTTATCATCACCCTCACTATGCACCCCATGAGACTGGGAGCTGCTTGGAAGCAGTCTTTTGCCTTTCTGTGTCCTCAATGATTAGCACAGAGCCCAGCACAAACGCTTCTTAACGACGGCCAACAAACAGTCACCCAGCGGTCGTAGCAGGCCTTCACCGAGAGGCCAACACACTACGACAATGTCTGGCACGCTGTTGTTCAGTAGTTTGGTCATTACCTGCAGACCACAGTGGCCACGGGGTTCTTGGTAAAGACATAGGAGTCATTTGCCTTTTCTTTCTCCAGTGGATTAAGGCAAACAGAGCTTAAGTGACCTGCTCAGGGTCACAAAACTAGTAAGTATCTGAGGCCAGATTTGAGCTCAAATCTTTCTGACTCCAGGCTCAGTGCTCTATCCACTATGCCACTCCGTTTCCTGTATGGCACATAGTAGATGCTTAATAAATGGCTGTGGATTGACTGATTCTGTGTGACTTTGTCAACTCCAGGGTTGGAAAGTGAATAAAGTTCATCTCCCCCAGTGCACAGATAAATAGCATCAAGCGGTGTTTGTTTAATCAGTGCTCTGAGAAGCAGGATTTCTATAGCGCTTCCTCCCCCTCCCCTAAACAACTTCAACTTAGGTCATTCATTCAGAAAATGTGGTTTTAACTAAGGTTTTATAAAGCAGGGACTCTTAACCTGGGCTCCCTTAATGTGCTTTTTAAAATATTTTGGTAAGTACATCTCTTCATATTTGGATTTCTTTGTAATCCTACATATTTATTATGCATTTAAAAGTATTACTTAAAGAAGGCAACCCTAAGATTTCACCACAGGTCTGCTGTGTAAAAGTAGAAACTAACTCATAATCCTGGCTTCTCAAAACATACTCCAGTCCTGTGCCCATCAGCATTCAGGGCACTTTCCCATCCCTGCCCCCATTCAATATGAAATAGAGATTAACTTTTTTAACATCTCAAAGAGATAAACTGATTTATGTACTAAATAACTATCTCCCCTCCCCCCCACACACATACACATACATACACACACACACACACACACACACACACACACACATATACGCACACCATCCTTCCTAGACAAGTTCCTTGGAGCTCTTCACAATCCATGTATCTCAGCATGGGAAGCCCTGGTTTATATGAAGCACAGAAACTGGCCAGTCCCAGTCTGAGGCAGAGCGAAAACCCAGAGATGTGACTTGTGGAAGCTGCCCTTGCCTCTTGCCCAAACTGTCAACCAGTCCAGAAACCAGTTCACTGCAATTCCAATTTCAGTTCCCTCCCTCCACTTTCCACTAGGTACAAATTGCTCTAGGAGGCCCCTCCCAGCTTCTTTCCTACATTCCCCTGCTCTTACTCACTCCTCTTCTCTTTTAGCTCCTGTGTATGTATGGGAAATATGGGAAAAGACAGTAGGAGTGTGTGTGTGGGGGGGGGGCGGGGGGGGGGTTAAAGCTTTCGGTTAACTCAAACACCAGAGAGAACAAGAGAGAGACAAAATGAGGTAAAACCATATCTATCTATTAATATAGATATGAGTATCTATATTTTTGTAGATATCTATAAATACTATAGAGTTTCAGCTCCCAAAAGCTTTACAGACTTACACACACACACACACACACACACACACACACACACACACACACACCCCTGGTGGTGGATAGTAGTATTTACATATTTTACAGAGAAGGAAACTGAGGCTCAAATCTGTTAAGAGGCTTGCCCAGGGTCTCATTACCCGTAAGTGGGGGAGTTGAAATTTGAATCCAAACCTGTATCCAAGTCAGCTCAGAAAAGATTATGCCTTAAGGCGAAGTGGGGGTGAGACATGACCAGACCCTTTGTTTGTCTTCCACCATGGCCTAAACTGCTCAAAATCATCCAAAAGTCTGCAATATCCTAATTTACTAAAAAGAGATTTATAGCTTACAGAACAAAATATCCAAAACTCCTACTGTTAAAATGTGAGTGCCCAGCCCCTACCCTATCTGCAGAGCTGGGTGTGACCTTGCATGTAGCCTCTATCGACCTCACTGAGATCAATCTGGCTTCCTTTGTATGGCCTGAAGACTATAGACTTCTGAGAGGATCATGACACCAGAGAAATGATGACATGACTTGCACTTGACTTTGCTTTGACTGAGGAAGGGCTGTGCAGGTCACCAGCCTCACTTTGTTCTCCTGAGCCATCTGGATCCAGTGACCAGATATTCATCAGGATGACTGGAGGTGACCCAGGATGCAATGACACCCCAATATAACTTTCCTCCAAACAACAAAC
>CM053772.1:15076126-15209350 GCA_028658325.1 Potorous gilbertii
TCATCCTTCAAACAAACAACAAATACCTCTACGAGGTGCTTCTGCCCAGCAACATGGAACTTCAAATAGCGTTAAAGACAAGTGTCAGAAATGTTATTATTGACTAGAGAAGACACAAATCTTCCATGACAGTATAGAGAGCAAAATCCTTTCTTCCTTAAGATACCTGCAAATAAATCTCTTAAAATGTCTTTCTTTAAAAAAAAAAAAAAAAAAAAATATGTGAGTGCCCAGAGAAATGTGAGTAGAAAGTGGCCAAAGGAGTCTGGGACTCAAGAGGAAATGAAGACCAAAATGCCCCAAAGGTCCCACTTGTGCCTCTGGGGGTGGGCACCTCAAGCACTGCCTCTCCAAGAGATCCAGGCTTCCCCCACAGCAGGCAGCCACACTTTAGACATGTTGCCGTCTTCCCTCCAGCCCTTTTCCCTTCTGGCTTCAAGAGTCAACGGTCAGATCAACAGTACCATCCCTCAGGCCTGGTAAGGGTATGTCAGGAGTTGGCTTCACTCTCTGACTCGGCTTGGGATGCAACCTCACAGTAGCTTGCTGTCTTTGCACAGCTAATATTTAGCACACAGTGCCTGGCACAAAATAAATGATTGGCACACATACTCATGTATGCACACACATAGGCATATCTAGAATACACAAATATAAGATAACATGTAAAGTGCTTCTTAAGCCTGAAAAAGTCATAGTGCTTTAGTAGTGCTTTAGTCCTTGACGCACACAGTGAGGGAAGGAATTTAGCCCTGATGTGACATAAGTGAAGATGAAGGGGCAGTAAGGTGGCAAGATGTCCCAGTGCCTTGGGGGTCACTTTCCAGGATGCCCTCCGGTAATGGTAATTTAAGATTAATAGTGGGTGGGGAAAGAGGTAAAGATCTTCCCCACCTATTCATTGGCCTCAATACCTTTTGTTAATTTCTACTGAGGCACTGGGTCAGAGGGTTCTGCCCTCCTGCTCTGAAAAGTGTATAAATACCCTGAGGAGAGGTTTTACTTTGGGGCTTACTTTTTGGAAGAAGGTTGGTGTGCCACAGGAGACTCTGGGCAGCCATCTGAAGAAGCCTCCTGGCTTTGAAAACCCAGATGTTGGTGTTTCTCTCTCTAGTAACTATGTATGTAATGGTCAGGCAGCTGAATCTGTCTGTTGACTGTGATGTATATATTGCTTACGGTAAGAGAGTTGAGGACCCCGTCTGTTGATCTTTATTTTTCTGATTGTATTTTCTCTGAAGTTCAGGGTGCTGATTTTTTCCTCCAACCTAAGTGAATATGTGTGCTTGATTAAAAGTAGACTGTTGACCCCTTAAAATTTGCCTTCCTTTTAGAAAAGCAGATCTAAGAACCTGTACAGCAGGCCCTCCTGTGTATGCCAGAGTCCTTGCTATTATACTGCCAGCCTCTCTCAGTCTCCCTGTTCCTTTCCTGATCTCTTTCTGGGGGAGAGCTGAAGAGAAAATCGCAGAAGGAGAAGCCCCTCCAAGGCTTCTCACCCTCAAGAGGAAAGGACAAAGGAGAGTCCCGAGGGAGCAGCCCAAAGCCAGCAACCAGAGGCACTGAGTCTCCCAAGGGAGAGGTGAAGGATCTGCAGGAGGCGGGTTTCTGGGATGAAGGTTGTTTATACATTAAACATGGCAAAGGGCCTGCCTTGGCCCATCCATGGCAGGAGCCCTGAACCTTGCTCCCTAGGAAGGGTGGGGCAGGGGCTGGCTAACTGTTCTCCTCCCTCCCTCCATTTCTCCCTCCCTTTCAGGGAGAACTTTAAACCAAGGTGTCCTATAGATGTGTGTTCTTTCTCCATACGCAGAGGGACTGAGTCCAGGAAAAACAACATTTTCCACACCTTGGGCAGAGGCACCAGCGTTGGACACACCTAGTTCTTGCTCTGAAGGAGCTAAGCCAGCACCTAAATGAAGCCTGGGGACCCCAACTCTGTAGGTCAGTCAATCCACCAACAGGCATGTTAAACAATGCCTGGGTTATAGACCTAAGCAATAGGTCTACAGGGAAGTCAAAACCAGTTTCAATCCCAGAGGGGCTCACAATGTACTCATAATAAAAGCTAGCATTTACAATGTGCATTAAGATTTGCAATGTGCTGGACAAGGAATCTTAACCCTATTTTATAAATAAGGAAACTGAGGGCAGAGGGCAGTTAAGTAACTTTGCCCAGGGTCACAAAGCCAGAGAGCTTGAAATCAAACTCAGGTCTCTCTGACTTCAATTCTAGGTTTCCCCCACTCACCACTGGCCCTCAAAGTTCAGGACACAACACGCCAAAGCTATGAACAAACAAGACCAATACAGAATATGCTAGGATAGCACCACAGGGGATTGGGAAGGGCTTCTGGCAGAAGGGGGGATTTTAGCAGGGACTCCAAAGAATGGGGGAAGCAGGAAATAGAGACTAGGGAGGAGGCAGGAATCCCTTTGACATGGGCAATCTCAAAAGTATTTATTAGGAGCCTACCTGATCATCAGTCTTGGTCTGAAGACCTCTCATGAGGCAGCACCAAGGTCAAATATTCATGTGAGGACACTGGTACAAAGGAAAGCGGATTAATCCTCCTTCTGCTACTAACAACTATGCGACATGGGACCCTAGGCAAGACATGGAACCTCTCTGAATCTTAGTTTCTCATCTGTAAAATAAAGAGATTGGGCTAGATGATCGCTAAGGTTGCTTGCCACTCTAAATCTAGGATCCTCGAGTCCCTATATTTACATTTACCTAGTAGTGGTCACAAGAAGAGGGCTAGAGGACTCCCCTGACATGACCAAAGGAGGAAGAAGACAGACCTTGCCATCAAGGTCACTTCATGCTTCCCTAAAAAGTCCTAGGGTCCTGGGGAGGTAGGCTCCCCAGCTCCATACCCAGGGTTCATACCAGGACATCGATTGGCCTTCTGAAGGGGTTAGGAGGTGACCAAAGATGAACTGCCCCATCATTCGCTGGGACAATCTTCCTGGCCACTATAAATGATGTGAAAGAATCCAGGTTTGATATTCTCAGTTCTCTTAGGATCACAGATTTAAGAAGCAAAGGGATCTGAAAGCCCACTGGTCCCAAGAGAGTCAGGAACCAAACTGGAGGCAATTAAGGGGAGCCACTGTACAAAGAGGCAGGAAGACCTGAGTTCAAATTCAGCCTCAGAAACTTATCAGCTGGGTGCCTCCATTCCCTGACCTGTAAAATGGGGCTAACGAAAGCACCTGCCTCCCAGAGCTGTTGTGAACAACAAGTGAGACAGTATCTGTGACATGCTCAGGATAGTGCCTGGCACATAGTAGGCGCTCCCTCCCATTACTCTAAGTGACTTGCCCACAGTCAAAGAGGCAGTCAATGGTGGAGCCGGAATGGGAGTAGAGGTCAGAGGCAGTGACTCCAGGGCAAGGATTGTCATTCTTCCCATTCACAGACACCTAGACAACACAATGGTCTCAATTTCATTTGTCCTGGATGAACTTTTAGGACATCTAATTTGTGTATTCATCCTTCGTTGCCCGAAGAAGACCATGCCATCAGAGAAACAAGGACATTACTTGCACTTGACTTTGAGGGAGGGAGGGAGGGCTGTGCAGGTCACCAGTCTCACTCCTCCTCCAGAGCCATCTGAATCCAGTGAGCAGATATTCATCAGGATGACTGGAGATGACCCAGGAGGAGGTCACTGGGGTTGTGACTTGCCCAAGGTCACACAGCTAGAGTGTCAAGTGTCTGAGGTGATATTTGAACTCAGGTCCTCCTGACTCCTGCACCGGTGCTCTATCCACTGCATCACCTAGCTGCCCCTAGGGCATCTAATTTATATGCTTTTTAAAGCATGGGCACTAGGCGCTTCTCAGCATTCACACACTCCCTTCTATCTGCCTGCCTTTCTCAGGGGAATCTCCCCCTTGCCCCCTGGTAGGAAGTTCTCAGCTTCAGAGTATTTTGTCTGAACCTTTCCTTCCCATTTACTTCACTGTCCCTTAGATGGGCTATTTGGGTATTCAGTGGGTGCTTACTGTTAGCCAAATGTACAAAATAAGTTCCATAAAATCTATGGCTACCTTTGGGATTGCTCTCAACACAATACTCCAATGCTTGACCTGCCCCTCTGGGATAACATCCCACCAGAGGCCCCAATTTACACTCCACCTAAAGCCTGGCCTCATCAGCTCCTGAGGAGCCATCCTGGGCCTCAGAATTCTACCATGCAGTGAAGCTGGGGGAAGGGTCTGGGGGAGCAGCTCCCAAAGGGTGGCCTATGACCTGAGACCCTTCAAAGGTTCTGAAAAGTCAAAATTATCTTCATCATCATGTTAATTTCTAATATGGTAAATATCAATAGAGATAATCCACATGAACACAATCACTTTGAGGTCCTTAATAAATTTTAAGGGGTCTTGAGACCTAAAGGTTTGAGAACAGAGGAGGTGGGAATTCCCAGCATTCTGTAAAGGACTCAGCCCAAGTACTGGCTCAGCTTTCATTTGCTCTCATTCATTTGAGAAAACATTTCATCGAGTTCCCTGTCTAACAGGACAGAACTAAAGGACTTGGCATTTACAGTAGCACCTTTTGGAGCCAGGGCATGGGGATTACTCAGCCCTCAGTGGTCCAATCTTCCTGTGAAAAGCAACTGGCATCTGTCATGAAGTCAGTCAGCCTGGCAGGGTGCTCAGACCCCTGGGATACTTAGAACTGGCCTTTCCAAAGACCCAGCTCTCTCTCCTCCAGGGAGAGCAGCTGCTTTCACTTCTTTTTAAAACTCCTCCAACTCTTGCTATTTCAAGCAAAAAAGCTCCCACTGAAGGCAGGCAGAGGGCCTCTCCTCCTGGCCTGTGCATACTGCCCATCTCCCTACAAACACTGAAAGAGTAGAAGAGAAACAGCAAAGGGCCTTAAGCCACAAACAGCCCCTTTTCTCCACCCCTCGGCAAGGCAGGCTCAGGAGGGCTCCTGCTCCTGACCACAGGCCTTCCTGCCCAACAATAGGGATCTGCCAGATTACTCTGTGTGTGGTAGGGCCTGTCAGCAGCTCTTCCACACAAATGCCTCCAAAGAGCCCTTGGGAATTCTCTGATAAAAGGCAAGGCTCAACTTCTGAGTGCATGTCACTACCAAACTTGACTTCATCATTTCTTTTCTGTCTTTTTAAAGATCTCGAAATTCCTGTCAGGGCTCCCTAGTGCCCTCTCTTTAACATTGAGTTTCAAGAGTTCTACCTAACTGCCAAGTGTGGGCAGATACAGAGGGACAGGGCCCGGCATACCAGGTACAGGCCCTGCTCTGCACCCCAGATAGACAGTTGGATGAGAGCTGATGAGGGAAGGAGGAAAGGGTGGGAAGGATGATTGGCTATGTATACATTTATGCTATGTCATGGCACATGCTCTATTAATTATATAGCTGCAGTCCTTCAACTACTCTGCAAGAATTTATTAAGCCCCTACTGAGGCAAGAATTTATTAAGCCAGACACTGAGATACAAATATACAAAAAAGAAAGTCACAGGCTTAGAACTAAAAGTGGCCTCAGCAGGAGCCCATAGCATCTGACAACTTCATTTTACAGACCATGAGGTTCAGTGAGTAGCTTCCCCCTCAAGCAGAATTCGAACTGCAGTCCCTCTAGTCACTGCTGTTTCCACTCCAGTCATCCTGATGAATATCTGGTCACTGGATTCAGATGGCTCTGGAGGAGAAGTGAGACTGGTGACCCGCACAGCCCTCGCTCACAACAAAGTCAAGTGCAAGTCATGTCATCATGTCTCTGATGGCGTGGTCTTCTTCAGTACAGAAGGACGGATACACACACACACAACACAATAACTGCTCTCTAGGTGCTACAAACCCATTAAGTAGACACAAACCACAGACAAAAGCGGTGGGGGGTGGAGGCAAGAAGAGCTAAGGGCCTCAGAAGGGAAGGAAGGATTCTAGCCAACTTAAGGAGGAAAAACACCCAAGTCTGTCCAATGATCTGCACCTCACTGGTGCCTTTACTTAGGCGCAAAGTACTAAGATGTTTCAAAATAAAAGCATAACTGGAATTCTGTGAGTAAAGTACCTAAAATGTCTGCACCCTTTGACCCAGCCTCCGCTAGTAGGCAGAGATCCCTGATAAGAAGAAAGTTCCCTAGAAAGGCAAACACTGAGAGCATCTTGCTTTCGGTGGGAGCGGAAAGTTGCAACAAAGTAGATGCCCCATGGGAGAACTGGCTACATAGATGCAGGGAACTTGACTGCTGAATGAAATGCTGGTGAGGACAGACCAAGAGGCAGAGGAAGGATGGCGTGAGCAGATGAAGATCACAGGGAGCAGAATCCAGGAAGCTTGACGCCAATGCCTGGGCAGGAGCCCGGGAGGCTCCCTGTGGGCAGCTTCAGCCGAGGGCTTTTTATCTTCTTTTCTACTTTTTTTTTAACTTTTGTTATGTGGGATGGCTCTCTGAAAGCGAAACGAGAGCAATATAGGAGGAAATCGCAAAGATAGAAAAACCAATGATAGTAATGAAAATATTTTCAATGAAAACATACATGAAATGTCCTGTGATTAAATTTAAACTTTTTAAAAAGTGACCATTTACTTTAGAAAAACTATCAGCACATCTACTGCCATGGGCAGAGGCCACAGGGCCAAGTACCGGCTCTGGAGCCCAGCTCTGCCAGCCCGGGCCCATCTGCTCCTCAGTCAAATGCGGGTGGGAGAAGGTGAACGAGAGGCACTCTCAGGCTCTTTCCAACTTGATGTCATGACTGATGAAATCACAGTGCCAACCAATAATTTCTTTTCATTGAAGAGGAGAAAAGTGAAGAATGAAAATCTATTTCTAATGCAATTTCTAATGCACAAGTCCCATTACCAAGTCCAGGTGACCCGACTTAAGCTACATTGGGTCTGAGCCAGCCTTAAATAATGTGCTAACCCAATCCCACAGGTCACTGGGTCACAGCGCCCCTGCACTTCTCCTTCTTTTCCATGTTCACAGTCCCTCCCCAGCACCCTCACACCTTCCCTCCTGCCTCCCAGGTCATCTACCCAGGAGCACTTGAACACTAAGCAAGGCCCCTGCACACAGGCAGATTCCCACAAATCCAAACAATGGGGGCAGAGGCAGAGCACAGCAGCTTGGTTCTCGTGGAGTGGCCAATTTCCCTGAAACTTCCTGGGGTTTCTTTTAGACTCTCACTGCCCATGTAAAAGAGGCATCCCAGCCAGGGACAGCGCAGCATTCCACTATCCAGAGAGCACTCATGACACCAGTCAGGAGGGCCTCAAGGAAATGAGGGCATCTGCCAGTGAGGTCAGGGCAAAAGCACAGAAGTGGGAGATGGGGCCATGTGTTTAAGGAATGGTTTGGCTGGGCCAAGGTCTCCAGTGTAGAGGGAAGCAGTAAATAAGAAGGCCGGAAGGGCAGGATGAGGCCAAGCAGGGAACGGTTTCAATGCCAAGGCCATGAGGTAGGTGCCGGTCACTCTATGTTGCGGTATGGACTCAGAACAACGTTTTACAGTGCACAAAGCAAACCACAGAGGCCTAAAAAGGAAGCCAATGAGAATGGGATAAAATGCACAAAAAGTAAGTTGTCAGGTGGCTGCTGCAGGGGCAAGAGAGAGCTGAGGAGCTTCTGAAGCAGCACCGTGGCCTGCGCCACTGGGTCTGCACCACTGGGTCTGCATTGATCCTCAGACCCTGCTTATAGATTAGGAGAGTGAAAACTAAGGTAAGCCACTCTTGCTCAACTCCCTTCCCTTCAAGTAAAAATTAATTCTCAAGTCTGACAGCTAAAGTTTCCAAATGAACCTAAAAAAACCCATAAAAAGTCTAGGAAGGAAAGTCTGCAGTGGACAATCACAGAAGAGCTCCTTTGGCCACCAAGCAGTCAAAGCGTTACTTAGGGGAGCTGGGTGGCCCACTGGATAGAGCACCAGCTCTGGAGTCAGCAAGACTCATGTTTCTGAACTGAAACCTGGCCTCACATACTTACTAGCTGTGTGACCCTCATTTGCCTCAGTTTCCTCTTCTGTCAAATGAGCCAGAGAAGGAAATGACAAACCAATCCAGCATCTCTGCCAAGACAACTCCAAATGGGGTCACCGAGTCAGACACAACTGACAATGACAAGTCAGAATCCTGCTGACAGGTCTCCCACACGTCCTCCTCATGTTCCCTGAACCCAAATCAGACAGGCTTCTCTGAAATGAGAGAGAGCCTCAAAGCCAGAAGGACCTGGGTTCCAGGACTGTCTCTGACACACAGTGACAAAGTCCCATCTCCCAGGGGCACCTCTGCAGCAGCCCCAATTGCCAGGTAGGCGCCAGCATGCAGTGGACAGGGGAATTTCCCACACCCAGAAATCACAGGCCCACTAAATGTTATCAGTGTGGAAGTAGGGAACCTCCTCTCCAAGAGTTGGGAAATGGTGGCCAGTGTGCTGCCTCCTCCCAGGGCACTCCACAGAATGGAATCAGGGAGCAGCAAATCATGTTCTTTTTCCAAAAACTACTGCTGCTTTGTCCAAGACCAACCCTGAGGAGTCAGTTCTCTTATCAAGTCGCCTCCCAGGGAAGAACAAATCGTCTGGAGTTTGTTTTAAAGGAGCACAATCCTCCTCCTCTGGTTAACTTCTGAGGTCCCTGGTTGATCCATCCCCCTAACAGGGTGGTCTTTATGCTGTGGGGGCTACACTGTGAGACCTCTGTCAGGAGAGCCCCTCTGCTCCTGAGGAACAGAGACTACCATCATTGTCAGGAAAAGATTCAAAAGCCATGTTAGTGAAGACATCCTGCTGGAATACTTGAACTGTCCCTGACAGTGACAATCCAAAGGAGACAAAACACCAAAATACACCCAAAAGAACCAGTGAGCTCATCAAGAAGGGAGAAACTTGCTCTTGGTTTGTAACTTTCTAATTCCCTACACCAGTGGATGTGCAGTGAAATACAGGGACTGTCACTGGCCAGGAAAAGAACACCCTCTGATGCCTGGCATCAGGAGAGTCCAGCAAAAGCGGTGCCAGCAGACCTTCTCAAAGGACAATTTCCCAACGTGGGTCAGGCTTCCCATCCCCTCACCCTCCCAGGAATCTGGGTCCTTTTTCATCCTGGTATTTGTCCTCATTTTTCAACAGCAGGTCTTTATGTTCCAAATTAAAGCTGGGGGGCAAGATTCACTTGACCCAGTTCAATCCAAGGAGTGTTTATTAATCATCTGCTCTGTGCACTTGTATGTGGTGGCCAGGAGAACCTGGCATTGCAAAGAGCAGGCCACAAGGGCAGCCTTGGCCACATCCTAGAAAAGCAGCACCAACCAAAGGCTCCCAGGAGCTCTCCCAGACTGAGCTGAGAAGCAGTTATGATCTGAGCTGGTAGAGGGGGTTTTCTCAGCAGAAGCTCCCCACACCCATGACATCACAAAAAGGGCACAGTGCCGTCCATGAGGGGATTTCTGAACTAAAAGCTGAGGGGGGAGAGCAGAGAACATCCAGAAGTGTGAAGGAATGCCCTGCAGAGGTGGGGACCATGTGTGCAAAGTCAAGGAAGTGGGACACGGAACCCCAACTTTGGGGAGGAGGACCCCGACCAGGCTGCTTGGAATTCACAGCGTGTGCAATGTGTCTGTAAAGGCAGGCTGAGCCGAGAAATGGGTCTTTTACCCTAGAGACTCCGAGCAAGGGTTGGTAAAGGCCAACCCTCTTAAAGATTAACTTTCAGTTCTTAAGTTCCACAACAATCTGGAAAACGCTGCTGCAAAGCATCCCCACCAACAGCTGGCTGCTGTACACGGAGGGCCCCCCCACCCCGGCACCCCCATGTAGGGTGGATGCGGGACAGGACGCCAAGCCTCCCTGCCCAAGGCCCGCAGGAATGAGTCACGGGCTGAATCAGCCCCGCAGCCCTGCCCGCACCCGACCGGCGGGGGCGGCACCCTCCGCAGCCCTCCCCGCACCCGCCCGGCGGAGGGTCCCCCGAAGTCCTCCCGGCACCGGCCCCAGACCCATGCCACGCCTGGATTCCAGAGCACCCGCGAAGTCGGACAAAGAGTCCTCTCCAAACTTTTTGAACGGGACCGCGTCTCCCACGAGCTCGGGCTGCGCCTCGGGCCAGTCTGCTGGTCGGGGGGCGCTCCTGGGGGTCCCCGCTCACCCAGGACCGACCCGCAGGCCTCCCCCTCCCCAAAGGGCGGCACGGGGGCCGTGAACCCCCCACCGGGACGCAGAAATGGGCAGGGGCTGGGCTCGAGAACGCCAGGGGACCCCGAAGCTGCCCAGGATCCCGACCCTAGGCCTCCCGCCCCGCCCCCGCTCCGCCCCGGGGGCTGGGCCGGGCCCAAAATGGGGGGGGTCAGGGTCACCCACACCTGCCCGGAGGCAGCTCCAGGTGCCTGCGGCCCCGCCCGTCCACGAACCCACTCGGGCTTCACCCTACTTCTCTGGGGAGCAGGGGCCCGATCCGGGCCTCGGACCCCAAAGTTCCCTATTCCGAGAGGACTGGCGAGAGGCACGGCGAGGGCTGAAGCTTGGAGGCTGGACCAGGGGCCGGGGCTGGGCGAGGGGCTGCGGCCCTTACCTGCGGCGGCGGCGGCGGCAGGCGTGGGGCAAGAGGGGCTGTGGCCCGGCCCGGCCCCTGCCCCCGGCCCTGCCCCGGCCCGGCCCGGGCCCCCGGCGGGCGGCTCGGCTCGGGTTCGGGCTCGGGCGCAGGCGCGGTCAGGGGCCGGGGGTCCGGGTCAGGGGCCGGGGGTCCGGGTCAAGGGCCAGGGGTCCGGGTCAGGCGAGCTCGGCCTTCACTCCCTCCTCCTCCTCCTCCGGGCAGCGGCGGCGGCGGCAGCGGGAAGCCGGGAGCGGGGGCGGGGCCCGGCCGGGAGGGGCGGGGCCGGGCAGCGGCAGGGGCGGGGCCGGCCCGGCGCGCTCTCGCCCAGAGGTCAGCGGGTCAGTTACCCGGATGCACTCGCGGCCCCGCCCCCTCCCGGCCCAGAGGAGAGTGGGGAGTGCAGGAAGGAGGAGGGGAGGAGAGAGGACTTGGCCGAAGGAGGGGAGAGGCGGCACAAGAGGAAGGGAGGGGCCTTGGGACTGGGAAGGGGGCCCCCTAGGGCTCAGGCTGACCCAGGAGACTCATGACCTTGGCCGTGGCGAGGGAGGGAGGGAGAGGGGAAGCCCCGCCCTTCCTACAGCCAGAGCCCTCCCGGGTGATTGCCTTCTCTCCCTCCTCCCCCAAGGGCACCGGCTCCCGGCTGTTTGCTTGCTGGCCCCTCCCTTCGACTGTAAGTTCCCTGAGGGCAGGCACCGGCCTTCGCCTTCCTTAGTTCTCCCTGACCTGAAGCCACGCTCTTTGCCCTCCTAGCTCACGTCACCCCTCTAAAGCTAAGCGGGGCATTCCTCCCGAGAGGAAGCAAACACAGCCCTGCGGTGACCTCGCCCACCCGTGCCCCCATCTCCACTCAGGCCTCTTCTCTGGCACGTGCTAGGCCCCACCTCCAGTGCCCCGCCCCCAGCCCTCCAGAGCCTCCAAGGGTAACAGTATCAGACTCAGTGTCAATATCATCCTCCAGCCCGGGCCAGCCGGAACACCCGAGGGCGTTCCTGAATGCACGCACCCTGACGGGGCAGGAGGTGGGCATACACCTAGTGCTTCGTAAGTGTCCGATAAAATGAAACGGAGAGACCTGACTTCCTGGCCTCCCTCTGGCCATACATGGCCCTGGGTGCTCTAGCATGTCCGCCCACTCCCAGGCTGTTAGCTCAGGGAAAACAAGGATCAGGTTTTAAGTAAACTTTGTATCTCGTAAAGCCTCCTAGCACAGTGTCCCTTCGTGAGTGCTTGCCGAGTCAATGAGAGGAATGAATGAAAAATGACTTTACTTTGCACCTTGGTTAAGTGGGTTGTGGGTTATGAGCCGCAGATTTCTAACTGTCACTAGAGCTGTGGTGGCATCCAACTTTAGCAAGCCAGTCCTTTTCTCTTTATGGTTAAAAAAAAAGGCAATTGATTCAATGGAGGGGCATGAAAAATTATCTTTCCTAGCTGTGGTTAGTAAAATTCTTAACTAACCATGACATAAATGAAATCATAAAATACATGATTTTGATTATATGAAGATTAAAAAACTTTGCACCAATAAAAGCAACGCAGCCAGAATAAGGTGAAAAGGTGGGGAGTGGCTCAACATTCATATTAAGCGTCCCGGATAGAAGACTGGTGTTCAAAAATCTAAAAAGAAAAGAAAAAAAGAAAGACCCCGCCCTCAAGGAGCTTATATTAAAATGAGGAAAGACGACACAGCAGACTCAGAGAGAACTGAAAAACTAAGCTTGTCTGACCTAGGCACTTTACTTGAAATAGACATTCTGAGATGAACCGGATCATTGAGAGGCAGGGAGCTCAGGGGCAGAGTCATCTTCCAAGAGGAGTCTTCATAGAGAAAGAAATCTGGAAAGCCAAGAGTAGAGCCCGGAGGGGAATGGAAGAGTGAACATGGAGCCAGTGACCCTGGCTTTAAGGGCTTCCGCTTGATCCTGTGGAGCTGAGTAACTTTGAGTCAACTAGGCAAGGTTGAGCACTTTGATCAGAAATAGAACTATGCTGGCCCTAGTCCCTGCATTACAGAGACTTCAGTAATGGTAACCAAAGAAGAGAGATCTCTACATAGAGGAGCTTCTGAAAAATGATCTGGTATATTTAAAATAAACCAGATCAGGCAGTGTGATACCTCAGAGGACCATGATCTCCACTGGCACAGATCCTGGCCGATCTGTCTCCTCTGGTCCATGTGAATCATGCCCAGGACAGAGCTAAAAGCTGAACCCCAAAATAAAGATGAGCTGCTTATGTCTAGAACAGGGGTTCATTACCTTTTTGCCAGTTTGTTGAAGCCTATGGATCTCTTCTCAGAATAGTGTTTTTAAATGAATGAAATTCATGGGAATGCTAAGGAAAACCAATGATATGAGTGTTCCAAAAGTATTAGTGCAGTTTTAAAGTTCAAACATTAAAAGTGCACTAAGATTTTAGGACACATTTTATCAAAATGGAGTTCTGAACATATTAAAGCAAAATGTTTCTGAGCACCAAGTTAAGAATCCTTGATTTCCAGAACATTTTTTTTTTATTTGTAACACTTTTCAGATCCTGTTTGATAATGACTAGTTAAATGGGGTTAATCATAGTTGCCAATAGATGGGAAGTGAAAACTCATTTCCCATTTTTTAACTCTTGTAGCTGAGTTGTGTCTGATTTCTCATGTTGACCCACACTGAGATGACATTTCTAGTAAGTTTTACTTATTTTTACTTTTATTTACTTACACAGGAGTCTTGAGTGGCTCTGTATTGCCTCTAATGAACTTCTCAGCTTAGCATTTAAGGTCTCCTGGTAGTCTAGATGGTGCCTAGTGTTCAGGTTTTATATCATTCCCTCTCACCTGTGGCTCCAAGAAGCTGTAGTGTACACAACAGCCACACTGGTAAACTGTCTCAGCACACAGGCTAACCTAGGTTGAGAGTAACCAATGGGCCTCAAACATGTCAGTGAGTTAGGGGGATGTCTTCCTGAAGCAGTGAAGACTTCCCCTGGTGGAATGGGTGTATGAGAACAATTTGTTCCAAAAACCTTGCAGATGACTGAAACAGGCTCTATGGAGCACTTAGAACTTGGGCAGACATCAAAGATGCCAGGGTCATCCATTGCCAGTCATCTTGACTTTTGTCTAGCCACTGGAGTTCAATGACTAAGGGAGAGAGAGTGAGACTGGTGACCTTGTGCAGTTCTACCTCAAAAAAATTCAATTCACACCCAAGTCCAAACACTACCCTGGGATATTACAACATGGAGCTAAGTTTTCTTGGACAATCCTAGCACCCCATCTGGTCCTCTCAAATTGTTTTGCCTACTTGTCAAAACAATGATACCATGCTGGTGGAATGTCTTTATTAGGTCAAGAGTGTACAACAAACCTATTCACTTAAACTGCCTAATACAGAGCAACATGGAACTATATAACAAAAGTGGCAAAATTGTTCATACTTACGAACCAGCAATCCAACTATTTGGCCTATATCTCAAAGTGGTTTTTGATAGCAAGAAAAGAAATATCTTTACAAAATTAGTCATAGCAATACTATTTGTAATAGCCAGAAGTTAGAAGCAAACTTTTTGTTCAGTAGTTGAGGAATGGCAAAATTAATTGTGGTACATGAATGTAATGAAATATTATTGAATTATAAGAAATAATGCTAAAAATAGCTAGTGGAACCCCTGTCCCAAAGTCCATCAGTGTGGGATTCTCTCCTTATTGGTAGAGATGAATGGTAAGAGGTGAGAGCTTCTGCTCTCAGCCCTCTTTGAGGGCTCTCCAAGTAGAGTTTTCTTTGTATTCTCCAGTTACTTCTAGCTTCAAAAGAGAAGATGGGAGAAGCCAATTCCACTTAAGGCTTCTGAAGGAAAGACTCTGGAAAGACACGTAAAGAGGTGGTATTTGTCACCATGTCCCTGTCTCCAGCTTATTACACTAGAGATATGGGGGAATTTTCTTGTGGTGAGGTCTTAGATACTCTCTCTTGGCTAAGCTGAGTTATCTTTATCCCAATGAAAGAGTTCCTTTACTCTGTATTTATTTATTGTATACATCCTCCTATGTGTGCCTTCTGTGATTTCTGGTTTTGCTATGATTTGGATAAGTGAGTTTTTTTGCTATTGTCAATGTGTGTTCAATTATGGAACTCATACTGGGGGGAAAGAGATCAAGCCTTAGATGTTCCTCTGGGTTCCCCCTGTCCTCTCACATGAGAAAGTTATCAAAAGTTAGATGGAACGCAATCATTTCCCCTAGACAATAAAAATTTTAAGGGAGGCAGAATAGAGTAGCCCCTTCTCCCCTCCCCCTTCTCCAAGGGAGATGCTGCTTTATATATTGTCTCATTTGATAACAACCTCCTTGAGGTAGATACTATTATTATTCCAATTTTACAGTGGGGGAAACTGAGACTGAGAGGTTGTAACCTGCCCAAGGCTACAAAGCTAGTTCAAATCTGAGTCAGGATCTGAACTCAGGCCTTCCTGATTGCAAGGGCTCTAGACACAGCAACACCAAACTGGCACATAAGGGGAATATGAAGAATTAAAAACAACACATATACTCCTTCCTAACTCCCTTTCAGTGAACAAATCAAACACCACCATCTACATGAAACTGTTCCTGATATCCCCAACTGCCAATGCCCTCCACACCCAAACAGCCTTGTATTTGTTTTGTATGTATCTCATGTATAGTTATATGAGAGGCACCTTGGTATGGGGTAGTGAAAGTTGACCTTGGAACCAGGAATTCTGGGTTCAATTCCTATGCTTAATATACTGGCTTGTGACCTTAGAAAAGGTTTGTGTTGTAGAAAAACTAAGATTAGAAGATACAGAAAAGGGGCCAATTTGCATTGGCAGGGGGAGTTTCCTTACCCAAGAATTCCCTGTATCAACAGAATCAGAGGTCCAGGCCCTTGGCCTGTTCTTATGCCCTTTCCTGTTCCTATTTCTATGCCTATCCATATCCCCATGTCTTGTGTTTAATTATGTATGTACATGTTGTCTCCTAGAAAGAAGGTGAGTTTCTTCAGGTCAGGGACCGTCTAAGTACTATGCCAGTCAATTAGGCACTTACAAATGCTTGCCAATTGATTGATAGACACAAAAACAGAGCCTAAAGAACAATGGGCATGCTTACTACAACTGTGCAAACAAGACATTAACCAGTAAAAAACTCAGGTTAAATACAGTGAATGATGTTGACACTTAATTTGTTGAAACACACAACGTTCCTTTCAGTTTATAGTATCTCCCCTTACCCTACAACTAACTGACTGCCCAGATGACTTGTCCCAGTATAATAAAACACTCTTTCTCACCTCCAAAGTAGTATCAAAGTATATGTGATTCTCCTCTCTTTGTTAGCTCTGGGCCTACAGCCAGAGACAGTACTAGCAAAACACCCTAGTGTTTGCTCTCTCCCTCTTTCTCCATCTCTCTCCCTCTCTCTCCTTCTCTCTCTCTCTTTCTCTCTCTCTCTCTCTCTCTCTCTCTCTCTCTCTCTCTCTCTCTCTCTCTCTCTCTCTCTCTCTCCCTGTCTGTGTGTCTCTCTCTCTTTCTATCTCTGTGACTCACTCAAGAGACTAGTTCCTACCTTATAAACTTCCCTTTCTTTGTGATTAAGTCAGAGCTTTCAGAGACTATTCCTTTGTACTGGGAACAAGTGGTACATTACAAAAATATCAAGATGAATTTTTTTTTGTGTTGTTTGGCTTATTCTATTACCAGGGAATCATAAGATCATCGATATAGAACTGAAAGATACTTCAGTAACTTCTTTTTACAGATGAGGAAACTGAAGTCTAGGAAGTTAAATGACCTTTGCCCAAGGTCACACATGAAGTAGATGTCAGTCAGGAAAAATGAGACCATTTTTCATTTTTGTATTCATATGTTCAGCTAAAAAAACATAATTTATCAATTTTTCAAAAGGAACTAATTGAAGAATGTGAAAAAAATAAATAAAAAATGGTTTCAAAAAGAAAATACATCTACAAACTATATAACAACTACTCTTTTTTGTGATTGATCCTCTCTCTCTATGCCTCATCTCTCTCCCTACTAAAAAATATATTAGATTTTTCTTAGCACTGGAATTAACTGGTGATATCATCTCTACATAGTTTCTTGATCCCAGTTTCAGATGTGATTTCAAGTTCTTTCTTTTCAATAGGGGGAGATTATTTCCCTCAGAATGAAGCAAGTCTTCAAATGATCACACACATCAGCAGTTCTTTTAACGTTTTGCTGCTGTTGTCTTTTCCCCATATAACTGTGTCATGGTCCAATAAGTGAAGATTATTTTCTCAGGACTGAAAATGGTTGTGATCCTCTAGTGAAAACTACAATCTCATGAAGTTCTAATGAAAAACTGGTAAATATTACCTTAATTTCTGCGGCAGTAGGTTGTGATCTCCATTTTGGGATTAATTACTTCTTTTGATAAGGTTAAGCCAAAGAAAAAGCCAACCTTCAAGGGAGAGAGAAAGAAGTTACTGAATTAATGGAGTACCACAACTACAGACCACAATGGGACTTTCAGTGAAAGACTGTCTTTGAGAAGCATTTTGGTATTTAGCTGAATGACTAACATTGAGATTATCTGGTTAATGTTAGGAACAGATTTTTGACTTTTAATTCACTTCCTAGTCATTCATTTTGGCTGTCAAGTCAGCTAATATAGTTCATTTTGGTCTCTTTGATAAATAAAATGATAGAAGGGGGAAAATAAATTAGTTAAGACTGTTAGCAAATTTCTTTTTTATGTTTCCAAAATAAAAACACTTTTAAGTGAAGTAATATGCTATATTTCTGATAAATCTTTTATCACTTCTCTGTCTATAAAGGGGAGATATTTGCCTTATATTTACTGCACCCTTCCCCCCAAAAAATCTATCTGTTTAAAGAATAAATAAGTTAAGACTTAGAAAACTTTAAGTTTTTTCAGTGAAAATGCTTTATAAAATGTTGACGTCAAGAATTACCATTACAAAGCAGAATGCAATTAGGTGCTCTCTGAGTCATGATGGGCTCTTGTAATAGCTTGGCAGCATGCTGTCCCCTTTCTAAGTACTTTTCTATATTATTTTAAAAGTAATAGCTCAATTTTCTTCCTTTTTTCTTTTCTTTCATTTTTTGGAAAAATAGGTGGAGAGTGAGTGGGAAAAGTGGTTTGTTTTTCTGCCTAAGTGCTCTCAGCCCTTTGTGGAGTCTTTCTGACGTGTGAATGCTCCAGGTCTGTGTGGGCTGCTGCTCTGGGGACACATTAATGGATAAAGGAAAAAAATGCCTGCAATTATATTGGTACATTTGGGGGAGTGAGGTGTGAAGATTGAATATAGCTTTGTTCTGTTTATATCAAACCTTATGCATTTGCTCTTTGATGCTGCAAAAGAAGCAAAAAGCTCCCTTTCTCAAACCTGTTTGTGGTTTCCATAAAATTAATTCAGACTTCTCTTAGCAAATATGACAGTATAATTGAACTAGAGACTACAATAGATTTCTGACAAACCTAAGTATTTCGAATATGAAAAGGAGGATATGTTTGCTTTTGTTCAAATCCTAACAATTTTTGTAGCCATATTCTTTGAGTTTTGAGCAACCCTAAAGAACTTTTACTTGAAGCACATCCTTGGTTTGTATGCATTTATTGAATAATCAGAGGTGGCATAATGTCCAAATCCCATCTCGGATATTCAGTAGCAGTACAACCCTGGGTATGTCACTTAACCTCTCCCAGCCTCAGTTTCCTCATCTCTAAAATGGGGGCAATAATAGCACTTACCTCATAGGGATTATGAAGTTCAAATGAAATAATGTGTAGAACTTCTTAAGGCACTATGTAAATGCTAGTGATAATGATGGTATAGTGGACAGAACTTTGAACTTGAAATTAAGAGATGTGGGTTCAAATCCCACCCCTGACATTTATTTGTTATGTGATCCTGGGGAAATTATTTGACCTCTCTGAGCTTCTCTTTCTTCACTGTAAAAATTAGGAATTGGGACTGGATGGTTTCCAAGCTCCCTTCCAGCTGTAAATACGTGATCTTATTCATATTTTGACTGTCTTTCCCAATAAAATATAAGCCCCTTAAGGTCAAGAAATGGTTCATCTTTGTATCTCCACTACCTAGCATAGTGCTTGACATGTGGGAGATTTTTATTAAGTGCTTATTCATTGATTGGTTAATTCCTGGTAGAATTCCTAGGTAATTCATTATCCACAACATTTACTTACCCTACAAATGAACATGTAAAATATGTCAACTTTCCTGCAGGAGAGCAGCTCTATTGCTTTATGACTGAAAACAAATTAATTTCTCTGCTTTGAATTTATACCGACATAAATGCCTACATGTTTGAGGGGCTTTGACCTGCATAAAAAATGATCATCTTTCCATGTTTTTCATAGAAACAGTGGCATGTCTGGACTGGAGGGATCTGAGAGCTGGCTAATCTCATGCAGTGTTCTCTATTTAGAGATGAGTAAAGTAAGACTCACGGAGAGAAGTTTATGGGAGAATGTCTTGCTAGTATTCTTCCTAAGAAGCCATCTTAGCAAATGCCTTTGCTTTGAGCTAATTGTGTATATTGGCTGACTCCTAAAGGTAAGCAAATCCCTGGGGGTTCATGAGCAGTGGTTTTAGAAGGGTAGACCCACAGGGTAGCTTAAAAATACCCCTTGGGTGACCTGCTTGGGTGAGTTGGGAAGGGAATGGTAGTCCAGACCTGAGTTTTCAAAGCTAGTATCAATTGTGTTATGAATCTAGCCTACAATAATGAGTTTATTAATACAATGATCTAGGTAAACACAATAGACAGTGATTTATATTTAAACTTCTTGCCTTTTTGTACTTGTATGAGCTCATGCCATGGTATCCAAATAAAAATGTCCCTTACGTTAGTGCTTGCAAACTGCGTATTTTTTAATTCATTCTCTGACCTCTGTGGTATTTGCAAGGTTTGGGTATTTAGAGAAAAGGAAACACAATGTGTGGGCTTCAAGTCTAGATGAAAAATTCTAAATTTCTACTTATCTAAAAAGGCTTCAAATGGAAATATAGTCTACTGTCAGTTATTCAGGGCAATTACTCACTTTATGGATCATTCAGGCCCTTTTCTACCCCTCCTTTTCAAGACATTTCACCAGAAATACCACCACTGGGAGTTGACAAAGAGGAATGCTCACAAAAATATATTTTTCTATATTTTTAAATTACTTACCTTCCAAGGATGATTCTTGGACTGGAAAACCAAAACAGCAAACCAATCTTAAATGGCTAACAGAGTTGGAAGCCAAGACTATAGGGTCATAGGATCTAAGGAGCTTAGAAAACCATCTAAACTTGTCCCCATTAATCCATTTGCAAACCATCAAACTTAAAACAACACCACAAAGCTGATAAGTAGCAGAGCCAGGAAACTCCTACCTCAGAAATACAAAGGGACACTAAAAGATGACCTAGCTGCCCTCCACAAGTTTAAGGCAACAAGGTCAGACAAACCTAGAATATTGAAAGAACTGGTAGGTGTGGGTTGGTGAGCTTTTGAAGATCATGGAGAATGGAGAGGTGCCACAGGATTACAGATGATCTGATGTGGTCCTTTATTTGTTTGTTTGTTTGTTTTGGTTGTTGTTAAAGAACAGAGCAGAGTCTGCCAACTCTAGGCCAGTAAGGTTCCTAGTAAAACTCTAGAGTATATTAAAGGGATAGTCTGTTAATGTTTAGAAAAGGAAGCCACCATCACTGACATACAGGATGAGTTCATCCGGAAGAGGCCATGCTAAAGGAAGCCCATTTCCCTTTTTGAGAAGGTTCTTTACAGAATGATGCAGAGGTAGTTTATCTAGATTTCTTCAAAGAATTTGGCAAAATCTCTCTCCACTATTATAGAAAAGAGGCAGAGACATGGGCTAAACAGAACTAAAATTAAGTGGAATTGGAGCAGGCAGAATCACTGGAACCCAAGTATAGTCATGATGGACTGGTAGCAACTTGGAGGGAACTGTCCTCGGCCTTGTAGTGAGTACTTGACATTTTTAACAGTGACTTGGATAAAGGAGTAGATGTAATGCTTGTCAAATTCCCAGGTGATACAAAGCTTAGAAGAAGAGCTTATCCATTGGATGATGGAGTCAGGACCTAAAAGGATCTCATCAGTCTAGAAGATTGAGCCAGATCAAATAAGATGAAATTTAGCAAAGATAATTGTAGGATTCA
Source organism: Potorous gilbertii (assembly GCA_028658325.1). Classification (NCBI taxonomy): domain Eukaryota; kingdom Metazoa; phylum Chordata; class Mammalia; order Diprotodontia; family Potoroidae; genus Potorous; species Potorous gilbertii. The sequence continues at coordinate 15,096,919 of CM053772.1, forward strand.
AAACATGAATTTCATGATTACAGGATAGGAGAGGTAACCACTGCTCAAGCCCTTCTGGGATAAGAAAAGTCCAATCAAAGGAAAACATCACAGGAAATCTGGGGTCTCTGATGCTACAGGGTATAGGGAGTGGTTGAAGTTTGAAAACTAAAGTGGACACCAGTGAATCAAGACCTGTCCTAGCTGGTATGAAAACTGATGGACTCTGGGTTACAAAATAGTGATGATAATCAATTACAATAGTGGAAATAGTACAGGCTCAGGGGTCACAGGGGTCAAATCCTGCCTCTGACCTTGAACAGGATACTTAATTTCTCTATGCCTCTGTTACCTCATCTGTACAATGAAGGGCTCAAATTGGCTTCTGAGATCTCTTTCAGCTCTAGACCCACATGTGTTTTCAGAAGGCCAATTAATGTGAAAAAACACTAAAATGATGTCATTGATTATCTTTTGCTGTTTGTGGTTTTTGCTTAACCTTGGCTTTGTCTTCCCAAGGAAAGTGGAAATTCCTCAAGGGAGGAAATCAGATTCCACATTGCTATGCCCCTTTCTTTTCTTTCGGAAAAATGTGTAACTTCACCAGTGATGGGAGTTCCTGGTAAGTATCTTCCTCTCCCAGTGCCAGTTACTAACTTTTCTGCAATTTATACTCCTGAAGAATTGCCTGGATCATTGAGAGGTTGAGTGGTTTGACCAAGGACATAAAGCTAGTATGTGGGAGAAGTAAAACATGAACCCATATCTTCCTGGTTCTGAGGCCAGCTCTCTATATACTCTGCCAACCTGCCTCTTGCCATGCCCCCAGTCCATGTTTAATACATGCTTGTGGATTAATTAGGCCCTGAGTGTGGAGTTAAAGGACTCTCAAATCTATCACTTACTATCTGAGTGATCTTAGACGAGTCACTTGGAGGTCCTTCTAGACCTCCATTTCTTTGTCAGTAAAATGAACCAGTCAGATTAAGTTGTTCTTTAGGTCCTTTCCAGCTTTCAATACATGATTTCTGGAAGAGCATTTTCCAGGGAACCAACTGAATATTGGGGTGTTTTCTTTCTAAGATCACAGATTCAAAGGCAGAAGGAACTTGGGATGTGTTCTACTCCAACACTTCCAGTCCAGAGACAATTTCAGAGGCTGATCCCCAAAGAGAGATGAAGGTCCCCTCATCCCTAGAACCTCAGACTCCAAATTCTGTGTTCTTTCTTTGTTTCTCTCCAAAGACAGTCAACAAATTACAAGAGCAATTGTACTCAAAATTGGGATGTGGTTAGAATTCTCCTATGTGTACTATATGCAGAGACCACTGAATACAGATTTAATAAATTGAATTGAATCCTGTTGCATTCTCTTGCTGTCCTGACTCATTTTGCAGGAGGCTGCCAGAGAATCTCTAGAAGAAAGTGTACCCCATTCTGTGATTGCTGTGTAATTCTAAGGGTAGCATCCTCTCTGGGCCCACTTTCCCAACCAGCACTGGTCAGTGGGGCCCTGGAGAGGTGCCTGCTATCTCAGTTTCTAGGGGTAACTCTCGGGGTGACAGCCTTTAGCACTCTGGCTCATGAGCTCCCACCAGCATGCTTCCTCTGTGTAGATAAGATAGAGACACCATAAATTGGAGATAATCAATAATCTGTTGACACTGACTTACAGTGAGGGAGAGAAGAATCTTGCTCCCTTTCTCCTCTTTCCCCCCACCCCTGCCCCAGAACAATGACAACTATGTGGCAGGGAGGTTATGGAGACTTGATCTCAAGTTCTTGGCTGCTTCTTCTGCTTTGTGTTTCTGCCCCTGAGCACAGGTGACCAAAACAATCTCCCTGACATTGAGGTTTCCAATCTTGGGAGTAACTTCATAATCATGAGGGCATGGGAATTCCAGAATCAGGTGCCACTTGCCCAGCACAAAGTGCTTCCTGCTACCATGGTGGTTCTCAGAAAAGAAGATGACTGTGGAGAGGAAGGTGAGCCATATATGCTTAACTGGCCAGAAATGAAAGAAATAAAAGTGAAATCTCTATTCAGCAGCCCCACAAAATGGGAATTCCATGATTTCATTTCTTTTTTTAACATAAATTGATTATTTATTTACTTTTAACATTCTTCTCTTTTTGCATTTGAGTTTCAAATTCCCCACTCCCATCTGCTGAGAAGGCAGTATCGATCAGTTACACAGATTTTCATGTTTTAAGTATCAGACTCCCAGGAGAGCATAAAGTGTGGTAGGTGATTGTATGATTGTTTTTAATACGTGTCAGCATGAGCTTATTAGTCTTTTAAAAATATTGCTCTTGTGGAGGAAATAAATAATTGTGCCATATCCATTCTTCTGAGTTGATTAATAGTTGTAGGTGGGCATCCAATTAGATAATGTATATATAGCACCTTGTGAGTCTTACAGCCCTACATCAATGTCCGTTGGGCACCTTCTAAAAATGGACCCTCTTCATCCTTTTTGGGAAGATGTACCAAGCTGTGGTGTAGAGGTTTGTAGAGGTTTCCCCAAGTGGCGGCATAATTCACCAGATAGTGTGAGGAAAACCTGGTGCCCTTTCTTTAGGGGTCAGGCTTCCTTAAAACAGGCTGTGGGAAAATGTATAAAGCCCTCTGTGATACCTGTCCATTATTTTTCCTATGACTTCCCTTTAAATGGTCTCTATTCTGGCCATGTTGGCCTGCTATTTGTTTCCTACACACATTTTACCTCCTGCCTTCCTGACTTTGTACAGGTGCCACACCCACCTCTTTCCTCCCCAGAATCTCTAGATTCCCTCCAAACAGCAACTGCCTCTTTCATGAGACCTGTCCTCAGGCCATGGGGATTAGTGTCTCTCCCTTGTGAAGCCATTTTATACAGATTTTGTATTTATTTTATCCCCTAGAAAAGTATAAGCTTCCAGAGAGCAGGGCCTGCAAAACCTTTTACAGGATAAACACTTCATAAATATTCGTAGAACTAGATTAGATTAGATTGAACTGAACATTGGTATTCTTTTCCATTTGTGTTCCCCCAAATTTTGAACTATTTTTATCCAGTTCTACAAAATGTTTCAGTGAAATTTTAATTGATACGGTAGTGAGTGTACTTATAGAGTATATAATATTCTCTACTGTATTTACATATATGTTTTTAACCTAAACACAAAATTTCCTCTCCATTTACATATCTTACTTCATTTCTGTCATTAATATTTCCCCTTATGTAGGTCTTTGTATATTCTACTTTAAGTTAATATTAAAATTTATAAATTTTTTATTTGTATCATTTCCGGTGAATTATAAAAAAGTTATTGCATCTTCCAGCATACCCATATCTATATATTAGTATATAACAGCCAGGTGGCATAGTGGATAGAACCCTGGGTTTGAACTCATATTTATGAGTTCAAATCCAGCCTCAGACACTTCTTGTCTGTGTGACCCTGGGTAAGTCCCCTAACCCTGTTTGTCCCAGTTCCTCATTTGTAAAAATGAGCTGGAGAAGGAAATGGTGAACCACTCCGTCGATACGAGTTGGGTGTGACTTGAACAACAATAGCGCCATTTCTATTACTGTGTTAAATTGTATAGATGACAAGGAGCAGGGCTGTAGGGTGTATTCAGGGAAGACTAGGACCTCTGGTGTGATGGCTGCCAAACCCTTTTCAAGGACTGCTTTCCACCTTTGGTGTCCACCTGTTCCACTCAACTCTAAGAAGCTGTAGCATGTGTAGAGGCCACAACCTGGTAAACCGTTTCAGCAGACGGGCTAAACCAAGTTGAGGGGTCACTGCAGGGGTCTCCAACCCATTGGTGATTTAGACGGGTGTTGACCCCAAACATGTGAAGACCTCCACTGGTGGAATAGATGAATGAGAACAATTTGTTCCATAGCCATGAGCAGCTGAAGCAGGTACTGTGGAGCACTTAGAGCTTGGTTAGACATGGAAGATGTCAAGGTCCTCCTCTACTTCTTGAGCCATCACCAGTCATCTTGATTCTGTCCTTCCACTGGATCCAGATGACTCAGGAGGGGAAAATGAGGCTGGAGACCTTGCACACATGGTCTTCTTTGAAAATGAAGAACAAAAACAGACAGACAGACGTGTCACTGGACTGTGACAACTCTGGAGGAGAAAGTGAAGCCAAGGACTTCATGCAACTCTGCCACACTTAAATCCAATTTATGCAAGAATCAAAAGATACCACCATGAGGAGGAGGTATTTTCTCATTCCAATGAGTGTTTCTTTTTGGCTGATAGTGTTTCTTCCTTACAAATTATATTGACTGACTATCTTAGGAAGGATATTGATGAACGGAAGGGTGAACAGAGTTGGATGGCCAAGATGATTAACATGCTGGAGACCAGGCTAAGTGGGAATTGGTTAAAGAACTGGGGATATTTATCTGGAAAAGAGATTTGTGGGGGTATGATCACAGTCTTCAAAAATGTTGACAGGCCAAGGGAATTAGACTTGCTCTGCCTGGCCCTGAGTGGTAGAACTTCTGGAATATTGCATGGACGTGACAAAGACAGAGTCTTAGATTTGACATAAAGAAAGGTGCCTAAAAACAAGAGTTTTCCAAGAGCGGAGTAGGCTGCCTTGAGAGTGGGTTGCCCCTCCCTGGAGGTCTTCATTCAAAGGGTATTAAGTATCTGTCTCTGAACTCTCTTCCACCTGAAGATTCTCGGATGCTGTGTTCTTTCACTCTCTTCCAGTTGCAAAGTCAAGTCAATTGAGTGTTTCTGCCCTGAGTCATGACACTGTCATACATCCTAGTTGACACTAATTAGCAATCATTGCTATGAAACACAAGCGTGGCTATAAAAGTCACCCAGCAGGAAGTGTCAGTGTTCTAGCCCGTCACTGTCCCATCATGTCTGCCTTCTCGGCATTACAGGTTGCTTCTTGTCTTCCACATCTTTCCTTTTTGTAATCGGCTCAAGCTCTCCATTCATTTGCTCTAAGTACCCTGCGGGCAGGGTGGATGTGGCATAACATGCCTGGGAAATAGCTATAGCAACAAAGGGTGAGCAAACAAACAAGATTCTACCCATGGTTGCTGAAGGGCATGTGGCTTGGTGTGGAACTTTGAAAGGAACACACTCTATCCAGAAATGAAACATCACCTTCTTGCCAACCTGACCATTCCCATTCATTCTTTCCTCAACGTAGTCATTAATAATTGACCACAATAGCTTACGTTTACATATAGCATCCTACTACCCTCCAGAAGTTCCTGAAACCTGTTTGGATCTGTGATCTACTTACATTTTGCTCAAAGCCCTGATCTCTTTCTGACCTAGCCAGAATTAAGCGTGTGACATCAGAATAAAATCAAAAGACATGAACTTAGAATACAAAGTGAATAATATGAAAAAACAAACAGTGAGCACTCCATCGTCTCTTCCCCAGAACTACCTCTCTGCCCAAGCTAGATTCCAGTCCTGCCATGTTGGGAATCCTTTATCTCTATTCCCCATGCTGCCTTACCAGCAAAGAACTGCACACTACGGAGCAAAAAGAGTGTGGTCACTTCCCTTTGGACAAGCCCAGGACCTTCAGGGTCCCACCAGGGCTGTTCAATCTCTGAAAGGCAGTCTGAAAGTCTAGCCTTATCCATTTGGTATGATTAGTCCCAGGGGAGCACCACTCCTGGCACTCCACGTTTCTCTAGCCTCTCTCAGTTCCTTCCCTCATCAGTGTTTCTTTCCATTTCTCCCACATCTCTTCTCTTAGCTCCCTCTGAAGAATTTGTGCTCCCTGTCTATCACATCATGTTGAGAATGGACAGTTTTTGAATGAGGAAATTGAAAATAACCATCTTAAATAATGTTCTAGATCATTAATAATGAGAAAAATGCAAAATAAAACAACTAGGATGTTTCACCTCTCAATAAAAATAGTAGCTACCATTATTTATACAGTACTTGAAAGTTTGTGAAATGCTTTACATATGTTAATGCATTTGATCTCATGAATGGGATGGCAAAAAGGACAGAAGATGAAAATGGTAAATATTGGAGCAGCTGAGGAGAAGCAGGCATACTAATGCCCTAGTAGTACATCAGTTCAGCTGTTCTGCAAAACAATTTGGAGTTCCAAAAAAGTCATTGAATTGTAGATATTTCAACTCAGTGATACCTCTAATAGTTATAAATTACAAAAAGGTTAAAAATAGAGAGAAAAATCTCAAACATATTCAAAAAATGTCTGTAGCATCACTTTTTTGTTGTAGCAAAGAAATGGTAGGAAAGTGGGTGTCCAATGTCTGGGAAATGACTGAACAAACTGCAGTATATTAGTATGATGGAATGGTGTTGTGATATAAGAAATGATAACAGTGAACAATTCAGAAAACCTTAGGAAGATATGTATGAACTGATGCAGAGTGATTGAAATTGACTTATGAGAAGAATTTATTTGCTTGATGACAATGATCACATAAAAAAATATCATGGAGACATCTCAGAACTCTGATTATGCAAGTCTTTAAAGGACTTGATGATAAAGCCTACTTCTTGCCCCCTGCAGAGAGAAGATGGATGGTAGGTGCAGATGGTAGGTACAGAATGAGGTGCCCATTTGGAAATATAGTCAGTTTGCCTTGCTTCAGTCTTTGTATTTATTACAAGTGAGGGTTCGATTGGGGGAAGACAAGTCAGTGAACACTGGCAGTAAGGAAAGCTAAGAGTACTACAATAAGACATTGAAAATATTTTATTAAGTAAAACAAGTTCAGGGGCAATTTTATGGAGAGTCCCAAAAATCTGAGTGTAGTTTAAAATTTCAATGGTCTTAATAAATAAATTGTTAATAAAAAGGTTTCATAGCTTCACACTTCACTTAGATTGTGGGGCACTCTGAGGGTGTTTATATGTGCTTAGATCGATATATATGCACACTATATATATATATATATATATATATATATATATATATATATATATATATGTATGTGTGTATGTACATGAATATATGTTTGTATAGTTCTTTAAGGCTGGCAAAAGACTTTTTTGACAATAATCCTCTGAGGTAAGAATGGTAAGTGTTACCAGCCCATTTCACAGTTGAGGAAACTAAGACCCAGAAATGTTCAGTGACTGATCTAAGCTTGCAAACTTAGAGAGTCTGAGGCTGGGTTCAGGCATAGATCTCCAAATTCTAAGTCCTGCACTTTTTCTCCTCTGCCATGTTGTCTGTGAAGTCCCCCAGATGAAAATGACATTTGGTATTTATCCCTTAGCATATTTTTGCATTTCAGGCAAAGAAATTGCTGCCAATATCTGTAACCTTTGGCAAGATGACGTGATTTCTGGGTGTATCTATTATGCTGGGACCCAGGATGATTTTCCTAAGGTTAGTGTTGTTCTGGGTACCCAATGTAACTTCTGTTGCTTTGGCCCTGCCTACAATATGACTCTTGAATTGGCATAAAGTCAACACAAATCAAAGAATTTATTGAAGGGTTTGTCTCCTTTCCTTGTGGTGAGCATCAACCTTGCCAGCTCTTGGCAACAAGAGGCAGCCATGTTGCTTTTCAGAATGGCCAATAGCCAAATATATTTATCCAACCTGAAACACAGAATGAGAGTAGAAGCAATGGAAGGGACCTTAGAGCCCTCTAATCCAAAAAGAGTGTTAGGGGCGCTGGGGGTTTAGCCCAGTCACTTTAGAAATGTGAGTATTCCACCAATACCAGGGAACCAAGGAGAGAGATACCCAAGAATATTATTTGGGACAATTATTTTGCCTATATCCCATATATACTTATTCATGTACATGTTTTCTCCCCAGTAGAATGTAAGTCCTTAAGGCAAGAGCTGCTTAATTTCTATAACGGGATCCCCAGCTGAATGTCCCAGCACAGTGCCTGACATATAGTATGAGCTTAATAAATGCTTGTTGATTGGTTGACAAAATAATCTGAACCTCTGACCCTGAGGGGGCAAAAAGGAGCCTAAGAGTGAACTCCATGGACTATCCCATTCTCCTAACAGTAAGAATAACTCACTTTATAGCATTTTAAGGTTTGCAATGCACTTTACGTGTGTTATGTTATTGGGTCCTCGTAATGGTTCTGTGAGGTAGGAGTTATTATTTTTCCCTTTCTATAGATGAGGAAACTGAGGCTTAAAGAGGTGAAGTGACTGGTCCAGAGTCAGGCTACTAGTAAGTATCTGAGGTGGGATTTGAACTCCAGTATGGGTACAGCTCTCTGGCCGTTGTACCAGCTAACTGTCCCAATGCTGGGGATTTAAAATAATGACCTCGCCAGCCTCTTAGGAGAGGAGCTTGCCTCCTAGTTTACTGGGAAAGCATTGTAAGCTTCCCCTTCTCCACCACCCTAAGCTTGAGAACTCTCAGCAGCATCCCCCGTTCTCTCCTGTTTGTTCCAGTTGCCTGTGAATTGATGATCTTTCTCCCCACCAAAGTCAATCCCTCTGTTTGGGTCTAGATCACTGATCATTAGCCTTATCATCACTCAGGTTCACAAACTTGCTGTCATTTTCAAGTCTTCCTCTTTCTCACCTCCACAATCATTCACCAAGTCTCACTTCCACAACATATCCCATATCCATCCCTTTCTCTCTATTCAAGCAGATACCACCCAAGTTCACCACCTGTGGCTGGACTATAGTGATGGCCTCCTAATTACACTTCATGCCTCAAATCTCTTCCCTCTCCAGCTCATCATCTCCCAAATTGCCACAGTGGTGGTCCTAGAGCATGGGTCTGAGCAACATCATCTCCTGCTTAAGAAGCTCCAGAGGCTCCCCATTGCTTTTTGGTCAAACTACAAACTCCTCTATTTGGTACGTAGTAGTCTTCCCAATCAAGCTTCAGTCTGCCTCTCTGTACTTATTTCCTGTTACTTCTCTTCTTGCACTGGATTTTCTAGACAGATTGGGCTCTTTGAATTTCTCCAAGTGACCATTCTCTCTCCCATCTGTGTCTCTGCAGAGGCTCCCATGCCTGAAATGCAATCGCTCCTCACCGCTTTGACCTACATGAGGGGCCTTTATCCAAGAGTCAGCTCGTGTTCCACCTCTGTGAGGAAGCCCTTCTGGACCCCTCTCCCTTCTCTCCAGATAGAAGTGTTTTCTCTCTCCTCAAATAATCCTATATATGTTTAGCTACTTATATATTGGTTCTACCCAAAAGAATCTAACCTCCTTGAGGGGGGCAATTTTTTTAATGTTGTACCTAGCATAGTACCATGCACACAGTCGGTGTTTAATAAATGTTTGTTGTACATTCCTTAGTGTCAGGATAGAATACAAAAATAGTCCTTAAGAATCATATTTTCATCTTGTAAACATGTTCACAAGTTCTGATGATGGATACATCATTCTAAATTCCGTAAATAAATGATATGTCTTCCTTTGGATCTCAGTTCCATGAGTTAACATTCTGGATCTTCAGGAAACAGAAGGAGGGAGCAGCTGTTTTTTGTGAGCCATAACTGAACTTGATTTGTATAGTGTCCCTAAGAATATAAGAAAGCAACATAACTGGGAGGTATGGCTCAAATTACAAAAATATTATAAAATACTTTGATTTGTAACAGAGAGTGAATGTCAAATGCTTTCACCCAAGAGGTCATTCCAGAACCTTCCTTAGCAAAGAAGGAGCAAGGAAAAAGAGAGAGGGATGCCTGTACATATATATGTGTGGTGGGCAATTCAAGAAGTAATGAAGGCTGAACAAGTTGCTTTTTGAAGCAGATTTTCCCCTGCCAATTAGAATTGTGAGAAAATACCACAGATAGTTCCTAGTGCCTTAAGTACTCCTTTACCTGAATAGCAGAAATTCATTATATGAGAACTTCATAAAATCTACTAGTAGGAAAAATTTTTACACCAGTGTGGAAACAGAATTCTTGCCCTCTCCTTTTCTGTTGTGCTTCTAAACTTTGGTATTATTGCAAAGGACTATGGGTAAGCTAGACACTGCTATCCTTCTCAACTCGGGGAAATTGTCTTTTCTACAGTAAACCTTGTTGCCCCTAGGCAGAACATTAGAAAGCACCTGCCCAGTGTGTACTAATCAATTTTGCTGTCAATGTGTTACTTATTCCTGGGTTTTTCTATAATGACCCCCCTATTAATTTTTTTAATTGATCAACATTTATTTTATATCTGCCTCCTCCCTCAGAGAAAAAGACAAATAAAAATCTTGCAACAAATACATATAGTCAATGAAAATAAATTCCTGCAGGAGGAAGCATGTTTCATCAATGGATGTTTCATCACATTGATCAGAGGTTCTTTAGTCTTTCTAGGTTGATTGTCTTTACGATACTGTTACTATGTAAATTGTTCTTGTGGTTTTGCTATCTTTATTTTGCACTAGTTCATACAAGTCTTCTCAGGTTTCTCTAAAACCATCCCTTTGGTTTTTTTTTTACAGGAATACCATCCTCATATTCATATACCATAACTTGTTCAACTGTTCCTTCATTGCAGGGCACTTCCTTGGTTTCTAGTTCTTTGCCACTATAAAAAAAATGCTATGAGTATTTTTAATATGTGCTCCTTTTCCTCTTTGGGGAATAAATCCTCCCCCTCCCCAATTTTTCTATTAACTTGTTACTGCCCTCAATTATCTTGTCTCTTCAAAACACTCATAAAGCTATGAATTGAACACCCCTTTCTTAGCGCAGGGAAGAATTTGGCCATGACCTTCATTAGCATGATCTGGTTTTCCCCTTATAGCAACAATAAAGAATGCCTTGGCAAAGCAAGAAATCACAGCCTCCTGAGACATTTCTTCAACATTAGTTATTGCCTCAAGGTAATAAGAAGGCATAGGAGATTGAGTGATAAAGCCGGAGTCAGAAATCCCTGGATACAAACCTTCCCTTGGATACTTCCTAATTGTAGGACTGTGCAAGTCACTTAACTTATCTCTGCCTCAGTTGCCTCATTTGTAAAATGGAGAAAATAATAGCACTGATCTCCCTGTGCTGTTATGAGGGTCAAATGAGATTGATTGTGTATCTAAAAGCATTTGGCAGATTTAAAAATGCTAGATAAAAGGCAGCTGTTACTATGATTTTGATTAAAGATTGGGAAGGGAAATAAGCATTTATTAAGTGCCTACAATTTGCCAGGCACTGTGCCAAGCATTTTACAAATATAATCTTATTTTGTTATGATAAAAATAACATTTTTCATCACCATCATTTTGGATAGGAGTTTGTAATTGGAGCAAAGAATTGAAACATACCACACTGTTTAGTAGTCAGCATCATGCCCTTTCCCAAAATTGCTCGTGGAAATAGTGATGTGGGCTGAATTTTCTCCATCTGGTTTTGTTCATGGAAACTTGACTGATTTGTGGCTGAAATCATAACTAGTTGAAAGTAACCCTGCAGTACAATTCCATTTGAGGAGATAGTGTACTTAGTAGTACCAGGGACAGTTCTACTGGAGCGTGACTATACCCAGGCTGCAGCAGCCTATCTCCTATCTCCACTTCTGGGTGTGATTAATCCACATCTTTGAAAGATGAGGAGGTGGGGCAAGGGTTTGTCCAGTCATTGAGGGGGTCAACACTCCCAGGAAAAGCCCTGTTTGACCCGTTCAAGTTGCAACTCTGTCAACGGCAACCTTGTTAGTCACAAAAGTAAGTTCTATTGTGCTGTAAGAAATAATGAGCAGGATGCTCACAGAAAAACCTGGAAAGACTTACTTGAACTGATGCAAAGTGAATGTACTATATACAAAGTAGCAGCAATATTGTAAGATGATCAGCTGGGAATGACTTAGATGTTCTCAGCAATGCAATGATCCAAGACAACTCTGATGCACTTATGATGAAAAAATGCCATCCATCCCCAGAGAAACAACTGGTGGTGTCTGAATGCAGATTGAAACATACTTTTTTCCCTTTCTTTATTTTTTGGAGATTTGGTGTTTGGGGTTGGGGTTTTTTTTTTGGCTATGTTTTCTTTCATAACGACTATTATGGAAATGTTTTATCTGACTACACATGTATAACTTACATCGAATTGCTTGTCTTCTCAATAAGTGGGGGTTTGAATGGGAAGGTAGAAAGGGAGAGAATCTTGCACTCAAAGTTTTAAAAATAAATGTTAAAAATTGTTTTTACATGTAACTGGGGAAAAAAATAAAATACTAAATAAAATTTTTTTAAAAAGGTTAAATTTCTCTATATAGACTTAAAAGAGGGGTTATTTCATTCTGAAGCATACAGAACTCTGAATTCATTTAACTGGTTTTTCTATTGTGTTAAGTGCATAATAAATTATTTTTAAGTAGTACAAAGGAATGTGTCACTCAAAAATTTAAATAAGAGAAGGTTAAGCTTGTGGTTGCCAAGGCAGAACTTTGTAACTTTCATGCTGTCATGCTTCATTTGAACTCCAGCATATCATGGAGACATTGTATGGAACTGAATGCTAGATTTCAAGTCAGAGGCATCTCGATCAGCCCTTGTGAGTCCCATGTGTGACCTCAGGTAAGTCACTTCCTCATCTGTATGATGAAGGGATTGGACCACATATCCATGAAGGCTCCTTGCATCTACCAACTCTATCACTGTTCAACAACACTGCTTCATTTGGACTCTGCTGCATCAGGAGGAGGCTGTACAGCACAATAGAAAGAAGACTGGATTTGGAGTCTGAGAGCCTGGCTTCCATGCAAGCCCTGATACTACCATATCTCATATAAACTCCAGGGATCACTCACATGGAGAAGTCAGGTTCCTCAGAGCACTTAGGAAAACCAGAGGCCTGGAGGCCACATGTGGCCCTCTAGGTCCCCAAGGGTGACCCTTTGACTGCATCCAAACTCCACAGAACAAGTGAAGTTTGGATTCAGTCAAAAGTTGATCCTCCATGATTATTCCCCAGTGCTGCCAGCTGGGGCTCAGACTCCTTGTGCTCTCTACAGTATTGACTATCAGCATTTCAGTCTCATTTAACCAGTCCACACTAATTAGTTTTTATAAAGGGATATTAACTGTGTAGACATAGCAGGAATAGAGACTTAAAAAACATTTCTTTCCCCTCCAATCTATCAGTACATCATGTCTCCCTGGGATGATCGGGTTCACATGTAAAACATTTGCATACCAGGTTCACTTATCAATGTAGCATAATCAGTGAATGTGTCCGTATCTCTGCTACTACCAGGCTGGACCAAGCAGGTCATTTTTCAGGGCCTAGGTGGTACCCCAGGTTGGCCTCCTAAAAAGATTGGCATGGTCTAACCCCCAGACTCCTGGGGCTTGCTGTTGTGAGCTTCCAAAGGTCAGAATTTCCCCTGGGGGAAATAAAGGCCTGTATCCTCCACCCCACTGAGGCTTTCAGAAATCCTTGCCTTCTCATCTAGACAGCCTACAGAAAAGGGTAAGAGGCTCTCTTTGGCAAGGTGGCACCTTTTGAACATGGCCCCAGTCCAGTTCAGCATCTACTCAACAGATTGCTTCTTCAGCATCTGGGTGGGAGACTGTAATTGGTGACAGAAGGGGTGTGTTCCAAAATGCCATGGAGAGATTCCATCAGCTACTCATAAAGATGGGAGCGGCCCATCCTGAGGATACTGCCTTGTGATGTTGAACGCTTAACCTTTCTATGTCTTAGTTTCCTCATTGGTAAAAATAAGAGTGATCAACTGAATGATTCTCTAGATCTAGGAATCTATGTCTAATTGGAAACTTCTGACTACTTTTTGATAATAGTGACTGAAAAAATGGCATAGACTATGGAAAAGAGAAGCAAAAAAGTAGACTGCTATTGAGACTTTTGGTCATAGAGTTAGAGCTGTAATGGACGCTGGAGGTAAATCTAATACAATTCCCTCCTTTCATGGGTTTCGCTCCTGACTCTCCAGATCTTTTCACCTTCCCCAGAAGCTTTCTTCCCCTGAAGATGACTTCAGTCTTGCTGTTCCCTCCTCTGGTGAGCTCCTGCCTGGGACCCCCAACCCAGGAAGTATTTAGACTGTTCGTGTTCTTTCCTCTCTCAGCTCTGCTCCTGACTCCCTGGACTACCCACCTCCCTTACTCCCTGCTTTCTTTTGCAGTTTGTTTCTAGATATTCTTTTCCCCCATTAGAATTGGAACTTCTTAGGGCAGAGACCTAAGGCATCTTTTTTATGCTTGTGTTTGTATTCTCAGTGCTTAGCACGGTGCTTGGCACATAGTTATCACTTAATAAAGGCTCTATCCATCCATCTATCTATCTATGTATCCATCTGTCTATCTATCCATCCATCCATCCATCCATCCATCCACCCATTCATCTATCCACCTATCTTTCTATCTATCTTCTATCTAATCCCCTCACTTTTCAGAAGCAGAACTAAGGACCTAGGAAGGATAAGTAACTTATTTGAAGTCAGGTGGTCCACACCAGAAATAAAATTAGAGCCCAGGTTAAGGACTTTGGGGGCCAGGTCTCTCCTCCCACTCCCTGCTGCTTGTGTGAATGCTTGCGTGTGTTGGCTATTTTTATCCGCAGCATTGTCGTCAGTTACTTTCCTTTTCCCATCATCCTCTTTCTAACCTGACGATCACAGTCTGAAAATGGCACTAATAATGCCTCATCATTTCCTATAAGGATTAGGGCAATTTCCCATGAGTTGGGTTTACGTAACTCTATGTGCAGCACAGAATTCTTCTCCGTCATGTTAATGGTTATTTTAAAATAGCATTCCTACTGTCATGCCCAGATCACTCTCTTTATTTGACCACCAGATTCACTTTCCATGAAAAAAGGGAACAGGCTTCATCCATGTTTTTAATGTGGCTGTGTATTTACTCAGAAATACTTTTTAATGAGATTGGCAGGGCCTAATGGTTAATGCTAAAACAAATTAAGAAGACAGCAGCCCTCTGTCTCTGTCTCACATTGCACATTTCTTATTTTAAAATGAAATCAGAAATAAGCACAGTGGGGCCAGACAGGCCATTCCTTGTGTCAATGTGCAAATAAGACTCAGCTCTGAAAGGACAGTCAGCAGGTCACCTTGTCTGTGCCTCTGCTTCAGGCAGAGGAAGGTTTAAATTGTTCCAAACAGGCCATAGTCTGCTTAAAAAACTCCTGGGAAGGGTTCCCACTGGACTCCTCCAAGGTGGTTTTAGCTTCATTTTTCTGTTTAACACATGTAGGTTATTTCATCTAAGAATACTGTCCAGATGACACATTAACCTCATATCTCAATGTTTATGTCTCTCTCTGTTCACCTGAGTTCCTAAATCCAAACTTAAACCCCATAGTTTCAAACTTTAGGATCAGAGAATCAGAGATCTAAGGCTGAAAGGGACCATAAAGACTCTCTGGTCCAACACTTTCAGGTTTTTTTTTTAAAGAGATATTTACTGAGAAAGTATAGCA
The DNA here is from genome assembly GCA_028658325.1 of Potorous gilbertii. Classification (NCBI taxonomy): domain Eukaryota; kingdom Metazoa; phylum Chordata; class Mammalia; order Diprotodontia; family Potoroidae; genus Potorous; species Potorous gilbertii. The sequence goes on from CM053772.1 coordinate 15,112,272, forward strand.
AGAAACAAAGCACAACTTCCCAACCAGCCTAAGTCCCTGGGGAGTGTGGGTTCCAACTCAGAGTGGTCCTACACACATCCACACACAACCCTAAGTTCCATTCTGGGTGTGACACAGCTAGTGGGAGAATCACCCCCTTGATGTCCAAACACAGTATCTTGGCTGCTGGGCTGCCTCACTGCTAGGCTGCATTGGGCAGTGACTCTTTGGAGTTGATTCCTAATTTCATCTGGCTTTTGCAGCTACTAGCAGGATCTGCTACAGACTCCAAGTGTTGGACTTCTGATGGTTCTTTTCACCCTTCCAAGTTCCCAGGGTTGTAACCTGGTCTGTTCCATATTTGATGTCCATTTGCCTGAGACGAGGAAAAAAATAGACACAATAGAGAGAGAAGAAACAGAAGCACCCTGTGTTCATGGCCACATGGCAGTCAAGTGGAGAGACAAGGCAACTGGTAGCTGGTACTAGGTTAGTGCTACTTCTATTAATTTCCTGCCCTACTACCCCTACCTCCCCAAACCTGGAGGCTCACAGTAGTTCTTGCCTCACTTTCTACCATGGAAGACTAATCCCTTTGTTCTTTAAAGAGGGAAAAACTAAGGCTGAGGGAGGTTAAGGAATCATCCAACATCACATAGTGATGTTGTCAAAGTTAAGGGTCAAAGTAGGGGGAGGTAAATGCAAATCCTTTGACTCTATTATTTACAGAGTAAATATACAATTTGTGAACTACCTAGGTCCTTGTATTTGCCATAGGCTTTTATCCATTTCAATTATTTTTATTTTAGTTAGCATCTTATTTTTCCCCAGTTACATGTAAAAACAATCTTAACATTCATTTTTAAAGCTTTTAGTTCCAAATACTCTCCTCTCCTTCCTCCCCACCCCCCTCATTGAGAAGGCAAGCCATTTGATATAGGTTATAGGTTATACATGTGTAGTCATGCAGAACATTTCCATAATAGTCATGTTGTAAAAGAAAACATAAACCAAAAAAAAAAATCTCAAGAAAATAAAGTAATGTTTCAAACTATGTTCAGACACCATCAGTTCTTTATCCATTTCAATTAAATATGCATTTATTAAGCACGTGGTATAGGTCTTGCACTTGATGGGAGTGAAATAGTCCCTGTCCTCAAGGAGATCCTAGTGGGGTAAAAAGTGTTATTATTAAGTACATATGCCTATGCAATATGATAAACAAAGATTTCAAGAGGAGGAGAACTGATAACTGAGGAGGATTAGGAAAGGCTTCCTGGAAGAGGCAGTATGCTAGGGATCCCCAAGAGGTGGAGGCAAGGAGGAGGAGGTGCATGCCATTTGAATACCTGTGCCAAGGGAAGCAGGTGGAAGATGGAGATGCATTTACAACCAACAGCTAGCAGGCAAGTTTGACTAGAATAGAGCATGGAAAGGAGAGTCATGGATGGTCTCAGATTCTGTATTACATCCTAGATGCCACAGAAAGCCATCGAATGATTTTGAGGATGGGCTAGGGTAATATGGTTTTAAGAAGACTGATTTGATAGCTGTAGTGGGGGAAGGCAGAGACTGGGAACAAGGAGATCAGAAGGAGGCTATATTAAGAGTTGAGGCCAGAAGGGATGAGGGTCTGAGCTACAGCAGAGGCCACATGAGTAAAGAGAAGCAAGGAAGAGTGAGAGACCTCCTTCTCTGTCACTCTCTGTCCATCAATGATTCCTAAGGGACAGAAGGAGAATCAAAGACCTTGAATCTCCCTCAGCTCTCAATCAAGGGGCCCATGATGGTGGAAATTCAAAGAGATGTAACAGAGTCTCCAAGATTCAAAACTAGGAGAAGATTACTTTTTCAGCTTAGTGGCATCTCTGGGGGAAAAAACTTGGAGAAAAAAAGGTTGAAAATATTGATTGCAGAAGTGACCCATGGGTCAACTTGTATTTTTCTATTCCGTGGATTGCCATGGCCAACGAAGCTGGTGTAATTATATATAAAGTAGAACATCTTATGTCTGATTAGTAAGCTTCTTGAAGAGAGGACAAAATGAATTACTGAATAATGATGAGGTTTGGCTCATGCAACTGCAAAGTATTTGCTTATTAAAGAATGGGAATGAGCTGGAATGAAGACAGGGTCCTTCTCCATAAGATAATACATGAATCAAAAGAGGGGTACAAATTATAGGTTTGGAATGAAATGAGAGTCTATAAGAGACTACTTAGAAACTGATGGAATTTTTTAGTTAGGACCTTAGGCTCCTAGGGCTAGAGGGGGATGGGGCCTCAAGGCCCACCCAAACCAACCCTCTCACTTTAGATAAGAACCCAGAGAGAAGTGAAGTGATTTACTCAAGTTCACAAAGGTAGCAAAGAGCAAGCTAGGATTTAAGTCCAGTGTTCTGTCTCCCCATCCAATGTTTTTCTATAATAACATGGTGAAGGGGAACTGAAGGGGGTTTTCTCTCTCTCTCTGTCTTTTTTCTTTCTCTGTCTCTCTCTCTCCCTCTTCCTTTCTCTTTTTCTCTCTGTCTCTCTCTTCTTCCTCCTCTTCTCTTTCTCTCTCTATTCCTATCTTTCTTTTTCCCCTTTTCTCTCTTTTTCTTTTTCTCTCTCTATTTCCTCTCTCCTCTTCTCTTTCTCTCTCTATTCCTATCTTTCTCTTTCTTTTTCCCCTTTTCTCTCTTTTTTCTTTCTTTTTCTCTGTCTCTCTCCCTCTTCCTTCCTCTTTTTCTCTCTGTCTCTCTCTTCTTCCTCCTCTTCTCTTTCTCTCTCTATTCCTATGTTTTTGTTTTTCCCCTTTTCTCTCTTTTCTCTTTCTTTTTCTCTCTGTCTCTCCCTCCTCTTTCCTCTTCTGTTTCTCTCTCTATTCCTATCTTTCTCTTTCTTTTTTCCCTTTTCTCTTTCTTTTTCTCTTTATTTCTATTTCTTTCTTTTTTCTCTCCCCTTTTCTCTCTTCTCTTTCTCTTTCAAAAAATACATACATACACACACACACACACACACATACATACACACACCCTCAGGCTGTTGCTTTCAGTACTACAACAACAGCTTTTAATACTTTTTATCACAACAACTCTGTTTGCAGGCTGAGTACCCTGATCCCAGGACCCCTCAATCACCCAGGGCTCAAGATTATATAGAGTTTTTTGGTTTTTTTTTTTAATATAGCTTGGACAAAAAGCTGACATGTCTTTTCACATCCTTCACCCAGGAAGCAAGGCAGTGGGGCAGTCTGGTTCTCTGATATCAGGATCTTCTTGAATTGCCTGAGAAGTAATGAGGAAAGCAGGATAGAGCCCCAGGAAGCTTAATTCTGAGCTGCAGCTGGGAAAGGGACAGTGCTGGATCTTCATTCAGTTAAGCCTTAGCACAAAGGAGTCCTGGGAGCTGGGCTGTGCCCATCCAACCTGTTCTCAAATGTCAATTCCTTGAGGGCAGGGATGGAGTCACTAGCATAGCACCTGACCTCAGTAAATGAGTATTAGCCAGAATGAAATGGACTGGGTGAGTGGAGAGTATTATAGACTTCCTTGTAAAGCTGACAATCTGCTAGAAGTCTTGCCAGTTTGAGCAGGAGCACCTAAACTGTGGCTCTCTGGGATAAACATCATCACAACTGATCACATACAAGGAGAACCTTAGAGATGACCAAGGAGGTGCTCTACTCACAACAATCCTGTCAAGCAGTGCCAGTTATTTGCAGATGAGTAAACTGAGTCAGGGAGGGATGAAAAGACTTGCCCCACAGACATGCAGGGAGTAAGTAGTAAAAGCCAACTAGTCCCTTCTTTCAAGGAGTTTCCATTTTTTTCAGAGGAGACAATATTTATAAAAATAAGTATGTACCAAAAAAGAATAAAAAGGGCAGTTTTGGAGGAAAGAGCTCTCACAGCTGGAGATGGGGTAGGAATCATGGAAGGCTTCATGAAGAAGTTGGTGCCCGAGCTGAGTTTTGGAGGAGACCAGAGAATGCAAGAGGTAGAGGGACAGTGGGAGTGTGCTCCAGGTATGGGGAACATGGAGGGGAATAAGAAGTAGCAGGCAAGCCAATGTGACTGAACCATGGCATGTGGGGATGGGAACATGTATACAAAGGCTGGTTCCGGCCAGGCCTGAAAAGCCCTGGACATGAGACAAAGGCTCTAAAGATTGTCCTAGAACAGAGGACATCTGCTCTCTTAGCTGAGTTTGGAGAGGCCCTTCATCAGTGATGAACAGCGTTGGTGAACATAGCTGCTGCTGAACTCCTTTGCCATGGCAACCTGCGAAATAAAGGAAAACACAAAATGGCCCTTGGACCGATGTGCGCACCTGTTTCCATGGTGATGCTGGCAGGAGACAGAACAGAGGGGCAAAGGATGCTGAGAATCAGCGCACTGATGGCGTCAATCTGTATTAACGCACAAGCATCAATTTGATTATAAATAGTTTCTGACGTTCTTTTCTCTCTGACATGCTGTGATTTGAAGGGGGCAGTCTGATATGGGAGGGGGGTCAGTGGACTCAGAGTCAGGAAAAATTGAGTTCAGATCCCCCTACTCAGATGCCTCCTACCCAAATGACCCTGGGCAAGTACTTAACCTTTCTGGGTCTCGGTTTACTCCTTTGCAAAATGAAGCCTTCAAGATCTCTTTGGATTCTAAGTCTGTGACCCTGTAATTATCTGAACCATTGGCCCTTCTCATGAGATCCTTGTCCAAAGGCCTATGAACAGACATACCATTGCAGAGAGTGCATCATATTGACCATGACAGTCTTGTAATGAAACCAGGAGACAGAAGGAAGTTTCAGCTAAATGAAGTGACCCATTGATCCTCCTTGAGAAGGCAAACAAAGGAGTTGGTAGCATAAGTTTTATTGGACTTAAATTATGTGAGTCACCCATAAGCAGGACCATACAGCAAACAAAAAAATAGTCTGTTATTTGTCTGCCTTCAGAAAGGTTATCAAGTTTGAAACAGAGGAGGCTCTAATTCTTTGTCTTACTCAAACCATACCTGGAAATACAGCATTCCCTTCTGAGCAATTCATTGAAAAATATTAAATACATCTTGTATTTAACTACTTTTTATATATGTATGTTTATTCTGTATATGTTTATGTATATGTGCATACATGTAGCAAGGACATGACTTCACTTTCCCAGAGCAAGGCCCTAGGGATGCCCCGGAGGCATTGAGGGTGTCTCTGCCTAATGCTATTGATTCAAATGTCTATTCTGATGTGATTCCCCTGCTGTTTGTCTCTAGTGTCTAGGGCCCTAGTTCCATGGAAGCAACCAATATTAATTAGCTTTCAGAAAGGCATTTTTATGTCTAAGATGCAGCAAGAAGAAGGGTCCAAGCACTTCCACTCATACTGCCATGGTCTCTGGGAGGTCTGGGTTCAGACACTGCAGGTTCTCCATAGTACTGGTCCTAGCAAGTTGACATCAAAAGTTACATCCCTGCTAGACCAGCCTTTGTTTCAGCTTCTCAAGGTCACTCCTCACTCTGAGGGGCCTCAGGCTGGCTACAAACTCCAGATCTCTTGGCAGCTTTCTCTCCTTACCTTCTGAAACTCACTGGGTCATGATCCTGAATCTCCTCCACCTAAAATGAAAGAATTAATGCTGAGACAAAGAAATGAAGCTCACATTCATGCTGGACTCAGGTGGGGAAGCCAAAGGCCTCTCTCTTTATAGCATTGTCTCTTCTCTCACCAGAACACCTTTAGGTGGGCAGTAGTTCCCTAAAAGAGAAGCAGTCAGCTCTAGATGGTTAATGTTCCCTAACTCCAGCTGTACAATCAAAGGGGTCCCCTGACCTTTGCCACATTGTTGGAAAATCAGAACCCCTTACTGAAGGGTCAACACATAAGCCAAGCACTCTTCCCATTCTTATAAGGGGGGGTCACTGGCCATTTCCCTGTAATAATTATCACTTCCTCATTGAAGGGCTTAGGGGCATGGCACCCCAGTGATCTTGAAAAAAATATTTTGTCCCTCCCTTCATATCAGAGAAGTAGTTTGAATTTGTTCTTTTTCTTTTATGGGGTGTTTATAGTACCTTATTGTAAAATGTGGGTAGATTTATGGTATTAAAAGATAAACTACACTGATGTAGATATACATATTATACATATATTTTTTGCATTTCTGGGTTTCTAAACTTTTTCTGTGTTGTCAGTTGGCCTTCATGTGTCATCTGCAGCTTCTACAAAACTCCCCCCAAATTCCCATTTAATTACTTACATTAAAACTGTGATGATGGGGAAAGTCACAATGTGGAAAGGATGGCTGCACTTTTGTCTCCCCATGATAACACAAGCTGTGTGAGAGGAGGCTATGTTTTATTTTTTATATCTGTACCTCCAGCATCTAGCATAGTGCTTGGCACATAGTAGGTGCTTAATAAACACTTTTGGATTAATTGACAAGTGTCCTCAAGAGAGTGATAGCACATTCGGGGCCTTGAGTCCAGGTCAGGTGAGAATTGGTTGAAGGAAATAGAGAAGTTTAGCTTGCAGAAGACTAAAGAAAAGAGGTTAGTTTTCCTCAGTATTGGAAGTTCTCTCATGTGGAACAGGGGGGTGAGCCTTTTTGTGCCTGGACCCCAAATAGAAAACTGGAAGCTTTGGCTGAAAGTTAGAGAGGGGAATTTCTTCTAGTTGTAAGGGAAATATTCCTAATTAGACTAATTAGAGCTTGTCAAAAGTACAGCAGGTCACTTTGGGAGTTAGTGGGTTCTACCTCCCTACTGAAAGCTAGATAACTACTTACTGGAAGCTGTATACAGGATTCTTGTTTAGGTATGAGTTGGTGCTGACAGCCTCTGAGGTCCTTTCCAGCTCTGAAACTCAAAGATTGTGTAATTGGGTAAGGGAGAGATTGGCCCCTAGACAGGCCAGTTCTGAGTTCTGGGCGGGTACACATGGGGGTCAGGTTTCCTGGGCATACCACAGTTTAGGCTTTCTTACTGGACCCTGGACATTTGGGCTGCCCATTTTAGTGGTCCTGGACACAGAAAGGAAATTAAGAACCTGGGGGAGCAGAGGATAAAGAAATTACCAAGGGTCAGCTGGTGGCTTCACTTTCCAAGGGTATCCGCACCTGGACCCCTGTTTTTATGTGGCAGAGGAGGTTACCTGAACTGATGGTACAGACAGCATTTCCCTGGCCTGATTGGGAAATCTGGGTACTGCTTACCTGTCAGATAAGGGTTAAGTTAGATATTTTCCCCATGATTTCACATAACCTCAGGTACATTATTTCAGAATTACCAGAAGGGCAGCCACTTTTGAGGTATCAGAGTGTTCAGAGAAGGTCAGTGCCTCTGGTTTGAGGACTGCCGGGCCCTCTTTAGGGCTGCTCATCCACCTGTCACCCAAGTCATACCAAGAAGCTGTAAGCCACACCCTCTGGTAAAACTGTCTTGATAGACAGGCTAAACAAGGCTGAAGATAGTGGACAGGCCTCAAGCTCCTAGGTGAGTTAGAAGGGTGTCTATCCCAAGCATGTGAAGACTTCCCCCAGTGAATGGGCAGATGAGCAGGGTACAGCCCTGAAGGCCATCGAGCAGCTGATGTGGAGCTTGGTCAGACATCAAAGATTCCAGGGTCACCCACTGCCTTCTGGGCCATCACCAGTAGTCTTGACTTTATCTGTCACTGTACTTCGATAACTCAGGGAGAGAGGCTGATGACTGCACAGCTCTGCCTCACTTAAATGATGGTCCTCTTTCTGGATAATTCTTTTACACAACTATTTAACAAATCTTAGAATAAGCTTTGGATTGTGCAAGGTATATCCTTTAAGCATCTGTCAGAGAACTTCAAAAGGTAAATATTTATCTAATGGAAGGAAATCTGTATTCTGGAAGCTATGTGACATATAGGAAGGAAGTCTCTCAAGGGACTTTTTGAATCTTAGATTTTCACCTCAGGTAGATTATCACCTTCAGCAGGAGATAAAAAAAAGAAAGATCAAAGGTGTGGCCTTTCAACCCTACTCATTCCTCTGAGAAAACTGAGTGAGTCAACAAGCATCTATTAAACACTTATTGTATACCCGGCACTGTGAGGAAGGCCTCTGTAGAGAAGGCAGGGAGACGTCTGGAAGGACCTTCCTCTTTGGAACCAAGCCATCAGAGCCTGGCTGTGTGTTTAATCCAGACCAACAAAGGACAGCAGAGAAATGGGTGTCCACTCACCTAGGTAAGGAGGGAATCTTAGAAAATGTAAAAACAGCTCTCTCTGGGGCATATGGAGAAGGAAATATGTTGCCCAGTTTCCCTAAGGAGAAGAGTCAGACAAGCATTCGACATGGGTTCCTTTATGACACTGGGATGCTATGGAGCTGGGGAGATGACATAAGTGCTGTCATCTTGTCAGGAAGATCCTCCCCTCTTTTGATTCCCATTGCAGGGGAACAGAAATCTGGGCACCTGACTGAGGTATAGAGGGGTATTGGGAAGTAGCCAGAGCCCTGGGAAATATACAAGGCAGGTAGGGGTTTGTAGCAGCCTGGGTCTGGAGAAGCAGTGGTTGTGGAATATGTGCCTTTGGGCTGGAGGACTGGGAGTGAGTGAGGGAGCGTCTAGAGGCCCTGAGTCAGTTCTCCACTCCTGCAGTCCCCTTCTCCTGTTGGTGAGTTCCAGGCCCACCATACTTCTTCCCATCCTGGCCCAGCTGGCCCTTGACTCTTTGGCCTGTACCATGATGCTTTCTGCCATTTTAGTATGGTGTATTGCCTCATTAGAATATAAGCTCTGTGAAGGCAAGGTTAACTTTTTTTTTGCTCATTATATACTTAGTAGCCCAGGGTCTGGCACACAGTAGGTGCCTGATAAATGCTCTTCCCTTAGCCTGGCATGCTGTTGTGCTCTTTCAGAAAAGGCAGACAGTTTCCAATTCTCTTGCAGAACCTCCACTTCCCATGTGATAGAGGCAAAACCTCTCAGAGCTGGGACTCTCCGGGAAGGACCTCTCTATTTGCACTACAATTCCCCTATTCCCATTGGATCTTATGCAAATGGAAGGAAGGAAACCCAGACTGTGAAAGTCTGTATTCTGTCCATTATCTCTCCACTGGTCTTTTGTGCCCAACTAAATTACAAAGAACCTCAGAAACGTTAAGAAGGTGTAGAAAGCTTCAAGTCCACCTCCAAGGGACTCTCCCTTACGTTTATTGTCTCAGTCTTTGCCCCTAACAACCTTCAACTTTGCTGAAATCTAAATGGGGTACACCTCTCCAGCTGGAGGAGGTGGCTGCCCCTCCCAGAGGTTAAGTGATTTGCCCTAGATCCTACAGCTAATAAGTGTCTGAGGAAGGATTTAACCCCAGGTCTTCCTGATTTCAAGTTCTGTGTTTCTGGGCATCAGGCTGAGTGGAGGTGCCTATATTGTGACTGGCTTGATTGGTGAATACCAATGAAGAGCCAAGAACAGCTGGGAAGCCATTTCCTGAATGATGCCTTTCCTGGTCCTTCCATTTCCAAAAATTTACTTTGCCTTTATTCCGTGTGTATTTTGAATGAGCTAATCTGCCTTTACCTTCAATAGCATGGAAGCTCTGTAGGACAGGGGCTGTTTCATTTTTGTGTTTTCCCTGCAGCTAGGACAGTGTCTGGAAATCAATCGAATAACCATTCATTGTATCTGCTATCAACGCAGATACAAAGGAGTCAAAGAAAATTTCAAATAACCCCTGGTCTCAAGGAACTTGCACTTTAAGGGTGGAAACAACTTGGTACATGAAAGATACATGCAGAGTAAAGTGGAGAAGGCCCATCCTTCACCGAGGACCAGAAAGATCACTTGTCCAGAGTCACAGTTTATGATTAGAAGAGCTGAGATCTGACCTCAGGTTCTGGGACTCCAAATCCAGCACTCTTTCTACTGTGCCTGGATACACTTCAGTAAGTAGGAGGTGAGGGTCAGAGACTTATCCAGAGTCACACAGTTAATAAGGTCAGGAGTGGGATTTGAACCCACGAAGTCCAAACTCATTCTATCCACTCTTGAGGATACTAGTGATTGCTCACATTTTTAGAGCTTTTAATAGAGTAATTTCACATACATTATTTAAGGAGGGAGTTTAGGAGGAGCCAATCAAACCCAGTCCCAAGGACAACTCTGCTTTCAAATTCCTGACTCAGAAAAGAAACCAAGCTACAGTTTTAAAATGTATTATCTGGCCTCACTAAGAAGGTACTTTGTGGCTGGCACCAGGAAACAGGTTGCATGAGGATGACCCGACTACAGAAAGCCTACACCGAGACTCCATCTTGTCTTTGGTGGCTTAACCTACTTGAATCTTAAAGGCAGTGCCTCCCTCTGCCCCTCACCCCTCTAGGACAGGGGTTCCTCACCAGACCTCTTTAGCCGTCTGATGACACCGAGATCCCTTCTCACAATGTTGGGATGGTGGTGGGGGTCTGTGGTGAGAAATTGACATGAGAATATTTTACAATCTGAAGTCTAATCAGCCTTGACCACAGACTTTATACTCAGCACGGCTTAAAGCTTTCATTTAATAGTTTACAGCAAGACTGCATCTCTCAAGTATCTCCTTTCTCTAATTTACAGCTGTGATTTTGTATTAGTACATTTCTTTTTGGCTAACAAACTGGTGAAGGGTTCATCTAGTGCAAACCAGAAGAAAATTCTTAAGTCAAATATCTACTGAGACAATCAACCACCAGACGGTAACCTTTAACTCGAGTAGTGGCTCATTAGATTACTTTTCTTCTTATTTGCTATGGAACTACAAATGATGGAAAAATAGGATCTCAGGAAATAGAAAATGTAGTTAATGTAATGAGCTGAGCAAAAAGAAGGAGGTGGTAGATCGATGTAAACGTGATAACTCTGGGCTGAGAATTGTGCCCCGCTCCCCAAAAAACAAGCAAACAACTCTTTTCAAAGAGGTAAATGCCTGGAAAAGGAAGCATATTGTGAATAGGAGTCGATGTAGACAAAATAGGTGCGCTGGTATTGTCAAGATAATAAATACCTTGGGAAGAAAGCTTCTAGTAAGTAGCCTTTGAAGAAATTATAAGAAAGCTTGGAGGGGCTGGGACCCCCTTTGTGGTCAGAATGTTTTTAAATACATAGAATAAAGCATACAGGATTAGAAAAGAAACAAATTATGTCAAATACAGTTATCATCTGAACACAGTGGCGCACCTGTAATTCTTGTTAAGATGGGGGCTGAAGCTGGTGGATTGCTTGAGCTCGGGCTGGCCTGTCAGGCTTCCAGACGTGACTACCTCCTGCTGGCAGCCTGCTTTGTTCTCTGACATGGATGAGCAGGTCTCTGAATTTAAAGTGAAGCAAGCAGGCTCATATCCCCAGCACCATGAACATGTGGCAAAACACTGTCTTCCCTAATATGTTTTTGTGAAATAAATGGGGTAAAAATTCACACTGGTTAGAAAAGAATATGGTTTATGAATTTAAGATTTTAGAGGGTAGCACAAGGCTAGGTTTTCCCAGGTTTGATAATAGCCGTTTTTATTATAGGGATGTGTATTTGAAATCTGTGTTTCCCTGAGAAGGGAGATGAGGATCCATGAGGAGTAGGAAGAAATTTGGCCAGGATGTTCCAAATGGTGCAGTGATGCTAAGGGTAGAGTTGTGAAGAACCATGGAAGCTAGGGGTAATGGCATATTGTGTACACTTGTGGTCTTTACCACTGGGGAAGTTGAGGCTAGTGTTCTGAGCAGCCTTGCACTAAGCCCGTGAGATGTCCTCACTAAGTCAGGCACTAACATGTGAACCCCCATGAGTATGAGGCCATTGGGGGAACCAGCTCATAGTGGTCTCTGGCCCAGAATGGCAGCTTTCCTTTTGGCTTGGGTAAGACAGGGAGCCCCAAACACAAATAAATCAAAATTAGATGAATAGCAAAGCAGAAAATAAAATTACCTAATTTTATTTTTAAAAAACCCAAATTTTCAGACCCCAAGGCCAATAGCCCCTGCTCTAGGAGTTCAGAGCCCTTCTGTGTGCGATAAATACAAAACAGAGAAGTGTGGGGGAAATGCGTTTGTTCTGAAAATATGACGCACTTAAATTTTCAAGCAGGAGCCATGTCTGCCTCCGCCATATTTTGCAGTCTTGGACTGAGCTTTCTGCGGTAAACAACTGTACATATGGTGGCTTCTCTGCCACTGCCATCTGGCGGCCACTTGTGGTAATTACGCCAAGAGGGCGCCTAAAGCTTGGAGAACTTTCTATGCAGAAAGTCTCTCAAAGTTATTTTCTGGTCGTGTCTGACTCTCCATGACCCCATTTGGGGTTTTCTTGGCAGAGATGATGGAATGGTTTGCCATTTCCTTCTCCAGCTCACTTTATAGATGAGGAAACTGAGCTGTCCAGGGTCCCCCAGCTAGTAAATATCTGAGGCCAGAGCTGAATTCATGAAGCTGAGTTTTCCTGAATCCAGATGTGACACTCTATCCACTGCACCACCTCACAGTTACGTTGTGTCTACACAACGAGTAGAAGAAAAATCCATAAATAATACAGTACTGTATACAGTTGGAGCCAACAGCTGAATATAGTAAATCAGCTTATTTAAGTGAAGAGGAAAAAAAGCATTGGACTTGAAGTAAGAGAATCTGAGTTCAGTCCTGCCTGGACCCTCTGCTTTCAGTCTCCTCATCTGTAAAACTAAGGGGAAAGGAGATGGCTTCTGAACTCTCTTCTTCTCTAAAATCTCTGAAATTAAGTATCTCCTTTCACATTGAGGCTGTGTTTTCAATCAGACCAATTCAATGACCAAAATACTGAATAATAGTTAGCATTGATACTGCTTTCTAAGGTTCCCAAAGCACTTTCCTAAGGCTGCTTCATTTGATTCTCACAACAGCCATGGGAAGTAAATGCTCTTATGATATGCATTTTAGGATTAGAAGACTGAGATGGATAGATTAAGTGATCTGTCAAGCGTTGAATAGCCAGTAAGTCTTTGAGTGAGGATTCAAACTCAGGTCTACCTGGCCCCAGTTTCAGAGCTCTGGTCACTGTGCCTCCAAGCTGCCTGGCTTAAATAGCAGAAAGGCAAGAAAACTTCATTTAGCATCCATTCTGTAACCAGCACTCTCCATGCTGGTGATCATCTCAAATTTGATAAAGCAACCCCATGACTACTTGTGTTGACTAGGACTTTGTTTTAAAAATCTTGTGGAGGAGAATAGTAGAAGGTCATGAGCTGCATGGCCTCATGAAACAATGAGAAGTAGCAAAGAGAACAGAAAAATGTTTGGCAAGAGGTCCAAGCCAGATTTGAAGGCAGATTATTCTAAGACTGGTGAAATTATCATTTTGAGATCATTTAAAACACAGAACTGGAAGGTGGATAACAAGGAGGCACTCACTCATCAGGTCCCATGTTACAGTCATGGGGTTTGGGACTACATGGCAGTTGGGAATTGATCGCAGTGCTTCAGGAAAAAAGGCCATTTTCAGCCAACTGTAGAGTCCATGGGAACTGGGAGAAAAGAAGTCATCATGTTCCGCGGACAAAGTCTGCCTGCCTTGCACACCAACGCCTCTCCTTAGTTGTTTGTCAGTGATGTTGCAGAGAAATCCAACCTGCCAGGCAGGATGCTGGGGTGTTGTTGAGACACTCCACATAGAAACCTGCCCATTTGGAAACAGAGATAAATACAGTCCAATCTGCCTGGAGAACAACAACTTCTGGTCCGAACACTTACAGAACCTGTCTAGGCTGAGAACCTCACTGAATTAATAACAGGGATATCTAATAATTGTAACGAACAGCTGATACTTAAAGAGCGCTTCCTATGTGCCTGGAACTGTGCTAAGTGCTTTACAACTACTATCTCATTAGACCAGCTTCATCTCCTAAGGCTGAGTGTCCAGGGTAAAAAGTGCTTCATTATTCATGCCCGGGGGTCTCAGGTTAAGACTCCCTTTCTTCTCTGCAAGCAGTGAAAAATACCGCAGAGCCCAGCCTGCTGCACTGAACAATACAGACTAACTCGTTTCTTCTATGGAAAATTCCAAATCCCCAAAGAAACTGCGCCAGCCGAGAATCATGATTTCCGTTCAATTTTCCCAGTCAGACCACAATCTCTGATCAAGGGTACCTTCAAAATGAAAACATTAATGAAGACTTGAGAGGCAGGGGAGCGTGGTGGACAGGGAGCCCAGCCCAGGTTCAAGCCTTGTCTCTGACATGTAGAGTTAGGCATGCATTTTTATGACTAGATTATGTAATCCATGCTCCATAGGAAGGGTAGCAAAGTCAGCCATAAAGCCAAGTTCTGGGTTCAATTCCATCCTCTTACACCTAATGGCTGGGTGCCTGGGAAAAACATAACCTCTCAGGGCTCCAGGTAACTATCTAAAATTGGGGAGCAGAGAGAGTGCTGACCTGCATTGGGAGGATGACTTTTCTCCCCAGGGAGTTCTCTATGTCTATGCAATTTAAGGTCTGGTCCCTAGTCCTCCAGATATGAACATATTTTCTATCTCCTTCCTCCAATAGGGATTTTGTATCCCCCTTGCTTGGTGTCTGGCACATAGAAGGTAGACAACGCCTTTAATATTATGGAGGATGGTGGGAATTGGAGAAAGATGACCAGGTAAGAGCTGTGGGTAGAATTGGAAGGTTGGATAACGAAGATTTCAAATTTGAATGCATTGTTGCTTTGGTACATTAAACAGTTTTTTGATGGATAAAGAGAGTGATTTTTCTCTCCCCAACAGCCCAATTAAGGAGAGATCAGGCACCAACAAGGTCAAAGACCTGAGGCCAAACCGCCCTTTGGCCCCTCTTTTCTCCCTTTTCAGTGGCATCAGAACTTAACTCAGATTTTTTCAAAAAGCTCTGGTACAGGTTACATTTGTTTTTCACTCTCCACTTCAGACTGTTGCCATGGCATCAGGAAGGAGATGGCAGGACTTGCAAGTAAAGTGGATTGAAACCAGACAGGGATGTGCAAAGTCTCTAGCATCACTCTTTCCTCTTGAGCCACCTGGGTCCAAGGACAAGATATGGATGAGGACCCCTGGAGTCAGCCCCATGAAGTGGGAGACCTTGACCTTTTAAAGTTAAGACCTTTCCCTGGTCTGTTTGTCTGAGGCAACACCCATGCAGTGGTTAAGGCTAGAGAAGAAATGAAGCAAACAAAATGGCCTCTTTTATCTAGTCAAAAAAAATCAATCTGGAAGATTTCTGTTCCATCTCCCCAGTCAGGCCAGAATCTCTGATCAAGCACACCCCCAAAATGAAAGCAGTAATGAAGATTTGAGAGGTAGGGGCATGTGGTGGACAGGGAGCCCAGTCTGGGTTCAAGCCTTGCCTCTGACATGTAGAGTTAGGAATTCATTTTTATGACTAGATTACTTAATCCCTGCTCCAGATGTAGGGTAGCAAAGTCAGCCATAAAGCCAAGTTCTGGGTTCAATTTCATCCTCTTACACCTAATGACTGGGTGCCTGGGAAAAATATAACCTCTCAGGGATCCGGGCAACTGTCTAAAATTGGGGAGCAGAGACAGTGCTTATCTGCATTGGAAGGATGACTTTTCTCCCCTGGGAGTTCTCCATTTCTAGGCAATTTAAGGTCTGCTCCCTAGCTCTGCAGATATGAACGTATTTTTTACCTCCTTCCTCAAACAATGTTTTTGTATCCCTGTTGCACGGCACAGTGTCTGGCACATAGTAGGTATACAATGCATTTAACATTATGGAGGATGGGAATACTGGAGAAAAAGGACTAAGTCAAGGGCTATGGGTACAGTTGGAAGGTTGGAACACAAAGGTTTCAAATTTGAATGCATTGTTCCTTCTGTACACTAAAGAGTTTTTTTTGATGGATAAAGAGAGTGATTTTTCTCTCCCCAAGAGCCCAATTAAAGAGAGATCAGGCACCAGCAAGATCAATGACCTGAGGCGAAACTGCCCTTTGGTACCCTCTTTTCTCCCTTTTCAGTGGCATTAGAGCTTGACTCACATTTCTTCAAAAAGCCCTGGTAAAGGTTACATTTGTGCTTCACTTTCCACTTCAGACTGTTGCCATGGCATCAGGAAGGAGATGGCAGGGCTTGCAAGTAAAGTGGATTGAAACCAGACAGGGATGTGCAAAGTCTCTAGCATCACTCTTTCCTCTTGAGCCACCTGGGTCCAAGGACAAGATATGGATGAGGACCCCTGGAGTCAGCCCCATGAAGCGGGAGACCTTGGCCTTTTAAAGCTGAGACCTTTCCCTGGTCTGTTTTTCTGAGGCAACACCCATGCAGTGGTTAAGGCTAAGGAAGAAACGAAGCAAACAAAATGGCCTCTTTTACCTAGACAAAAAAAAAAAATCAGTCTAGAAGATTTCTGCTCCATCTCCCTAGTCAGGCCACAATCCCTAATCAAAGGCACCCCCAAAATAAAAACAGTAATTAAGACTTGAGAGGCAGGGGAGTGTGGAGGACAGGGAGCCCAGCCTGGATTCAAGTCTTGCTTCTGACATGTAGAGTTAAGGATGCATTCTTATGAGTACATTACTTAATCCATGCTCCAGAGGTAGAGTAGTAAAGCCAGCCATAGAGCCAAGCTCTGAGTTCAATTCCATCCTCTTACATATGATGGCTGGGTACCTGAGAAAGACATAACCTCTTAGAGGCTCCAGGCAACTGTCTAAAACTGGGGAGCAGAGAGAGTACTGATCTGCATTGGGAGGATGGCTTTTCTTCCCTGGGAGTTCTCTCTGTCTATGCAATTTAAGGTCTGGTTCCTAGCCCTCCATTGATAAACATATTTTCTACCTTCCTCCTCCAACAAGATTTTTGTATCCCCTATGCTCTGTACAGAGTCTGGCACATAGTAGGTACGCAATGCTTTTAACATCATAGAGGATGGGGGCTACTGGAGAAACAGGACTAAGTCAAGGGCTATGGGTAGAGATGGAAGCTTGGCACACAAAGGTTTTAAATTTGGATGCATTGTGACTTCAGGGTTCTTTAAAGGATAAAGACAGGGATTTTTCTTTCCTTAAGAGCCCAATTAAGGAGAGGTCAAGCATCAGCCAGGTCAATGATCTGAGGCCAAGATGCCCTTTCCCACCCTCTTTTCTCCGTTTTCCTTGGCATCAGAACTTAACTCGGATTTCTTCAAAAAGCTCTGCTAAAAGTTACATTTGTGTTTCAGTCGCCACTTCAAACTGTTGCCATGGCATCAGGAAGGAGATGGCAGGACTTGCAAGTGAATTAGATTGAAACCAGACAGGGATGTGCCAAGTCAGTAGCATCACACTTTCCTCCTGAGCCACCTGGGTCCAAGGTCACGAAGTGAATCAGGACCACCGGAGTCAACCCTATACAGTGGGAGACTTTGGCCTTTTCAAGTTAAGACTTTTCCCTGCTCTGAGGCAGCACCCATGCAGTGGTTAAGGCCAGGGAAGAAATGAGGCAAACAAAATGGTCTCTTTTACCTACTCAAAAAAAATCAGTCTGGAAGACTTCTGTTCCTTCTCCCTCACAAGGCCAGAATCTCTGGTCAAGGGCACACTGAAAATGAAAACAGTAATGAAGACTTGAGAGGCAGGGGAATGTGGTTAACAGGGAGCCCAGCCTGGGTTCAAGCCTTGTCTCTGACATGTAGAGTTAGGGGTTCATTTTTATGACTAGATTACTTAATCCATGCTCTAGATGGAGGGTAGCAAAGCCAGCCATAGAGTCAAGTTCTGGGTTCAATTCCATCCTCTTACACGTAATGGCTGGGTGCCTAGGAGAGACATAATCTCTCAGGGCTCCAGGCAACTGTCTAAAACTGGACAGTGGAGAAAGAGCTGACCTGCATTGGGAGGATGACTTTTCTCCTGTGGGAGTTCTCTGTGTCTATGCAATGTAAGGTCTGGTCCCTAGCCCTTCACATATGAACACATTTTGTACCTCCCTCCTCCAACAAGGTTTTTGTAACCCTGTTGTGCAGCACAGTGTCTGGCATCTAGTAGGTAAATAATGCCTTTAACATTATGGAGGAAGGTGGGCACTGGAGAAACACTACTAAGTCAAGGGCTATGAGTAGAGTTGGAAGGTTGGAACACAAAGGTTTCAAATTTGAATGCATTGTTGCTTCTTACTCTAGATGATTTTTAGATGGATAAAGAGACTGATTTTTCTCTCCCCAAGAGCCTAATTAAGGAGATATCAGGCATGAGAAAGGTCAATGACCTGAGGCCAAACTTCTCCTTGCAACCCTCTTTTCTACCTTTCTTCGGGGCATCAGAGTTTAACTTGATTTCTTCAAAAAGCCCTGGTAAAGTTTCTGTTTGTGTTTCAGTCTCCACTTCAGACTGTTGCCATGGCATCTGGAAGGAGATGGCAGGACTTGCAAGTAAAGTGGATTGAAACCAGACAGGGATGTGCAAAGCCTCTAGCATCACTCTTTCCTCTTAAGTCACCTGGGTCCAAGGAAAAGATATGGATGAGGACCCCTGGAGTCAGCCCCATGAAGTGGGAGACCTTGGCCTTTTAAAGCTAAGACCCTTCCCCAGTCTCTTTGTCTGAGGCAACACCCATGCAGTGGTTAAGGCTAGGGAAGAAATGAGGCAAACAAAATGGCCTCTTTTACCTAGGCAAAAAAAAAAAAATCAGCCTGAAAGATTTCTGTTCCATCTCCCTAGTCAGGCCAGAATCTCTGGTCACGGGCATCGCCCTTGTCTCTGCAATTAAGATCGGCTCACCAGCCCTCCATATATGAACATGGTTCCTGCCTCTCTCTTTCACAATCATTTTTGATCCCCCTTGCTCAGCACAGTGTGAGGCACATAATTGGTACACAATAGCTTTAAAATCATGGGAATGGTGGCTACTGGAGAAACAGGATTAAGGAAGGGCTATGAGTAGAACTGGAAGTTGTAACGCAAAGGTTTTTCATTTGAATGTATTGTTGATTTCGGGTTTTTTAATGGATAAAGAGACTGATTTTTCTCTCCCCAACAACCCAATTATGAAGAGGATAGGCTTCAAGGAGTCAATGACCTGAGGCCAAACTGCCCTTTGGAACTTCTTTTCTCCCTTTTCAGTGGCATCAGGGCTTAACTCAGATTTCTTCAAAAATCCCTGATACAGGTTCCATTTGTTTTTCACTCTCCACTTCAGACTGTTGCCATGGCATCTGGAAAGAGATGGCAGGACTTGCAAGTAAAGTGGATTGAAACCAGACAGGGAAGTGCAAAGTCTCTAGCATCACTCTTTCCCCCTGAGCCACCTGGGTCCTAGGACAAGATATGGATGACGACCCCTGGAGTCAGCCCCATGAAGTGGGAGACCTTGGCCTTTTAAAGTTGAGACCTTTCCCTGGTCAGTTTGTCTGAGGCAACACCCAAGCAGTGGTTAAGGCTAGGGAAGAAATGAGGCAAACAAAATGGCCTCTTTTATCTAGTCAAAAAAAAAAAAACAGTCTGGAATATTTCTGTTCCTCCTTCCTAGTCAGGCCAGAATCTTTGATCAAGGGCACACTCAATATGAAAACAGTAATGAAGACTTGAGGGGTAGGGGAATATGGTGGATAGGGAGCCCAGCCTAGGTTCAAGTCTTGCCTCTGACATGTAGAGTTAGAGATTCTTTTTTATGACTAGATTATTTAATCCATGCTCCAGAGGAAGGGCAGTAAAGACAGAAACAGAGCCAAATTCTGGGTTCAGTTTTATCCTCTTACACCTAATAGCTGGGTGCCTGGTAAAGACATAACCTCTCAGGGCTCCAGACAACTGTCTAAACCTGGGGAGCAGGGAAATTGCTGACCTGCATTGAGAGGACAACTTTTCCCCTCTGGGACTCTCCATGTCTACGCAATTTAAGGTCTGATCCCTAGCCCTCCACACATAATTCTACCTCCCTCCTCCAACAAGGTTTTTGTAACCCTGTTGTGCAGCACAGTGTCTGGCACCTAGTAGGTAAACAGCACCTTTAACATGATGGAGGATGGTCGGCACTGGAGAAACAAGACTAAATCAAGGACTGTGGGTAGAGTTCAAAGGTTGGAACACAAAGGTTTCAAATTTGAATGCATTGTTGCTTCTTACACTAAATGGTTTTTTGATGGATTGAGAGACTGATTTTTCTGTCCCAAGAGCCCATTTGAGGAGATATCAGGCATAAGCAAGGTCAGTGACCTGACTCCAAACTGCTCCTTGCCACCCTCTTTTCTCCCTTTTCAGTGGCATCAGAACTTAACTTAGATTTCTTCAAAAAGCCCTGGTAAAGTTTACATTTGTGTTTCAGTCTCCACTTCAGACTGTTGCCATGGCATCAGGAAGGCAATGGCAGGACTTGCAAGTAAAGTGAACTGAAACGAGACAAGGATGAGCAAAATCTCTAGCATCACTCTTTCCTCCTGAGACACCTGGGCCCCAGGACAAGAGATGGATGAGGACCCCTGGAGTCAGCCCCATGCAGTGGGAGACCTTGACCTTTTAAAGCTAAGACCCTTCCCTAGTCTTTTCATCTGGGGTAACACCCATGCAGTGGTTAAGGCTCAGAAAGAAATGAGGCAAACAAAATGGCTGCTGTACCTAGTCAAAAAAAAAAAAATCAGTGTCGATAATTTGTGTTCTACCTCGCTAGTCAGGCTATAATCTCTGGTCAATGGCACTGCCACAATGAAAACAGTAGACCTGAGAGGCAGGTGAGTATGGTGGACAGGGAACCCAGCCTGGGTTCAAGCCTTGTCTCTGACATGTAGAGTTAGGGGTTCATTTTTATGACTAGATTACTTAATCCATGCTCCAGATGGAGGGTAGCAAGGCCAGCCATAAAGCCAAGTTCTGGGTTCAATTCCATCCCCTTATACCTAATGATTAGATGCCTGTGAAAGACACAATCTCTCAGGGCTCCAGGCAACTGTCAAAAACTGGGGAGCAGAGAAAGTACTGAGCTGTATTGGGAGGATGACTTTCCTCCCCGGGGGTTATCTATATCTTTGCAATTTAAATTCTGGTTCCCAGCCCTCCATATATGAACGTGGTTTATACCTCTCTCTTTCACAACTGTTTTTAATACCCCTTGCTCAGCACAGTGTCTGGCACACAGTACACAATACCTTTAACATCATATAGGATGCTGGCTACTGAAAAAATATGACGAAGTAAGGGCTATGATTACAATTGGACATTGGAATGCAAAGGTTTTTAATTTGAATGTATTGTTGATTTGGGTTCTTTAATGGATAAAGAGACTGATATTTCTCTCCCTAACAACCGAATTAAGGAGAGGACAGGCATCAGGAAGGTCAATGACCTCAGGCCACACTGCCCTTTGTCACTCTCTTTTCTCCCTTTTCAGTGGAATCAGAGCTTAACTCAGATTTCTTCAAAAAGCCCTGGTACAGGTTCCATTTGTTTTTCACTCTCCACTTCAGACTGTTGCCATGGCATCAGGAAGGAGATGGCAGGACTTGCAAGTAAATTGGTTTGAAACGAGACAGGTATGTGCAAAGTCTCTAGCATCACTCTTTCCTCTTGAGCCACCTGGGTCCTAGGACAAGATGTGGATGAGGACCCCTGGGGTCATCCCCATGCAGTGGGAGACCTTGGCCTTTTAAAGCTAAGATCCTTGCCCAGTCTCTTTGTCTGAGGCAACACCCATGCAGTGGTTAAGGCTTGGGAAGAAATGAAGCAAACAAAATGGTCTCTTTTACCTACTCAAAAAAAATCAGTCTGGAAGACTTCTGTTCCTTCTCCCTAACAAGGCCAGAATCTCTGGTCAAGGGCACACTGAAAATGAAAACAGTAATGAAGACTTGAGAGATAGTGGAATGTGGTGGACAGGTAACTCAACCTGGGTTCAAGTCTTGCCTCTGACATGTAGAGTTAGAAATTCATTTTTATGACTAGATTGTTTAATCCATGCTCCAGAATAGCCATACAACCAATTTCTGGGTACAATTCCATCCTCTCACACCTGATGGCTGGGTGCCTGGGAAAGATATAACCTCTCAGGGCTCCAGGCAACTGTCTAACACTAGGGAGCAGAGACAGTGCTGACCTGCATTGGGAGGATGCCATTTCCCCCCTGGGAGGTCTCTTTGTCTATGCAATTTAAGGTCTGGCCCCTAGCCCTCCATATATGAACATATTTTCTATCTCCCTCCTCCAAGAACCTTTTTGTATGCCCCTTGCTCAGCACTGTGTGGCACCTAGTAAGTAGGTAAACAATGCCTTTAACGTTATGGAGGATGTTGGGCACTGGAGAAACAGGACTTAGTGAAGGGATATGGGTAGAGTTGGAACTTGGAACATAAAGGTTTTCAATTTGAATGCATTGTTGATTCTGGGTTTTTTAATGGATAAAGAGACTGATATTTCTCTCCCTAACAATCCAATTAAGGAGAGGACAGGCATCAGGAAGGTCAATGACCTGAAGCCAAACTGCCCTTTGGCACCCTTTTTTCTCCCTTTTCAGTGGCATCAGAGCTTAACTCAGATTTCTTCAAAAAGCCCTGGTACAGGTTCCATTTGTTTTTCACTCTCCACTTCAGACTGTTGCCATGGCATCAGGAAGGAGATGGCAGGACTTGCAAGTAAAGTGGATTGAAACCAGACAGGGATGTACTAAGTCTCTAGCATCACTCTTTCCCCCTGAGCCACCTGGGTCCCAGGACAAGCTATGGATGAGCACCCCTGGGGTCATCCCCATGCAGTGGGAGACCTTGGCCTTTTAAAGCTAAGATCCTTGCCCAGTCTCTTTGTCTGATGCAACACCCATGCAGTGGTTAAGGCTTGGGAAGAAATGAAGCAAAGAAAATGGCCTCCTGTATCTAGTAAAAAAAAAAAATCAGTCTTCAAGATTTCTCTTCCTCCTTCCTAGTGAGGTTAGAATCTATGATCAAGGGCATACTCAACATGAAAACAGTAATGAAGACTTGAGAGGCAGGGGAATGTATTGGACCGGGAATCCAGCCTTGGTTCAAGCCTTGTCTCTGACAGGTAGAGTTACAGATTCTTTTTTATGACTAGATTACTTAATCCATGCCCCAGGGGAAGGGTAGTAAAGCCAGCAACAGAGCCAAGTTCTGAGTTCAGTTCCATCCTCTTACACCTAATGGCTGGGTGCCTGGGAAAGACATAACCTTTCAGGGCTCCAGGCAACTGTCCAACCCTGGGGAGCAGAGAAAGTGCTGACCTGCACTGGGAGGACAACTTTTCCCCTCTGGGAGTTCTCTATGTCTTTGCAATTTAAGATCTGGTCCCTAGTCCTCCACACATATTTTCTACCTCCCTCTTCCCACAAGGTTTTTGTATCCCTGTTGTGCAGCATAGAGTGTGTGCAGCACAGGCACATAGTAGGTAGACAATGCCTTTAACATTAGGGAGGATGGTGGGCACCGGAGAAACACGAGAAGTCAAGGGCTATGGGTAGAGTTCAGAGATTGCAAATTTGAATACATCATTGCTTCTTACACTAAATGGTTTTTTAATGCATAAAGAGACTGATTTTTCTCTCCCCAAGAGCCCAATTAAGGAGATATTAGGTATGAGCAAGGTCAATAACCTGAGGTCAAACTGTTCCTTCCCACCCTCTTTTATACCTTTTTTCAGGGCCTCAGAGTTTAACTCAGATTTCTTCAAAAAGCCCTGGTAAAGGTTACATTTGTGTTTCAGTCTCTACTTCAGACTGTTGCCATGGCATTGGGAAGACGATGGCAGGACTTGCAAGTAAAGTGAACTGAATCGAGACAGGGATGTGCAAAGTCTCTAGCATCACTCTTTCCTCTTGAGCCAACTGGGTCCAAGGACAAGATATTGATTAGGACCACTGGAGTCAGCCCCATGCAGTGGGAGACCTTGGCCTTTTAATGCTAAGTAATCTTTCCCAGGTCTGTTTATCTGAGGCAACGCCCATCCAATGGTTAAGGTTAGGTAACAAATGAGGCAAGCAAAATGTCCTCCTGAACCTGGTCAAAAAAAAAAAAATCATTCTGGAAGATTTCTGCTCCAGCTCCCTAGTCAGGGCACAATCTCTGGTTAAAGGCCCTGCCAAAATGAAAGCAGTAATGAAGCCTTGAGAGACAGGGGAGTGTGGTAGACAGGGAGTCCAGCCTTGGTTCAAGCCTTGTCTCTGATGTAGAGTTAGAGATTCATTTTTATGACTAGATTATTTAATAAATACTCCAGAGGAAGGGTAGTAAAGCCAGCAATAGAGCCAAATTCTGGGTTCAGTTTTATCCTCTTACAGCTAATGGCTGGGTGCCGGGGAAAGACGTAATCTTCCAGGGCTCCAGGAAACTGTCTAAAACTGGGGAGCAGAGAGAGTGCTGAACTGCTTTGGGAGGATGACTTTTCCCCCCTGCTAGTTCTCTATATCTATGCAATTTAAGGTCTGGTCCCTAGTCCTCCAGATATGAATATATTTTCTACCTCCCTCCTCCAATAAGGTTTTTGCATTTCCCTTGCTCAGGACAGTGTCTGACACATAGTAGGTATGCAATGCCTTTAACATTATGGAGGAGGGCGGGCCCTGGAGAAAGATGACCAGGTAAGGGCTGTGGGTAGAATTGGAAGCTTGTAATACCAAGGTTTTTAATTTGAATGTATTGTTGCTTAGAAACCTTTTGATGGATAAAGACACTGATATTTCTCTCCCTAACAACCCAATTAAGGAGAGGATAGGCATCAGGGAGTCAATGACCTGAAGCCAAACTGCCCTTTGGACCCTCTTTTCTCCCTTTTCAGTGGCATCAGAACTTAACTTAGATTTCTTGAAAAAGCCCTGGTACAGGTTCCATTTGTTTTTCACTCTCCACTTCAGACTGTTGCCATGGCATCAGGAAGGAGATGGCAGGACTTGCAAGTAAAGTGGATTGAAACCAGACAGGGATGTGCAAAGTCTCTAG
The DNA here is from genome assembly GCA_028658325.1 of Potorous gilbertii. Classification (NCBI taxonomy): domain Eukaryota; kingdom Metazoa; phylum Chordata; class Mammalia; order Diprotodontia; family Potoroidae; genus Potorous; species Potorous gilbertii. The sequence goes on from CM053772.1 coordinate 15,137,091, forward strand.
CATCACTCTTTACCCCTGAGCCACCTGGGTCCCAGGACAATTTATGTATGAGGACCCCTGGAGTTATCCCCATGCAGTGGGAGACCCTGGCCTTTTTATGCTAAGACCTTTCCCTGGTCAGTTTGTCTGAGGCAACACCCATGTAGTGATTAAGGCTAGGGAAGAAATGAGGGAAAGAAAATGTCCTCTTTTATCTAGGCAAAAAATATCAGTCTGGAAGATTTCTGCTCCTCCTTCCTAGTTAGGCCAGAATCTCTAGTCAAGGGTACACTGAAAATGAAAACAGTAATGAAGACATGAGAGGCAGGGGAGTGTGGTGGACAGGGAGCTCAGCTTGGGTTGAAGTCTTGCCTGTGACATATAGAGTTAGATATTCATATTTATGACTAGATTATTTATTCCATGATCCAGATGGAGAGAAGTAAAGTCAGGCATATACCCAAGTTCTGGGTACAATTCCATCCTCTCACACCTGATGGCAGGGTGCCTGGGAAAGACATAACCTCTCAGGGCTCCAGGCAACTGTCTGACCCTGGGGAGCAGAGACAGTGCTGACCTGCATTGGGAGGATGACTTTTCTCCCCTGGGATGTCTCTTTGGGTATGCAATGTAAGATCTGATCCTTGGCCCTCCATATATGAACATATTTTCTATCTCCCTCCTCCATGGAGGCTTTAATATCCCCCTTCCTCAGCACAGTGTCTGGCACCTAGTAGGTAAACAATGCCTTTAACATTATGGAGCATGTTGGGCACTGGAGAAAGTGGACTTAGTGAAGGGATATGCATAGAGTTGGAACTTGGAACCCAAAGGTTTTTAATTTGAATGCATTGTTGATTCTGGGTTTTTTAATGGATAAAGAGACTGATATTTCTCTCCCCAACAACCCAATTAAGGAGAGGACAGGCATCAGGAAGGTCAATGACCTGAGGCCCTACTACAGTTTGGTACCCTCTTTTCTCCCTTTTCAGTGGAATCAGAGCTTAACTCAGATTTCTTCAAAAAGCCCTGGTACAGGTTCCATTTGTTTTTCACTCTTCACTTCAGACTGTTGCCATGGCATCAGGAAGGAGATGGCAGGACTTGCAAGTAAAGTGGATTGAAACCAGACAGGGATGTGCAAAGTCTCTAGCATCACTCTTTTCCCCTGAGCCACCTGGGTCCCAGGACAAGTTATGTATGAGGACCCCTGGAGTTATCCCCATGCAGTGGGAGACCCTGGCCTTTTTATGCTAAGACCTTTCCCTGGTCTGTTTGTCTGAGGCAACACCCATGCAGTGGTTAAGGCTAGGGAAGAAATGAAGCAAACACAATGGCCTCCTGTATCTAGTCAAAAAAAAAAATCAGTCTTCAAGATTTCTGTTCCATCTACCTAGTCAGGCCATAATCTCTGGTCAGAGGCACCGCCACCATGGGAACCATAATGATGACTTGAGGGGCTGGGGAGTGTGATGGACAGGGAGCCAAGCCTAGGGTCAAGCCTTTTCTTTGACATGTAGGGTTAGGGATTCATTTTTATGACTAGATTACTTATTCCATGCTCCAGACAGAGAGTAGTAAAGCTAGCCATAGAGCCAAGTTCTGGGTTCAATTCCATCCTCTTACACGTAATGACTGGATGCTTGGGAAAGACATAACCTCTCAGGGCTCCAGGCAACTGTGTAACACTGAGGAGCAGAGAAATTGCTGACCTACGTTGGGAGGATGGCTTTTCTCCCCTGGTAGTTCTCTGTGTCTATGCAATTTAAGGTCTGGTCCTTAGCCCTCCATCTACGAACGTATTTTCTATTTCTCTCCTCCATGAAGGTTTTTGTATTCCCCTTGCTCAGTACAGTGTCTGGCACCTGGTAGGTAAACGATGCCTTTATCATTATGGAGGATGTTGGGCACTGGAGAAACAGGACTTAGTGAAGGGATAAGGGTGGAGTTGAAACATAGAACACAAAGGTTTTTAATTTGAATATATTGTGATTCTGGGTTTTTTAATGGATAAAGAGACTGATATTTCTCTCCCTAACAACCCAATTAAGGAGAGGACAGGCATCAGGAAAGTCAATGACCTGAGGCCAAACTACAGTTTGGCACCCTCTTTTCTCCCTTTTCAGTGGCATCAGAGCTTAACTCAGATTTCTTCAAAAAGCCCTGGTACAGGTTCCATTTGTTTTTCACTCTCCACTTCAGACTGTTGCCATGGCATCAGGAAGGAGATGGCAGGACTTGCAAGTAAATTGGTTTGAAACGAGACAGGGATGTGCTAAGTCTCTAGCATCACTCTTTCCTCTTAAGCCACCTGGGTCCAAGGAAAAGATATGGATGAGGACCCCTGGAGTCAGCCCCATGAAGTGGGAGACCTTGGCCTTTTAAAGCTAAGACCCTTGCCCAGTCTCTTTGTCTGATGCAACACCCATGCACTGGTTAAGGCTAGGGAAGAAATGAGGCAAACAAAATGGTGTCTTTTACCTAGACAAAAAAAAATCAGTCTGGAAGATTTCTGTTCCATCTCCCTTGTCAGGCCAGAATCTCTGGTCACGGGCATCGCCCTTGTCCCTGCAATTAAGATCAGCTCGCCAGCCCTCCATATATGAACATGGTTCCTGCCTCTCTCTTTCACAGCCATTTTTGATCCCCCTTGCTCAGCACAAATTGGTACACAATAGCTTTAAAATCATGAGGATGGTGGCTACTGGAGAAACAGGACTAAGGAAGGGCTATGAGTAGAACTGGAAATTGTAACGCAAAGGTTTTTCATTTGAATGTATTGTTGATTCTGGGTTTTTAATGGTTAAAGAGACTGATTTTTCTCTCCCCAACAACCCAATTATGGAAAGGATAGGCATCAGGGAGTCAATGACCTGAGGCCAAACTGCCCTTTGGACCCTCTTTTCTCCCTTTTCAGTGGCATCAGAACTTAACTCAGATTTCTTTAAAAAGCCCTAGTAGATGTTTCATTTGTGTTTCACTCTCCACTTCAGACTGTTGCTATGGCATCAGGAAGGAGATGGCAGGACTTGCAAATAAAGTGTATTGAAATGAGACGTGGACATGCAAAATCTCTAGCATCACTTTTTCCTCCTGAGACACCTGTGTCCCAGGACAAGATATGGATAAGGACCACTGGAATCAGCCCCATGAAGTGGGAGACCTTGGCCTTTTCAAGCTAAGACCTTTCCCTGGTCAGTTTGTCTGGGGCAACACCCATGCAGTGGTTAAGGCTTGGGAAGAAATGAGGCAAAGAAAATGTCCTCTTTTACCTAGGCAAAAAAACCAGTCTGCCAGATTTCTGTTCCATCTTCCTAGTCAGGCCAGAATCTCTGATCAGGGCACACTCAACATGAAAACAGTAATGAAGACTTGAGAGCAGGAGACTGTGGTGGACAGGGAGCCCAGCCTGTGGTCCAGTCTTGTCTTTGAAATGTTGAGTTAGGGATTCATTTTTATGACTAGATTATTTAATCCATGCTCCATAGGAAAGGTAGTAAAGTCAGCAACAGAGCCAACTTCTGGATTCAATTCCATTCTCTTACACCTAATGGCTGGTTGCTTGGGAAAGACATAACCTCTCAGGACTCCAGGCAACTGTCTAAAATTGGGGAGCAGAGAAAGTGCTGACCTGCATTGGGAGGATGATTTTTTTCCCCTGGGAGTTCTCTGTGTCTATGCAATTTAAGGTCTATTCCCCAGCCCTCCATATATGAATATATTTCCTACCTCTCTCCTCCAACAGGGTTTTTGTATCTGCCTTGCTCAGCACCATGTCTGGCACATAGTAGGTAGACAATGCCTTTAATATTATGGAGGGTGGTGGGCACTGGAGAAAGGTGGCTAAGCAAGGTCTGTGGGTAGAATTGGAAGCTTGAAATACCAAGGTTTTTAATTTCAATGTATTGTTTCTTAGAGACTTTTTGATGGATAAAGAGAGTGATTTTTCTCTCCCCAACAGCCCAATTAAGGAGAGGACAGGCACCAGCAAGGTCAATGACCTGAGGCCAAACTGCCCTTTGGACCCTCTTTTTTCCCTTTTCAGTGGCATCAGAACTTAATTCAGATTTCTTCAAAAAGCCCTGGTACAGGTTCCATTTGTTTTTCACTCTCCACTTCAGACTGTTGCCATGGCATCAGGAAGGAGATGCAAGTAAAGGACTTGCAAGTAAAGTGGATTGGAACAAGACAGGTATGGGCAAAGTCTCTAGCATCACTCTTTCCTCTTGAGCCACCTGGTCCCAGGACAAGATATGGATGAGGACCCCTGGAGTCAGCCCCATGAAGTGGGAGACCTTGGCCTTTTTAAGCTAAGATCTTTCCCTGGTCTGTGTGTTTGGGGCAACACCCATGCAGTGGTTAAGGCTAGGGAAGAAATGAGGCAAAGAAAATGGCCTCCTGTACCTAGTCAAAAACATCAGTCTGGAAGACTTCTGTTCCATCTTCCTAATAAGGCCATAATCTCTGGTCAAGGACACATCAAAATGAAAACAGTAATGAATTCTTGAGAGGCAGGGGAATGTGTTGGACAGGGAGCCCTGTCTGGGTTCAAGTCTGGCCTCTGATATGTAGAGTTAAAGATTCCTTTTTATGACTAGATTATTAAATCCATGCTGCAGAGTGAGCCAGGTACACCCATTATTTACATTCACTCTGAACCTTCAGTACCCAAACAATGAGCAAGGTAGGCCTGGGCTTGGACCCCTTGTTGACCAATCAGTGAGAGTTAGAGTGATGTAGGTTTAAGGCATGATCCTTGAAAAAGAAATTCAGCCCGTAGACCCCCAAATATCTTGAGAGATTTCAAGGATTAAAATTTATATGCTTTTGGGCAGTGTATCAGCAGGTAAGAGTGTGATTCGGTATGTGATGAGAGAGAGGGGAGTGAGAGGAAGGAAGGATAGAGGGAGGGAAAGAATGAAGGTGGGAGGGAGGGAAGCAAGGAAGGAAACAGGGAGGGAGGGTGGAAAGGAAGGAAGGAGTTTGCCCAGTTGGGTGACCAGTGGGGCAGTTACTACTTCTTAGGGGTTGTTGGCTGTCTCTTCATTCTCTTTGCCATTTTGTTTCCCTTTTCATCTAATAGTATTGAGTGAGTTACTGACTGGAAATATCTCCAGAAGATGTCATGTAAACAAATCCCAAGCCATGCAGCAGTCCATGCTACAGTGTTTGTCAGTGCCTGTTGGGAAGGAAGGAAGGGAGGAAAGTGTTAAATAGATTATATCCTTTATATACAAGGACTAGAGAGCAAAGAGGCCTAAGGTGAGCTGCCAACTCTGTTTCTGACCTTATAGGACATGGGGAAGTCACTGGTTGCTCTCCACCTATCTGATTTATGAGCAAGGGAAGATAACAATATTTTGGCTAATCTGGCCAGATAATAAGGGACCCTCCAGTCTCCCCAGTGCTTCCATTGGTTTGGTATGGGAACAAAATAACTAAGACAGATATGAAACCAAAGCCCCCAGTGCCAGGGACTGAGAAGTCATCTCAGCTCCAGGATTAGCCATGCTCCAAGGAAAGTCTGATTCTTAGACCTTGATGTCAGAAAGTCTCAAAGCCCTTTAAGATTTAACTCTTGATGCCCATGGGAGGGAGGGAGCAGTGATGAGATATGCCACTGGTACATCAGTGCTCTCAAGTCCTTGGCGGGAAGCAGCATATTCCCAATAATATTACAGGGTCTTTGATTTATAGGGTCCATGGGGGACCCCCAGACACTAGGACAGCCTCTCTGGAGGCTCTTCTGCCTCAGTCCAGTCCATTTCCTATTTCTTTGGCTCTGGCTGAGTCTATGCTTGCACGGGGTTCTGTATCCTCTCCCCTCAACCTCCCGAGCTCAGCCCATACAAGGGAGGGAGCCCTTACACATCTCTTCATTTGGTGTTCCTCCAGCCCCAGCTCTATCCCTGTGTACTTAATGAGTATGGGCTGGTTTTCTGGAGTACAAGGTAAGCTCCCTGAGTCTAGGCACTGTTTCAATCCTGTCCTGGTATCCTTAGCACCTGGAACAATGCTTGGCACAAAGTGGGTCCTTAATAAGTGCTTATGGATTGAGTGATTATTCTCCCTTAGAACACATGGCTGGAATGGACCATAGGAATCACGAGTCCAAACTGACTTTTACAGAGAAGGAAACTGAGCTCTAGAGGTAGCAAATGGTTGTCAGATCCTTAGATTCTAAGTCAATCAGAGCTTTGATCATCTGAAGCAGGGAGTAAAAAGAGGCAAGAGAGGGGCAAGGGGAACAGAACGGAGAGCACGGTGGCAAATGCTTCTTCTTCCCAAGCCACCCTCCATTAGGGCAGATGGGTGGAAGGTGCCTGGAGGGAAGGGCAGTGGCATCTGGCACTGCCAGTGAGGGGAAAAGGATATTGAATGGATGGTGTTTTGAATATTTCTGTCAGTACTCCATAGGTTCCTTATGGTGGGCCAGACAGAACCTAGGGGAGAAATATGACTTGTATATGGTAAGACTATGTAATAAATAAAAGCATCAGCCTGAGCACTGAACTCCCTTTGTCTGCCAGATCGGGAGGAGGAAAAATCCAACCCTGGGTCATTCTCAGAGCATAGAGGTGGAGACTACTGAAATTTCTTAAGGCCCTGGCAGCTGCCCACTGGGTCATGGTCTGTCAAGAGGTCCTGAGTTTGCTTATTTTGGGGCTGCCCCCAAAATGTGAAGCACAGAGAACCCCTCCACAGCAATATGAGGTCAAGATGTATGGTTCTAGACTTTACAAATCCAAGTTTTTCCCCTAAGGAGCCTTTCTATTAAGTGACAGATTCTGCTAGAGAAGAATGTCCCAACCCCAACCAGACCTTAGACTTGCAGGGTAGAGGGAACCTTGAGGGGGACTTGCCCCTTACCACACCAAATCAGACTTAATGGTTTCAGAGAATTGCCTGAGGGCATCACCCCACCTTGCCACTCAGCCTCTTCTAACTATAACTCCTCCTTTATTTACGTCACGTTTTGTGAACTGGGCTCTGTCTATAATGAACCCAGAGGAGAGGTGATGAGCTGTGATTGGCGCATGCCACTGGCACCATTGGCTCCCAGTCTAAGCCTTGCAAAGAAACTGGAGGTCATCTGGTCGAGCTGATACCTAATGGGTGTGGCCCTCCTGATGGACTGGCAATCTGTGTAATTTCATGAGCACTTAGCTCCTATCTCTCCATGTATTCAACAAAAACTAGTTAAGCTCAGTCAATAAACATTTATTAAGCCCCTGCTATGTGCCAGATGGTGTGCCAAGGCAAAAGACAATCCCTGCCCTCAGGAGGTCACAATCTAATGGGGACACATGCCAACAAACATGTACAGGTGAGCAACATATGAGATAACAAGTGAATAATTAACAGAGGGAAGGCACTGGAGTATTCCCCTGTCAAAACAGGAACTGATGTGTGAGGACTGGTTCTTGATGGGAGTAGAAACTCCAGATCTTTATTACCCTTATGGTTTTGGGGACTCCCCCTAATTCCTGTGGCCACTCTTAGCAGCAGGAAGTCTTCCGTCACTACGAGATAGCTGAGGATCTCTTAAGGACTTTGGGTGTCCAAGGGCAGGCGACTCCCTAAGAGACCAGTCCAACTCATCTAGCTCTGCCTTATTGTGTGCACCTCCCGGAAGACAAGTGACTTGCCCAGAAATGACCCTGGTAGTTTAATTTCAAGTGAAGTTACAAAACAAAAATCCCTAATTTTGATCAGTTTTATCAGTAAACCAGGTACAGCTCAGCACAGGTGGACCAGTCAAGGTAGACATCCCCACGGGAGTGTGGGGTGGGAGCATTCCAGGCCTCCTATAAGGTCTGGGGCAAAGGCTCGGAGGTCGGAGAGTGAGAACATCTGAGAGTCTATTTTGGCTGCCAATGGGCGGAGCTTGAAGGAGAGTAGCCTCCCCCAAGCCCTCTTCATTCCAGCCTTTACTCTTCTTAATGATTTCCTTTTATTGACCCCGGGGGCTGTCTTTCGTCTTCTGCTCAGAGTAGGCCGCTAATAAAAGTCACTGAGGTGGGCGGGGAGTCAAAGGCCATTTTGAGGAGGATTCCTGGGATTTCCTGGGGGTACGGCCCGTGCAGAAGGGTCCGGCTGGAGGGGATTGGGGTGCCCGTCCTCGTACAGGGGGCCGCGCAGCTGGAGGCTGGACTGGAACTGACAGCCCCAGGGGGCCTTCGGGAACGCTCAGGAGGGGGGAGGGGCCTCCGTAACCATGGTAACCGTCCGAGCGCCCGGCGGGGGCCTTCGGCCTCTCCCTCCGCCTTCTCCTTCTTTTCCCAGGGCTCCCCGCGGGAGCGGGGCGGGGGGAAGCGGAGCAGAGTACCGACTGCGCACGTGCGGACCTGGAGGACCTGCTCCTCCTCCCCCGCCCCGCGGACGCCGGCGCTTGGGCCCCGCCAGCCTCCGTAGAGGTCCGTCCGCGAGCTCCACGTTGGCTGCGCACGCGCACTGGAAGCGTCGCGCTCCTGCCGGGCCTCCGTCGCCGCCGTCGCTGTCGCCGCCGCCGCCGCGGCTGGATGGATGGGGGCGCCGGGAGCGGGCCGAGGCGAGGCGGGGAGGGTGGGGCGCGGAGCCGGAACCGGTACCGGAGCCGGGAGCAGCAGCAGCAGCGGCCGCGGCTGCGGGGGACGTGGCCCGAGGCTGAGGGGAGCGAAGGCGCCGCCACCGCCGCGTCCGTGAGGCCTCCGCGGGGCCGGGCCTGAGGCCCGAGGCCCGAGGCCTCCGCACCATGTTCAAGAAGCTGAAGCAGAAGATCAGCGAGGAGCAGCAGCAGGCGGCGGCCCAGGTACCCGGGGGGAAACTGAGGCACGGGGGAGGGGCGGGCGCCCCACGTGTGTGAGCGGGGAGGGAGCGGAGACTCCGCCGCCTCGGCCGGCCTGCTCCCCCCGCCCCTCCCCTCTTCTGGGGGTCCCTGGGCCTCCCCCTGGGGCGGGGCTCGCGGGCAGGTGTGACCTCGTGTGACCCTGGTGTGACCTCGGTACTGCGCGCAACCGTCTGACCGGCCCGTCTGGCACACTCGGCCCGGAAGTGTCCGAGGTCCGATTTGAACCTGGGTCTTGCCGCCTCCAGGACCCCCATCATAAACGGGAGCTTGTGGAGCCTCGCAAAGGCTGGCCCGGGGCCGACTGCCCCTCTGTTACGGACGGGACCCCCGAGGCCCGGCTGGACGGAGGCCTGCCCTTGGGTCTTGTCCAGGCCGGGCGGTGCTGGTCCGGGCCGCGCTCTTGGGTGCTTGGGGCAGGCTGGCTCCTCCCGGCCTTCCCCGCCCTCCCCTCAGCCTCGTGGAGGGTTTGTAACGTCCGCGCCCCCCCCCACCCCCCCGCACCTCCCGCCCGAGGGTGAGGGGCAGCAGCGCCCCGGAGCCCGGACCTGGGCCGGTCTGAAGGTCCGAAGGTCCGGGTTGGTCTGGGTAGAAGTTGACGTGTGGGGAGCGCCCCGAGCCCGGTGCCAGGTTCTACTCCGTTGCCTTCTTGGATCTTGGTGAGGATCCAAAGACGCAGAACCTGCAGTCAGCTCTCCCAAAGTTCCTCCTCTCTCGTGATGACCAGGAGAGCTGGGCTCGGGCTGAGCTGTCTGGCTGAAGAGGGTTTTGTCCAAGGCTGTCAGGTTATCAGGAGCGTTTGATCCTTCCCCGAGTCAGCGACAACATGCACTAGACATGAAGGGTCCAAAGGGGAGATAATAAAGTGTAGATTAGAAACCAGCAGAGGGTAGGACGGGGAAGTAACTTAGAGTTAGGTGACAAGAGAGAAGTCCTTGACACGCCCAGCAGAAACCTCAGGTTGTACAAGGTAGGCCTTTTGACAAAATAAAGTGTTTCTCCTGGGCTGTATTCCCAGGGGTAGGCTTATTGGATCAGAAGTTCTGACCCGTTTTGTGGCTGTGGCTTAGAGCCAGATTGGTTTTCAAAATGATCACACACCATTACTTTTGTGAACACCTACATTACACAGTCACTTTGTGTGAGGTTAGTGACAGTGTGACTAACGAATGATTGTGAGGTGGTGGTTTGTAGTTATTCTAAATGGCATTTCTTTATTTGTGTGTTTATTTACTATGAGTTTCTTTTGGGGATTGTTCCTATCCCTCTAGAGACTGGATACTTAATTTGTGTCAGGGCAATGGTGGCAGAAACTTAGGCCTCATACTCCTGGGAGGTGTGTACACATTTTTATTTATATTTTGGTGGTGGTTGTTCAAACCTGGGATTTTATTGAAGAATTCCATGTTTGGAAACATCTAGCAAGGCACACCAGAACTCAAGTTTTAGTTTTGTTTTTTGGTTTTTTTTGAAGTTATTGGGATTAAGTGATTTGCCCAGGATTACACAACTCATAAGTATCTGAGGCAGAGGCTGGATTTGAACTCAGGTTCTTCTGACTTCAGGGCCAGTATCCACTGTGCCACCTACCTGTACCTGATTTACAGTCTTAAGAGTTGCCTGGGGCACTGAGAGTTGAGGTACCTGGTTCTGGGATACACAGTTAGTATGTACCAGACTCAGGGTTTGAGCCCAAGTCTTTCTGACTCAGAGGCCTTATCTCTGTCCCCTATGCCTCATTGTCTACGTAGTGTGACCTGCTTAAATAATACTGGCCTCAGCATGGGGAAATGAGTCAGTCAGCAAGCATTTACACTTCCTTAACAGCTCAAGGAGCTCACAGGCTAATGGGGGAAGACAAGATAAAAATACCTGGGATCATTAAAGACGTCTAGGGAGCTGGTGGGAGAAGGCACTATCACCATGAGGGAAGATAGATGGCGATCTGGGTCTTGAAGGAACCCATGGCCCCGAGGGAGGCGGGAGAGCCTTCCAAGTTGGAAAGACAGCTGGTGATAAAGCCCACAATCTGGAGGTGGGCTGTAGTGTTTGTGAGTAGGGAATAGGCCACAGCCCGGTGATAAGACTGGAAAGGTAGGAGGGGCTGAGGTTCTGAGAGCTTTACCTGCTGTGCCGGGGCCTGGAGGTAGTAGGCAGCCCCAAGAGTTCATTGAATGGGGAGGGATGACATAGTTACTCCTGTGCTTTAGGACAATCACTTTGGAAACCCAGTAGGGGGTAGGGTGTAGTAGGGTGAGACAGAGAGCCAGAAGGCTTCTGCACTTGTCAGGTGATAAAGACCTGATTGTGGCTGTTAGAGTAGAGATGGGGATGTATGGCCCAGAAGCCATGAAGGTCAGGGTAAACTCAGGCACCAACAGGGCTGTGTCAGCATCAGAGGAGAGATGGGGTCCATGTGAGAGATGTTATCGAGGTAAAATAGGCCTTAGCAGCAGATTGGATTTGGAGGTTGTGGTCAGAGAGTGGAGAGCTGAGCATCTCCTGGATTGTGAGCCTGGCTAACAGGAGAGTGGCAGTCCTCTTAATAGTAATGGGGATCGAGACAGGGCAGGACTTTTTGGGGAAAATAGTTCCATTTTGGACTTGTTGAATTTTAACGTGTCTGTGGAACATCCGGTTCCAAATGTCCAACAGGTAGTTACAGATTTGAGCCTGCAGGGTCAACAGAGAAGTTAGGGCTACAGAAGTAGATTTGGAGAATCATAAGCATAGAGATGATGGTTGAATCTATGGGACCTGATGAGATCACCCAGGGAAGAGCCCTGGAGGATACTCATAGTGACCAGGGACTGGAAGAATGTCCAGTGGCAAGGACTGAAGAGGAGTAGTCAGCCAGGTACAAGGAGATCCAGAACATTCTGGAGAGAAGAGAACATCACAGAGGAGCCATTGAGTGTTGGAGGTTGCAGGAAGACTGAGAGAAGCCAATGAAGACATCCTTAGTTCATTCAGAGAGCCCTGAGCCAAACTGGTGGGGAGGGGTGGAAGTGGGGGCACCCATTATAGATAGTCAGCCACAAAAGGGGAGGGGAGGTAAGGCATGACCGCCAGTGGGCATGAATGGGTCAGATGAAGTTCTTTGTGAAGGTGGCAGGGATAGAACACATCTGTAGGCAACGAGGAAGGAGTGAGTAGACAGGGATAGATGGAAGAAAAGAGAGAGTGAGGACGATAGAGGGAGCACCCCTGGAGAAGATAGAGGGATCAAGCAGTACACTTTTATGAAGCACCTACTGCGTCTGGGGTTGTTTCATTCGTGTCTGACTCTTTGTGACCCCATTTGAGATTTTCTTGGCAAAGATACTGGAGGGGTTTGCCCTTTCCTTCTCTAGCTCATTTTACAGATGAAGAAACTGAGGCAGATAGGATAAAGTGACTTGCCCAGAGTCTCACAGCTAGTAAGTGTCTGAGGCAAGATTTGAACTCAGGTCTTCCTGACTCCAGGTCCAGCACTCAATCCACTGTGCCACCTCGCAGTCCCCTCAAGCAGATACCTGGGTGGTTTGCCATTTCCTTCTCCAATGGATTAAGGCAAACAGGTGAAGTGATTTGCCCAGGGTCATACACTAGTAAGTAAGTGTCTGAGGTCACATTTGAACTGGGATCTTCCAGACTCCAGACCCAACTCTTTATCGGCTGAAGCACCTAGCTGCCTCCGTAATTATGTAGCAGTAATTGTTCATTGTCAGTCATTTAATCCTGCCCTGCTCTTTGTGACCTTTGTGACCCCACCTGGGCTTTTCTTGGCAAGGATACGGGAGGAGTTTGTCATTTCCTACTTCAGGGATTAAGGCAAACAGTCACACAACTAGTGAATGTCAGGCTGGATTTGAACTCAGCTGTTCTTGACTGCTGCCCTCTGTATACTGAGCCCCCTAGCTGCCTCCCCCATATGCATTATGTCCACTATGTACCTAGCACTGTGCTAAATACTGGGGATACAAAAAGAGGTAAAAGGCAGCCCCTGTCCTCAAGGATTTTACCATCTAATGGAGGAGGTGGGATAAATTGGAAATGCTCAGCAGAGGGAAGGCACTGGAATGAAGAGGGAGGGAGGAAGACTTCCAGTAAAAGAAGGGATTTTCATTGGCAAGGAGCAGGGCCACTTGGTTCGGTTCGGAGATGGCAGCTGATGCTTCTTGATAAGGCAGAATGAGGAGGAGAGAGAACTCTTTAGGGAATAACCTCATTTTTTTCAGGAAAATAGGAAGTAAGTTTCTCAGCTGAGATGATGGGAAAAAGGAAACCATGGGAGGTTTGAGGAAGGTTGAAAGCATTTGGAGGAATCTCTGTGGTGGTGCCCACAGTTAGACAGCTAGTAAGTGTCTGAGGCAGGATTTGAACTCAGGTCTTCCTGATTCCAGACCTGTCACTATGTCACTACCTCATATGTATTCATGGTGCTTGTGAGTGTGAGAAATTAAGGATGACATCAGGGTCGGTGGTGCCAAGGATGGTGGTGCCCCTTTTAGTAATAGTGTAGTTCAGAAGAGAGGTGGGTTTGAGGGAGATGGTGAATTCTGCTTTGGATTTGTTGAATTTGTGATGTAGAACGCCCAGTTTGAAATCTTTTTTTTTTTTTTTTTTTTTTTTTGCAGATTCAGTCTATTTAATGGTAGGGGTCACTTGAGTAAATCACACTTCATGTAATATAATTGCCCAGTATTCAACAAGTCTTGATGAAATCAATTATGTCTGAAGCATTTGGACTAAGAATGAAAAGTGCCATATCAATTTAGATGTATATGATGAGTCAGTTTAAATTGGAAATGATTCCACACAAGAGAAGTGTTCATATTGCTTGGGAAAATACGGTAATTCTCTAGATAGTGTCTGTAAATATGAAATAAGTTAAGGCCCAAAGAGATTTGATAGCAGAGAGGAGGCACTGCTAAGGTGGAAGAAGAGTGTCTTAGCTTAGGCCTAGTTCTCCTCTCTGTGCCTCTTTCCTCCTTATTTGGAAGAAGACCTTATGTATTTTGAAGGGTCTAGAGGCTTTTAGACTTCATCTCCTTAAATTGGAGTGATTGACCCATGGCATTGTGTGCCTTGGACCAATCAAAAATTTATTTATTTATTCATTTGTTCATGTATTTATTTATTTTTAGATTTTAAATGCTTATTTATTAATTTTTAGTTTTCAACATTCATTTCTCCCCATCTCTCCCCTTCCCCACCCATCTTGCATTCTGATTACTCCTTCCCTCAATATGCCCTCCTTTCTATCACACCCCTCCCTTCCCTTATCCCTATCTTCTCTCTTCTCCTATAGGGCAAGGTAGGTTTCTATACCCCATTACCTGTATTTCTTATTTCCCAGTTGTATGCAAAAACATTTCTCAACATTTGTTCCTAAAACTTTGAGTTCCAACTTCTCTCCCTTCCTCCCTCCCCACCCATCCCCACTGAGAAGGCAAGCAATTCAATATAGGCTACATATGTGTAGTTTTGCAAAAGACTTCCATAACAGTCATGTTATGAAGGACTAATCCGTCCATCCTATCCTACCCCCCATTTATTCTGTTCTCTCTTTTGGCCTTGTTCCTCCCCAAGAGTGTTTACTTCTAATTACTCCTTTCTCCCATTTTCCCTCCCTTCTATCACCCCCCTCACCCCACTTGTCCCCTTCTCCCCTACTTTCCTATAGTGTAAGGTAGATTTTCATACCAAATTGAGTGTACATTTATTCCCTCCTTAAGCCAAATGTGATGAGAGTAAGCTTCACTTTTTCCCTCTCACCTCCTCCCTTTTCTCCTCCATTGAATAAACTTATTCTTGCCTCTTTTATGAGATAATTTGCCCCATTCCATTTCTCCCCCAATATATTCCTCTGTCACCCCATAATTTTATTTTTTAGATATAATCCCTTCTTAACTCACTTGTGTGTGTGTGTGTGTGTGTGTGTGTGTGTGTGTGTGTGTATGTGTATGTATAATCCCTCCAACTACCCAAATACTGAGAAAAGTCTCAAGAGTTACAAATATAGTCAGTCTTTCCATGTAGGAATGTAAACAGTTCAACTTTAGAAAGTCCTTTATGATTTTCTGTCCTGTTTACATTTTCATGCTTCTCTTGATTCTTGTGTTTGAAAGTTAGATTTTCTTTTCAGTTCTGATATTTTCATCAAGAATGCTTGAAAATCATCTATATCATTGAATCACCATTTTTCCCCCTGAATTATTATACTCAATTTTGCTGGTTAGGTGATTCTTGGTTTTAATTCTAGTTCTTTGACTTCTGGAATATCTTATTCCAAGCCCCTCAGTCTCTTAACATAGAAGCTGCCACATCCTGTGTTACCCTGATTTTGTTTCCACAATACTCCAATTGTTTCTTTCTAGCTGCTTGCAATATTTTCTCCTTGACCTGGGAACTCTGGAATTTGGCTACAATATTCCTAGGAGTTTCTCTTTTTGGATCTCTTTCGGGGTCCAAGTTGAAATCTTCAAAAGGCAATTGTTAAATGGGGAGGGGGAATTGGAGCTCAAGAGAGAGACTACGGCTGAATATGTTGATCTGGAAATCCTAAGTGTAGACATGATAAGTGAACCCTTGGGAATGAATAGAATGCCAAGTGAGAGCATGAAGAGAGAAAAGAGGTCACAGGACAGAGCCTGGGGGCACACTGTTGGATGGTATATGGGAGAAGGAGCTGTCAGACAGGCTGAGGAGAACCAAGGGAGACAAACAAGAAAAGCCAGAGAGGAGAAAGTTCCTTGGAGGAGAAAGGGGGTCCAGAGGTCAGGAAGAATGAGCACTGAGGAAAGATTCAGAGATTATTGGTAACTGTGCAGAGAGCAGGGTTGGGAAAGCCTGGTGAGGTTGGCAGCCAGATTCCTCAGAGAGGGAGAGGAGAGGAAGGGTGGGGACTGGAGAGAGAGTTTACTTCTTCTGCTTCCTTTTACAGATGAAGGAAACAGAGCCAGAGAGGTCTAAGGATCTGCTTAGATTTATATGGCCTGTTGAGGGGCATGTCTTCTCTGACTCCCAGCGTGGGCCCTTTCCACAACCTCCTGTGGCTACTCCTTCCTTTTGGTGGTGTCTAGGAGGATTCAGCGAGGCCATTGGCAGAGAAAACGTGGCACAAGATGTCTCAGCACCCCTGATTTTTATGGTTGTCCTCCATAGGTCCCTTCCAGTTCACCTGCCCCTGCAGGGACCAGGAGCCGGGCATCTTCTCTTACGGAGCAGCATGATGATGGTACACCCAACAGAGAGGTCAGTGTGGGATTGACTTTCTTGTCATTCTCAAAGGTGGCCTGACGGTTGTGATCCAGGCCGCCAAGGTGCTGGGTGTGAGGGGTGTGGAATATCGTTGCGGGGTGTTCTTTGGAAATAGTAACACAGATCATATTATCTCAGTTACGAAGAGGCCTGGGATGTCACTGTCCAGGGAGCTGTGTCCTGATAATACTTGGGCGAACCGGCCCCTTCTCTGCAAATGTTCATTGCCTAGAACTCGGGGAGCGTGTTGGGTTTGCAAGTAATTGTCATAGATCATTATTCTGAGAAAATTGGCTTTCTCTGAACATTTCCCTTTATATGCAGGAATGGTGTGTCTTATGTGGTGTTTAAGTTAAATGTCAGTTCGTAAGATCCTCGAATTAGAGGTCATGACCTTTGAAGTTACTTGGGTCAACGGTTATTTATGAGGAACTGAGGTCAGAGAGGTAGAGTACTGTGCTCATGATGCTCCATGTCATAAGGGACAGGGCTGGGATTTGAACCCTGGTTCTGTGATCCCAGATGTGGTGCCTTTAATTTCTACAACAGCAGTAGGGGAGGGAAAAAAACTCATTTTAGGAATGAAGAAGTTTATATTAGACATGCTGATTCTCTGCAACCATAGTTCAAGCAGGTAAACTAAGAACTATGAATAGACTTTAATTAGGGTCTTTAACCAGAGACGTTTCTAGAAGTGTTAAAGGTTTACAGAGGACTTCCCATGTGTTCTTGTGGTACCCTCAGAACAATTCTGGCGGGGGAGGATACAGCCATTCAGTACTCGGAGTGTCGAAGGCAGAAATCAAATTCAGGCCTTCCTGCCGTGAAATCTATACTCTTGTCTCCTCAACTTCAGGCTTAGAGACCGTCTGTCAGTCGTTCTGAAGATGACCACACACACACACACACACACACGCACACGCACACGCACGCGCACGCACACGCACACACACACACACGCGCACACACACACTTTTTTATGATAATATGTATATAGAATACCACTTGATATTATCTCCATCTTACAAATGAGGAAATCTACTAGTATTTGTTTTTATGCATTACAGTATATCTTTAAATGTTGTTGGTTGGTTGTAATTTTTAAAATGACACCAATGTTTTCTTTGAATTCATAGTAAATTCATAGTAAATTCATATTTTTTAAACTTTGTTTTCAGGTTGAATGTTGTGTTATTATTTTAATATTTATTTACAGATCTAACTAATTAAAAGGAGAGTGGAATGACTACCAAAATTTCCGTAACAGCTTAAAGATTTTGCTGTATGACTGCTTTTTAAATGAATTTTAAGAACTCTTTTAAGTTTATAAAGTAAACATACTCAACTTGTTCTTTTCCATGTAGGTGGGAAAGCATGCCTCCTTGAGGCAGTTCTTTATAAAGACCTGAGACTTGCTATCAGAGTGACCCAGGGCAGCCAGAAGCTCCTTTATTCTATGGCCTTTTCCCCATGACAGCTTTCCTTTCATTGCTCAGTGACCTTGTACTTCATTGGGCCAGTTTGAAAGCCTCTGCACAGGGTAATTCATTGTTTTATAGATAGATAGATAGATAGATCGTTGTCATCAAACCACACATCGGCCTGCTGAGCATTTTCTGAACTATTAAGAGAACTCTTGATAACAAAGTAGTTCTTAAACTTGATTGAAATTTTCAATCCTAGATCTGGGATTTTATTTGCTAAGTTAGTTTCTAGTATTATATTTAACTAAAAGTACATTTTTATAGGGAGAATCTACATAGCTATTTCTTTCTGACTTTTTTACTTTTGATTGTCAGGGATACTGATTTTTTTAGTCTCAGAATGCTATTGTCTTCCTCCTTTAAAGCAGAAATTGATTTATGCATTAATTTGGTGCATAAAATTGGTTGTCTTTCATAATATAGAAGCATAATTTAGTTCAATTCTACAAACATTGTCAAGTGTCTCCTGGGGACAGAACTCAATGTAAATGCTTGGTGACCCACAGAATTTAGAAAAAAATCTAATTCTTGTCCTTTGCGGGACATGACATACACAGATAAAATAATTGTACACTGAAGGTGTGAGCAAAATGCTAAGTAAGGGCTTGTTTGCCCATTTGGCAGTTGTGGAGAACTTCGTGGAGATTTTTGACTTTAAAGGTTGAATGAGGAATTGCCTAGCTGGAGATAAAAGGTATTCCAGGTTAGATTTAAGCAATGATGCTCAGTAGGACAGTATGGGATGTGTATGGAGAGTGACAGTCCACTTAGTTTGTGAGGAGAGTAGTATTAGAAAATGCCTTTTTGGTGTACAGGCTTAGCTAGATCAAAGGGTATGCACAGTTTTATAGCTTTTTTGGCATAGTTTCAGATTGTTCTCTAGAATGGTTGGTCCAGTTCACTACTCCACTGATAGTTCATTAATATGTCTCTTTTCCCTCTTAACCTCCAGCATTTGTTATATCTGATAGGTGTGAGGTGGTACCTCATAGTTTTATTTTGCTTTTCTCAAGTCAATAGGGATTTAGACCTTTTTTTCATATGACTATAGATAGCTTTGATTTCTTCTGAAGACTGCCTGTTCATATCCGTTGACCATTTATCAGTTGGGGAATGACTTTTATTTTTATAAATTTGACTCAGTTCCCTATATATTTGAGAAAGAAGACCTCTGTCAGAGAAACTCGCTATAAAATTTTTTGATATTACTTCATTGTCTGTGGTACCTTTTTGTAAAGTATAATTAGATTCTGTCCAATCCATTCTGCTTTTTGCTTGTTTTATGAGTTAGTTCATGCCATTCACAGTTATAATTACTAATTCTGTGTTTCCCTCCATCATATTTTCTTCTGTTTGTCCTTCTCTCTTTATCCTGTTCCTCAAAGTATGTGTGTATATTTGTATGTATATATGTATGTACATATGTATCCACGTTCACACATATATATTTGCATACACACATATAAAAACAAACATGAATTCCAAGCTATCCACCATCCTTTTTGCTTTCCTCTGGAATTCATAGAACTTGATGCTGAATTTGAGAAGTATAGGAGAAGGGCATATAAAAGTAGTGATAGTCAGTCTTGTGTTAACTGAGATTTTTTGGGAAATTTAGTGTTGTGGAGAAGTTAGTCTTTTTAACTGAAGGTTATTCTGAAATCTTTGTTCCAGCCCTTCTTGAACATCTTGAAAGTTCAGTTTTCTGCCTCAGGAAATATATTATGATGAAGAAAACTGGATCTTTTCAATGATTACTGTCCCTGGGGTCATTAGAGACAGGAATGTGAATTACAGGGAATTGTACATTGGGAAGGTAAATGAGAGGAAAGGGGTACTGGTCCCTGAAGATTCTTAGGAAGGTTCCTTATCTGCAGGGCAGTCTGCAGCTCAGCTTCATTCCTAGGGTCAGTCAGGCTTGAAAGATGATGTTGTGTGCCTCTTTTCTTCCCTTCTTCTGTTCCCTGATCATTTTTATCTGAAGAAATAAAGTTAAAACATAATACCAATAGAACCTTTGAAGGGGAAGACAAGTCAGCAAAGGAGCAATCTTAGCAGATTGGCCTTGGGAGAGGAGTCCTGTGAGTGCCTCAAGTCCATCTTCTCACGGACCTCTCCTTGACTATATGGGTGCTTTGCATCTGCTCTCCTTAATGGACCCTCCCTTGTCTTTTTTTCTTTTGAATTCCTCATAACAGTATTTTTGTCATTTACCATTTTTCTTTTAAAAGCAGATTGCAGCAAAAATTCCAGTTAATTCTTAGCCTTTATTATAATGAGATTATTTTTAAAAAATCTTTTAAAAATTATTGACATCTTGTTAGAAAATAAGTTTTTATTGATGTCGTTTGTTTTTTAAATCATAGTTTTCCTCAGTATCTCTCCTCTGCCCCATCCCAGAATCATCCTATATAATAAATAGAATGTTTTTAAAGACAAAAAAAAGAAAAAGTGAAAAAAACCAGCACAACCTTTCAATTCATTGAAAAAAATCAGAAAATGTATGCAGTGTCTAAGTTCGATGGCATTCCTAACTCTGGGAGCTGCCTCTCATGTGGCTTTTATCTCTTAGTCTACTTGAGCTTCATCATTCCGTAATGTTCACTTGTGATTCTTGTGTATTGTTGTTCTGTTTACATTGTTGCAGTCGCTGTGTACAGTGTTTCCTTGTCTCTGCTCACTTCCCTCTGTATCAATTCGTAGACAACTTTACAGACTTCTCAAGATTAATCACACGCAACCTTTCTTACAGCATAGTGATACTGTATCACATTCATGTACCACAGTCAGTTTCACCCTTCCCCAGTTGATGAGCATCTATGTTGTTTCCAATTCTTTGCTGTCACAGAAAGTGCTGCTATATCAGTTTTGGTGTATATAGGAATTTTCTTCCTAAAAATAGCTTCTTTGAAGGTGTAGTATAAGGCCAGTTATAGAATCTCCGGGTCAATAAGGAAATGGATATTTTAGTCACTTAATTTTTATAGGTCCAAATTGCATTCCAAAATAGTTGTAGCACTTCACAGCCCCATCACAGCCCCATTGTACTTGCCTTCCCACAACCCTTCCCATATTAACTATTGCTATTTTGGATCATTTTTGACAATTGCAGAATGGTTGGTATAACTTCAGGGTTGTTTTGATTTGCATTTCTCTTATTACTGGTGATTTGGTGCATTCTTTCATGTAGTAGTTAATACTTTTCAATTCTTCTTTGGAGAACTGTTTTCTTCATATCTTTTGACAACTAATCTATTGGAGAAAGTAACTTTTTCTTTTTAACATTACTTCCTTTTACCAATGTATCCCTCTCCCTGACCCAAAAAGCCATTCCTTATAACAAAGAATAAGAAAGATGGGGGGAAAAGCATTTTAGCAAAACTAACCAACCCATCAGCCATGCTCAACAGAGCCCCTCACCTCTGCGTCTGGGTCCAGGTGTGAAGGATGATTCCTTTCTTATGACGCATAATATTTTTTACTTTGCTGAATGGTAGTTGCTTGCCTACTAGCCTGTTTCCTGAAAAACATTATTTATATGCAAAGGTTCTAAATTCTGACTTCTGATTGAAAGTGTGATGCAGTGGATTTAGGGAACAAGGGCAGGAATCAAATAACAGAATAATCAGTGACCTCCAAAGTGTTTAATTGATGGCAAGTTAAGTATATATTTGCCAACTCCAAGACATTGGTCATGTTACTTCATCTGATGTCTTTTAAAAATGTATGTACAATGTGCAGTAATTTCTGTTGTCTTTATTGCTTCCAAGTAAATTAGTTTATGTTATTATGTGAGAAAGTCTGAGGTAAAAATTCTTGATAAATGTACTTGGATGTTCTGGATTGTTCATAGTATATGTGAGCCAGACATCAGGTGTTTTCGAGATGCTTAGAACCGTACTGGAACTGTTTGATCTTTGCAAAGAGCTTTCTTGATGTCTTGCCTCTTGCCAGATTTGACTTTAAATGTTTCTTAGCTATGACTTTACCATTTTGAAGGCATGTTAGTTTCACAGCTGACACCTTTGACCATTAGTCATGGCATTTACTATGTCTTTGGGTGCTGTACTCTGTGTAGTTTTATACCATTGGCGCAGTGCTAAGTACTGAGGATGCAAAGGCAAAAGACAGCCCCTGCTCTCAAGGAGCTCACAGTTCAGCAGAGGAGACAACTTTGAATGCTCCAGTGTCTATGCCACCAGAGCACAAGCCCTGGGAAAGTCAGCAGTAAGTCTAAGCTTAGTGACTAGCTAAGTATAGGGAAGTTTGGTGACAGAAGGCTGGCAGCTGGCACTCTCCCCCACCCCTGAGCTAAAAGCCTGAACATTCTTCTCCCATTTTCTTCTGAGAGGTTAGGACTACCTCCCTCCACAGTTAGAGGTTACATGTGAAAGGCACATTCCCACAGTAGGCTGATTTTCTTCTCACTCTTCACTGTTGCCTGGAATTCAGAGGTGGCAGTTGGAAGTGTGGAAAGAGCAGAGGCCTTTGAGTCAGAAGACTTGGCTGTAGGCCCAGCTGTAAAGGGTTCTCTGTGACCTTGGCTGAGCAGATCATTTCTTGGGAACTCAGATTGGATGAGCTGACTTTTGAGTGCCCTTGAATTGAAACCCTAGGAATCTCTAAAATGAATTCTTGGAATCTGCCTGAGTTATTGTTTTAGCAGAAGTGCTTTATGCTTATGCTCTGGTCACAGAGGTTTCATTATTTACAATTTGATGAAATCATGTATGAGATGAATTCATATGTGTGTGTATGCATGTGTGTATATGTATGTGTGTGTGTACACTTTCCATCACATGATGAATTGTTTATTATTTCATATTTTTATAAAAAAAAGCAACTTTCTAGGCTACTTAAGTTGCAGAGAACCCAGCAGTCTGCATTGTGAAAGGGAATTTCCTCATCTGGGAGCCCCCTCATCAATAACATTAGAGGTCTAGCCCCTCTCCTCTGTTTTAAAAAATCCAACCAAACTGGTTGTCTGATATTTTAAAAGATTCATATTGCTCTTTGTAAATAAATTTATTTTTGCATGTATGATAATTTTTCAGTATCTTATAGAATTTTCTCCAGCACAGCTAGAGTATCAAAAAAACAAT
The DNA here is from genome assembly GCA_028658325.1 of Potorous gilbertii. NCBI lineage: Eukaryota > Metazoa > Chordata > Mammalia > Diprotodontia > Potoroidae > Potorous > Potorous gilbertii. The sequence continues at coordinate 15,159,728 of CM053772.1, forward strand.
AGAAATATCCAGAACATGGAGCAGTAGCAAGCAGGATCCTGAATAGAATGTGAGCTTAATGTTTGTAACTTGTAATTACTAAGAAATAGTTGAATTTTTTTTTAAATGCTTGAAGTCAGAAGATTTTACAAATCTGTGTGGGGAAGCCCTGGTGTCATATCTTCCTTAGCCAGTAGAGCTCTCACTGTGCCTCAGGAGCCAGTGACTTACCCAGTGTCCTGCACTGATTGAGCACAGGAAGACCCTGGCAGGGTTTCCTGATTCTAAACCCTGTGCTTATCCACAGTGCCATGTCAAGTCAAATGATGTCAACAAGCATTTATTAAGCACTTAGTTATATATGGGACACTGCTAACCTTGGGATAAAAATCCACACTGAAGGAAAGGTGATTCCTGCCCTCTGGAAGCTGGCATTGGAATGGGGGGAGAACACACATCACAGGAATTGAAAAGGCTGAGGGCAGGTTGAAAGCACTTGGCTGTGGGGGCATGCTGAAGTCCCTGAAGAGTTGGGTGGGAATGGAGCCTGGCTGTTAGAGGAATGAGGACTGAATGGCTGGAGGGGTGGGGGTGGGGGTGGGGTGTTCCCTTTCTAAAGGGAGGCTCTGGGAAGAACCAGCCAGTCAGTCATAGGGCAGTGATCCTAAATGCAAGAAATACAGGAAGGGAGTGACCTTACAGGCTAGAGTGAGCTAGAACAAGTCAGGTGATCAGAAAGGCTGCATGCCTTGAATGTATTTAGGGTAAAACACCTTATGGTGTATGAATACACGTAAGTGAATAGGCAGTATTTTGTATGTGCATGTAGAGCTTTGCCCTCTATATAAAAATGAATGATTCGCCACTTCTCAGTGTTCCTGTGGCATGTTTACTTTTATGGGCATGGGTTCTTATGTGAAACTGTTTAATATGTTACTTGTGTGATACTTTGATGGTGTTTTTATAGATTTTTGTGAATATGCCATTTAAAATTGTATAGTAGAAAAGCTCTGAGATCTCAAAGCCCTCCCTGTCTTCTCCTTATTGCTTCAATATTACCGATTAAATAAAATTGATTTAATATCTCTGTGTCTCCTGAGATCTAAAAAAGAGAGGCCATCAGTTCTTAACCTGTTCTAAACTACTTTTTTTACTCTCCTGCTAGATTAAAACTCCAACTGATAGCTTCCTTCTTGTTACTCTGATGTTGACTCCTTCGTTAGCTTTTTTTCTTTGACCACATTCTTGGCACTGTCCTCCTGGTTTTCCCCTGGCTTTTGTGACCCTGCACATGTGCCTCTCCTTCTTAGACTTTGCCTTCTTTGTCTCTTTCCTAACCCTTCTTTCTCTTCCTGCCTCTTCTGTGTGAACTCTTTTAAGTTCTTTTTCTCCCTTTATAATCTTATCTCCTTCTGTGATTTTCATTATTTTCTCTTTGCAGATCACTCTCAGAATCTGCATTTCAGCTCCATCCTCTTCCAAGCTCATTCTTCATGTAACAGATGTTCATTAAGCCCTCATGTGCAAAGTACTGAACTAGACACTGGAGGATAGCCAAAATATAGCAAGACTCAATCCTTGTCCTCCTGGGGCTTCCAGTCTAATAGAGGAGTAAGACCCAAATACAGTTACCCGTAATACATAGCATTACATGCTAAATATATTAGTGAGTTTCAAAAGAAAGTTTGATGGAAGTCTGAGGGACCAAGTTTACTAATAGCCCTGGGCCTGGGGAGGATTAGGGATGGAGATGGCCTTTGAAAGGAAAGCAGCATCGTTTCAGGAATATGAAACACAGCAGAGTTGGGGGATCTCTTGGTGGGGGGGGGGCCAGGCTCACCTCATGCATAGAGCACCTGTTGGGCAGTTTGAAAAGACATCTGGAAAGGGAAATGGTATCTGTTTATGGAGAGCCTTGAATGTTGACTGAGACCTTTGAACTTTAATCAGGAGGCAATAGGGAGCAATTATAGATTTTTGAACTGAATAGGGACTAGATCTTTCTACCCAAGAATGATTATTCTGTCAGGGTGATTGATGGATTGGCTGGAGGTGAGAGTGAAGGTGGGAAGTGGTGGATCCTCAAGGCTAGGGATGGCCTTGTGCTTATCCTGGAATCCCTAGTGCCTCCCAGAGCGACTTACTCAGAGGAGTTGACTGAATCATTCTTCTCCCCTAGCTGGCCCTCCTAATCCTCCTCTTCTTCATGTCCCCCATTTCTCTCCCTGCCACTGCTGTCTTTCCAGCCACAAAGGCTTAGATGCCTCATTGCTTAGTTCTTCTTTCTCCATTCACACAGCCAGTTTCCAAGTCTTACTGTTTCTACCTTGAAATATTTGTTGTAGCTTTCTCTTCCTTCTCACTGCAACTACCATTTAAAATTTCCATTTCTTTTCTGCTGGTCTCTTGGAATACCTGGGGAGCTGGATGTCTTGCTTTCAGCTGATTCTTTTTTCATTCCATTCTTCAGATTGTTGCAGAGCAGGCCTGTACAACCTGCAGCCTGTGGGCTGAGTATGACTTGCTTATGGCCCACTGGCACGCCAAAAGATTTTGATCAACCCATGGAAAATGTAGAGGATGCTTCCTGAAATCCTTTGGTGGGTTGCAGAGTGTGCAGGCCTGTGGTAGCATGTTCTTTCTACTGTAATCCTCTGATCATGTAACTTCTCTGTCTACAAGCCTTCAGTGGGTTTCTATTGCTTCCTGAATAATCTAGCAACTCCCAATGCTGTTGTTCAAGGCTTTCCATAGTATGGCTCTTCTAATTTTCTCTTAAATGTTCTGGCAGAGCTGGTCCATTTCCATCCTCTGTTTATGGTTCTTCTTCTCTTGTCTCTGTGCTCTTGCTTGTGTTTTCCCTAAGCAATCTTTCCCGCTTCCTTTCCAATCCCTGTGGATTGAAAATTCTCCCTCCCTTTAGTTTCCTTCATGAAGTCTTCCTGAGCTGATTTACTTCTTTCTCCTCCTCAGATTTCTCATGCCACTTTTCCCTGGCATCCTTCCCTCCATTGTATTTTGCTCTCCCTTTTGTATATTAATATTTGTATGTATACATGTCTTCCCCCAATTAGATTTCAGTTTTCTTGAAAGCAGGATCTAGGTGGTCTTATAGAGCCCAGGGTCCTATACACAGTAGGTGCACAGTAATGTTTGTTTAATTGATTAACAACATTATGCTTAATGAAAATTTGAGAACAACTGTGCATCATGCTTTTATGATTTGTTTTTTCATTATGTGTTTTGTTTTCACATTCTTATTTATTGCACTGAATGAAACAGCTTCTAGCTGGGATTTTAGCAGAGCCTGCTTTTCTCTCTGAGTACACTATCTTTGCTTTGGATTCCTCCAAACCACCTAAACCACAGATTGCCTGTGTGGTGAGTCCTGCCACCCCTCTCAGCACTACCTTTGGGGAGAAGAAAAGTGTGGTAACCTAACGAATACTGCTTGTCATTTAGCGCCTCTCTGAGGTGTTTTCAATTATTGGCTGCTAATCCCGCACTAAAGATCAGAGAGTAATAAATAGCTGAGTGCTTGTGGCTCGTGGGCTGTGCTCTGTCTTTTAACATTAAAAAAATAACATTGCTTTTATTTTATAGACTAGAATTTGGTTGTCTTGACCTCTAAATCATCTTCCATTTACAATGTTAGTTCATTACCTAAAATTAATGTGCACTGCTTGAAATCTATGTGTTTTTAATGTAGATGTTCAAGAATGCTTTCTGAAGTGACCTGTGTTTTAAGGAAAAAGTGAAATATTAGGTATGAATTGATAATGTATCATAGAATCAGACAGTCTGAAGCATTCAGTGTAACCCCTCCATAACATCTGAGCAAGTGGTCTTCCAGGAGAGCTCTAGGGAGGACGAGCCCACTACTTCTCAATATCTAGTGAACCCCATACTGGTAGACAAGACCACATTGGAATAACTCAGTGCACCTTGTTGGAAGGGTAGGCACCTTCTGGCACTTAAAATATCATTGCAGTTCTTAAATTTCTTTTTATTGTTATTTCCTTGTGATGGGTTCATTAGCATTTTAAAGTTCCTGTTGTGTTTTTCTCTAGGGAAAAAGGGATTTTTTTTAGACATTTTCATAATTATCTGGCATGTTCTTAAATTTACCAGAAAAACAAAATTTAGGGAAAATGTTTAATGTTTCTGTTTGATTAGCAGTGACTAAAAACAACATTCTCTTTGTTTTCATGTTTGCTTTTAAAGGGAGAGAACTGAGTTCTCCATTTAAGAGTAAACAGACAAAAACATTTAGTATTGATAGCTAAAAATCGTGGAATCTTGTTGGAGATTTGATATTAATTGCTAGTACTTCTGATACTAGGACATTCTTATTCAAGTTTCATTTTATTCAGTTAAGACTTGGTCTAGCACTTAAGGGACCCGCATCCTGATTATTTCCTGATTTGCTTATAGATGAAGAGGCTTAGAGTGAGATTTCTCTTGACTGGTTTATAAAATTCTTGTTTTACTTGGGGGCATTGCTATAAAAGAAAATTTAACATTCATCATTCCTGGAAGGAGGACCATGGAAGTGTTACAGACAAAATATTTTAAATAAGTGGACTCATTCATGCTCACATTTCCCCACCCCCTCCCTCCAGCCTCCCTATAGAGCTTTATTATTTTTAGGCACATCTAGAGACAGTAAGCCCTAACTGCTAAACAGAGGTCTTGACCTGCCACAATGAGTAGGTTAGAATTTGTCATGAACATATTTTAAAATACAAGTGATCCTGCTAATAAGGTCATAGGGAAAGTGCCTGACAACTGCTTATTATAGGGACTCAGTCTCCAGTCATTGATATGTCCAGAAAATCCTGTCCCCACAGAGAAGAGAAAGGAGATGCTTTGGCTTACGCTTAAGCCGTCTCCAAAGTATTAGAAAATCCAGGCAGAGCCAGATGTGAAATAAAATGGGTTTGGCCTAACTCCTTCTTCTCATCGGTCCAGCTTCTGTTAATGTTTGGATAATTGTATTTTACTCTGTGTTCACTGTTTGGCTACCTTTCCTGATTTCTAGAGTTAATGGGAAAGCCTCCACAAGTTTCTTCCCAGAAAGTCTAAAAAAAACTCAGTCGCAGACAAAATATATAAATGTAGAACTTTGTCTTTATTAGCCAGCAGAGCTTGCAAAACGTTTATAGTTTGAAAAGAACTTTTCTGTAAACTTAGGTTTGTAAGATTGTGTCCAAAGATCATTGTACTCATTTGTAGATGCTAACCATCAGAACATTTTAGTCAACCAAATTGTATTATTAGTGAGAAAACCAGTATCAAGTTACTGAATAGTCACCCCTTTTCATCTAATATACAGTTTAAAAAAAGATGAAAGAGGAAACTCAGTTTGTACTTTTTTTTCAAATTTATTAGAGTCAAAAGAGTGATGAAAAATATAGTCAAATGAATTCTTCCTTTTTCCCTGGAAACAAATTCGCATATAAGATGTTGAATCCCTCATCATGCAGGTGAAGTGACTCACCCAAGGGAGCCAGGGAGCTTGTCATGGGGCCAAGATTCAGACTAGGTTTTCATGATCCAGCTTTCCCCTCTAGAACAAACTGTCCTTCAGTTCACATTTAGATGACATGGGAAGTACTATCATGTGGTTGTGTTTTTTTTGTATTTCTTGAATAGCTGAACACATGACAGCATCCTTATCAATCAAGTGGTCTTAGTCAAATTTTACTAAGGAAATTGAGTCTCAGAAAGGATAATGGCTTGAACAAGGCCCTCTAGATGCTTGAGGGAAGATTGGAAATGAGGCTTCTGGCCCCGACTCTAGATCTTACTGTGGTTACACTGCATGACCTCTTCTCATGTCATGTTGCGTTAAACATAAAATTTCTTTATTTCTTTATATGAAATATCTTCCCCCTCCACTATTAGTCATATCATCTAGTCAGATTAAAAGAAACTTTTTCTTAACGTGACAGATAATTTTCTTTTTGAGTTAAATTACCCACCCAACTTGTTTTTAAGGGTCTAAATATCCAGTGAATAGGAAATTTACTCATTTCTGAGGCATTTTGGATTTGTTGGGACACGTAGTATGTAGCATATTGGTGTATGGAAAATGCCATGCTGCAGATAGGAGTAGATGCTCCCCATGTAATACGTTCATCTGTTTTGTCTTTTTTTCATGGGTAATGGGGTACCGTTAGACCAAAGGAAGATTCATTCATGTGATACTTTCTGCCTTCCAGATTTCTTTACTAGCTACTTTCTGGAAGAGGCATCTGAGTTAAGAAATTGCCTGTGACATTTTGTGTGGTGCTCAGCCCCTTTCAATGTCCCCCCCCCCCCCCCATCAACCTCTCACTAGTGAGCTCTGGAAAATTATTTGATAAAATGTCAAAACATTGCAGTCCACGTTCTTTATCCACCACATCCAAGGCTGAGTACCACTGTGCTATGTGGTTTTGTTTTCATGATCAGTCCTAGTGTGGAGCTTAGTCAACATGATGTTTAGTTTAAATGTATGTGTATATTTGTCATATCTGGAATTGGAATATAACAAGCAAAATCAAAATATAGTTTAGTGAAAAAAGTTTTCTTTTTTCATAAGAGAACAAGGTTACATAGTACAAGAAATAAAACTCGTTTAGTAACTGTACCATTTTATATTTGATTTAGACTCAGTGCCCAGTATTTGGGGTACTTAAAAGTCTTTAAAAAAAAAATGGATCTCTTTAGGCATTTGCCAATATAATGCAATTACTGAGGTGTTATTTGATCTTGAGGCAAATCACATAGTAGTTAAATTTCAGTCATAAAATCTTCTTGACACTGACAAGGCTTTCCTTTATAGTGGAAATGCTTCCCATAAAAATATTTTTTTCCCGCATTAGTAATTTCTATTTCTTGTACATAGTTTCAAACTTATTTGTATAAATATTTTTCCTTTTTACTCTCTTTTTGTATGGACTTAACAGCTCAAGGAAAGGTAATTTGGATTGCGCATTATGACAGGTAAATGTTGACATTACCAACATTTTCTGTCATATATATTTATCCTTTATAGTATTCTATCAAAATGATTTCTTTGCAACTTGAAGTTATTCTTTTGGGGGAACAGCCTTAACAAAAGGATGAGGATGTGTGATATGTGAATGTGAGGGTTGCTGTACTGATTCCTTTAGTTTTATATAATCTGTATTAAAAGCTGAGTTTTCTAATACTTACCATACTAGCTTTGGCTTGCATGAAAGCATCATAATAATCATTAAAACAATTTGTTTACTAAATTGTGTGTTGTGCTCTAGAGTTTGGGTGTTGTTGCTTTTAACAGGATGGAATTTTCTTTCATGCTTTTCCTGTTTCCCTGAGCTTTCCATTTTCTTTTCTTTTTCTAGACTGCATCTAGCCACACGCCTCAGAAACCAGCTGACTGCATTAATGGAAATGAATCAGCTCCTCAGGTGTGTTCCCTTATCCAACCTTTTAAACAGTACCATGCAGAGGCAGAGCACTGTTGGTTTTTTCCATAGTTGACTTTGTATAGAAAAAAGGTGGTCAAATAATTGCCTCCACACGGTACTGTGAAATGCATTAGGCTTTGGATGGATACAAAAGTAAAAGCTCCAATCATCTGTGATTATGAGCATCTGCATTGGTTACCAAGGCTACCAGGAGAGCCAGGCACAGCTCACGTGGACTTGAATGTGATGTTGAAAGAGGAGGTAGCAACAGCACATTTTCTTAGAGACAGCTAGAAGAACAATGGGATTTCTCTTAAAGAACATTTTAGTGAGGATATATTTTAAAACCAAAGGAAATTGTTGTTTCTTTGATTTTTGATTAAAAAAAAAATTAGAAAGTTTACTTCAGCCATTTTCAGCCCACTTATTTTTGTTCTCCACTCCTTCCCCTCCCTTTGCCAGAAGCTGCTTCTCTCCTCTCCAGAATTCTGATTCCTGAGGTTTACTTTTTTTTCCCAAAAAGTCATAAGATTTTTGGTAGTTGTTTTCTTGGGGTGATAACCTCCCTAGCTTTGGTTGTTTCTCCCATCGTATAATGGGCAGAAGCAAATATGTTCACCCTGATATGGACTTGGGATGTTAATTAAGAGCTGGTTTTTGAGGGAAAGTGTTAGTAATGTAGAAGAACATTTCTAAAGTCTCCATTTACCTGAATTCATTTAGCTAACAAAGAAGACTGGGCTACCTCACGTTTTGCCTGGCACATAGTAGGTACTTAATATTTAATGATTGATTGTCCTGTGGATAAAATGACATGATAGAAAATAACTTGAACAATAAGATTCAAAATATCTTGAATAATAATTAGCCCCAAATGAATCCAAGGTAGTGCCAACCCATAATATTGTGGTTATTTGGAAGAGATTTAGTTGAAGTGAATGAAGATAGCGTGCGACCAATAACATTGACTTGTAGGAGGACTGCTAGGCATAGGTTCACTCTTCATCTGGTCAGGCACGAAAGACACTAAGACATCTTCGAAAGGACTAATAATCTTACTTTATTCTAGTCTAACCTTCTCACAAGAGGATTGCTGATAATGGGAGCACCAATTCCTTCAGCATTCCCTAATCACCCTTCTCGTAGGGGTTGGTGAGAAGCGGGCAACTACCCCTACGTTTTGATGAAGTCATTTGAGACAGGCACTACTTGTGCTTCCCTTAAATCCCCTCAGGCCTCGGTGGGGGCCAGTCAAGGCACACATGGCATTCTATCCTAAGGGTTCCCCATTCGCTGACCTGTGTCCATCTGCTTTATAGGGCAATGGACAAAGAAAGCATCTTGTCAGCAATAGCCTTACAAGTTTACCTCAGTTCATCCTTGTATCTCACTGCACAGTCACAGTAGATATTTACAAATTAAGCACAAATGTTTATGTTATCATTATGTAATGCTGTGCAAGCCTGGTGGAGATGTTTTGAACCATAATCTTGAGAACTCACAGCTAAGACCTGGGAGCAAGAGATTGTTATGACTATGGATCCTGGGAAGTAAATAACAAAAATCCACTTTACACACATTAAAAGCCACCTTACTTACAGATGGTTTTTAGTATAATAAACCCACACTTTTCCAGAATTCTGCTGTTCCCAAGCAGTCCAGATCTCTGTCACAAAGTCTCTACAGTGAACTCATATACATTGTTGAAGGGAAAACTCTTTAGCACCTTATACAGTGCTGGTGGGTTCTTACTATGCCCGTATTGGTAACAGTATAACAGATAAAATATAACACATTAAAAGCTAAAGATGAGAGTTGAGAAAGTGTTTCCTGTAGGCAGGCAGAAATAATATTGAAAAGTGTTGACAGATATCAAGAGATGAAACTGCAAAAGCATAAACAAGATATAACTTTAAAAGTCCAGTAATCTCGGATTTGTGTAAAGGGAAAATGGCTTGCCTGTCCTGAGGACATCACCGTGGCATCATCCAGGGCAGTGATGATGGCTCTGCTGCATGTTGATCTGAAGCGAGCAGAAGACGACTAAAATATGTTCAGTAACTTTTTAGGAAAAACAAAAACCAGAAAACCCCAAACTGTTTTATTGCTATCTTTTGGTTTTATATCACTTATATTTCCTAGTGAATTCCCCCTAAGAAGGGAAAAAAAGTTCAGCCAGTATCAAAAAAGTCTGACATTATATGTCTAGTTTTCCCAAACCCTGTAAAGAAGAGGGTGTTCTGGTGACAGGGGGAGATACTTTGTCATGGCTGCTTGGGGGCCCTTTTGAGTTATTCCATTTTTGTGGTTTTAGTTATTATTTATATTGTTTTTGCTTCAGTTTGTATCAGTTCATATGCATTTCCCCATGTTTCTGTTTTTCATGTTAATCATTTCTTATTACACAGGAATACTGCATTACCTGCCTGTTCTACAACTTGTTAACCATTTTCTATTTAATAGAGATCTACTTTGTTAGCATATCTTGCTATTATTACAAAAATTCTGTGTTCAGCTTTTTTTTAAAGGTGCAAGGAAATGTGGATGAAAAAGTTTCCATAAATAATGGTTAAAATAAAAACAAATTGCAGCCCCCCAAAATTTGACACTTTGTAGTGCTTCTTAAACTGTGGATGTTGAGTGGAATTTCAGCAGACCTTATTCTGGGAGGTTATTCACAGTGATAGTTATTCAACTAGTACTCTGAGGAGGCCAGAACGTTGGCCACAAGCCTTTCTTACAACATCTCTGTGAGATGGTCACTTTGAGCATTATCTGTACTTTTCTGATGAAGAAATAGGCTCATAGAGGGTCAGATTTGGAGTTGGGCTTGAGCCCCCGAGCTTATTGCTGCTTCATTCAGCACTCTCTCTATTTGGCCATGATGTTTTTCAGTAGCCTCAGTATTTGTTTGATAGTCCTACCCAGAGGGCTCCTCATGGCTGCCTTTCAAGGCAGGAGTGATTGGTAGGCAGACTGTGGGGGCTTGTCAGTTTTTAAACCCTTGTGTGCATTCCTGATGGCGATGTCATGTGTGTCCACAACTTCTCCTGGTTAAGTTTGGGAATATGATACTAACCTAGGGCTAATCCATTTTTAAGAGATTTCTTACTCTTCCTCCATGTCCTGTTCCATTCCATTAGTTAGTCTCCAGAATCCATTCATAAAAGCTGTTTTTTAAAAAATTTTATCTTTAGCAAATCTCTTTGTTTTCCTGTCATACTTCAACCTCTGCTGAGCTCTTCCCTCAAGACTTCTGTGAGACTTCACAAGTGACATGGTTGTAGAATAAATTTCTAGGTTTTTATCTGTTCATCAAATACGACTGTGTAGCCAAGTGGCTAGAGGTCTGGGCCTCCAGAAAGGAAAACTCATCTTTCTGAGCTCAAATCTGGCCTTGGACACCTAGTAGCTGGATGACTCTGGTCAAGTCACTTCATCCCCTTGGCCTCTGTTTCCTCATCTGTAAAATGAGTTAGAGAAGGAAGTGGCCAGCCACAAAGGGGGGGTCATGAAGTCAGACAAGAGTGAAATGACACAGCAATGACAAGTGAAGTACAGACCTTTTTTTGGGAAAAATACCTAAAACTTGTCAGAGAAGTTGGGAGGATAATATTCTTTCATTCCTTCTCCATTGTTAGATTTATTCCAATTCATTTTTATTATACCTAAGACATTTTATCTGTCTGAAATTCCAGCACTGTTGGCTTCAGTTTATAATTACAGCCCCATAAACAGCACAGTAAGGTGAGGAGGAGGCACTGACTACGAGAATGGATCGTCTTGGTTGCCTCCAACTTAGATATTGGTTGAATTAAAGGGCTTTGCAAAGCCTTTTCATATACATCTATGCTTTGCTGCAGTAATTGTGAGGTGGACAGAGTAGCTGCCTGTGCCCCCCACCTCTTTTGTTTGAGCGATGAGGAAACTGAAGCTTGTGGGGGTCCAGTGAGTCGCCTAATGTCCCAAAGCTAGTGAGTGGTAGAGTCAAGATTCATGCTTGGGTCTTTTGTCTTGGAGTTCTGTGTTCTTTCTGCTTGTAACCTGGCTGCCCTGCATTGTTTGGTAATACTGTGTTTTGTAAAGTATAAGAACGTCATTAGATTCTAGAGTTTACAGCGTATTTGTTAACAGTGTTACAGCTGAATAAAAGTGGACATGTGCACATGAACATCTTCTAATTTGACCCTGCAGTCAAGTGAGACGCAGTCTTTTGCACAGAAGCTCCAGCTCCGGGTTCCATCAATGGAGTCTTTATTTCGAAGTCCCATCAAGGAATCCTTGTTCCGTTCTTCTTCAAAAGAGTCTCTGGTACGAAGTTCTTCGAGAGAATCCTTGAATCGCCTCGATCTTGATTCATCTGCTACATTGGATCCCCCATCTGACGTTGAAAGTGAGGCCGAGGAGGCCTTGGGAAATGCCGACAGTCTCAGTAAAGAGCAGCTTGGTCAGCGGGTACGGAGGCTGGAGCGAAGCTTAAATAGCTACAGGGGCAAATATTCAGAGGTATGAGTCACAGGGTCATTTTTTTCAACAGAAGTTGGAGTTCTACTGATTTTCATTGTCAACACTTCTTGGGGTTTCCATTAGCATATAAGCTTCTTGAAGATGTGTTTTTGTTTTGCTGTTTCCAGCTTTGAGCAAAATGCTTATTTGATCCTGTTTCACATCCCGGTGGCATAGTAGGTGTCCCATTTTGTGGCAGTGTGCCAAAGGACAGTAAAACGGTATTCAGTGGAACATAAACCAACTGACCAGGGCCCTAGGTAAACTTGGTCAAGTTTCTCTTCATCCTCCCCTCCCCACCCCACTTTCTGTACCACACATCCCTGCTCCCCAGAAATTCTGCTTGTATTTTGCTTCCCATTGTAGCATCCCACCCATAATTGCTCCCCCTTAGGTACCTCATACTCCAAAATGACATCTTTTTTCTCCCTCTTCCCTTGCCTCAAGCAAAACTTGTTTTTATAGCTTTCAAATAAGGTGGTGTTTTTAAAAAAACTTTCCAAACAAATACTGGTAGTTAAACATAGTGGACATCTCTTTTCTGGTGTGTACGATGACTGAGCCTCTTATCTTCTTCATTGATCACTTACCATAATCTCTCTTCTCCTCCATCTTCAGTGTGTCACACCTCCCCATTTCTGGGGACCTTCCATGTGGAAGTTTTTCAGGTACATCAGGCAGCTTGAAGGGGCAGAGGAGACTCTTCATCCTCCTTAGATGAGAGCTTACCTCAACCCCTTTCCTCTTTCACTTCTTGTTACTCCAGACTCTCAGGAGCAGAATAGTGAGAGTATGGCCGGGGAGGGGGGGCGGGGGGGAAGGTGGTCATCTTCCTCATGACTGCCATCTTTGTTTCCAAAGAAAGAGTTGCTTTTCTGTCTCTTGGGAGCAGAGAAGGGATGGTATTGGCTCTGGACACATTTATAAGGTCCCTGGAAAGTCATCTGTATTTACTTCCTACATCCCTTTGTCCCTCTTGGTGTGTTTCTTTGAGTCTTCTGCCATCTAGTGGAACTTGTTTAAAGCAGAGATTGGAAGTTTTCCTACTTGGTGTGTTTCTTTGAGTCTTCTGCCATCTGGTGGAGCTTGTTTAAAGCAGAGATTGGAAGTTTTTCTAAAACCCTGCCAAGAGAAATTGGAATCAGCTTCTTCAAGCCTCGCTTTACCTTTTTGGAGACTTTCTCATATTCCTGGATGAAACGCACATGATCATCTGATAAGTACTTTGCCTTCTCTGTCATTTATTTTCAGTCTTTCTTTGTCTGCTGGCTCATTTCTTACTGTCTATATGCCCATGATGAAAAAAAACAACTTCCACTTAATCCTTCCATTTCCACTGCCCTCTTAGGATCTCTTCTTCTGCTCATTGTGATTTAAATCCTAGAAAAAGCCTTCTGTATCAGGTGCCTCCACGTGATCTTCTCTCTTTCTCTTCTTAACCAACCTGTTACAATTGGGCTTCTAACCTTTGCCTTCCACTGAAGCTTCTCTCCTTAAAGTAACTAATGATTTCTTAGTTTCCAGATTCAGTGACCTCTTTTCAGTCTTCATGGTACTTGTCTCTCTGCCCTCTACTACTTTGTCTCCTTTGCTGGATCTTCCAGATCATAATCTCACACTTTTGGAGTCTCTCAGGATTCTGTCCTGGGCCTTATTCTCTTCTCCCTCTAGACTCTTTGACTTGGTGAGCTCATCAGCTGCTTTGATTCTGAAATCTGCCTTTTGTGCCTCAACTCCTCTACTGACCTCTAATCTCACATCTCCAACATGCTTTTTAGAAGTCTTGACGTGGATGTCCAGTAGACATCTTCAAATCAGTATGCCTAAAAGGGAACACAGACACATACACACAGATACACACACACAGACACAGACACAGACACACAGACACACACACACACACACACACACACACACACTGTAGAGTGCATCACCATTCTCTCAGGCCCTCAGGCTTACAATCTCGAAGTCATCCTGGATGCTTTCCTCTCTCTCCTTGGATCCAGTCTGTGGCCAAGGCCCCTTCATTTCACCTTGGCAGCATCTCTCAAATACATCACCTTCTCTCTGACACTGCCCTGTCAGTGTCCTGGTCTAGGCCCTCATTGCCTCACATTTGGATGATTGCAGTTACTGCTGCTTGACCTGCTTTCCTTGAATCTCTCCCCAGTCCAGCCTGATAACATCATAGCCCCCAAAGGGCCCCCTACTGACTCCTTGTTGCTTCCAGGATCAAATACATCAAATCCTTTGTTTAAGAACTCTTTGTGCCCTAGTCACTCTTCTTACACCTTTCTTCTGGCCAGTGATACACATTTTCTTCTGGCCAGTGATACTGACCTCCTGGCAGTTTCATGAACAAGACACTCTGACCCTAGGCTCTGGGCATTTTTTCTGCTCTCCCTCCTCCTTTCTGCCTCCAGGCTTCTCTGAAGTCCCAGTAAACACTTAATAAAGGAAACCTTCCTCAGATCCTCTTGATTCAATTGCCTTCCCTCCGTTAATGATTTCTTCTTTATCTTATATTAGCTTGTGGTTGTGTGTATTTGTTTGCTGTTTTTGGAGAGCTCCTTGAAGTCTGGGACTTTTGCCTTTTTTTTCCTGTTTGTTGCTTAGCACAACCCTCCCTTACTCAAAACACAAGTGCAAGATCATTTGTCTGATGTCAGGGTCTTCTTCAAAAACGAAGGACGGACACAGGCAGGGTATATAGTAAGTGCTTAATACATGTTAGTGTTTGATTGATTGAAATAAAGTATGGTCCTCAAATCTTATTTGAAACTCCTAATACCTAAATTTTTTGTAGAATTTTGGTCAGAGATCATAGAACTGAAAAGGACCTCTTGGTATAACCCCATTCTACAGACAGATCAGGTCTTAACCACACTTGATAAGTGAGGCTTTTAGAGATAAAGAATTTGCCCTTTCAGGGGTCTCCACTGTTAAGCTTAATTAGGATTTTGCAACATGTATTTTGGTCTATTAAAAAGAAGCTTTCTTTAATGTGCAGACCACATCTGATCAACCTAGAACTTTAAAAATTTTTTTTCGAATACCTCGAATTCTTTATTTTAGAAAAGTTCATTTATTGCCAGGTAAATGATTGTTTCTTTGCATTTTTCAGCTTGTTAGTGCCTATCAAACTGTCCAGAGAGAGAAGAAGAAGCTACAGGTAGGTTATTTCTTAGCTCTTATAGTAATAGAATTGTATAGTGTTCAGTGATAATCTATGGAAACTCCCAACAGCTGATATTTCCTTCACTTTTCTTTCCTTTCTCTTTAGTTAATTAATTATTTGCTTGTTTGTTTATTTATTTTCAGTGTTCCACAGTCACTACCATTCAATCTAGATTTAAACCACAGTTCAAACACCTAAATTGAAGAGATGAGAGAGTAGGTTTGGGCTTCACCTCCAAGGGGGTTTGTAATTCACTGACCTGAATGGGATTTCAGGCCTGGGGAATGTTGCCCTAGAGATAACATTATATATGTCAGGAAAGGGAGGAAAAACATCATCATCCGTTGCTTATGTTTTATACCACACAACAGCTCTGAAGGAGTATTGAGTCTACACAGAGATTTACCTTTGATATTTTAAACTATCTAGATACACATACATGCTTGTGGAATGGAGTGGACGCTCGTCCTAGGTACGATTATGTTTCTCTCCATTTATATTCTCTCTGCATGGAAACACCTGTTTCCCTGAGGTTTCTGCTTGTGTGTTTTGAGAAAAGCCCTTAGAGCTCTCTGTGCAGCAGTGCTTCTGATAGCTGTGAGAGGACTGGGGGGACAGGGACATGACAGACCTACAGCAAGGTCTGGTGGGGTTTCATTTGCATTCCAGTTTTCCTGCCAGACCTGGGGGAAAACAGTCAGTGTACCATAATCCTAGGGACCTAGTCTATGAATAATAAAGGTGAGCAAGCTGCTAATTTTTGGTGCTGTTAGGATGTTATGTATTTATCCTGTAAAGTAAAAGAAGTTTAACTTTAGCTGCATTTTTTTTTGGGTAAAGGAGAAGATTTATTTGAACTGGTTATAGATCTTTGGTAGGGATGGCCAGTAGAGCCTATGGACTGCATTGATATCCATGTCATTTCAGGAAGTACAAGAGTATTGGGGGACCACCTCCCCTAGGGGCAGGTAGGAGAATTGATAGGAGGACAAAGAATGGGGAGAAACCTCAGGGGCCATCTAGTCCAGTTTCTTCATTGTATAGCTTTGGAAAGAGGCTCATGGTGATTACATACTTTATCCAAGGTCACACGTGTAGTCATTGTGGGTGGCAGGATTTCTAACTTCTCTGACTCCAGCTCCAGGGCTCGTTCTCCTGTGCTGTGCTCTAAGAGTCCACAAGGAGGCAAAAGATGGGTTACCGTCTATACTGTTAGAGAGAATATCTGCATTTAGAGATCACAGATCCAAAGAAGGTGCACTATTTAAATAGGTATTTTTCTGAAAAAGTTGTTTGTTAAATACATTTTGGAAAAGTAAGTCCTTTTCTCATTTATGTCAGTTACTATTTTATATCTGCATCTAAGGCTCACTTCAGAGGCATCTCTTTTTCCTGTAGCCAGAACTAGTAGCTTTTTTCCTGATGTCATCTATTCCCAAAGTTTTAAACAACCAAGAATACATTTTTTTGACAGGAAACAAAATTGGCTGTGTTTGCAGTATTTTCCCTAAAAATGTATTTTAAATTGTTTTGAAGATTAGTGGGAAAATAAGATTCAGTTTTATTATAAGATTCAGTGCTTTCATTAATTTGAGAAAATTAAAGTCTTTTTTTCAAAAAAATTCTTGAGTAGTGATCTGTTTTTCTAACATTGCTTCCTGTTTGCATCATATTCATTGTTACTTCACTTACAGTCTTTGACTTTTTTATTTGAATATAAATGTAGAATCAAAAATTGTGTGTTTATAAATTGTACATTTATAAATTCACTTCAGTGTATTTAATGGATAAATCACAAGGCATCAGAGGTGGGTCGTATTGTGTCGTAGTGGAAGAAGAGACTTACTTTGGAATTTGGTTTAGTATGAAATGGATACTCAGAATGATCACATCTTGACCATTTTTCCTTCTGTCTCTACAGCTGTTTAAGGAATAGTTAAAAATACCTGGTATGTTGTGAATAATGCTTTTGGGTTGTTATTTGACATATTATGCCAGTTTTTGAACCATCTATTTTTTTTTTTTATTTGAAAGGGTCTTTTGAGCCAGAGTCAAGATAAAGCCCTCAGGAGAATTGGAGAATTACGAGAGGTGAGTTTAGTATTTTGAAAAGAATAATGAAAATACCCATAATATCAGCTCAGAATGAACAAGTGCTGAGGTACATGCATAGTCCTTGAGTCTTCTGAAAAATAACTACCTGAGGCCAGGGCTTCTTAAACTTTCTCCCCTTCCGCACTTCTTAAACGGTGAATTGCCACCATCACGACCCACGGGTTAAGAAGCACTGCTGACCTAGGCTATAGAACGTTTATTGGGACCCATTTTTTTCTCTCAAAATAAAACTAGCCCCAGATTCTCCAGGGAAATTCAGTTTAAAAATGAATAGATAATAGTAGTGCATCATTCTGATATAGTGCTTTGTGGTTTGTAATGTGCCTGAATTCATAATAGCTCTGAAGATAGGTAGCACAAGCATTACCCATTTATAAGTGAGAAATGGAGGGGTCAGAGAGATCAGGTGATTTATTTGGGGTTACTCAGCTAAGTAAGTATTATTAATTTGTTTTAAAATATATATATTTTTATTTACTTCATTAAATGTTTCCTAATGACGTATAAAAAGTTGTGTCCTTGAATCATTTTTTTTTAAAATTCAGAGCTCCAAGTTCTCTCCCTCCTTCTTGCCCCTCCCTCTCCTTGAGAAGACAAGTAATTTGATGCTGATTATGCATGTAGTTTCCATATTAGCCATATTTCAAAAACACAGACAAAAAATCAGAGCAGAAAGATAAAAACAAGTCTGCCTTGATCTGCGTTCAGAGTCCATCAGTTTCTCTGGAGGTGAGCAGCATTTCTCATTGTGGGTCCTTTGGAGTCGTCTGGATCATCGTTGTGATCAGAGTGGCCCAATCTTTCACAGCCCATTGTCTTGACAGCATTGCCTCATTGTGTGCAGCCTTCTCTTGTTTCCATTCACTTTAAGTCCTAGAAGTCTTTGCAAGTTTCTCTGAAACCATCCTGCTTGTTGTTTCTGTTAGTGCAGTAGGGTTTCATCTCAGTTATGTACCACAGCTTGGTCAGCTACTCTTAAACTGATGAGCATCCCTTCAGTTTCCAACCTTTGCCACCTCAAACAGCTATCCTTTTTCCTTTTTCTTTTCTTTATAAAAGAAACCTTTTCCCTTTTCTTTCATATCTTTGAGATACAGGTTTCATATTAATTTGACAAAGGTTTCTCAAGTTCCTGTTTTGTACTCAAGCGCTAGGAACTGGGGAAGGTGTGACATGAAATGTAACAGTATGGTAAGTGTTGGAGCAGTGACTCAGACCTAGTCTTCTTACTCCAAGTCCACTGCCTTTTCCAAAATAGACATTGTTTTTCTACCTAGATTTAAATAATTATTCAGTAGAATACCTCCTCATTCATTCTGTCCTTGGCTCTCTGCAGATCAGTGACAGTTGGTCCTGACTTCTCTCCTTTTTTTTGTGAATGACCCTTGGAAAACTGAACTGTGTCTGTGATTGGCTGACTAGTTTAGATTTGCTTCAGAATGAGCCTATACTGAACTGTTATAATAGCTCATTTCTTTTCCCTAGATGAGATCAGAGGTCTCTTGAATTGTCTTCTTCTCTAAAGGATCTTTCAGATTAGTGATGGCCCAGAACTGGTTTGTACCTTCCTTGTGTCTCTAGTAGATTTTTTAGATCTATTCTGGTGTAATCTTGCAAACTCCAAGACTAGGCATACACTAGATTGGCCTTTGAGCCGAAGGGAGAGAGATCCGTTCATGTTTGGCTGGTTTTATATTAGGTGCCATAACAATAATGTGCTGACCTTTGTAAAGAGGGCCCCAGCAGATCCTTTGGCAGTTTGAGAGGGGCTTTCTTTGGACTGTTTTCAAGGAGAGGATTTTAAGTGAACTGTTCATAAGCCTTGCCTAGTGTTCTTTTTTAAAAAGACATGAATCTCTAAGATTGCTGGCTAGGGTTAAGAGTATAATTTGTGTCCATGTTACAGTGTAAAACTAATTGACTCTCTTAGAGATTGAAGGTCATCAGTATCACACTTTGTAACACATAGCAGTCATTTATATATTCTGACAGCATCTTTACAGTTGAAGTGTGTTTCTTGTTATTTTTTTTTCATTTTGGTGTCATGTGCTCTATTCTAGTACATTCAGAAATTCAGGATTTGTTTTATTTTGGAATAAATACATTTCTACAAGGTAGAAACAATCAGAAGTTATAGTAATGTAGATCATTAAAGAATTACTGATATCTTTATACTAAAATCGTTTTCAAGAAATAATAGGAACATGCATAATTATGCATGTTTTTAAAGAAGATTTCAAAATGATAGGATCATAGACCTGTAATTCTGCAGATAACTTTAGAAATTGTCCATTACTTCTCAATTGAATAAATTTCTGACTTGCAGTTTTGCTTACAAGGAAAATGTTTCCATTATTTTGAGTTGAGTTTATAAGTGATCCCACTATTGAGCAGGTTTGCTTATTCTACACAAATTCAAGAAACATATACTCCATAGAATCATGGCAGTAGTGTCACTTTATACTCTCAGAACTTCCCTTTCCCAAGGAACCCAAATTCTGTTGAAACTGATACAAAAGTGACACATACTCGTCTCCCCAAGAAGATTGTGCTAGCCCTGAAGTAGAACTAAGATGCCAGACCTGGTGCTACTGGTGTACTTAAAAAGGCCCCCCAATAACTGCTCACAGATCTTTCGTTTTCTTTTTAACTTCATTCAGGTATTGAATTTGTTTCTTGCTTGTGCCTTCTCTCTCCACCATTTCCATTTGTCTGTCTGAGCACCACTTCTCCTCTGTTATCTTGTACCATTCCACACATACTTAAAGGAAGTGAAGGACGGCGTTAGACTTTTGAAAACTGTTTGGACAACACATTCTTGGTATGAATGACATTTATGGGATGTGGTAGGGGAAGTTCTCAGTATAAAGGACAGCCACATAGCAACTGTTATAGGAATAAAAATTGAACAAAGATATTCAAGATATTTCTTCCATAGGCAGAGAGTTTCACTGGCCTCCTGATTAGACATCCAGAAGCAATTCTCTATGAAGTTGATGACTACTCTTTCTGTTTCAAAAAATGTATACCTACATTTTTACTTAATATTTTCTATAGAACTTGGTTCTTTGGGAGTCTTGTTCTGTGTTTTGCTTTTTGAAAGACTCTTGACCTTTTGTATGGTTTTGAATCTTCCGTTCAGGTTTTTTATTCATTTCTTCCCCCTTTTTTGCTGTAGTTACCACCTTTTTCTTCATTTTTCTCATCTTCAAAGTTATTATCTTTAGCATCATCTTAATTCTTGTCCTCAGTTTTACTTTTTTTCTGAAGAACCTTCCTATAAATAAACTCTAGGAAGAGGTCATTTGCCAGACATTTCTTCATCATCTAATTCTTCACTTTCCTCTAGTGCTACTAGGTGCTGACCACTAAGACGTGCAGGCTTCAACCACCAATTACTGGCGTTGTAAAAGCTATAGAGAAGCTTTAAGGCTGCTCAGACATTTTCAGAGTTGCCCCTGAGGTTATAATTGGTTTTCCTTCATAGTTAATTGCTTCTGCTCCAACAATTTGCAGTTTATCCTTTGTACCAGATGCTAAACTCACAGTTCTCAGTGACATCTGGTGATTATTACCTGCCTTTTATTCACATTTGAAGAGGAAGTTCTGAGGACAGAGGGGGCTCATGTCCATTTCCATTAAGACGTCCATTTGGGCAGTGATACTGAGGAGAGCAGAGCAGAGAGGAATGTGAGGAGATCAGTGGTGGCTGGGCTCTATTTAGGACAGGAACCACTGGAGTCTATGGAGTATGGGGGTAATATAGTCCAGCCTATGCTTTAGGAAAATCACTTCGGCAGCTGAATGGAGAATGGATTGGAGTGGGGTGAGACTTGAGACAGGTAGATCAACCAACAGGCAACTGTAGTTGTCTAGTGGTGAGATGATGAGGGTCTGCAGAGGGTGGTAGCATTATCAGAGTAGAGAAAGGGGCATATTGGAGATGTTGTAGAGGGGACATCTATAGGACTTGGCATCATTTTAGAAGTGAGGGGTGAGAGATAGTGAGGAATTAAGGGCAATGCTGAATTTGTGAACTTGGGAGACTGGGAGGATGGTATTGCCCTCTATAGTAATAGGCAGCTTAGCAGTGGGGTAGAGTTTATGGGAAAAGCTAGTAAGTTTTGTTATTGATACGTTGAGTTTAAGATGTCTATTGGACATCTAGTTCAATGTGTCTAGCAGGCAGTTAAATATAAAAGACTGGAGATCAACAGGGAAATTAGACATTCCTAAAAAGGTTTGAAAACTCAGCTTAGAAGTGATAATTGAATTCATTGGCGCTGTTGAGATCACCAAGTAAAGCAGTATAGAAAGAGAAGAGAAGAGGGCCCAAGACAGAGTCCCATTGGACAGCCATATTTAGTGAATGTGACCTAGAGGATAATCCATCCATTAAAAGAGACAGAGAAGGAGCAGTCAGAGAGGTGGGGGAGTGGGGATGGGGAGTGGAGAACCAGGTGAGAATAGTGGCTTGAAAACCTAAAGAAAAGAGAGTGTTGAGGAGAGAGTGATTGTCAGTGTCTACGGTTTTAGAGAGATCAAGGAGAATGAGGATTGTGAAAAGGCCATGGTTTGATGATAAGAATATCATTATTTGTTTTGGGGAAAGGTAATTTGGAGGAATTGAGGAGGTTGGAAGCTGGGTTGTAGGGAAGGTAAGAAGAGAGTAAGAGGAAGGAAGTCAAGGCACCTGTCATAGGCAGCTTCTCAAAGAGATTGGGGCAGAAGAGATGTAATGCTGTAATTAGGAAAGGAAGATGGCAGACATGAGTGTGTTTTCAGGCAGCAGGAAAGGAGTCAGTGTACAGAGAGAGACTGAAGATAGATGATACAATGGGGGTGACAATAGGGGTGATGTATTGGAGGGGATGGGATGGAATAGGATCACTTGAGTAGATAGAGGAGTTGGCCTTGGTAAAGAGTAAGGCCACCTCAACATGTGAGACTTGTGGAAGGAGGAGGTAGTGGTAGAAAGGATCATAGTGATATCAGATGAGGAAGAGGGGAGGAGAGGGAGCTCCCGGAGAATGGCCTCCATTTTTTTGTAAAATATGAGCCCAGGTTCTCAGTTGAGAGGCTGGGAGGGTTTGAGGAGATGCAGAGGTTTGGGAAAAGCCACTATGGAGATGGGGGTAATGATTTGATAAAGAAGGAATAGAAGGATTGCCCTGCAGTAGTGAAGGCCCAGTGGAGGTTGTTGAACGTAAATTTGTAGTGGACCCATTCAGAACACTCACATGATTTTTTCCACTTTTGTTGAGCAGCACTTGTGTAGGAATGAAGACATTGATTGGATGGTGGGAATAACCCAAAGCTCCAGCTTGGCAGGTGCAGTTGTGAGATGTTAAGGGATCTGGGACTCAAGAGAACAGTTTAGAGTTGAACTGGTTCACCGAAGGGTCAAGATGGAGAAAAATTGGAGACAGTGGCTAATGCAGGAGGGAAGGCCTAGGAAATTGTGCACAAGGGATTGGGGGTTTGGAAATCATGGTATGGACAAAGAGTAAAATCTGGTAAAGGAAGGCACAGGGAGAGTTGGAAAGCTAGTAGATTGTGGTCAGATACAGAAATGTCTGAGTTCTACCTATTATTCTCAATAATTTTAAATATGCCTTCTTCAAAACTTATTTCAAGATATCTTTGATTTCATCCACATGGCTACTCCCTCGCCTGCTGCAGATCGTAGTTTCTTGACACTTTAGTAAACAATCTCCATGTCTTGCCATACAACAAAAATTCATTACGTGGCATTTTGTTTTGTGATCATGAGCTTTGCTGCTCCTTTGGTGACAGACTGTTTAAGAAGATGGTTAGTGGCTCCCGCTTTTGAAGGCTTCTGAAGGCTTCTGCAGTTTGTTGGTGGCCTGCCAAAGGTTGCTTTCTGTGGTTGTAGCCTTCCAGAACCCAAAGTTTCTTTTTAAACAGCAAATTCATTCAGAAGTTGAGTTGTAGAAAAATGCTTATCTTATGTTTCTCATGATTTGTGCAGATCTTTAGGTTCCTGTTTGGAACTGTTTTTCTTTTATCCTGAACCCATCTGTAAAGGCCTCTCTTCTTTAGGAGCTTCAGATGGACCAGCAGGCTAAGAAACATCTCCAGGAAGAGTTTGATGCATCCCTGGAGGAAAAAGACCAGTACATCAGTGTTCTGCAGACTCAGGTCAGCACTTCACCATTTGTGAGTGAAGGATAAAAGAAGAGATACAGTCTTGAATAGTTTTCCAATTATCCAATCCTTTGTTGTCCTCTCACATGTTGAAGGCTGTTTGACTTACTGTCTATGGATAGCAAACGTTGTTCTGGAAGTTTGCTTGTTGATAGAATTTTTTTCTCTCTTGAAAAGGCAGTATTCATTTTATCCAGACCCTCTGAATAAGCCCTTACTTTGTTTTTCTCATGAGAACATTTTATTTAGGTTTCACTACTGAAGCATCGTTTGCAGAGCGGTCAGATGACTGTGGAGTTACCTAAACCTGACAACCTTCCCAAAGAAACTAATGAAGAGAATGCCCAGAATGATCTGGACCATGGAGGTCAGTTATCTCTTGCCAAGTCTTTTTTTAATTCAGTTATTCCAGTTGGCTAGTAGAAGAAAGATAGATTAAGAAGAGAATGGGTGTTAGTGGCCCCAGCTGAAGCAGTCGATACGGTGACCCATCTTGAAGTCTTCTGAATATCCTACTTAGTGAGACCTTTTTTTAGAGGTGTTAGAAATGACTTTTCTGGGAGATGACTTTACTGTTGTGGGAGTGGTCCATTAGTATAATATATCTTTGAGTAAACACAATTTCAATGCATTTTTACTACTTAGGCTTTTATATTTCTTGCTTAAAAAGTGTATTTGCTTTGGGAGTCTAGCTTCCAAGACTTGTATCTTGTCTTTATCAGTAGCAGCATTTTTCATTGCGCCCTTGAAATTGTTAGTACTTTTATACTGTGAGTATTGTAAATATGTAAATTTAATATCAAATGAAAAATTCTATTCAGGGTTATTAAATATACTGTTTTCAGGTTTCCTAAATTTCAAGTTTGGTAGTTTACAACCTAAATATTTTCATAATGCCTTGACCTGTTCACACAGTAGCAGAACTTGGTATGTATTTTCTTTTCATTCTGGTTTTGTGTGTGTGTGTGTGCTTGGGATACATGGTGCTCACTCATTTTCACGCTTCTTATTTCCCGATATTTGTAGTGAAGAGACTTTGAGACACTTGCAGTACGAAGTGTTCATGGATCCCACTTTACCCCCTTGTACTGAGCGCTCTTTGAGCTCCGAGAGTCCCTACCTGCCGACTCCTCTGTGGTTATTCCATTTCAGTGTCAACAGAGGGAGATGGAGATGCTGCCAAAACTTTAGAAGCTCTTCAGCAGAGAGTTAAAAGGCAGGAGAATCTCCTTCAACGCTGTAAAGAAATAATGAAGTCACACAAGGAGCGGGCTACTCTTCTGACCAACGAGAAGGAGGCCCTTCAGGAGCAGCTTGACGAGAGGCTTCAGGAGCTGGAGAAGATGAAGGTAACAATTGGTGCAGGCTCAGTTCGGATCATCAGCAGCTCAGGTTCGAGAGCTCCCTTGGGAAGAGGTAGCTGGAGCCTTCTGGACACGAGATCTCAGGGTGCTCTCCTGGCTTTAGGGTTCATCTGTCATAGAATGGAATCTTAGATCATTCACAGACAAGGAGACTGGACAGAGGTGGGGAAGTGCTTGGTCTAAGGTCTCCTAAGACTTAAATGAGTACACAAAAGGAGGCTTACATTTAAAAAAAAAAGTTTTCTTAAATTATTTCTGAAACATAAATGAGGAAGGTGTTAAAATTGAGTATATACAATTGCTCCATAAAATAAGTATTCTCGATTTTAGGAGGGGTGAAGAGGATATTTCAGGTATTCAGTGAAGACTTTTTATTTTTAAAATTTGTGTTTTCAGTACCAAATTCTCTTCTTCTACCCCTCCTCAGTCCATTGATAAGGCAAGAAAAAAAATCATACCCATAATACGTAAGAAGTGATGCAAAACATTTCCACATTAGCTGTGTTGTGAGAAAAAGGAAGCATGCAAAATAAAGTGAAAACTAGTCTGTTTCCATGTACACTCAGAGATGTTCCTCGGTTCTGTCTCTGGAGGGGGCCAGCTTATTTCATCAGGAGGCCTTTGGGTTGTCCTAGATTGTTTCATTGATCCAGAGGCTTCTAAGTCTTTCTATGTTGAGTGTCCTTAAAATAGGACTGTTACTATGAGTACTATTTCTGTATAGAGTGCAGATGTCAGTAACTAGGTTTTCTTCCTCGTAGCCCAGGACGCTTTTTTTTTTTTTTGGTAAACTAGACTGAAGAAGAACATGATTGTTCACGTACCCAAGAAAGCAGTAGGATCATAGGTACAGAGCTAGAAGGGGCCTTGGAGGCCATCTGGTACAGATAACTCATTGTACAGAGGAGAAAATTCAGAACCAGAAGGGAAATGAGCAGCCATAAAAACTTGAAGTTGAACTCAGATTCCCTGACTCCAAATATCCCATTTTCCTTTTGCACCATACTTCTTGCACAGCTTCAACTTTGTATACTTTATTTTTAACATTCTCTTAATTGAAGTTTTATGTAGAATTAGTACCATTTTGTTCATGTTAAATTTCTGACCCTTGAGATTATGTAATTTGGCAAGCTCCACTATGCCACACTTAGTATGGCAGCCTTATCCATTCTGTTATAAAGTGAGAAACAACCAAAAAATAATGTAGGAAGAAGACTAGGTCTCACAAATCCCCTTACTTGAATCTTCAGGAGAATCCTGGAGCTGGCAGTAGGCCTTCCTCCACACAGGGAGGGAAAGAGGGCAGCAGACAAACACCTTCCCTCAGCAGCAGAGGCCAGAGGCAGCAGCCAGCGGGCAGGGCAGTGACAGGAGACCAATATTGAAAGAGCTCAGCTCTTTGGTGCCACTGATTATAGAAACAGGCAGCACACCCAGTGGTCAGCTGTGCAGAGCAGATGTTTGTCTTGTCCCAGAGTCATCAAAGGGTCAGTATAGAGATGTAGTAGTAAAGTACATTTTAGAAAGATTCCCCTAACTGTGATTAAAATAGAAGCTTTTGGGTTAAAAAGAAAAATTTATTTTCCAGGAAATTAATTTTTATAAGTTGTGATATTTACAGAATTTCATAGTTTGAAAGACCCACTGGTGGCCATCTTGTCTGTAGCTGAAAGGAATCCCCACTCCAGGATCCCAGACCACTGGTCATTGAACTTCCATCTGACCTCCCTGGGGAGGGTCTGCCTCTTCCACTTTTGGAGAGCTGTCCTTGGCAGGGAGTTCTTGACATCATGCTGAATTTGCAGCTTCCTGTCATTGCTCCTGATTCTGCCTCTGAGACCAAACAGGACAAGTGTAATCTCTCTTGTGCTTGATTTTGCAGAAGATACTGTGCAGATGTGACTTTCTCTGAGAGGATTTAGCTCACCTTTATGTAACACTTGAGGTTTCCTTGTTCTGCATGCACCTCAGTCCTCACGGTGACCCCTTGACAAAGGCCTCCTTTACAGATGAAGAAGCTAATGCTTAGACAGGAGAACCAACTTTCCCAGCATGTGTCTGGGTAGGCTTTGGATCCAGGCCTTCTGGATGCTGAGTGCAGCCTCCCTTCCTCCCTGTTACTCTGCCTCTTGGCAGTGGTCTTCACTGGTTGTTTTAAACTGCATGGTGCTGAATGAACACCATGGTAGAATGCTTCAGAATGTTAGAAGAGCCAGGGAGGTAATCTGGTCCAGTGCCTCCAGGGTTCATGTGTTGCTTCTCGTTCATTACTATAAAGGGGACCACGGTCCCCCTTCTCTAACTTTATCCTCACCCCAAAGGTGGAAATTC
The DNA here is from genome assembly GCA_028658325.1 of Potorous gilbertii. Classification (NCBI taxonomy): domain Eukaryota; kingdom Metazoa; phylum Chordata; class Mammalia; order Diprotodontia; family Potoroidae; genus Potorous; species Potorous gilbertii. Next base: position 15,186,808 of record CM053772.1, read on the forward strand.
CATTGGATTCAATTCAGCAACTGGGATTAATGAAATCCTCCGTTTGATTTTTAAAGCTCAGTGTGCCTTAACCCTTCCCTCCTGTGCTAGTCTCCTCTTCGTCTCCCTCCCTCTTTCCTTTGGAAAGGTAAGAATCAAGAACAATATATAGCCCCTCCAGCTCTTTAGAGGAGTCCCTGTACTTCGATATTTAGGAGAGGCTGCCCTGTGTCTCAGCAGCCATCTCTTATTTGTAATGATAATCTCTCCAGACTTAAATAAACCTTTACCTTACCCTCCTGACCCCTCCAGTCACCTTCTGAATCATTATCTGATCCTTCTCCTTTCTTAAATAGATTCTTAGAACTATATGTTAATTATACTCGTTAATTCCCACTTGTCAGCCACTTGCATTGTGGTAACCCACAGCTTGACTGTGTTTGCTGTCTCCACTGTTAGCAATACAGACCATTGCTTTGTGCCTTTCTGAGTCCTCATCCTCTTTCTCCTTTTTGTGACTTTAGACACTGTCCTCTACTCTTAGAAGTTCGTTCCCTCTAAGACACAGATCTCCCCTGGTTCCCTTCTGGTCTGACTGATCTTTAAGATTCCTTATCCATCTCCTATGCTCTAACTCTGAGTGTCTTTGGGGCTCCTTTTCTCTCTACATCCTTACCCTTGGTTATCTCATAATTCAGTTGTCATCTCCCATATTTATAAAACCACCTCTAAACTCTCCCTGATTTTCCAGTGCCTTCTCTCTGTTGATTATCTCCAGTTTATCTTAGATGCAACTTGTCTCTACATAGTTGTTTGCCTGTCCTTTCCCCCAGTGAATTGTGAGCTCTCATTAGACCCTTGAGCCTGGAGTCAGGAAGACCTGAGTTCACATCAGACCTCACACCTCTGTGTAAGTAATTGTGTCAGTAATATTCATGTGACCCTGAGCAAATTACTTGACCCTGTTTGCCTCAGATTCCTCATCTGTAAAATGAAGGAAATGGCAGTCCACTCTAGTACCTGCCAAGAAAACCCCAAATAGGATCATGAAGAGTCAGAAACGACTGAAAGAGCTGAATAATGACAAACGAAATTCTTTCCCTTGAAACTCTAGTTCCAGATTACCAGCTTGCCAGAAATCTCCACTTGGATATCTCAAAGGAATCTCCAACTCATTGAATCTAAAATAGAACAACTCATTATTTCCCCCGCTAAACCTTTTCTCTGAATTCCTGCATTTCTGTTCAGGGGCCACTGTTCTTTAAACCACTGAGGTTTATACCCTCAGAACTATATACCACTACCTATTCCTGTCTGTTTTCAGTTGTCATTGTCAGTTTGACCTCTTGCCTCTTGTCCTTTTTCTCCACTCACACAGCTACTACCCCTAATCACTACTCACCTGCACTGTTGTTAACAGTCTCTTTTTAAATGTTAAATTTTTTTCTTTATCTGCAAAAACATCTTCTCTCATCTCTTTTAGCCACTTCCTCGCTCCTTGGAGAAAGAGTAAAAAACAAAATTCCTCTTACAAACATATATAGTCAAGCAGAACAAATTTCTGCATTAGCCATGTCAAAAACAGAAATCTTACTCTGTTATTTCAATCAAGAAATATGTATAAAGCACTAGATTGTGGGCAAAAATATACCAAAGGATTCAGAGAAAGTTCAGTGAGGATCCTAAGACCCAAAATTACAGGTAAGTAAAGTCAGCTTAGCACAGATGAGGAACTCTGAAATGAAATTCTCCCTGTATGCTGAAAAGCTTTTCCAGGATGAAAGAGGAAGAAAAAGGAGCTGTCTGAACAGACCAGTGCAGATGCACAAAGAACTCACCAACCCCTGCTGTCAGCAAAACTCTCATTTCCCAGCTGTGGACATTTTTACCAGCTTCCCTCCATTTGTGGATCTCCCTCCCTCCTCCTCTCTGGATCCTGGCTTCCTTCAGGTTGCAGCTAAAAATACCACCTTCTCCCTGATTCTAGTGCCTTCTCTCTGTTGATTACATCCAATTCATCCTATATGGAATGATGGTGTACGTAATTGTTTGCCTGTCCTTTCCCCTAGCGCGTTGTGAGCTCCTTGAGAGTAGGGGGCTGTGTTTTGACTTTCTTTGTATCTCGCGCATAGTAAGTATTTAGTAAATGTTTATTGACTGACGGTGGTCTTTGGATGAGCACGGTGATGAAAAGAAGTGCCTTGGACTGACAAAGGGTAAATTTCTTGATTTTCAAAGAAGAGAAGAAGATGGAGTCTTCAAACTCTAGGCTCTTGAGTTTGACTTAAGTTCTTGCAAAATTCTAGAATACATCATTGTAAGAGATAGTAGCAAGCCTCTGGGACAGCTGGGTGGTGCAGTGACTAGAGCATTGAGCCTGCAGAGTTAGCCATCTTCCTGAGTTCACATCTGCTCTCAGACACCTAGGCAAGTCATTTAACACCCTGTTCGCCTCAGTTTCCTCATCTATAAAAATGAGCTAGAAAAGGAAATGGCAGGCCACTCCTGTATGTTTGCCAGGAAACCCCAGATGGGATCATGAAAGAGTCAGACAGGACTGAAACAACTGAACACCACCTATTTGTAAAAGGAAGTGTGGGGATGTGTGACACCATCAGGAACAGGTCATGTTGGATTGATTTCCTCTTTTGACAGGGCAATTAAATTGACATACAGGGAGAGCTGTCATAGGGATTACCAAGATTTTAATGAAGTAGTTGATAAAGTCTTTTGTACTGATATTTTAGAAATACAGGCTAGAAAATATTGCAACTAGTTGAACTCAGAACTATTTGAAGTTCAATAATAACATGGAAGGAGGTCTCCAGCCCCATCCTAGTTTCTAGTTGTATCAATGACTGTGATAAAGGCCTGCCATTAGAGTTTTACTGACTTACAGTGTCATCTGATTTTTAGATGGCACATAGTCCAGTATGACCAGTTCACTGGACTAGAGTAAGGATCCCAAAAGATCTTAACAGAATTGGATCTTGGACTTAAAAAGATTAGTTTCCCAAGTGTGAGAAATGTGAAGTATAATTAGTCAGCATTTTTCTGGAAGCTGTGAGCATTGTGAAACCTTTTGCAGTCATCTGATTGAGAGACGATAAAGGCCTGGAATCATGCAGCTCTTGTTTGAGCATCAAGATTTTGAAACTGTTACTCAGGTGAGGGATGTTGTGCAGGTAGGAAAGATAAGGCTTTGCCTTTGAGGCATGGAAGAGAGGGAACAGAGTGACTAGAAGAGGAACTATGTTGCCGGAAGAAATAGGGGAGAATGAATGAGTTTTTGAGGGAAAGTAATTTTGTTTTGGGTGTGCTGAATTTGAAATGCTTACAGGGAAATACCCGTATATATTTCCAGTAGGAATAGCTGTTCATGAGAGGGGTAAAGTCAGGTAGAATGAGGTCTGAGAAAGGACCATTCACTGGTGACTCGATCACTAATGACCTTTGAGCAAACACTTGGATAGGTCATTTTGGGATGTAGGGGTAGTGAGGATTTGGGGCAAGTAGTTGATGGGGATGATATGGTGGCATTGGGGTTTTGGCACTGTAGTGATGGGCCTAGAACTGAAGGGAGTAGGAGGGTAGAGGAAAGGCTTTTTTAGGGTTGGAGAGACTTGAACATTTCTTAGATGAAATGAAGCCACGTGACGAGAGAGATTAAAGGTATCTGAAAGAGATGAATGACAAAACAGCATTTTAGATGGGAGACAAAATAGCTCAGAGAAAGTGATTAGTTTTAGTGACTGACTAGAGAAAAGGAGAAAGATTATTTAACTTTAAGTGCAGCAACTATTTTGTTTTCATTTTGAAAATGTTATATGTATGTTGAACTTTTAATAAATACTTCTTGGATTTTAACTTTTAAGGGGGAGGAATCTTGTGGGAGGTCATGGGAAGGGATAACTGGAGCCTTGGGGATGTGAAAGTATTTCGACAACCAGCGTTTCTGCAGTTGCCGAGAAGCAGAGTAATCAAGCTCCGGGAACGCCCCAGCAAAACTTCTGATAAATGGCAAACTGCCTGTCTGGTGGCGCCTTTCAGTTTGGGAGGCCCAGCCAGATCTGTTGTATGGGTGTGGAAACTGAGGCATGGAGGGGTTAACTTCAGGTGTTCCTGACTTCAAGTCTTGTGCCTTATTTGTGGCGGCACTGCTTTGCTGCCTAGAACTATTGGGTGAAAGTTACAGGGATATTGTTTCCCACTCAGTAGAATAAAAGACTTAATAGTTTCTTCTGGTCAGAGATGAAATAGGCTGTTTTAGGAGTAGTGACTTCCCTGTCACAAGGGATATTGTTAAATGTCTGGCACATAGTAGGTGCTTAATAAATAGCTTGCATGTAATTCAAGAATAGTCCTCTCTCCACTAGGTTGACTTACTTCTCCTATTTGAGTTAATAGTAATTTTATAAAAAGAATTATCTCTTTTCAAGTTACAGTGATCCAGCCCTTCTTTAGAGCAATATAAAACTGCCTACCTTTTGACCTGGTAGTACTTCTACTGGGTCTATATCCCAAAGCAATTCCCCCCCCCTCAAAAAAGAAAAAAAAGGAAAAGGACCTACCTGTAAAAAAATATTTATGACTTTTTTTTTGTGTGTGGTGGCAAAGAAGTGGAAATTGAGGGGATACCCATCAATGGGGAATGGCTGAACAAGTTGTGGTGTATTATTGTGGTGGAATACTATTGTTCTCTAAGAAATGATGAGCATATAGATTTCAGAATAACCTGGAAAGACTTACTGTATGAGCTGATGCAAAGTAAAGTGAGCAGAACCCGGGGAACGTTGTACACAGTGACAGTGATATTGTGCAAAAATCAGCTGTGAATAACTTAGCTATTCTCAGCAATACAAAGATCTAAGACAATTCTGAAAGACTTGTAATGAAAAATTCTACCCACCTCTGGAGAAAGAACTAATGGAGTCTGAATGCAGATTGGAGCAGACTATTTTTTTGCTTTATTTTTTTCATGTTTTTTTGAGGAGGGGTGAGTTGGGGGGGTTGGTCTGGGTTTTTTCCCCACAACATGACAGATAGGGAAATGGAAATGTTTTACCTGACTGCACATCTAGCCTTCTCAGCGTGGGGAAAGGGAAGGGAGAGAGTGAGAGAATTTGGAACAAAAAAATTTTTGAAAGGAATGTTAAAAATTGTTTTTATATGTAATTAGGGAAAATATTTTAAAAAGGAATTATCTCTTTTCTCTGTTAGTAGATACTAATAATGCAGATACTATCATGGACAATCTGAGAAAAAGAGTCCTTAGGCTTAAAAAGATTGAGAAAGACTGAATCAGAACTTTAGGATCTTTCCAACTCTTTAGATTCTGTCATTCTAAATAAATTATAATATGTGAGAATTAGAAGTTCTTAATTTATATCAAAACCTTCAATTTTAAATGAGCAGATGAAATGGAATCCTTTTTATGTCCTAGGAACTTCACATGGCAGAGAAAACGAAATTGATTACTCAGCTGAGGGATGCAAAGAACTTGATTGAGCAGCTTGAGCAAGATAAGGTAAATCATAGAGCTGTGTTTTGAAAAGCTTCAAAGGACTCAGAATGTAAAAGTATTTTTATTTTGCTTTTTAGAATCAGATCAACTTTAGCCATAGTGTTGTTTATGGAAATCCGACCTCAGGTCAACACTGAATGGTCAGTCACATTTTTGTGACAGGAGACATTTATAATAGCATGTGATTTAATATTTCTTGGAAATGTATACTTTAAATCTTTGAGGATATAGTTACTTATATTTGGTTCTTGAGTGGACAACATGTATTAAGGAAATGAAGCCAGTGAGTTTGAGTCATTCTTTTTAGGAGTCTAGCATGGAAGGGGAGAGAAGGTGGTATAATATTCTGTCTCTGTGTAGGAAAAAAAGAAAGGAGACCCTTCACCCTGGCTATGTTGTCAGTGTGATTTCATTAGTTGGCTAGTGAAAAGTACTGACTAAGGACCGATGGAGAGATGAAGATTGGGGTTGGTTAGCCTAGGGAAGGGAAAGTTGAAGGGGGGAAATGATTACTTTTTTTTCCAAGTATTTGAAGGATTGTCCAGTGGCAGGGCGGATTAGATTTGTTTTTTTATTGAAAATAGCAGGGGAACCAGAAGCCATAAGGGGCAGTAACAAAAGGTCAGGGTTAGGTCTGATGGAAGGACAAGCTCTTCAGAAGCGGAAGTGGAGGTCTTTAGGTATAGGTTGGTTGACCACTCCTTGGCAGTGATCTAAAGGGGATTGTGCATTAGGGAGGAGTGGACAAGATGCTGACCTCTGAAGTCCCATCCAACCCTGATACTCTGTGGAGATGCATGGAAGAAGGAATATATGATGGAGTAGGATCAGTGATGTGTATGTACAATGCAGCTGGGGCAATTACCCTGGGCAAACTCCTTGGAGTTGGAGCTCTGTAAAATACTGTACTGAATTTAATGAAGCCTGAGTAATTGGGGTGGGATGAGTACTTGGATCAGGGGAGCCCTGGTGGTAGTTAGGATGAGGTGGAGCTTTTGAGTTTTGGGTATGGTGGTGGTGGTGGTGGGGAGCACAGCTGTAGTGAGTGTGCAAGAAGAGAAATATGTCCTAGGAGGGTCTGAGCTGAGAGAATGATTATAAGAAATGCTGATAAGGCCTGGTGATTGATAGAAAGATGTCTGTTACAGAGGGCTTTTGCGGATATGAAAGTAGAAGTTTAGTGATAAAGTAACACCAATGTTGTTTTTAAACATCTTTGGTTGGGGCACATATTTGCAGACTATATCCACATAAAAGCTTTATTTATTAAGGGAGAGTCATGGTTTGTGGTGAAGGCCATCTCTTACACTGTAAGGCTGTTATGGTTGAAGAGAATTGTATGAACACTCTGCGTGTATAGCCTCCCTTTGCTAAATTGCAGACCGTAGTCTTTATCAAGAGTTATCTTAAATGTGTAGTGATACCCTGTTTATATAACTGTCAGAGGTCTAGGAACTTGAAAGATGCTAAAGTAGCTGGGTTTATATACATTGGGAGGAAGCAAAAATAAACCCATATAAAAATAAAAATACATTCCATATAAATAGCGCTTCATTCAGTAATGATAATCCCATTCTTCCTCCTTAGATATTCCTCTACATGCTCTGTCTTGTAATAGGGTGTAGTGTGGTTAACTGTTACTCTTGATGATCAGATCCATTGAGGCAGAGACCATGCCTTCCCTTGGCTTTTATCTCTCAGCACTTCATAAAATGTTCTGCACATAGCAAGTGCTTAATAGAAATTAACTCAGGGACAAGACAGCCTTTCATCCTTCTGTAGACCTGAGGGTGCAATAGGATGTTGGGATGTTAATTGATGTTCTGAATCATCTCGAGTTATTTAGGATAGGATAATGGTTTTCATTGTGCCTTTTAGAAAGACTTCCATTAAAGTGGTTATCATCATACTCTAAATATAAAAGTTTGCAAAAAATTTTTCTAGAACATATTTATTATGAACCCCTCAGGATGGTGGTAGTTTATTGACTGAGTTATAGCTCCATCTTGTTTGCCCAAGTACTTAGAAATATCATTCTAAGGTGTGATATTTTTATTGTGTTTGATTCCTTCTGTATTGAAGACTCTTCTACCTCTCTTGTCCCTTTGATGCCGGTGTTCATATCACAAGGGCTCAAATGCTTCTCCGCAGGGAATGGTAATAGCAGAGACCAAACGTCAAATGCATGAAACACTAGAAATGAAAGAAGAAGAGATTGCTCAGCTTCGTAGTCGAATCAAGCAGATGACCACCCAGGGAGAGGAGCTACGAGAACAGAAAGAGAAATGCGAAAAAGCTGGTAAGCATTCTCGGGGACTGTTAGTTTAGTGTTGGAGCCAGAAATCATTTAACATAGTTGTATGAAATGCCCAGCTGGGGGGACCTCATCACGCATGCTCCTTGACAAAAATTTCCAGATAAAGAAGGTTTTTAGATGATCACAACTTGCACTTGAATTTCTGTAGTCAATCAGAAATGCTTCTTGCAGGTTTGATGAATATCTGGCATTGGCAAGGTATTTTAGGGACTGAGGAGCTTATAAAAATGGGCCTCACCCTGAAGGAACTTCTTGTCCAGGTGAGAAGACAAGACAGATGTCAGGAGGCAAGCAGGGTTGCATCCTGTAGGGAGGTCTTCTATTCAATATTGTGTTAGGGAGCTCTTTTGGAGCGTAGAGATGTTTAGACAGGAATTTGGGGAAGGAATACAGTCCCCAGATTAGTGCTGTTGGGGACGATTTGTAGGCAAGTTGAGCCTCCAAGGGTATCTCCTCTGAGGCCACCCTTATTCTCTTTGCTCTCATTCAAGGAGTCTTGACTGACATCTCCATTTCCCTCTCTCCACTCTCTTTTTCTTCCTTATAGTCTGTCTTTTGCCACCAGTACTGTATGGCAACTGATCTCTTAAAAGTCATTAATACTTTTTACTCTCTAAAACCTGTGGTTCTCAAGAAAGTGCTTTTCCTCTGACATTTCGATAACTTTGGACACTGTTGACTGCTTTCTGCTGCTGGTTATTCTCTCCACCTGTGACTTCTCTCTCAGCACTTCTCTGTCTCTTCTTGTAGCTTTTTTGGAGTTTCTTCTCATCCTCAGTGTAGGGCCTTTTTCTCTACTGTATTTTCTTTCCTTGCAGTATCTAGTCAGATGATTCAGCTCTCTCTCTAGGGCTGACTTCTGTTGTGATTCAGCCTCACTTCTTTGCCCTGAAGATGTCTCCACCTGCAGATTTCATGACTTATCAAAGGAAATTCTGTCTGATCTCCTCACTATGTCTTTACTGCTTTTTGTTTATCCTCATTCTGTCTGTGGTACTGCCATTCACCCTGCCTGGCTTCCAGGGCTCTCTTGGCCTCTTTGTCCCTTGCCTCTCCCACCCTTTGATATTCCTGGCTCTGCCCTCAGTCCTTGGCTTTCATTGTGCCCACCCAGATGATTATTAGAATTTCCTTCGCAGGCTTTTGTTAGTGCCCTCCTTGTTACTGCTAGAATGATTCTTACATGTAGTTCTGGTCATATTTCTTTCCTCAGACCTTTGAAAGTCCTATGTAGTCATCCTTCCCAGCCTTATTCCACCCTCACTCCCCACCCCAATATTCTAATAAACTTACATTCTGAGCATGCAGCATTTTTATGGCCACCTTGGTTTTTTTTGCTCATGCTTTTTCTAATGCCTGGAGTACCTTCTTTCCCATTTGCCTGTTGAGTTCCTATCACATTTTATTCCGCCCCCCCCCCCCCCCCAATTATCAAGTGTTTATTCTCCTACCTCTCTCCCTCCCCCCACTTCACTGAAAACAAAGAAGAATGGAAAACAACCCCATCCCCACAAGTGAGCATCGTGGAGCCAAATGAATTCCCTTATTGACAATGCCCTAGCCATCCTTTGAAACTCACCTCAGATGCCACCTCTTTTACCAAGCCATTTTGGTTCTCCTTGACTTACTCAAAGATTTTATTTCTTTCAGTGCATTTAATATGTGATTTTAAAAAAGTTGTTTCTTTTATGTCCTTGCTAGCTTGTAACCTCCAAGAAGGTGTCTCTTTTAATAGCCATCGTAGGTCTTTAATAAATGTTTAGCAAGTGAATGGATGGTCTGATCATTAGATTGCAAACAGGAGAGAGTGGAGGAAGGGAGATGAGGTGGAGGTGGTTACAGTCATTTTGTAATTCTGGCATGAGGTGATGAGGGCCAAGGTGAGGATGCTGATGGGAGGAACATAGAGAGAGAGAACAAAGGGAGCTGGAAGAGGCAAAGGGGGGGGCATCATGATCAGGGATAACTCTTCAAGCTTTATGTTTGGGAGGATAAGATCACCCCAGAAAGAAAGTGATTCTGGGAAAGGGAGAAAGGAAGAGGAGATGAAGCGTTTGAGTTTGAAGTAATTATAGGGTAAGTATTAGAGCTTGTGTGAGAGATTCGGTTGAAGTTGTGTAGTTGGAAGTCAGTTACGATTATGAAAGGTGATAAATACTTGAGAATTAATATTATCATTGCTAAGTAGAAGACCAAGGACAAGCTGTCCACTGAGACCAAGATAGGGGCAAAAGAATGGTATTCAAAGTGAGTTTCATTGGTGTCCTTGTAGATTCTTGATGAAGGTGAGTGGTAGAATAGGGCTGATGATCTCCTAGGATGCGCAGCGGGAAGTCGTTGACTTCTGCTGTCATAGTAAAACTCTTGCATCTCTGAGTTACAGCCCAGAATCAGAGGTTACTTGTGGCAGGGCTAATGGTGACTGTTGGCTACAGACAGCCTTTTTCAGGGTAGTCTCTGAACAGGTCCCAAGGATGGCTTAAGGGATAACAGTAGGGCTTAAGCACGTTTTCCTTAAAAGCACCACAAGGAAAGAAAGTGTACTCATCCATCTCCTTTTCCATCATCTTGCCAGGCCATTCCAACAGGCTTCACACTGTTACTGCTGGCAGTGGTTGTGGTCAGGTACAGGAGATTGCTTTCTGCCAAGGTGGAAAATATGATGTCTTAAGAATGTCTTTAGTGCAGAATGGGATGAGCTTTAAAAGGGGCAGGAGATGAGGGGGAAGATCAAAAAAAGGGTCATGTTGTGAATAGGACACTGTCCCACCCAGGGATCTCTGTCCCAGGTAAGTTCTGATACAAGCAGAGTCAGCCCAGTCCACAGGCTTATTGTGCCTGGGCAAAACACAGACAGCAGCTTAGTTGTGTTTTTCTTTTAGTGATGGTTTGTGTAAAATGTATTCCCGTAAATATTTACTTTGTTAGATGATTTCTTCTTCTGTTAATTGAATTGTATAAATGTACCTTTTAAAGGCATTGGTAATGAAGCAAATGTACTCTAAGACAAAATTAGCATGCATGTTTTAAAACAGATTTGCCCACTTTTGGAAAACCTTTGTGCTGCACAGCTGTAAGTGTCTTTGTATACAATTAAAAAGCCTGTCTTTTGAATTCTTGATTTTCCAGGACTGTTGCATAAAAGTGGTTACTATTGGCCTGGCTGTATAGCATTTAGTTTGCTCATTGCTGAAGTTGCATTTTAAATATACAGTGAAGTAGTGTTGCATTTCATCCGGTCCTAGAAGATCCATCTGGACCGAATGTTCCAAACCTCAACACATTCTTTGCAGTTACACTGTATATGTGTGTATGTATAGGGATGGAAGGTTTCCATTTAAGGCCTGAGGAGTAAGGAAAGGTCGACCAAAGTGAACTGGATTCCATAAATCTTCTGCTTGTGAAAATTTGGAGAAGTAAAAAAGAGGCAACTTGTAGGCTTTGAAGGAGTTGGTTACAGTAGCCAACTGTAACATTCTTGTTGCTCTGATTTAAGATTCATGGCCTAGCCATATATAAAGTATACTTTTAAGGAAAGCATTAAGTATTTTTTAAAGCTTATAGTCCTTAAGCCTTTAAAGAGTGAACACGTCAACTCTCAGTGTATTTTCAACTGTGAAAGACTTAATTTTGCAGCTGAAAAGAAACATGAAAGCGATTAATGATCACGTCCTTTGATGGTAGATGTTCACAGATAATGGCCGCTCTTTTATCACTGAGTCAGAACCCAAAAATTGGCTAGCTACTTTGCATAGAAAATAACTTTAGTCTTCTAGGGTTTGTATTTCTAGATAGAAATTTCTAGTTGGAAATGATCTGTATTTGAGGAGAGTAGGGACTTCGGCTTGCTCTCTTTGTGAGTGACATAGTCTCATGACATTTTATCATGAACACTTGGGAATGTGGTGGTTCTTTTAGCCCTGGGAGGCCAACTTTGTTTTGTCTCCTTAGGCCCATTTTCCTGCTTTGAAAGAATTTTTTCCTTCTGGAAAATGATTGATAAGCCACTTAAAGCAGAACCCAACCATCGTTGCTATCATATTTCTTTGGGCTAAGAAAATACAGAATTGTTTAAATGGATATGTAGAGAATTCATTAGCACAGCTTTGAAACTGGAAAATTGCTGTGTATTTTATTTTATTTTTTGGAATTTCATCTTTTTGATGTGGTCTGGTTCTCCAAGAAGTAGTAAATGTATAGGAAGGAAGCATTCAGTGTATTTTACGGGAGTACAGAGTAACAGAGTAGTTGTAGCATCTGTTCATTAGCAGGCTTGTTAGGACGTTACCGCCCCAAACTCTCACCAGCAGAGTAACCATGTTGCCGTGTAACTCAGGATTCCTTCGAAACCGCAGTTACTCCCAGCGTATGTTTGGAAAATGGAATCTTAGGCCTTATGGTTGTTACCCTTAACTCTGATTCATTCACAGTATAATCTTGACCCTGGAGTTAGTGTCCTTGGGTCATAACGATTATGCAGAATTCTTCTTTTCAATGAGGAATGTAACCTGGTTGAGGGAAGTTTTGCAAGGGTTCCAGCTGTTTGTAACATGTAACTTCTCTTGCTGTGTCCTCCTTCTATGCCAAGAGTTGCCTGGGCTGAATTTTAAGCTGTTAATGTTGGTGTGGGTGCTGTAATTAAATTTGTGTATTTATTAGATGTAAACCTTATAGATCAATAAGGAAAGTCCTGTGGTATACTTTTTATGGTTTTTAGCTTCAGTGTATCCACCATGTTGCCTCAGTATAAGCTTTAGAACTGGAGAGGGTTGAGCAATGGCATTTTAAATAAAAGTGTAGTTTATACTCACTGATGTTAAAGTCATGTATAGTTTTTGTGCATGTGTAAATAATTGTATTTAAATTTCGTTAATGATGTGATTAGCAACCAGTTTGTATTTTTGTAGCCTTAAATCTCTCCAATCATCTTATTTTTGTGCATCCAAACATGCCAATAAGTGAATCATGGTGCCTTTCCCAAGCCTTGTATGAACAGGACTGGGGTAAGGGCTAATTTTTCTTATGCTGGGTGCTTGAAATAGGCTTTATAAAGAAAATTTTGTGCTTCTCAGGCAATACAAAACATAAATGGAAGTGATAGTAAAAAAAAAACAACTTGTTTAAACTAAGAAATATTTACTTGTTTTAAATCTTAATGAGTGCTTGCTTAAAATTTCAGTTATTACATACTTGATTACTCCTAGTGATCACATGCTCAGAGTAGCTTCCCCACACTGAGAGAGATGCTTGCAGAGTGTTTTGATAAGGTGATTATTGTATAGCAATATGTAGTCTTTTTTCTAGATGAATTATATTTTATTCCTTCTCAGTTGACCATATTTCTTTAGTTTTGATTTGTGAAATGAGTAGCCTCTAATTTAAAACTTTCAAGTCATCTCGTATGGTATAAATATGCTTTATTAATTTGATAATTCACTCCCCCCCCATGACAAGTTGAAAAAATATTGATGGCAACATTTTCACTGATCATTTCCACACTTAGTTTCGTTTTAATGATTAATCTGCTGGGAGTAAACAGTAGTAGTAATAAAAAAAGTTCTGACCAAGGTTATATCTTCAGTTTATCCATTATCAGGCAGCCTACTTTTTTAAAGGTCTTGTTGATATTTTTCTGGGCTTTGAATTATAGACTAATTTGCATAGGAAACCAAAGACTAGTCCTATACGTGTGAATTTATTTTGAAGAAATGTTTTAGGTGCAAACTTTCAAATAGGAATATTCTGCCCTGCTTGTGGTTTGGGAAAGCAGCATTACAGGGGGAAACTTTTATGGTTACCTCCAAATTTTCAGTACCAATTTGAAGGCCCTAATTTTATGTGTTGCATTATCCAGCTTTTGCCTCTGGATGGTAACATTGCTTCATTTTTCGTTTAAGTCGGCTGTCTTCATCCTCTTTTACTCAAGAAGTGATGCCTGAACAGTTTGAGTGAAGAATGAGGATCCTTACTTTTGGCTCAGGGTTTTTTTAAAGACCACTTTAAATAATATATGAAAATATTTTGTTAGACTGCCAAGTCCTACATGGCTGTATAAAGTACATGTTTATGTCATCTTTTCCTTGTCTTTTTCTTTTGTTTAGTGCTCCTTATCTGACACAGTGAAGGCATGGCCTCTTTTGTGTGGTCAGAGGCAACATGTACATTATCTAAAGATTGCACATTTAGTCTAGGCACCAATGTGCTTTTTCAAAGTGGTATGTGGCATATTAGCCTTCCTTTTGGTCCTTGCCAGCCTGTTTCCAGATCCAGTCTGGGACTTTCGATGGTACTATTGCCTTGAGTCCCAGGATCCTGGCAGGCTTAGGAGAGAAACAATGTTAGGAAGATAGAGGGGGCCATCTGCGCCTGTGTCTTTGCTTCCTCTTTTTCCGTGACTCCAATCAGACTAAAAGTAGTTTCTTTTCCATGTGTCCCCTTAGGGTTTGCATGCTACAGAGCTGGCTGACGGCCTCATTTAAGCTTATCTTGAGTCCTTACAGGTTTGATTGTTCCTATATTTCTAAATAAATCTTAACTTAAAGAGTTTTAATAAGAGGAAAGTGAGGCTTTAGGAGTAATAAAAATTCTACCTTGTGCTTAACTGTTGGACAACTAATTTAAATTTTCACGAGATTTATTTATTACTTAAGATATTAGTTTTCTTCTGCAAATTATCTTGTTAATGTTCTTTTGAAAATAGTGATTGCCTGAGATGCATAGAATTTTACTTTGAAAGGAAAAAAATGCATTCTTGTGGCGGTCTGCTAGTCATATTTAGCTTTCCTGCTGGTGTTGTGCTGGGACTGTAGTGAGTCAACTGTTCTTTCTGCATGTTGAGGGGCCTGTGGCAATGGGGGCTGATGCACTTTTCTTTTCTCCCTGTCCTCCTCTCCTCTTTTTATACCTAACACGGTAATTATTTTAAAATTTAGGAAATGCTACCTTATCGTCAGTGCTTAAATAAACACATGTCACTAGGGATGGAAACAATTCTTAAGATACCTAAAGATAGAAGAGCCAAAAATTTTAGAATACTATAAAGCATGGACTGGCCAGAAGAAAAATTACATTGATTCTACTAATCTACAGATTTTAAAGTTTATGAGGTGAACAAAGTTCATTTTAGAAAACACCTCTTTGCAGTTAAACTTCTTTAAAGCAGGAGGGAGGCAGAACAAAGTGGGAGATTCGATGTGCCAGGCTCAGATGATATGGGTTGTGTTTTGGCAGGTGTCAAACACTGCTAGTGTCTGAACAGTATCAGACAATACCTGAGAATGGTTGATTTGGTAAAGCAGGGGTTTCTATTCTCTCATTTAACCCTTCACCAACCTTCATTTTGTGTTTTAGAATATTGCAAGGTAAGGAGTATTGCTTAAAGAATGAAGACCTTCATCTTAGAAGGGAGAACTGCCATCAGTTAGCACAGGGCATGCTGTAGGTGTCTTATTTGTCTGAGATAGGTTAGATCTGATTGAAATCATAATATGGAAAAGATGAATCATACTTCAAGAAAACATTTCAATTTGCCAAGCTAGATACTGGAGGGTCCAAAGGCAAAAATGAAACTGTCCTTTTCTTCAAGAAATTTCTATACTTTTGGGTTCAAGTTGATAGTACAACGTTAACTGAGGTGAACTATAGAGGAGGTTCCTTAAATGCAGCAGATGCTTTTAAAAGGATTAGTGAATAATAACAGTGTACACAGAGCGTTTTATGGTGGCAGCGTTTTGCTTACAAGAACCTAGTGAACGAGAGAGGATGGATAGTAATGACTGCCACCGTTTTGTGGATGTGGGATCTGAAGCTCCAAAGAGCCTTCGCCGTTGTCGTAGTGCTAGAAGGGAGTCGCACCGGGACTCAGTCTAGACCTTTCCCCTCTAAACGATGTAAGACAGAGGACTTCCTTCCTGGAGAGAATTGGAAGTGCAGGAGCGGGGCAACTTTTCACTGGTAGATTTCCAGAGTGTGTGCAGGGAGCAAAGCCACTTAATATTAAGAATGCATATTATTCCAAACTCTCATGATTTTGCTGGGTAGGCTTCACTTTCCCTCTCTTAGTCCGTTTCCAGTGTGTGACTCAGGTACTGTTGTATAAGGTACCTCATCCTCTGTGGCACATAATCCATGTTAAACAGGATCAGTGACTTCCAGATGTTGCCAATGCCAGAGGTAAGTCTCTTACCCCACTCTCATTGTCTTTTTTCCTCCTTGGATCTGAACATTTTTTATCTCAGTCTTAGCAGCATAATTTTTTTCCCATACTTGAGATTATTCACATTCGTGCCCAGGAGATACAGGGATGGTCCCATCCCATTCTAGGAGGCAGATGAGAACAGGGCAGCAAGTACAATGTCCTACGCAGAGCGAGTGCCTGAGAAGTTTTAGGGAGAGGAGGAAGCTGATTCCTTGTCAGCAATTGAAAATCAGACCTGAAATAATTTGGATTCCATTCGTTCTCTCTTCTTTGCACAGTTATTGGTGATGGGAGAATAACCAAATGAGAGGAAATGAATGAGAGAAAATCTTAGGCACAAATATTTGTAGGTAAATGCGCATAGAAACCATTAAAAATGGTCATTTCACAGTTTATTCATGGAGAGCAAGAAAGACAGACAGGAAGTAGTCATCATCTCTTACTGGATCTTGTTTGGCTGACTCTAAGAAGAGTTGCGCCCTCAGCTGAATAGAAAACCACATTGTTCCCCTCTCTTGTTGCTCTCTCTCTCTTCCCTGTGAGTGAAAGTGAAGCACAGGTTTCAGTGTTAGTATGTATTTCCCCAGCTATTTTCTTTTTTTCATTCTAGCTTTTGAGGAACTTGAAAAAGCTTTGAGCACAGCACAAAAAACTGAAGAAGCCCGGAAAAAAATGAAAGCAGAAATGGATGAACAGATAAAAGCAATTGAAAAGACAAGCGAAGAAGAACGAATAAATCTGCAGCAGGAGCTAAGCCGGGTGAAGCAGGAAGTTGTAGACATTATGAAGGTGAGAATGAGATTCCATTAGACTTGGAAATCAAAATTGATGGTTTAAAATTTTTTATTTTGTGTTTAATCGATAAAATAAATGTTTAAGATGTCAGCTTCTCACTAATTAGCACTGTAATGTATTCTAGGTTTATGATTATATTCAAACATTTTTATGTGGTTTTGAAATCGATTTTGTTGATATCTTTTTGTTCTTACATGTTCTAGATTCCCCCTCTATCCCTCACCATTTCCCCTCCCAGAAAGCCTTCCCTTATTGTTAAGAAAAATTGAAATAAAATAGAAAAAAGGAGAGCAAGAGGAAAAAGTGTCAGCAAAACTGATGAACTCATTGGAAAAAAATCAGATGTTATCTGTAATATTACACCACTGTTGACCCTGACTTCCACAAAACAGCTAGGGAAAGTTTTTTCTTACATATCTTCTTTGGAGCCAAGGTTGTTTTTTTATGATTTTGCAACATTTATTTTCAGTTGTTTTGTGTTTTGTTCCTTGTTTATGTTGTTTTAATCATCATGATCAATCACTTGATAAACATATATGCCCATGTGCCAGGCTCTGTGCCAGGCTCTGTGATTATACAAAGAGGCTAAAGACAGTCCCTATCCTCAGGAAGCTCACAGGAAGATAATGGGTGAACAAATATATAGAAAACAAACTATATATACCACATGAATAGGATATCATTAAGAGAGGGAAGACCTTCCTGTAAAGGCTGGGTTTTAGTTGGGACTTTAAAAGAAGCCAGGAGGCAGATGAGGACAGAGAGCATTCCACCTGGAGAGAATGCCCGAAGGCTAGAGCTGCAGTGCCTTGTTCATGGGAGCCAAAGACCAGTTCCTGTAAGTCTTCCCAAGCTTCATCATACTCAGAGTTTCCTCCAACACAACAGTAGTCATCACGTTCATGTGCCACACTTGGTTCAGCCATTCCCTGATTGAAGGACATTTACTTTGTTTCTAGCTCTTTACAACCACAAAAGTCTCGCTTTAACAATTTTGGTGTATTTGATGTCTTTCTTTTTGTCAGTGGCCTCTCTAGGCTGTGTAGGCCTAGCAGTGTTGTCTGTCAAAGGGTGTGGACTTGAACTTTGTTTTCATAATTCAGAGTTGTTCTCCAGAATGGTTGTAGTTATATTGTTTTAGTCTGTCTCATAGTAGGCTTAGATAAACACTTGTAAGCTAACAGGTGCCATATAAAAACTACAATTACTGGAAGGAGATATTCAGTTCCCCTTCTAGTCTAACTCAGTGATTTTTACAGATGGAGGAATTAAGACTCAGATTAGAGTAAGTGGCAGGGCTGGGGAATCTAACTTGGGTTCTCAGACTTCAGTTCAGCTGTCTTTTCATGGTATCATGCAGTGTTGTTATTTAGTCATGTCTGACTCTCCGTGACTCTGTTCGTATTTTTTTTTTTTGGCAGCGATGCTAGAGTGGTGTGCCATTTCCTTCTCATTTTACAGATGAGGAAACGGAGGCAAACAGGGTGAAGTGACTTGCTCAGGGTCACACAGCTAGGAAGTTTCTGAGGCTGCGTTTAAAGTCAGGAAGGAAGAGTCTTCCTGATTCCCAGCCCAGGACTCTGTCTGCCCGCAGTGCTCCCAGCTGCCCCCCATATGAACACCTCCCTGTGCTGGTGTTGCATGGCATTGATGAGTCATTATTTTTAGCCATTTGGAGTGTCTGTTCTTGCATTGCAACTTTGTGTCAGTCAACAGGCTAGTGCCTGTTCTGTGACAGGATTAGCACTAGCAAAAGACAGCCCCTGCGCCTCAGGAGCTGGAAACAACCTGTAAACCAGCTATGGACAAATTAGGTGGGGTGAATGGGAGGTAATTAGGAGAGCGAAGGCACTGCGATTAAGGGGGATCAGAAAACCCTTCTTGTGGAGAGAAGCCTTAGATGACACTTGAAGAAACCAGAGAAGCCAGGAGGTGGAGATGAGCAGGGAAACACAGCCATTGAAAAAGTACACAGTTGTGCAGGGCCAAGATGGTAGGGTGGCAGGAAAAGGCTCATATGTTGTCCAGACAAACCCCCCCAAAATGCCCTAGACTGAAATCTGATCAGGAAATCCAAGAAAAAGCCATAGTGAGTCATTTTTCCAGGTCAGGTAGACTTAGGTAGACTGATAGATCTGTGGATGCTCCTCACAGGGTTTGACCAAGATGTGCTGCCCAGAGCCATAGATCCTTATGTGACATAATTAAGGTATGCAAGTAGATGTCTGTACAGAAATGGAGAAGAGAGGTGGGGGTTGGGGAAGTATCTGATACTTTGAAACTTACTGTCATCTGCACTGGTCAAAGGGGGAAGAACACACACACACACACACACACACACACACACACACACACAGTAGAGAAATACATTTTCCTCCAGGAGAAACTAGGAAAGGGGAGAAGGGATAATTACAGGGATTTGAGGGAAGCATTAGTCCTAAGCAAAATAAAATGCTGAGGATGTGAAAAATGTATTTCTTGCTCTTTTTGAGGTTGCACAGAATGGAAATCTCATGGGGAATGCCCATAAACTGAACAAGTTAGAGTGTATCAATGTGGTGGAATAGTATTATGTTATAAGAAATATTGAAGCAGATGGTTTCAAGAAGTTTAGGAACTGTTGTATGAGCTGATGCAGTGTGAAATAAACAGGACCTGGAAAACATTTCATGTTCAATGACAGAGACAGCTTTGAAAGAATTAAGCGTTCTGATCAGTGGATGCTACCCACGATGAGAGGACTAGTAAAGAAATAGCCTGTCCTCTCCTGATAGAAAGGTGAAGGACTCTGTGCAGAGGAGGACACACTCTCTCCCTCTCTTTTGGACAAGGACAAGTGCTGAAATGTGTTTTGCTTAACTATACATGTTCAAAAGAGGGATTCTATTTTTCTTTTGTTTTCATTGGCCATGGAAGAGGAGAAGGAAAGGAGAGAAGGCAGATTTTCACATATTGGAAAATATAATTAAATCTTATTTGGGAAACTGATGCCCATGTCACTGGATTAAAGAGTACTTTGGGAACTTTGGGATAGAAGGAATATGAAGATTGCTAAGGTAGGAGAAGTCTAGGTTGTGGAGGGCTTTAAAAGACAAAAGGTTTTATATTTGACCCATAGGAGTTGATGGAATGTGGGGTGGGTTGAGGAAATGACACAGTGAGACTTGTACTTTAGGAAGATTAGATTGACAGCAAGAGGACCACCTGGAATGGGGAGAGACTTCCTTTGATGAAGTTTATTCCCCTTGAGGGCAGTGATTGTCTTTCACTTGTATGCTTGTATTTGTATTCTGATCTCTGAGCACAGTAAATGGCACATAGTAAGTGCATGATAAATACTTGTGGCCTTGATCTGTTCCTAATTTCTTTAACCGGTTCTCATGACAACCTTTACCTTCTCGATTGCCCTCCTTCGGGCACTTTCTACCTTATCATTGTCCTTCCTAAAATGGAATGTCCAGAGTTGGATACAGTTCTTCAGATGTCAGTTTGAGCACTGGCACAGAGGACAATGGGACTGGTTCCTTAGTTTTGAAAACTCTGCCACTCAGCCCAGGTTTGTAGCTGCTTTTGTGACTGTCACATGATATTTTTGATTTGTATGGAGATTGCAGTGCACAAACTCCTCTGTTTTGTGTCTTATATGATAAACTTTTTTAACCAGGACTTCCCTGTCTTGTACTTGTGAAAATGTTTGGAATTCTTTCTAAGTCCCGTGGGTTAGTGATGTGCCAAATGGGGTGATCACTTTGTGGTGGTAATAACTGAGGCCATGCCCTAGAAAGAAGACTGAGGGTTTCTGAAGACATTTCACATGGAAGAAGCTTCAAAGAATTGGAAACCAAGAATAGTCTCACTATCAATTGTTAATATTTTTAAATGGATAGTAATCTCTATTTAAAAAATATTACACTGTTTGCTGAAGTGGTTTAGTTTCCATGAGCACATGCTAAAAACACCGTATAACAGATGAATAGCACTAAGGATATGTAAAGTAATTTATGCAGTTCAGCGACTCGGAGGATCATTGGGTGGAATTTGACTTTCGCCCATTTCTCATCACTGCTGTAATTCAGCACAATGAATGTTGCTTTCCAAGGATCTTAACTGTGCCCATTTGACTGATTTTTCAGAAAACGTCTGAAGAGAAATTTGCTCAGCTACAGAAGACGTATGCTGGGGAGCTTGCTAACAAGGAGAAGGAGCTCAATGAGAAATTTCAGGCACGGGAAGAAGAATTCCAGAGGCAGTTGAAAGCAGCTCTTGTAAGTATTTGCTGTATTGATTTTTGTAATTAAGCATAAGAACATCCATATATTTTGTTTGGGTTGTTTTGCAAAGTACTTTGAAATCACCCTGATCCAGAAATGAGACTTTTTTCATTCTCAACTGGAACTGAAAAGAAATGAACAAGCCTGTGACCTCTAGGAGGAACTCTCAGAGAACTCTCAGGTCTGAGGATGTTCATTTTAAATTGTTTGGAAATTAGTCCATTATTTTACAAGTTAAATTATTTAGTTTTCCCAGCAGTTTTATAATTTTTAACTTATAGTGGAGAGTAGATTACCAGAACAGTGCCAGTGGACTGTCACTCCTTAGAAACGATAGCATATATTTTCAGTGATACAGTGATCTGAGACAATTCCAAAGAAATCATGAGGGAAAATGGTCTCGACATACAGAGGAAGAACTGATGGCATCTGCATGCAGATCAGAGTAGACCAGATTTTATTCTCTGTATTTTGTGTTTGTTTTTCTTCTTTCTTAATATGACCAATATGAAAATGATTTACATGATTGCACATGTATAATCTATAGCAAATTGCTTACCGTCTTAGGGAAGGGAGTAAGTGAGGGAGGAAGGGAGAAAATTTGGAATTCAGAATTGTTAAAAAATGTCTTTAAAATTTGCCTTTACATGTAATTGGAAAAAAGTAAAATACTATAAAAATAAAGTTAAAAAAAGAAATGAGTGACAGTGGACTTTGAGAGAGACTCAGGAACATCCCAATTTCTATCAGCAACTCGAGACTTCTTAATTTAAGGACAAATAGCCTTGCCTTCATAACCTCATTAAGATTGAATTATCAGAACAGTGTTAAATTACTTTTGGTATATTAGTTAATAAAGCCAAGAAATATGTGATATATTTTAGAAGAATTTTAATTTTTAAAAATGATTAAAATGAGACTTAGTAGTTAGAAGGGTGAAGCTCAGTTATTTAAAAACTAATTTATGTAGAATATTCCCTTTCTTAATAATTTTAGGTAAATCAGCCGTTCTATGTGGAATATTTTTCATAAATTATTTAAATGTTTCATAAGCTTGTAATAGGTCTGTTTTAATTTTAGGGGAGAAAAACAAGAGATACGATTAAAATGTTCAGTTAGCTTAACAAAAAAGAATAGGATAATTTTTTTACATAATAAGGCAGTACTAAAAATTAACACTTGTCAAAATGGGTTTAATAATTAGCAGCAGTTTCTGTATTAGTTGGATATAGACCAAACGTTTCTCTCCAACTTTGCTTGTGGACAAAGGGAGCACTCTCTCTGAGAGAGGCCAAGGACCTTGTACTTAGACTGATCTGGCCTTGACTTCTTTTCTTTATAGATTTATTTTATTTTATTTTATTTTTATTTTTATTTCTTTTTTAATTTTTATTTATTTATTTATTATTTTATTTATTTATAAATGTTCTACAATCACTTCCTTAAAATTAAGATTTTAT
>CM053772.1:15209850-15229816 GCA_028658325.1 Potorous gilbertii
ATTAGAATGTCCAGTGTATTGAGGAGGGGGGAGGGGATAAATGGGGAGAAAATTTTGGAACCCAAAATCTTGTGAAAATGAATGTAAAAAGTTAAATAAATGTATTTAAAAAAATAAATAAATAAAATAAAATAAAATAAAAAAAGAATGCCTAGAAGGGCTGCAGCAATTCTCCAAAACTGTCATTTCCCATTATTGAGGGGCAGTTTATCTACCCTAAATGTGTTTGTCCTTCCTTCTCAAAGAGGACTGTGACATCAGAAAGATGATGACATGACTTGCAGCTGACTTTGATTTAAGTGAGGAAGGGCTTGCAAGGTTACCAGCCTCACTTTCTCTTCCAGGGCCATCTGAGTCCAGTGGCCAGATATTCATCAGGATGACTGGAGATGGCCAGCACCAACATTGTAAACCTGGATGAATAGGAGGACAGCAACAGCTTTAACAGAAATGGATAGTTGCAGAATGATTTCCCTTTACCATTCGACCAATTCTCTTTTTGCCTGTGTAACATTCCAGAATGACAGTCCTTCTACAACATGAAAGTTAACAGTTTTCAGTTCACAATGACTTCATTTCAAAATATGGGAGAGATGGAGTTAAATTAACCACAAATAGCAAACGAACTTTAAATCTTTTATTTGGGTTTTAAACATTTTCATTCAAACAGGAAATACTGCAGTCTAGTCTGAATGACTGAGAGAAAAACTGCTTATAGATTTTGTGTCATCAAAACTCTATTCCAAATATGAAATATACGAGGAACAAACATTTCAGATACATAATAAAGAAATCAACTTTTATCTGGGAACACAAATATCTACTCCTACTATAGAAACCAGCAGACGAGAGCCCTTAGGGAAATGTATCCAGTGTAATTTTGTTTCTAGAAAACATGTTTCCCAAAGCAGCCCTTTTTACCTGCTCTTTCACATAATTTTTCCAAATATGCTGCCCTGTTCCACATTCTATTTAAAATCTTTTTTACTACATAATTCATGTGAAAGCTAAAGTTTTCATTCAGTATGCATTTATTAAGTGCCTACGATGGACCACAAATGCTTAGTCTACCACTCTATCTTGTTTCTGGGTCTTAGCTTTAAGTAACCATGGTGCAAACTATACTCATACAAATATGCTTTGTCAAGAGGTAGCATGATATGACAATAGAATGCTGGGCCTAAAATAACAAAAACCTTGGCTCGAACCTTTCCATTAACAATTACTAGCTGTCACCTAACTACTCTCAGGCTCAAACACTGCCTAGATCTACTAAATCCATGAAGAGGTTAGAATCTATGGTGCCTCCTATTAATGAAATCACGAAGTCTTTTCTTGTTTTCAAGTGTTTATTCATGAAAAGCCCAACCAGTGCTACAGATGATAGAATTTTGGAATCACAGAAGTAAAACAGAAGCCTTCAGACCTACTCCACGCCTGAATAGGAATTCCTTAGTCAGTCAACAAGTATCAATCATTTACTCATTAATCACTATTTATTACAGGGCGAGTATTGTTTTAAGTGCTGGGGATAATACTCTCCCCCTTCTCTCCTAGTCCAAGAAGATTAGATTCCAAGGCGGAAATCAACATGTGCAAGTTATACACAGAATAGATACAAGCTACCTTCAGACTATAAAGCACCACAAGCTGAAAAAGCCTCCTATCAAAGATGGGTTTGAGCCAGGTCTTGAAGAATCCCAGGGATCATAAATTCTGGAGGAAGGTGGGGCAGCCAGTGAGTACACAAAGGCATAGGGCTAGGAGCTGAGTGTTGTACAAGGAAGTGCAGCTCAGCCCAGTAAGATGCAGAAGGGAGGTAAAAAGCCCAGAAAGGTAAGAGGGGCCCAAGTGGTGAAGGGCTTTAAATGCCAAAAAGGACTCAGTATTTGATTCTCAGGACAGTTAAGTGGGAGCCACCAGAGTTTCCTGAGCAGGAAGGCGACTCTATCAGACTTGCAGCTGGGAAAATCCAACAGATGAGAACCAATCAGAGTCAAGAGACTGAAGTAAAAAGATCAATCAGGAGATTCCTGCAACAGTACCTGACAAGGGCTTGAGCTGGGGCGGTGCCTTGTGAGAGAAGCTGGAAAGACAGAAATGACAAGAAGTGCTGTCTCAGACTTGAAGGTGAGACCAGAATTGTGCGTGTGGTTTGTCCTGCATTCTCAAAGAGGAACCTGACATCAGGAAGGTGATGCCATGACATTCAAGTGCATTGTTTGGAGCAAAGTCACCAGCCTCACTTTCTCCTCTGGGATCATCTGAATCCAGTGCCAGCCATGGTTCAGGACGATCAATGCCTGAATAGGACAGCGGCAACTTCCACATGAATCAGGAAATTCTTAAGAAGGGTGCGTGGGGCATGGGGTAGGGAAAGAAAAGGAATGTGTTCTGTTCTGCAGCAAAGAATTAGAACCAAAGAAGAGACCCATCACTCTGGGAATGACTGAACAAGTCATGGAACAGGAATGGAATGGAATGGAATGCTACAAAACACTACCATGCCACAAAAATGATGAAAGGGAAAGTTTCAGAGAAACTTGGGAAGACCAGTACGAACTAAAGTGAGCAGGAACTACTGGCAAACCAATGGTAATATTAAACCAAGCAACTTTGCAAGTAGAAATGAACAGGTATCCATGAATCCAGAGGATTGACACTGAAGTATGCTACCATGGACTCAGAGTGCAAAATGAGACACGCACAATTTTTTGACAGGGTCAATGAGAGATTTTGCTTTGCTTGACTCACTGCATATTTGTTATAAGAGTTCCAGTTTGATTTTTCCCAATGAGAGGAATATAATAGTTGAAAAAGCAATGAAGAAAATTTCTTCCTTTACTCTTTTCAATCTGAACAATTTAGGAAACAATCTCTAAGAATAACAATGGCACAAAGTCTGTAGACAGATCAGAATAGAGACTCTGTCACAGCAAAGCCTTGAGTGTCCCATCTGACTGTCTGCATAATCTTGGAGACATCTCAGCATCCACATACCGACTCTACTTCATCATGTTGGCTCAGCCAGGGAACATGTCACATGGACCCTGCCCAAGGGACATGACAAGGTACCCCCATTAGAGGAAGTGTTCACATCAATGGTTGGGCCATGTTTCTACTGCGTGTGGCAACTACAATAGTAGTACTGATTTTACTGAACTTCTCACAGAACTTGTTGGATGGACAAACTGGCAGAGCGGGCAGTGATTTCTTCACTTCCCTTACTGATAATTTCATTCTTGAAAGAGTTGGGGGACAAGGAGGAAAGCAATTCTATATGGATATGATTCTCACACTAGCATTCTGCATCCAGCCCAGCCTTCACAACAATCATTCAGGAAAGTAACTCTTGTGAAAAAGGGATCCACCACCCCACTAGTTGTCACACATAGGGCAAGGAAACCAATCTTACTGAAGCAGCCAGGAATCTAGAGGGAGACAGGAGCCAGCATGTGTCAGCCAAATCAAACAACTAACCTTCCCATGACCACACCTCCCTTCAGACCCTGGTGAACTCAAGAGCCCTGGGAACAGTAGCATTAAATAATGTCATTAAAGAAAATGCAGCACTATCTTAGTACTACTGTGCCTTAAGAACCACAGGACTTTTCTGACTAACTTGTTACTGAAACTTTCCTTCTACACTATGCCTGCAGTTAAAGTGTAAGTTCCTTGAGAACAGCGCTTGCCTGCCTCAGTTCCCTCAGTTCCCAAAATGATAACAGTATGTACCTCTCGGATTCACAAAGCATCACACAGATGTTGCTTAGTAGTATTATCACTGACCAAACTTCATCTCCAAATGTCATGTCTTTGCACAAACTGGGCCACATGCCTCGAACACATTCTTCCTTTCCTTTTGGCCCTGACCCTGCCTGGATTCCTTCTAGCTTTAGGTCTTACAAGAAGCCTTGCCAGATCCTGCTAGCTGGCAAGTAAGTCAACAAGCATTTACTGAGCACCTAAAAAAACCAGGAGTTCAGAGATGCAGGCTATGTGGGAGGCACAAGCTCCTGTCACCTACAGTAATACCTAGTAAGATTAATTTGGGACCTAGATGCTTGCCTTAATGAGTAAAAACTGGGCAAAGAAGGAGAACTTGTCACAATTGGTTCAGTGTTATAAAGCATTCTAAATGGCTTTGGAATATGCCAGTCAGCCCAAGATTTTTTAAAACAAAAACCAATAGAACAAGGTCTCTTGAAATCCCTGAGTGATATACATGAAAAACAAAAGCAATACCTGTCCTCAAGACGTTTATATTTTTTTATTTTTCCTCAATTACATGTTAAAACAATTTTAACAATTTTTTCAATTTTGAGTTCTATATTCTATCCCTTCCTCCCTCTGTCTCCTCCTCACATGTGCAGTCATGTAAAACATGACCATATTATTTATTCTGTACAAGACTTGAACAAAAAAAAGGAAGAAAAGCAAAAATAGCATGCTTCAGCCTGTATTCAGACAATTATCAACATGAGTTCCTTCTCTGGAGGCCTACATTCTAATTCAGGAAATACTATGATGTATACATGATACACACAAAGCACCTAAAACAAACGTGATCTTGGAGGGAAGGCACTGGGAGGACTGACCAGTAAAGGGGATGTTTGAAGAGTCTCAAACAGCAAGACAGTCAGAGCAGCCAGACCTATATGTGTCAGTATAACACGGAAGAAGACTTGAATGAAAGGAAGCGACAGGTTTTGTGGGCCTTGAAATGCAAAATGCAGAGGTAGCAGAGTCAATCAAGTTCTCTGACTTAAGGGGATTCGAGTGCAAAGCCCTGGGGCTGGCAACCCGGCCAGCAGGCTCCTGCTGATTTCTGGGCAAGAGGCAATGAAGGCTGGAACTGAAGTGATGGTTCTATGAGTGGAGAGAACAGATTTTCATTGAAAGGACTGACTTCTTCTTTCTTTTATTCTCAATCAGACGAGCTGTGGAGCTTTCAAACTCACAGAAGAATGTTAAGTGTCCACGACTGATGTCACAAAAGATGATATTGAAGGAAGTAAGATGGGTTGGGTTTTTTTTTTTAACTTTTCAGCTACTTTACACGAAGTCTAGGAATTAAAAAAGCAACTAGAGCATCTAATGGACTTAGAGTGTAAGCTACTTCATGAGATTCACTATCCAGCCACACTCTGGCTGGTGTTGTAGCTATTGAACTCAAAAGAAGTACTATTTCCAAATCACAGTAGACTGAAGGATGATTTTAAGAAATTATTTGTATTTAATATCTAGTAAAAAAGAAAGTTATTTTTATTTCATGCCTAATAAAAAATAAGTAATAATCTCACCTTGGTAAGGCATCCCCACTGTTGTAACATACATGTTCTTTTCATACTTCTTTAAACGGTCTTCTAATGTATGAATCTAAAAATAACCAATAAAATAGAGGAAAAAATATGAGGAAAATGAGAGATCTGTATAAAAAGTCCTAGTGGCAATACAAAGGATTATAAAAAGATGGCAAAGGGAGAAGTCTGTTAAAGTTAACATTACAACAAGCCACAACAGACAAGGGGGGAAGGACTGGGGACCAAAAGCAGAAGAGCATTCAGACAGTGCTCTTCAGAGTCGACTCCCAGAGACAGTCAAAGAGCCTGTGGAACTCAACAAATGAGGGGCGCGAGTCAATGCCAAAGAGAACAAAAGAAACTAATGGAGAGGAGGAAATGCACAAATCTCTGAAAGTGTCTGCTGAAACCTCAAGCTAAGGCACTTTCCTGGCTTCCAAAAGCCAGAAAAAGACTTGATGGAATGAAGCCCTTCATACCCACTCACCCTGGAATTTTCTTTGACTACTCACAAGTCTTAATACTTAGTACATATGTATTCACCAAGACAAAATGAATTCACCAAGACAAAAATCGACTTCAATTGACTCATTTTTTATTTCATGAGCCAAAAAAAAGATTGTTCTGAGAACTGAACCTTGTGACAAGTAACATAAGCCCAATATTTTATCCAAAGATAAATGATCTTCAAGTACTAAAAACATGTATGTAAAGGGCCAATTAAGAAATTTAAAGATTATCTTAATCTCAAAATTAAGACATTAAATTTACAGTAATCATAGAAAAAGATTTTATTTAAAAATGTAATCATTCTGATTCAGAAATAAAATTCATACTAGTTCAAAAAAATTTCAAGGTCAACTGTTAATCAGCAAAATTAAATTCTAGCTAAATGAAAGCCAAGTTTATGATGTTCAATATTCAAAATAAGAACCATTATAAAGACCATTTTCTCCCTCTTTGGAGATGGGTCTTCGTACCTTACTCAAGCTAACAGAACACTGACTATGCCTGGGCCTGCTCCCACCACTGATCTGGCTGGAGGCTTTGAGGCTAGGCCCCTCCTTTGCCTCTCCTTGGCAGCCAAGGGATACCTACCCCCCCCCCACGGGCCCTGCTCCCTAGAGTTCACCATACCAACATAGGCTTAGTGTGGACATGTCAAGTGAGCCTCCTGCTTCTGCCTTCCCAGGAACAGGGATTCCAGGTGGGAGTGAGTGTGTGTCTGCCCGTACAACCACACCCTCTTACATTCCTCTTACACAAATCCAAGCCTCCCTCACCTGCTCTCTGAACTCCTGCTCTTTCAATTTGGAATCATTGACAAGAGTAGTTTTCTGGGCCAGCTGGGTCTGAAAGAACAAAAAAAGGCTTTTCCAACAAACATACTGTTCACTGACATAGGCACACACTTTGCAGTGTTGGGGAACTTTTACTTGTTGATAACAGCCTCTTCTTGGCTCAGTTATAACACAAAATTCTCCTAATCTAAAAATTTCTCTAATCTAAGCCAATGAAATTCAGGACTTACCTGGAGATCCATTATTGTTACCTGAAAAAGGAAAAAAGGAAAAAAAGTTAACGTTCCTGCTTGAAACAAGCATCAAAGAAGGTAGATGTGAAAATGTTAAGAATCAACAGGTCAAGATTCTAGCTATTCAATCAGTTCTCAATTTGTGAGAAAGTCAATGTAAAATCAATACTTAAAAAAACTTTAATTTTTTTCCAAAATGTTTATTTCTGTACAAATATTCAGGTCCTCTAAGAATTTTAAGGCCAATACTTCTGCTTATTCTAATTCCCTCTCAAATGACAGCAAGTAAAATAAACTTTTTTAAATTTATTCGAATCATGGTATCACTAGGTCAAGAATAAATGTCAACAGCTGGAGCAGAAATGAGATTTGGAGGTGAATAAATCTAAAAAGTAAAGAAATAAAATCACAATAAATGTCACAGATTATGACCAAAAAGACAGCTGGTGGCACAGTTAATAGAGGAATAGGCCTGGAGTCAGGAAGACATAAGTTTAAATCCAGCCTCAGACAATTCCTAGCTATGGGACCTTGAGCCTACTCTCTTAACCCTGCTTGCCTCAGTTTCCTCATCTATAAAATGACCTGAAGAAGAAAATGGCAAACCCCTCCAGCATCTTCGTCAAGAAAATCCCAAAATGGGGTCACGAAGAGGTTGACACAACTGAAACTAGTGAGCAACAACAAAAAAAGACTAAAAACAAAAAGTACAAATAAAACGAATATTTTATCTAGAACAGAATTATGATCTAAAATTAAGCCCCCAAAAGCCCCAGGGCAGCAAGAAAACTGTCTCCATGTCCAACATTCATTATACCCTCAAGAGAAAGCTGGAGATAATGCCATCCTTGCAGACAAGATGTAGGGAGGAGGACAGTACAGCTAAGTGAATACAAAACTGGTGAATGACTGGACTGAAAAGGTCTTGATCAACTGGAAGGGAGGCCTCTGGCAGAGAGATCCAAGGGCATGTTACTAATTCAGTGCTTTCAGCATTTTTATCATGACAGGAACGTAAGCCAACATGGCCTGCTAATGAACTCTGCAGAGGACATGGAGCTAACAGGAATGGTAACACTCAAGATCCAGACAGAACACAACAGGCTAGAACAGCAACTCTGAATCGCTTGTTGTGTCATGGGCTCTTTAGCAGTCTAGGAAAAACTACTGGACTCCCTTCTCTAAGCGATTTTTTTAAAGTAGTGAAAATAAAATACAGAGGATCCAAAGGAAACCAATTACAAAGACAGACAATGATCAAAATATCTTTAAAAAAAAATTACAAACCTTAGGTGAAGAACTCCCAGCTAGCAAAAAAAGCTATTTGCCCAGTGATGTCATTGCTAGGTCTACATTCCAAAGTGACACACACACCGCCTCCCCCCCCAAAAAAAGGAAAGGAATCATACATACAAAAAAATTACGGCTGTTCTCTTTGTGGTAGCAAAGAGTTGGACTGAGGAGCTGCCCATCCACTGGGGATGGCTGAACAAGTCGTGGTATATGAATGTGATGGAATACTATTGTGCTATAAGAAATAGGAGGGGAGTGGTTTCAGAAAAACTTGGGAAGACCTATATGAACTCATGCAACAATAAGTAAGCAGATGCAGGAAAATCATTTATGCAATAACCACAGTATTATAAAGACAAACAACTCTAAAAAAACTGAGGACCTCTGATCAACACAATGACCAATCATAATTCCAGAAGACTGGTGATGAAACATGCTACCCACCTCCTGAGAGAGAGGTGATGGACTCAGAGTATAGACTGACACATGGGTTTTTTCCTGAATATGGTCAATGTGGGTATTTGTTTTGCTTTAGTATGTATGTTTGTAACAGGTTTTGTTTTTCTCGATTTCTCAAAGACCGACTGAAGGAAGGTGGAAGGGAGAGAATATGGACCTGAAAATCAAATAAAATAGAATAAAAAAACAAAAAAAAAAATTTCTGATAAAAATGGGGGCAAGTCCCTGACTAGAACAACAGGCCAAATCCAATTTTAAAGGAATAAGGACAGTCTTACACTTTGGTTCAAAAAAATCAATTGCACAGTACAAGATCAGGAAAGCCTACACCACAGTTCATGAAAAACAAAACGAAAACAAAAAACCTAGAGACCTATCAGGCTACAAGTTCAACATAAACATCAGTCACTTGGTGGTACGGGAGATAAGAGCACACGACTGGGCAAGTCATGTTAACTTCTGTCTCCTATAAAATGGGGATATTAGCAGCATCTACTTCTCAGGGTTGTTGTGAGGCTCAAAGGAGACCATATTATAAGCACTTAGTGCATCGTCTGGCACAAACCAGACATTGGATAAATTCTCACTCCACCCCGACTCCCCTGCATATAAATCAACAGTGTGGAATACTACCGGCCAAGAGGACTAATTTGATCTTGGGTCATGTCTAGAATGAAGAGGTGAGAGCCTCCCTCAGCCTAGGAGGGTCAGGCTCTCTTTACACATTCAAGCAGGCTGTTCTCTGCCAGACTTCCACGAGCCTAGGCCTCTCCATTCTCCCAGGACACTGGCTGTCCGTCCTTCCTCCGATCTTGAGGGGCCATCCTCCTGGTGTAACCCACACATTTAGGGGCACATTCTGTCCCCAGCCCAAGACTCTAAGGAGCAAGGACAACATCAGTCAGCCAGTCAGTCTCTCTGCCTGCCTCAACCTGTCCCAGTGCTTTTCAGAGCAGACATTTAGGAAATGGGGGTCTTCTCACTTTCTCACTGCTTGGATTCTCCTCTTCTTCCTGGAGTCGATGCTGGTATTCCTTCTGCAGGTCTTCCAACTGTGTTTGTAGTTCAATAACTTTAGCGGTCATTTCTTCTTCTCGTGCCTTTGAAATAAGAAAAGTTAATTAACAAGATATATCAAATAACTTATGACTGTTGCCACTGCAAATGGCAATCCTAAATGAGCAAAATGGTAGCAATAAAACCATTGTTCTGCTAGCTCCGATGACAGCTGATGAGGCTTACACAAAAAGCACGTGTCTCAGAATCATTCTGTTCAAGAAGTCTGAAGATTACTCCCTATTTAACAAATGAGGAAACTGAGACTCGGAGTCGGCCTGATATGATCCAGGTACACCTGCACCAGCCTCTAAAATGCATGCTCAGCTGTTTAAAAAGTACTTGATAACTGACTCAAGCTCCATAACAGGCTGAAGCTGTGGAAGAATCTAATCGAATTTTGGAATCTGTCTTGTACGGAAGCATTCATTGGAACAGTCAATGAAACAAATGCATATTAGAAGCCAAATGACCCTACAACTTCATCTTTGACTGGGAGGAAATAAGCTTAAAAAAAGCAAACCAACAACAGGGTTACATCAAGGATTTCTTCATATCTTTGAGCTGTTCTTTTTAAATCTTCTTCTTTATCCGCAATTCTTTGATGCAGATGACTCATTTCTGCTCGGTGGCTTTCTAAGAGCTCTGCCTCCACTTCTTGGGCCTTACCTGACAAACACAAGACAAGAGGGCAGAGTAAAAAGCATGAGAACAGGAGAGATCGTTCTAGTCCAGGGTAAGGGGAAAATTCCATCTCAACTGAGCTGAATGAATTTATCAGCTTTACATGAAAGGAACAGTATTTGTACACGTGCATCATTTGTGTATAAAATGACAGAAATGTACAAGTGTGTACATACACACACACACACACACACACACACACAAAGCTTTCAAGAGTGTCTTTCTCTCCTAACTATAAAGAGAGCCCAGTTCTATGTTTCCTAAGGTGACATGTAGAGTTGAAATTAAATTTTAAATGAATTAGGATGATTCTAACTTCTCTGGTAACGAATCTGTACTTTACTTACTGATGGTTTCTTTGATTGTTGCCTCTAGCTCTTGCTCCTTCTGAGCCAGCTGGGTATTAAACTCCCTCATTAGTTGTTTTAACTTGGAGTTATGCTTCAGTTCACTGTCTTCCTGTTCCATTCTGTACAACAAAATTTTAAAATCAAATGTCTTCATATAAAGTAAATGAAATCACTTAAAATCACCTTAGATGAAAGAAAAATGTCATTTTCCCCTTAAACATGGAACATTTTAAATTTCTACTTGGCAACTGTTAATATGACATTTTTAAACTACAGATAAACAACCTAAAATGACAGCCATAAGCATAGTGAAGTCTGCAAGGAGGCTTTACAATAACATCAGCAACCACTTCAGACTGCTCTCCACAGTCATCATGTCCCCTTCTCTCCAATCCCACAGCAACTCCCCTTGTCGAGGCCCTGACTCCCTCTGCTCCGGACTCCTACTCCCATCACCACCACTACCAGGTCTTCCCTCCAGATATCTACTCTGTTCCACTGGCCACAGAGCAGCCAAATAAACATCTGGTGCTCAAACACAAGTGTCCTCACATCACTTCCCCATTCAACAGGTCCCTCCAGCTCCTAGGTGTTTCAGACTTGGAAGGCTGGTTCCACTGATCTTTCTAATCGTCCCCAGCTGCCACTCTCTGTTTGCTGACTACTCTTGGGGACACTGGTGCGTAGCAGAATCTCTGCACCCCGGAGGCACCTCGTGTTTGCTAACTTTAAGACATGAACAAAACTTACTTCATTTTCTTTTCCATTTCTTCTTCACATTCTTTCTTGGTTATTTCCAACTCTTGTTGATGCTCCTTCCTTAGAGTCCGCAAATCCCTCTGCAAGCGATTCACTTCCTTACGCAGCCGCTGCCTATCCCGCTCAGCCTCCTCTAGTTCAGACCTCAGACCCTCCCCCTGAGTCTGTGTGCGAGGGAGCTCTTGGGTCTGGCCTGCATGGGCCTCCAGGCTGCTTCTATCACCATCCCCTACAACTTCCAGCTGCTGCTGGAAAGCCTTGAATGGGCCAGGGCTGGACGTCAGTAGCTTCATTCCCACTCTGACTCCTTCCCTCTCCTTTCTCTCCTCTAATTTCTGGTCCATTTGGTTCTTCCCCGGAAGGATCTTCTGGACCACTCCAATGTCACTCTCCAAGTCTGGCTCTTCCCGCTGGCTTTTCTCCGCCTGTTCCGACTCACTCAGACACTCCTGCACCTCGACCTGAGGAATTTCCTCACAGCCAGTTTCCCTCTCTGCTTCCTGTCCCATGGGTTCAGCGGAGGAGGCTGCCCCAGCCGTGGCCTCTCCTCCTCGCCCCGATGCCCACCTTCCCAAGGATCCAAGCTGCTCACGGAGCTGCTGAACCTCACGCTCTCGCTCCTGCAGCTGCCGGGTCATTGCCATCACCTGGTCGTCTGCTTCTCTTCTGTGCTGTTCTTTCTCTTCCATTTGAGACAGCAGCTGCTTCTTGATGGTGGCAATTTTTTGTTCCGCCTTCTTCTTCAGTTCTGCCAACTTGGCAGCGTTTTCCGCATCCAGTCGTTCCTGCAGTGCCTTTAACTCGTCCACTTTGGTCTGGCTGCTGGAAGTGATGGAACGCTCCATCTCCCTCTGAGGAGCTTCCACCTCACACTTCACGGAATGCGCCTGCTTCTGAAGCTGCAGCAGCTGCTGCTCCCCGCGTTCCTGGGCACGCCGCACCTGCTCTTGGCTTTCCCGGTGTTGCCTCAGCTCCTCTGCTAAGCGCGCATTTTCTGCTGTCTTCTGGGCAATACGCTCCTCTAACTCTGCAATTCTTCCTGACCGGATGTTTGACTCAGCTAGTAAATCACATTCCTGCTTCTCCTTCTCGCTCTCCCTTTCTTCAAGTTCCCTCTTCCAACTCTTAAAACTTTCTTTTTCCTGATCAAGGTTCTCTTTTAGTGAGTTTATCTGTTCATCTTTTTCACTAGACTCCTTTGTTTTTAGTTCCAGTTGCATCTGTAAGTCTTTAATAGCATTTTGATTCTGTGTCATCTTCGACTGTGCTTTCTTCTTCCACTCAGAGAATTTATTCATCCAGTGATCTACCTGTTCAAGAGCTGACATTTTCTCCTTGTTCAAGGTGTCAACTGTGGAAGACAAGTCTTGGACTTGGCTGAGCAGTTCCTGTTGAGTCTCCTTGTGCTGCTTTGTTATCAGAGATATGACTTCCTCTTTTTCTGTTAGGCTAACACTGTTCTCAAGTTGCACATTCAGATCCCTTACACGTTCGTGAAGGTTGCTGATTTCCGATTTCTTTTCTTGAAGCTCCTCTTTCATCAGGGTGACAGCATTGATGTTTTCCACCAACTCTTTCTTTAGTTGAGTGATACAGGATTCCTTTTCAGAGGCAGCCTGGCGTTGATGGCCTCCTTCTTTCTGTAATGCTTCTTTTTCTGTGACGAGGCCTTCAATGTCAGCTCTCATGCTCTGTATTTGATTTTCTTTTTCTTCTAATTGATGAACAGAATGTTGTAAAGAATTACTTAATACATTATGGTGTTCTGTTGCCTGTCTAAGCTTGGCTTCTAGTTCAGAAATTTTACAAGTTTGAATTAGTATCGCTTCTTTCACTTTACTTATCTGAAGCTGGCAATGAGAAACCCTATAAAGAGCAGCCTCGATTTTGCTTTTACTCCTCTCCACCAGCTCACTGGTTTTAGTGTACAGTAAGGCTTCAGCCTCCTGGCAGCACATATGCAGCTGTGCTGCCAGCTTTTCGGACAGTTTCTCAAAGTGCACGTGGTCGGCCTCAGCTTTCTTCTCATATCCTTCACATGAAGATTTCCAAGCCTGGAGTTGCTCTTCAGTAGTTTTCAACTTCTCAGTCATGTCCAAAAACCTCTGCTTATCTTTTTCTTCCAGGGTCTTCAGCTCTGTTATCTGATCATGAAGAGAAGCTCTTTCAGCCTGCAGCACTTCCAGCTGAACTCTCACGTCCGCTGCGTCCTGGGTCAGCGTCATCACCTGCGCAGATTTCTGCTTCAGCTTCTCCTCCAACTGCTTCAGCTGAGCACCCTGCTTTTCACCTGCTTCCCTCAGCAAGACCACTTCTCTGCTGTCCTTTTCCCTACCGGCCCTGACAGTCAAGATCTCCTGCCTGAGTTCAGTTACTTCTTGCTCCTTCTCCTGCAGCTCTCTCTCATGCTTCTCCTGCAGCTCTTCAGCTTGCTGGCTGACCTTTTTTTCCCAGTCTGACACGATGTCATTCAGTTCTCGTTGATGTGCCGCTATGAGACCTTCCACTTGCTCCTGTTGGTTCTTCTTCAGTTCTGAAATTGCGTCATTCATTCCAGCAGAACTAGCCTGGGCCATCTCCAGCATTTTTGTATTAAACTGTTTCTCTTTCTGATTGAACTCTAAATGTGTGTTTTCAAGTTCCTTCTTCAGCTTAGCTTCCTGATCCAACAGTTTCTTCTTGAAATTTTCTTGCACTTCCTTTGCTTTCTGTTTAATTTTTTCCATCTTGATTTCTTGATTCTTCAATTTGTTTTCATATTCCTTTTCCAGAGTCTTAATGCTTTCTTCTTTGGCTAATAGTCTTTGTCGTATATTGTCAATTTCCTGGTTCTGTAGCTCTTTCATGTGTAAGATTTCATTTTCCCTTTCAGTCAAGCTCTGCCTGGTCTGTTCTTGATCTGTACTGAGGTCTTTTAGTTGGGACTCATACTGATCAGTCAGAGAACGTAGTTTCTGATCCATTTCATCACTGTGTTTCTCCAGCTTCAGCATTAAATCTTGCACCTGAGTTTTGTAAGAATCCAGTTCTGCATTGAGATGATTCTTTTGTACATCAACTTCTGCCACCTGCTTCTCAAGGCGCTCTTTCTCTGCTTCCGTAGCAGCCCATTTCTGTTGCAATTCAGTCAGCTGCCTTTCATAGGCTTTAACCTGCTCATTTGAGTTATTTTGATGAGACTGAAAAATATCCATCTTATCTGATGCTTGTTTAAGCTCAGTTTCAGCTCTTTTAACAGATTCCTCTAGTTTCTGCTGCTGTGCCTGCTGCTCATCCAGATGCCGTTCCTTCTCCTTTAAGAGAAGCTCCATGTGATTGATTTCCTCTTTCAGTGTTTTCTCAATATTCTGGACAGACTGTTTCTGCTCTTCCACCATAATGTCCACTTGCTTCTGGTGCTGACTCCTTTCTTCATCCAGCTTGGCCTCAAACTCCCGCTTTACTTCCTCTTTCTCATTCTTTAAGACAGAGAGCTCTTTTTCCAGATTC
Source organism: Potorous gilbertii (assembly GCA_028658325.1). Classification (NCBI taxonomy): domain Eukaryota; kingdom Metazoa; phylum Chordata; class Mammalia; order Diprotodontia; family Potoroidae; genus Potorous; species Potorous gilbertii. Next base: position 15,224,778 of record CM053772.1, read on the forward strand.
TGGCGAATCTTGACTATTTCAGACAGTTCTAATGACAGCGCTTCTAACTCCATCTGCTTCACTTCGAGCTTTTCTAGCGTCTTCTCGTTCATCTCCTCTACGTGCCCACGGAATTCAGTCTCCTTCTCTCTCAGTAACGCTGCTGCTTCTCGTTCACATTTCTCTCTGAGATCCTCCATTTCAGTCTGGTGATGCTGCTTGAGGGCTTGCAGCCTCTCCGTCCACAGCTGCTCCTGCCGTCTCTGCAAACTTTCTAACTCTGCTTTATGATTTTCGACCATGGCTGTGACTTCTGTATTATGCTTGTTTCTCTCAGATTCCATTTGAAAGGACATTTCTTCTACCTGGTTCTTGGTATCCTGAGAGCATTTTACCAAGGAGCTTTCCAACTCCAGGATTCTCTGTAAACAAGAGAATACATGTATTAACTGAGGGACCTATTGACTAGTATGACTACTATAGATACAATATTTACAAACTGCTTAGACAAAATATAATGATAAGAGCAATTTTTAAATCATATTAGAAACCAGAAAGAATATATCTCTTTCATTGCTAATTTTAAAGAGAAATCATAAAACAAAAAGATTAAAAAGTTCCCACCCTGAATTTAACTCACAATATTTATCAGAGATGGGAGAAAGCTATTACCATGACTTTTTAAACACTGCTCCTTTAAAAGGAATGTGTCTGACCAAATGTATTTAGGGCCATATTTCTATTAAAGCAAAGACATAAAACGTTATAGTGATGAGAAGTAAGAAATTTGCAGCAATTTTGTTTAAACAGAGACATATGTCAGGTAGTATCTAAGGGCAGCCATCAACATATGAAAAGGACAGAGAAGACACCAAGTATTGATGAATTTGTCTTTTCAGTCACACCCACGTTCAATAAAGGAATTATATCACTTTTCGAAATAAACAAGTATATCAAATACACATCAAATGAAACATATTCATTAATAAATTACTGAAAAAAGTATTGTTTCTATTTCAGCAATGTATGAATGGATACATGGCACTAGAACCACATTTCAGAGGTAGAAGGAAATAGAGACCAGGCTTTAGTAAACTATGGCCCAACAAGAAAAGCAACCTCATTTCATATAGTCTACAAAGTTAAGAATGACTTTTACATTCTTTTAAATCAAAAATAGGCTTTGGGGGCCTGATACAGCCCACAGGTTGTAGTACGCCAACCCCTATTACAGCCATTACTCAGAACAACATCCTCATCTAACATACAAAGAAACGGAAGCCCAGAAACACTAAAGTGACTTGCCCCAAGATATATCCCTAGTACTTTTTTTTTTAACTTACAGTTCTATAGGTCTCTGTTTCTTGCTGTAGGTCCCGAAGCTTATTCTCACTTTCTAAGAGTAAAGCGTTTTTCTGCAATTCTAACTCTTCAAGAGCTAAGGATTCCTGCTCTTTTTCTTGAGTGGTCTTCAAATACTCTGTCTGATTATTTGCCTGTGATTAAAAAAAAAAATGATCAAGCCATATTTCATCATATGAGGTCATGACAATCACAAGTTAGAATAAAAAAAGTAAAATCTCATTAATGTGGAAGATAAGAATTTGGCTGAGTTGTAGAAATTATGCTGTATAGAATATTTTGAAACAAATGCAATTACTTTACAAGTAGCTAGAATTAATGTGACCAAGAGCTTCAATAACATGAAACACTTATATGCACCCCATGTAATAAGGGCTATCTTTTCAATTTATACTTACACTGCTTATATACCAATAGTCACTTCTACCATGCTAGAAGACAATTTTCCTAAATAGGCTGACACTTCCTTGTGCTCCAGCTCAAACTGTTAAATGGGGTGCTAAATACCTTTCATTTGCTTAGTAAGGCTCTTTTTCCATTAGGAATCAGAAACTTAAGCCAGACACTGTTCCAATTATCCCAGATTCCAAAGTAGTGAAATGAGGGTTTAAAGCGTGACAAAATAACTATGAGTTATGAAAGGAGAGACACTGGCTTATACATTAAGTACTTTTAAAGAACCCAATAACTGCTGACCACTGGTAATCCTGATAAACAATAAATAAACAGAAAAATTAACTTACTTGTCTTTCCATGTTCTACTTTGTTGAAAAAAGGAAACACAGCCTTTCCAGTCTGTGTTAGCTAATCTTTGTCTGGCAGAATCACTATTAACATGAAGACAACCATCACAGTCCTAAGATCATTGCTTCTTCATAAATTCTTCCTGCTAGCATGGTTGCTGTTCAATAAATTAGATTGTTTTAAAAAATGTCAATGGAAATGTAAGCTCACTGACATGGACACTCCTTGCAAAAGGAGTCATAACATATGGATGCCTGGCCCTCTTATCTCCTTTCTTTTACAGATCACAGAGAATTCACCAAATCCACTAACCTTCTTAAAGATTAAGGTGCTAATGAAGCATGGGGCCATGCCTCTAGTATCCTTCATTTACATGATGTGTCAGTCACCCCTAGCTGTCCTTCCTAAAGAATGTCCCCAACATCATTTCTTAAGCATTGGTCATCCTAAAGAGACACCAGATTTCACTCTCATCAACATCTTCCCACTGTTTTCTAGGCCACCTACAATTTTAATCCCTTAGGGATTCTGATTTTCCAAGATGTGCAACTCTAGAAGGTGGCTGAAAGAACATTTATATTGCAAAAGTGGAAGATTGCACCAAGGGGGACACCTGGAGATCACCTAAAGACCCCAAAATTCACTTACGTACCATGCTGCCTGTCAAAGGTCACATGGTGTTTTAGAGAAAGTGGCAGAGCTAGGTGAAATTTAGTTTTGAACACTGCATCTGACATTTACTAGCGGTATGACGTTTGGCAGGTAACTGAGGCTCTTTGGGCCTCAGTTTCCTCATCTATATAATAAAGAGGTTGAAATAGATGATATCCAAGATCCCACTGAGCTCTAAATCGATGACCCATGACCCTGTTTTCACTGAAAGAGAAAACATAAAATAGAGATACAAATACAGGGAAAGAACAGGAGATTAAAAAGTCCAGCATAAGAGACAAGTTTACATAGCAGATGTTTTGAAGAAGATTTGCAGGTTTTAGCAGACTATAAATTCAAGCAGCCAACAGTGTGAATGCAGGTGCAGCTTCACAGAGTACTGACTTATAGGAATTAAAGTGAGGGTAGTCTTGCTGTACTTGGCCTTGGTCTGACTACATCTGGAGTCCAGGGTTCACGTCTAAATGCTGAGAAGTGTCCTGGGGAGAGCACCTAGAGAGTGGCAAAAGGCCTTGAGACCATGCCATAGAAATACCAATGGAAAGAAACGGGAATATTTAGCCTAAAAGAGAAGCCTACAGAGGAACATGAGAGCTGAATCCAAGTGTTTGGAGGACGGGTTAGTCTTTTTCTGCTTGGCCCAAGAAGGCAGGGATACAGGAGCTCACAAAATCACCAATTCGGCCCAAATGCCTGACAAGAAGATCTGTAAGAAACAGAATGGACCACCTCAAGAAGTGATGGGCTCCCCTTCACTGAAGGTCTTCAGAGGCTAGAAAATCTCCAGTCATAATGGGTGTTCCCTTCAGATACAGGATGGCACAGTGTCAGAGGTCCCTTTCGAAGCTCTAATTCTGAATCTATGACTAAAATGCACACTGCCCGTAAGTAGAAGATACCTTCAAAATCAGAGTTCTTTGAAAGTGATTCACCAGAACGATTTACGCATGATTACCACATAAAACAAATCTGTTTGGGAGAAAGCTGCTATTTTCAATAAAAGTAACTATTTTACATTTTTATAAGATGACGAGTCTCATTAGCATGTGTTCTGCAATTTTTCTTTCACCACATTCCCTGTTGCCCTGAACATCCCATCTAGAATAAAGATAAAATTGTGTAACCTCAAAAGATGGTACCAATGGTTATCAGCACTTGCCACCATCCTCCTCTTTTCATGGTCTCTACACGCCTGGGTAGGGAAAGAAGAGGAAAGGATTTCTCTATCCTACACCATCCCATCATCTTCTTCACGGTCCCAAAGTCTGCTTCCGCTAAGTGGCCCAGATTCTCTGGGGCCCCTAAAAAAGGCTCCTGACGTTCTCTCACACACACAAATGATCAAAAAGCTACCCACTGATATCAGTTTTAGAAATGCAGACCATCGGACAAGCATTCAGCCCTAGAGCACTTCCTCACTAAATTACAATGCTTAGATACCCCATTACTGAACAGATCCAACACCACCAGCCCCTCCCACATCTCCACTTGACATTACACTCCATGGAAGCCCCTATCCAGCAATAAGGAGCTGCTCTGTCCTCATAAATCTATAAGGAGAACAATCTCAGAAGATGGCGGAGTGAGAGCAACGACTCACTTAAGCTCTCGGACAAACTCCTCCAGGTACCTCCGAAAGGAGAATCTGACCAAAATTTGGAGGTGCGGAATCCAGTGGGAGACAGAAGGTGACAGTTTCGGAGCTCACGTTAGACTTGGAGGATCCACGGAAAAGGTCTGTTCTGCAGGGGTGAGCCCACAGCGCACAGTGCAGCGTGGCCAGCGCAGCGGAGCAGAAGGGACCCGAGAAACCTGAGCTGCGGGCAGAACCAGAGGAGCAGCACCGAGGGTGGGAGACAAGCCGAACCTAGTCAGTGAGAGCCTCGGAGAGCCAGATATCAGCGCAGCAGCTCCTGAGACCTTCAGCCCGAAGATCAAACCTCGGTAAGTCACCTACTTGAACTTCCGGGAGCCAGGATGGCGGAGTGATCAGTAAATGCTCTCTCCTCCCCCCTTAATGACCTTGAAAGAACCATAAAATATTTCCTCAGAAAATCCCAGATCAGCAGAAACAGCAGAAGGAGGCCAGTAGTCTCATAACACCTGAGACGAGGAAAATAGCTAAGGGGGATTCCTCCTACGGTGGCAGAGGCAAACCAGAAGGACAGAGGACCCAGGGCAGGGAAAACTTGCACTAGGACCCAGGCAAGCCTCAGCCCCAGGAGAGGAGCCCCAGGAGGGGTGGGAACACGCATTAGCATCTAAGTGTGCCTCAGCTGTCC
>CM053772.1:15230316-15256731 GCA_028658325.1 Potorous gilbertii
GTAGCTGCCTCTGCCGTGGCTGCAGCCTCCCAGGGGGTCCGAGTCCCGGAGATCCCCCGCTCCCCTCTCAGCCCGTCTCTCCCACTGACCTGCGCGTCTGTGGGTGGATGGACCTTCGCGGTCGCCGGAGATTCAGGTCCCTGACTCCTGCTGGGCTCTGCTCGCTCCTCTCAGTGCCTCGCGGCCGGGGCGGGGGAGGGGAGCGCTCGGCAGGACAGGACTCGGCTCCCGTCCGGGGCACCCCTGCGGTCGGCCCTTCAGGGCTCTCTGCAACGGAGATCTCCCTCACCGCGTTGCTGCGCAGCTTCCACTGCTCCAGAATTTGTCAGGAGCTCTTTTTACAGGAAATCTATGGGTTGTGGGTTCGGACCTAGCATAGGTGAGTCTTTCTACTCCGCCATCTTGGCTCCGCCCCCTGTGCAGTCTTAGGCATTCTTTTTTTTAAGTGAAAGTCATAGTGCTCAGACTTTCTTTTCCAAAGCGAGGATCTATGCCAGAGAACTTGAAGCTTAGAAAATGCATTGACTGACATAAAGAAAAGGCAGTGCAACTCTCTGGCTAGATTTTATCTAGGTAATTACAACATCAGCCAAAAATTACTTGATTGTTTTTAGTCTGCATATCTTTTAAGTGATAATCAGTTTATTTACATGATTTTCTTTTATCATTTGTACTTGATTTGTTTCTCAACAGGTGGGAATCTGTGCCATGCTGATGTCTCTCTATTTGGAGAGCCAACCGAGTTTGAGTATTTGAGAAAAGTGCTCTTTGAATACATGATGGGTCGTGAAACTAAGGTATGGAAGAAACTCTTGTTTCTGTTGACATGTGTGCTTTTGTTTAGAAGAGAGAGTGTCGCCTGTATACACTTTACCATGCTTTTTCCTTTGGTGCGTCCCATGCTGTGCTCTACATAGGCCATCGATGATTATTTGATACAGGATTTCACTTCTGGTGCACAAAATGAATTAGCAGATCTTTATATCTGTAATATGATTACTAGAAGTTATACTTGGGTTGAATTATGCCAGGAATAATTTTTTTTGTGACTTCAGATCTTCTAAAAATATAACAATGATTTTTTTTCTATTTCTTCAATTATTGTAGCAGTATTTCAAATGTTCCAGAATAAAGAATACATGTTTAGGAGAAATTGTAATCTTTTACTTCGGTTAGGGGAAAAAAATCATGAATTGTGCCCAGGAAATAGCTGGTCACCTTAGAATAGGCTGGCCCATTCATTTGTGTGCACATGCCCAGAGCCTCTGCTGACAGAGGCTTCCTCTGAGAGCAGCCTCTTTTACATGCAGTTTCGTGTCATAGGAATAGAACATGTAACATGTTTGTGGCACGTGGAGAAGTACTTGAATGCTGTAAGGTTTGGGTGAATGTGTTCCTCCTACTATGCCTGACTTTCAGTCTCATAGCCCAAGGAGGAGAGGACAGAGGTGTTCAGGCAAATTATAGTTTTGGTTTCTAATGAGATCTGGAAATAAAATCAGAATATCCAACATATTCTACAGGAACACTTGGAATGAAATTGATTAGCCCTTCAGCTGGCCACAGCAGTCAGAATGACAGGACTCCATCACCCCAGACTTACCTCTCTTGGCAGCTCGGACACATGATCTGCCACCCAATCACTAAAAATAAAACCAACATGGATGGAAGACCACACATCAGAAAGGTCCAGTCTCCCCTGCCCACAATGTTTCTGGATTATGGTCTTCCTGAGACCATTCCACTCTTATATATCAAGCCTTTCTTCTGGTCTTTCATCAGACCATGGCTTCCCCTCCCTCGGTTCTTGTTTGTGCCCTGAGGGCAGACTGGTTTAATACATGGATTCACCTTCATCTGGCTCAGTTTGTGCAGAATGGATCAGGCCCCAGCCTCCCTCTGAGAGAGGGGTAGCATGAGGATGAACAGAGAAAAAGGTTGAAGACATGGTATCATCGAGCATTAGTTGTGCCCTTGTTTTAGCCCCTGTAGCCAGATGCAAGAATTGCAAGAATTGCATTAGCAGAGCTTTCTTCTGAAAGCTTAGTGATTCATGGTCTGCCAGAAGTTGAGGAAGAAGAAGTCTGTTTTGTTTTCCCTGGGTAAAATTCTGTAACTTATTTATTAGACTTTTCTAGATACTACAAATGAAACATGATCTGTTGTAATTCTGTAATGTCCTCATGTTGGTATTGAAAAATGGCAAACCCTGTCATCCCTCCTTGGGGGTTTGCTGGATGCCTCTTTTCATGCTGACAGACTTTTTAGACATTAGCTGAGAATTACACGTGATGGCGCTCCCGTGCATTGTCCCTTTATGACGTCATCATCATCTGCAGCTCTGTGTGTCGCTTCATCTGCTATTGCTCTTACTCATGATGGCCCTCATTTTTGTGGTAGGTGATTTTTAAGAGTCAGATGTTTGCCACAGAGAGCAGCACCGCACAATAGTGCCTTTCCCCTACCTCCCCAACCCCGCCTTTTTTTTTCTTATGTTCTGAGTATCTAAGCTGTTGTCAATAGAGAAAATCAGCCCTTTGCCCAGTTTGGGTTAAAAAAAGCATTTCCTGCTGTCAGCTGTCATGTAATAACTCCCCTTTATGGAAAAGGAGATCCGCAACAGTTTCCACCATTTTAGCTTCCTTTTTGTTCCCTGCTGTACTTGGAATGTGTTGTCAGAACAATATTCTATAGCAGGAGACCTGGACATTTCTATTAAGAAGGTATCTTCTTTCATTCTTCATGAGAGTTTAGACTCCCCAACTGGGCAGTCAGCATATTCTATAATTTTAAAAGGGGACATCATAGTGAATTAATCAACTGTACATTAAAAAGTCTGATGAAGTGAATGTTGCTTTTTTTCCTATTCACGTGATGTCTAATAAATTGTTTAGTAAATTGACAAATGGTAGAATAGTTAATTGCATTTCATTTATTCAAACAGATTTTTGGATACACATGTATCCAGCATGTGCCTTCCTAACAGGTTAGCTAGCCCTTTAATGTTGCATGTTTATAAGATGTCTGTAATATTTAAGTAGCATAAATAGATTTTTGTGACCTTTTGTCAAGTGCACCAAAACCAATTCTCTTTTTAAGGATCTTTCTTAAGATGGATCTTTAAGGTCTCTTAAGAATTTTGACCTTGTGTGACTATGCTTGGAAATGAACTCTGAAATAATTAGGATGAAATGTTGATTTTGGCATATTTAAGACACCAACATGTTTGAACTTTAGACTTTGTGCAGAGCTGAGCTCTTCTAATTGTTAGTAAGGTGAGAGTTGAAGTAAGACTTTCTCTAAGTTGTTTCTAAAAACCTTTTGAGAACTGGATTATATTTTTTAGTCTTATTTTTCAGCCTGTTGTGGTAGTCTTGAGGGATATGAGAATTGGAAAAACCAAAATTTATAGTTTATAATATTGGTTCCTTGTTTGTGGGACAGCCTTAGTGTACCTGGGCCTTATGTTGACTCTATAGTAAGTAAAAACAGGCATTTAGATGACAAACTTTTAAATTGGGAAAGAATTAAAGGGCATTTATTTTTGTCACATGTGATCATAAAAGTAATTAGCTAATGACAGTATTTCATTTCAAACATTCCCCCACCCCATACACACATAGCAAAACACTTACCCATGGAGATGTACTCTATATGTGCAAAAGTACACATTGACAAAGGAGAAATGCTCATAAATAATATCCCTGACAGTTGGGCATGATTTTATATTTAAGCACTGAGTTGTTATTTTATTTTCATAAGTGGTGTCTTCTTTCCTCTCTGTTTCCCTCAAAACTCCTCACCTTGAGAACCAAATAGGGAAAGTTTCATCCTTTGAGGAGAATTTTCCAGGAGCTTATGGGTAACAGTCTGACTTATGGTATATTTATTCAGATCTGCACAACTTAGGATCTTGTTTTGCAAGCTCATGTATGATGTTTTGATTCATCTGTCTTCTGCAAAGCAATCCATCCTGTGTTTATTTAAAATCTAAGTTGTATTTCTAGTAGGCTGATGTTCTGCATGTCTTGGAGAAAAGAACCCCAAACCCTCCTGAGCATGCTCATGTTCATGCAGTAGCCAGTGTTTGTGAGATCTACGATGTGGGCTGGGGTGATCATCCGTTTCTGATTACTTTGAGCATATATTTTGTCATTGCATCAGTTCTCTCATAGATTGTTCCAAAGGAAGGGGCCTTACTGGTTGGTGAGCCATTTATGCAGTTTTCCTAAGTTCATCTTCACAAGATGAAAAGGGCTAAGAGTATTTGAACTTGGTGGTGCCAGGTTGCTTCTGCTCTTTGGGAAGCGCCCTTTCGTCACAAGATAAACCAAACGCTTCCAGGATTGCCGTCTGATTGGAATAATGTATTACTCAGCTTTGTGTCTCATTTCCTTGATGGATAATCTTTACATCGTACTTCATTTGTCATGGCTTTCTTGGAGATTTCTAAAGAGGAATACTCTTAGCTTGGTTAACAGGTTTCTTGCTAGTGCGTATCAAGTTATCGTTGTTGGGTCTCCTTTTCTGTGATGACTTTCCTTAATCCTCTTGACTTGTTCTTTTAGACAATGGCAAAAGTTATAACAACAGTCCTGAGGTTTCCTGCTGATCAGACTCAGAAAATCTTAGAACGAGAAGATGCCCGGCCAATGGTAGGTTTTGCAAATGACTTCATTAAGTTACAAATAAGTGAACTTTGCCTTAGTCCTTGTTGTTCAAAGGCTTAAAACGTGAGGATTTCACCCTGACGAGGTTGAACTAAGGATCCTGTGTTTGTGAGTATTTTAGAAGAATAAATAGATTTCCTTCTAAGGACTAGATACTTGGTTAAGTGCAAGCACAAACAGGAGAGTTAGAGGATGGATGATATTTTTTTGTGGTATAATTAATAATCTTTTGAGCCTGATCCAATTAGTGTCTAGAGATTATGCTTCCTAATTCAGAAGCAAATGATTTGAAGGTTCACTAATTCTTGATCATAGAATTCAAATATTACTGAGACTTGGATGCCCTCTACAAGGGAGAAGAATGACAAAGCTTCTTTATATAAAGTCAGCTGATTGGAAAAAAAAAGTCCTCCTAAGTCATGCCAAGCACAACTGCTTCTTTTCGTAGTTACCAGACTAGAAAAATACCAGTATAGACATTTTCTTTGTGCCTGATGAGTGATGCAACAGGGCATCCCTTAGACACCCATGTAGACTTGAATGCTTGTCTTCTGCCTCTCTGACACCTTTTTTTTTCTTATCACCACGTGATCCAACATCCACCTGCATAGTAATTCCCTCTGTGACATCCCTGATAGCTGGATATTGCCTATGCTTAGTCTTTTAGAGAATTTTGAAGACTAACTTGTTCTTTAGCTTGATTTTCATTAAATCTGCCACTCCTCGTTTTGAAAAGTCAGTCAGTAAACATTTATTACATGCCTACTGTGTGTCGTGCCCTAGGGGAAAATGAGCAGATTGGGAAGATAGGGCAGAAGTGATTGGCCTTGGTTCCTCTCTGCAGTCTTCTTATTTTTAGTCTAATAAGCAAAGAAGTCCCCCAGAAAGCGCATATGTCCTGGAGCCAGCTGTTCTTTCCATCTCTGGTTGATGGCTGGCTCATGCAATGTGCAGACAAAAAAGTTTTAATGGGGCTTGCATTATTTACTGGGCAGCAATACATCTGGAAACTCGCCTTGATGACCTTGATAATTGCATGTTTACTTTTGTGCTGTCGTACTGATGAAAAACTTTCCGTTTGTGCTTGTGAGATATTTCCCTGCTATTCCTTCCTTCCTATTCCCTGTGAATGTAATCTTATGCTTTGGAGAAATTTAATCATAATGTAAAAATAATTGGTTTCTAATAAGCGCTTCTGTAGCTTAACTCATTTCTGGTAGTGTATGCAGAGCTGAAAGAACCATTATCTGCTAAATGTAATTAAGTTAGAAAATGTTTAACACCTATCCATTTTTTTATTTGGAAAAAAAGGCTTAAGAAGATGCCTTTAGTCCTGAAGCTTTCTTTACTCATGCTGCTTGCTCTTAGAGAAAGCTCTTCTCCCAACTGTGCTTGTTTGCTTTCCTACCTTTCCTTTGAGGTCCTGCTCTGGTCCTGGCTCCTTCAAGAAGCTGTACCCCTGGTGTTTTCTGCAGGCCATCTGCAGCCTCCTGGCCTGGAGCAGGACATCATTGCTTTCTCTTGTGTCTGTGTCCTTTTCTGATGGCACTTGTGCTCTCCTCAAAGGCTCCAAGGGAGATGGGTATCAGGCAGTCAGTCACTGAGGCTAGCCTCTTCCTTTTGTAGAAGAGGAGGTCAAGGCCTGGAGATCTGAACTGAGCTGTCAGAGGTCATGGGGGTGTGTCATGGGACCTCTGGCAGGAGTTGGGTAGCACTCACATGCTTTGACCCAGTGCTTGGCTGCCTCCCCTGTGGTTGAGTCTTCTCAGGGCAATAGAAGTTTCTCAAGGGCAGAGATTTTTCCTTAGTTATTTCTGAACCCTCAGTGCCTAGCACTTAACTTGGCACAAAAGCTTACTGTTTGAGTCTTGGTGGGAAATAGGACAGTTCTTTTCACCTTTTCATCACAGTTCCATGCACGAAGTTGACCTTACCTAAATTGAAACACAACTGTGTGTAAAATGTAAGCTCTCCACAACATTACATGCCTCCTCTGGACAAGGCATTGTTCTGGGTGGGTACAGACATGAAAAAGACAAGGTGCCTCTACTCATGGAAATTGTAATCAAGGTGCTTAATCAATGTTAGAGCAGTTAGGAAGATAAAAGAGGACTTTGTGGAAGATGCAGCATCTGAACTTGGCTGAAAGAATGGATGGATTTCCATCGAAAATCCACTGGGCAGACAGTGGATGGGGTTTGGCCAGGTGATGAGCCCAGGAACAGGATGGTCAAAGGCACGAAGGTGGGAGGAATTGCCAATGTGTATGATGTCATTTGCCTTTAATCTAGAATTAGGGACCCATTGTGGACAGAGTACAGCCCACTGAGGACTTAGAGCTTTGGGGAAAGATGAACCTTAGCTCTGTTGGTACATACATGTGGGCCTCAAGTTTCTTACTTGTTAAATTGAGGAGGTTTGAGGTAGCTATTACCTGAGCAGCAGCACAGACAGGTGTGAAGGCAGGAAAAGTGGAACATCCAAGGCCTCTTTTCACTCTGACATCATCAGACTAGGACTCGAGTCCTGCTGTGTTGGAAAAAGGTAGTTTAGATATATTTTATATGAAAGTTCTTATCTCCTCTCTGTCTGCCTCTGTTTTCCTGTACTCAGTCAGGCCTTTTTGGGGCATTGTTTCATTTTGGTGATGATTGGGTCATTGAGGTCATACTTCTGATCTGGATATATATACCAAGGGTGTGCTGGTAATTGTGTGGCAGCTAGCCCTCTGGACACATTGATTAAGTTTAATTTGAAGTATTAGCATTTTCTCCGTCACTTTCTTAAGTCTAGAAAAACATGAAATTATGACCTAATTTGTAGTGTTTTCTGAATACCAAGTTGTAAATGCTCACACTGAAAATGTAGCCATCAGCTGGGGTTTGAATGGCTGTAGCCCCTGCCCATGAACCTTCCTGGCACAGCATGGCGAGCAGTACTTTCAGCTCCATCCTGCAGATGAGCACTTGAGGTTCTCAGAGGACAAGGATCGTGTCTGGTTGCACGCTGACCTGACGCCTAAGAAGGCGTTTGAACCCAGGGCCCGAACGCTCTCTCTCCTCCATCGCGCCTCCTTAGTTGGCGCTGTCACCATTGGCCACCACTGCTGGCTCTTTGTGTTCCTGTGAGGCTGACGGTCCAAGGGATTTAACAAAGGAGGAAATGGCTGATGAAGAGAGCAGGGCTTGGACCCAGCGTGGTGGCCAGTCCTGCTCACCAGCTCTGTCCACAACCCGCTTTGTGAACCTGCAGATCTTGGGCCTGCTCATTCTTGCGTGTACTGGGTCAGATGTGCAGTGTATACACGTGGGTACTGTCTGCAGCCCGATGGTGCAGTGGGTGTAGTGATTCTTGGTCCTGGTATCGGGAAAGCTTGCGTTCAGACCCAACCTCAGACACCTAGTAGCTGTGTGGCTCTGGACAAGTTACTTCCCCACTCTCTGCCTCCATTTACACATCTAGCTCAAAGGGTGGTTGTCAGGATAAGTGAGGGAAGAATTGTGAAGTACTGACTCAACACAGTGTGTGGCACACAGTAGGTTCTTCCTAAGTGCTTATTTCCTTCCGTGGCAAGCATTGTGCACAAAATATATATATATATATATATATATATATAAAAGAGACGGAAAGGAACTCTCTTATCCTAGTTCTTGCTGAACTGTTCTTGCAGTTTAGCATGAGATCTTGGAGTTCTCAGCTTGTAGATTTTGCCTTTCCCTGAAGCATCCCTGACCTCTGATGAGAGAGAGCTGCGCTGGGCCGGCAGATCCCATCTCTGTCCTTCCTAAGACCACACATCTTTGGAGCCATTGTAGAGAAGTTGTCACCTCCCTTCTCTTGTTCCCATATCCACCTCTGTTTTTATTGGGTACCTTCCTCATTTACCTATTTTGCTACTGTTGCCATCTCAGCCTAGAGGGTTGGAGCTTAGATTTTCCCTTGCCATCGGTTAGACCAGGGGTGTACTGTGGGGGTATATTGTCCCCTGCAGAAAAGCCATGGAGTTCAGCAGTGGTTTTGCCTCATTTTTCACAAAAATTATTTCATTTTCATCTACTTGAAAACTTTTCCTAGACCCTTGGTTGACTAAATTTAGTCACATCTTCTGCACCCCCACCCCCTCCATCCAGCAGTGGAAGCAGTGGATTTCCCAATGTACATCCTGCCTCCCAGGGGACAGTTGACCTGCAGCTTTCCAGGGGCCTCACTCCTCCGGAGCCATGAGGACTGGTCCTTCCTTCGGGACCAGTGAAAACATGTCATCGAAACTAACAAAATTGTTTTATGAAACATTGTGTTAGGACATAGCTTATGTGGAAAATGTCAGTTTTCACTTACAGCTCTTTAAAATTTTCTAGTGCTTTTATATACATTAGAGCATGTAAACTTTACGAGCTCTGGAACCAGAAGATCCATGGCCCCAGAGGAAAGAAATGCTGCGTGTGCACATACACATAGCACACATGTATGTGCGTGCGTGTGCACACACACACGTGCTGGAAGTGTCCCTTAGCTTCCCTGTTCCTTATCAGCTTTAATTTCCTCACCTGTAAAATGGGTGTAATGATACTTATAGTACCTGTTTCAGTGAGTTGTTAGGATAAAATGAGATGATGCTTAGAAGGTGATTGCAACTCTTAAATGCTGCATAACCATCTTTTTATTGTCACTATTACAACCTTCATCTGTCCTCACCAATCCCCAGATAGCTCTGCCCCTCACGTTATGGCATTCTTTTGTATTGTTGTTTGCTAGCCTATAATCTCTGAATCCTGGCTACAGATATTGAACTGCTCAGATTGGTTATTCTCTGTGGTCCCTTCCAATTTTTGAGATTCTGTGAATTTCTGAAAATTGCTCACTTTTGCAAACTACACTTCTTAGATTGAGATAGTTGTTGACTCTTTTAATATTAAAAGTATTAAAAGTTGCTCCTTTGATCTGTCTACTGTACATTTCAGACCATAAATTTGATTTTCCAAGATTTATTCACAAAGGAAAAGAATAGTATATAATGATAAAGCTGATACAGTCTTTGCCAATGCCTAAGGATAAGAAATCTGCCCTACAAAAGCTAGCTGTTTCTCACCTACTAAACTCATGTAGTACACTAAGAATTCTGGAACTGAATCCTTAGCCTACCATGATTTGTATGGGTCCTGGAGGTCCATCTTCAGACATTGACCTCAGCTCTGATCTCACATAAGAATGGCTCTTGGTCCTCTGAGGACTTTCCCAGGAATGAGACTGGCATCAGGTAAGTTTAGCCTCCCTGAGCCTAGTCAGTCACTGGCATGTTGGATGCTTCACTTACTAGGTGAAGGATTAGGAATTAATTTCTAATTCACTAGTCACAGTTCCCTTCTTCTAGTCAAGGAATATTAATCAGGTATAAAATTTTCCCCGTTGCTTCAGAACCCCCCAAATATACACAAACATTGTCATGATCAGAATCGTTCTTTACAGTCACTTTATCATTTTAAAGATGAGGACGCTACAGCTCAGATCTATGAAGTAATCTTTTCAGTTGGGATCAGAGCCCCATACCACATTCATTCTGTGTGTTCAAAATCTTTGGTTAACATAATAACCAGCAATCACAATGGTAGGTAGCATTTGTATAGGACTTCTACAGTGTGATCTGATTTGGTCCTCACAACCATCTGGGAGGCAGATGGCGTTGACATAATCAACTTAGAGGAAATGGAATTAATCAGAGGCAAAGTGGCCTGGGCTCACCTAGCTAGTAAGTGTTTGAGGATGGATTTGAACTCAGGTCTTCTGGCCTCTAGCTGCATTTATTGAAACATTTATTGAAACTCTAAACAGCATTTATTGAAATTCACTTTTACTTGGATGGCCAGAATTTAAAATGAAAATCTGATCTCTGTCCCTTTTCATCATCCAGGCCTTTTAGGAAAGCCAAAATTAACGTCACAGAGATTTAGCTTGGTTTATAACTTCCTTACTTCCCTTGTTGATTGTCTGAATAGACTGTTTCTTGTCTACAAATAATTATCCACTTTTATTTCTAATGTGACAACTGATCTTCATCCTCTTTCCCCCTTTTCTCTTCCTCCCCTCTACCCCCCTTTCTCTTCTTGTACAAAAGCACCTTCACCTTGTTTAGTAGAACCTTCTGAATGTGATTTTCAGGATGATTGGATATGCCCCTTTTTATTATGGAAGGATTCCTGATGGACCACAACAGCCTTTATTCCTGCTAGAAAATTGAAATGTAGGCCCATGGACTAGGAAAATTAGTATTCTCAATGGATGAAGGATCAATAACCTCTGTTACTGACATATCACTAAATCTGAGAGTTTGAGAGCACCCCAAATTCTCCTATTGAGTTTGAATGTAAATCTAATGAAGCTTCTGGGTTTGAACTGACTCTTCAGTTCTTAGATTCAGCTTTTATTAAGTTTATGTATAGCCTTTTTAAACTAACTTGGAAGTGTAAAATTACACAATATGCTGCACATATATGCAGCACATGCATTGCCTTCAGACAAATTTACTTTAGTACAGCACTGAATTGTCTTCTGGTCCTGTTTCTTTGACTCTAAGGGTTTAAATTAAGAGATTAAACTGAAATTTCACTTCTAGTAACCACTTCAGACAACATTTCTTAGGGCTTTTAGGGTTAGGGTTAGAATTGGAGCGCGTTTTTATTTGTCTTTAAATACAAGGCATTCATCTAATAGTAATTTAAATGTGACTTGTGTGGCACTGAGATTTCAAAATATAGATCTTAATTTATAAAATTGTGGTCTTTCTTTTGAAAAGCTGTATTTAAAATGAGTTTTTACAGTTTTACATTTTGTAAATCAAATATTTTAAATGCACCAGCAGAGCTTCTATTAAAAAACTCTTAGAAAGTAATTGGGGTTTTTTGCACAGCAATCATTTGATTTGTTTTGTAATTTTGAATTTTCATATATATTGGGTTTACTTTAAATGAATTATACCACCTTCCCTTGGATATATATTCGTTATCATCATTTTAAATTTTTTGTGCAATTTGTAAAGGAAATCTCAGAAAATCAAGTAATGTGTGCCAAGCATGGAAAAGTCATTGGGAACTTTAAATCCTTCATAATTGGCCTTAACTCCCTTATTGTGGGAGAAAAAGTTAAGTAGAATTTTATTTCAACCTATTGACCTTGTATATACACATCAGCAGCTGTGTTTTGTTGTTCATTCTTAAAAAGTCATTCAATGAGCTTTTTTCTTCCTAACTTTGTAGTTTGCTTCAGCTCGCAGTGGTATCTTCTGAATAAGCCGTCAGTCTGTGCTTAGTTAGCATGTGGGTGAGTGAAGACTACGCTGTATCTTTTACCCCAAATCAAATGGCCTGCATGAAATGAGCCCTTCCCTGGAATTCTCCTCCAATGAAAACCTTTCACCATGAGCTGATCTTAAGGAAGACCTCTTGATTTTAGACCTGTGTTTTTGCATTAGTTGACATGATTTTATGAAACATTAACACTTCAGGGACTCATTGGATATTTTAAGGTGCTCTTGGAAACTTTCAAGACAGGAGTACAAAAAATTCCCTGCTGGCTTCCCCTCCTTTCTTTCAAAGATGACAGCAGCAACCAAATTCTCAGGGTATTTTTGAAACGTTAACAAGAGAGAAAAATGAAAAGCAAATGGCAAATGAATATTAGTGTTATAAATATCACAGATCTGAAATTTAACATGGCAAAATGTACCCAGAGTGGTAGAAGATACTTTTAGATTAGAGAGAATGTTAAGAATGTTTGTTGAGAACAGTTTTCTTTTTACCTTTTTTCTTTTCTCCCAAATTTATTAATTTACTTGTTTTCAGTTTTCAACAGTCATTTCCATAAGTTCCAAATTTTTTTCCCGTCCCTCCTCTCTTTTTACCTTTAGTAACATTAAATGTGTTTCAAATTCAGTTCTGCCGAGAGACCTCACAGAACCTGTTTTAATGTTTAATTGTTAGTCCAGTGAGTTCTCTTATATTATCTAAAAATTTCCTTTGTAATTTTGTTCATTCTATTGAAGTCTTTGATAGATGTTCTCTGGCACCCCCCCCCCCCCCCAAAAAAAAGTTCATCCTGGTCTTTGTGTGAATTTTCACAAAGTCAGAATTAATAGGGGTAATCAGTGAGTAAAGTTTATTTATAGTTACAACTATTACCTTGATCCTGCTGACATCATAACATTTTCAAACTTTTTAAATTTAAAGATACCTGTGATTTTGTTTGATCCTTTCTTGTGTTTAATGTATATCATTCTTATTTATTGAGCATTTCTTTTTAAAAGTTTTAATAGCCTATGAATAGCCCACAAGTTTCTAATTTAAAAAAAAATTAAATCTCTTCATTGTAGGCACACACATATGTGATTTTCTCATTTGAATACAGTAATTTGATAATTCAATCAAGATTTTATTTTCCTTAAACACTTGTCGTGTAGTAGGCACTTTGCTAGGCACAGAGGGATACAAAGGCAAACCTAAACCCTCTCCCTCTAGGAATTTCCATTCTACTGGGGTGGGACATAGTACAAAGACTATTCATATCATCAGTAAAAAAAAGAGCTTGAGAGAATTCTTATCATGTAGTTTTAGCAGAGCACATTTGTGGTTGTAAAAACATTCCACACTTGCTCTCTCCAAGCTTTGATAGAGCATTTTGTATGAACAGAGAAGATAGGTCAGTATTTTTGATCTAACACCAATGTGATCGTTAAACTAACTTCACAATGAATATACAGTTGTAATGTGTAAAAGACCAGTTACTATATGGATGAGATATATTTTTCATTTTGAAAATCAGTTTAGAAAATCAGCTCATTTCTTTTGTGATTTCATAAACTCTTTCATTATTACCTCTTCTGTTAAATTTTACATTTTATAGAATGTTGGTGGGAGGGGAGATGGAGCTGGGACTGGTGACTTTGAACTTCCCTTTGATTTCTTAATCTCCTTTGGTTGTTTATCTCCAGTAGCTTTTTTAGCCTAGAACTTTATTTGTCCAATCCACTTCCTTGATAGTTTTAGTCCAGGAAGCCTCGTGAGGGGAGTATTGGTTTCATTTTTAGAGTTTTTTCTTCTGACAGGGGTTTAAAAACTAGATCACTAGTGTCAAATAAAGCTTAACTTTTCAGTCTCTGAAGTGTTATAGTGCTAGGCAGTATGTATTGGGAAAGGCCACTGTAAAGACTTGCTGGCCGCCTTTTGCTGGAGAAAATAAGGACTTTTTGCTAATCATAGGATCCATCACTAAGCATCATTTGGCATGATGGAGCTGGAGGTAAATATTTTTGACAGCTTTTTGTTTATCAGAGTTTAGATTTAATTTTGGATCATCCACTTTTTTTCAGAAAAAGAACAGATAGTTTTGGAAGGTTATAGAGTTAGATTAAGAGAAAGAGGAAAAGATTTGTGGGATTTAACTTTGAAATCTTTTTAGACCTTTATGCTAATTACTAGACTTTCTATCACGATTTTAATTCTACTGTTAGAAAATATTTTGTTTTTGTTTTTTTCAGTCCCCAAAGTTAATAGAAAATTTTGCTTCTTGCCTTTTATCCTTTTCCAGTCATGGCTACGATTACCATCTTGAAGAACTTGGGATGAAGAGTGTTTCTTGACTGTGCTGCTTAAAAAACTGTCTACATTTCTGTTTTTCTTTGAGAAGAAGCATGACGGATGGATGATAAGCTGCTTTTCAGGTCCCTAGAGAGAGGCCACGAGATGACACTGGATCATGAAGACCACTTGCGCTGACTAGGGAGGGGTGAGCTGGGTACAACTTGCTCCTCTCTTCAGCTGTGTGGTGGCATTTTTGGAGGGCCTGGCGTACGTGCTGACTATTGAACAAATGAGTCCCAGAGATGAGCCCACAATTACTTCTCTGATCCCTTTTTCCTCCCTCCTTTTAAGATTTGAACTTGATGGTTTGCTTCTTTGATTTATTTATTTTAGGATGATTTGGGGTTTTTTTGGGAGGGGTTCTGTTTTAGTTTAAATGACTTGTGCAATACATTTTGAGGTGGAATTTGATAGAATTTTTTCCTGATGAATTAAAAGATTTTGACTATATTATCCAGATTCGATTTGTTGATTTTCATTTTTTGCTAAAGACTAGTTCTTTAAGCTTTTGCTTCTGATGAATCCAAATGGCAGTACCTCATGTTTACTTCGCTTTTGTACTTATATTTTCCAGGAAAAAAAATATTGTATATTGTAAATAGTTAATACATTACTGTATCATATGCAGATCTGTGACTTTTGGCAATGTCAATCTAGGATGAACAGAGAAAAAATAAAGTTTTATTTACTGTATAAAATTCAGTATTTGTGTTTCTTTTAAAAATTTATATTCATTGATCAAGTATTTGTTTTATTCTCTTTCACTGCTCACCCTCCCCTTCCCCAAAGAAAGAAAAAAATCCTTTTAACAGATATGGAAAATCAATTCCCCATATTGACCATTTACAAAAATATTTGTTTCACTCTGCGTATTTATTTCATTTCCTCTATGGCATTTTTCATCATTGATTTTCTGTGTTTCTAAGTTAAAATTCTCTTAAAAATAATAAGTGCCTTCTATAAGTAAAGGTATATACTGAACATCATGTTCTTTGAAAACATTTAATCTGCTTTTTGTACATGTGATTTATGGAGAGCTCTCTGTCCTCTCCCCTGCCAAGATTGAGCTTTACTTTACAAAAGACACTTAAACAAAAATGACTGATTTAATGATTACATCTGCAGCATATGCAACATTTTGGGAGCAAATCTCTTGCCAAGAAGAGGGTGATAGGTTTCCATGTTTGTTCTTCAGGACCATAAGGAAATTCTTGTTTTTTTTTTTTTTAATGTTTTTCCATATACTGAGTATATATTGTTCCTTTGATTCTACTTATTTCACTGTGCATTGATTCATATGCTTCTTCCCATGTTTCTTTGACTTGCTCATATTTTTGTCATTTCTTACGGCACAATAAAGGCATCTGGATGGCCGGAGTTGGGAAGACCTGAGATCAAATGATAGCTCAGATACTCAGTAGCTGGACCTTGGGTGGATCCCTTCATCCTTTGGGGCTTTAGTTTTCTCGTTTGTCCAAAGGAGCATGTTGGACTTGATATAGTCGACCAAGGTGCCTCCAGCTCTAAATCTGGGATCCCATGATGTTCCATTATATTCCCCTAGTAGTTTCTTCCACCTTTCCCCCATTGATGGGTCTCCACATTGTTTCCAATTCTATTACTGGAAAAAGTGGTGTCATATATTGACCTTTGTTTTGGACTTTTGTCTCTTTGGGGTGTGTGTTCTACGATAGGATTCTTAGGCCAAACCTTGAATGGGATAGTCCCTTCTGTGGCAGTACCAATGGTGTATGTGTGCTTGTTTCCACATGCTGTGGGTAGGGATGGGTTGTCATTTTTGTCTGTTTTAGCAGGTAGGAGGTGAAACCTTAGAATTGCTTTAATTTGTTAATGAGATTATGAAGAGACAGGTACACTCATTCTTTGCTAATGCAATTGCAGATGTTATTTTTTAAAAATACAAATTAATTGTGCTTTTTGACCTAGTAGTTCTATTTTTAGGAAAGAACTTGATTCTTAAACTAATAAAAAGGCTGTTAAAGGAGTTTCATAGCATTTTTAATTTGAAAAAAGTGGAAACAGTGATAGGAGAATAATTAAATAACTTGTGGTACCTTCATTTAATAACTAATATAATTATCCCTGAAAAATTGGAAGAATGTTTTTAAAAAGCTTTAATGTCATTGGGAAAGAGTGTAGTGCAAAAAATGACAGCAACTTTGACTATACGGAGGAGGGAATGACGGCTCCCTAGAGAGCTCCTCAGTCAGGTCAGCACTCTCAGCAACTTATCAGGGAGCGGGTAAGTGACTTGCCCAGGGTCACTCAACCATTCCATGTCAGAGGCGGGACTTTGCTTGAAAGCAGGTTTTCTTGGCTTAACGTATCTGACTGTCCTCCGCAACATGCTCTCATTAGACTGACTTTCATTCACTAATGAGAATGAATGGCCAAGCAAGGAGTCCTGATGGAGATTTGGAGGAAGCAGTTGAGGTGTTACAGTATTTCATATGTTGAAATTAGTTTCTTTAAGTTTAAATAGTTAAAAAGCTCATTTAGTCTTAAAAATGATGTAGGCTGTTACTGATGTAATTTTGTTATTTTTAACTATACCTCATATTCATCAAATTTTATAAGAAAAACAATTTTAAATTTGCTTTATTATGACCATTGATAATGTGGCCTATATTCATAATATTCCTCTGTCATCCTTTTTCTTTCTACATAAAACATACATTTCAAACAAGCATTTGTATCTGCTGGCTAGTTTGGGCTCAGCATCATTGGATTGTCTCTGAAGGTGCATGAAATGCCTCGTAAGGACTTACTCTCCATGGGGACTGGAACTTTTTGGCCTTAAACTCAAGTGCATTTATGTATTGCAGGAGCATCCCTTATGCCATGCTACATTTCATGTGCTAGGTGCTGGTTCTCTTCCCACCTGGCCTGGCTCTCCTGACCAAGAACCTAAAGCAGAGCAACAGAACTTGGACAAGAGACAGTCCTAGGAGGGAAGTTGGGAGGAAAGTGAGCCAGTGGAGGGTTATACCATCATCTGTTCTGAGCCATCATCTAGTACTTCCTTGTTTCCATAGCAGGAAACTGAGGCTTGGAGAAGTGACATTGCTGGGCCAAGGTCAGTAAATGGCTGAGGCTGGATTTGCACCCAGGTCCATTGACATGAAGCTAATTGCTTCCTGCATTAGCCCATACCTCTGCTTCTATGAATAATTCAATCAGTGTGTGCTCTCTCTGGTGTATCCCTCCATCCATGTAGATCATGGTTTCACTATGCTCTCATATTGTTCGATTCCTCCATTAACAGCTGTTTATTAAACACCCACTGTGTGAGGTGTTATGCACCAAGGATACAAAAACAGAAGAGACTTGCCTTGTGTCCTGGAGTCCTTGATGATAACAATATATTGTTGTATTATATTATTATTATATAATATATGTAACTACATACTATATTTTTATATTAACAAGCATTAATATAGCATTAACTCAGGGCTCGGCACTGTGCCAGGCACTTTAAAAATATTTTATCCTTGTAACCTAGGAAGGCACAGGCTATTTTCCCATTTTGCAGTTTGCGTTTTGAAGCAAACAGGTGAAGTGATGTCCAAGGTGATCTAACTAGTGTCTGAGGCTGGATTTGAATTTGGATCTTACTGATTCCAGGCCCAGAGTTCTGTGCACTACCCCGCCCAGCTCCCTCTCTTCCTTGAACTTTAGATATTTTATTGATATGAATGCAACCTTTGGGCTGTCATCCCTCATTCCCTTGCTTTGTGACCAACCCACCTTTTCTGATCCTATATTTTCCTCATGATAACCCAAACAACTCTTCTTGTAGGTTATCCTTGGAAATGTGTTGCATCCTGCTTGAACCCACTACCATGAATCTCTCCGTTGTTCACCACTGTCACCTGCAACTTGGATTCTTCAGAGATCAGAGTGTTCTTTGATCTACCCCTGCACTGCATTTCCAGGACAATATTGTGTTAAACAAAATGGATCTTGGAGCCATTGTGCTGCTTGGAATCTCATGGGAGCCTTAGACTATTTTCTAAATGTGATCCAGCTCCTTCATATTCATTTTCAGTTCTGAGCTCAACTCATTGCCCATCAGGTCTATGCCCTGATATATTAGCTCAATGGCCCACCCATCCATCCACCTGAATGTCATAGTCTAGGTGATGGACACTGTTCGTCCATTTTGGTTTTTCTCTGGATCACTTCACCAATCCCTTTCTAGTAGACATGGATTGTCCTGTGGGAGGCCCTGTAAGGTTCTGGATCTTACTGGATTTGGTGCAATATCACCCATGAACCCAAGCATCTGAAGGACCTTCCTGTCTACAGGGAATTCACCTAGAAGAGAAAAGGGGATGAAGTGAAAACGTCTTTGGTATGTAACAAGTCGCTTTCCTAAAGCTCTAAGGCATTACTTCACACATTTGGAGGATGTTTTTCTTAAGTGGCCTATGACCCAATTCTGAGGCAGTGTCAAAGTATAGAAACACATGGAGTCAGAGCAACATGGTGACTGGAGTCAAAGGACCTGGCTTCAAATTCTGCCCTGACACAGTCCACTTGCCTGACTCAGGACCAATGATTGACTGTTTCTGGGCCTTAGGTCTCAGTTGTAAAATGATGGAGTTGGAGATCTCCTAGGTGTAGGTCTCAGATCCTCTGTCTGCCCAGACCAACAACATTTAGCATGCTAGGACCACAGATTTGAAGCAGGAAGGGACCTTGGAAGACACTGAGATGCAGAGACTTTGAGGGACAGGTAGTAAGGAATGGAGTCCAGATTGGAACCCAGGCCCTGGGACTCCAAATTCAGTACTGTTTGCATTGAATCACTATTCAGGAGTAATGGTTACTTTCATAAATTGGTAGTCCCATCTTGTATACTCTCCTCTGTCCAACTATAGACCAGGACAGAAATCTTGGCTGCCTTGCTAGGATGTGAGCTCCTCAAGGGGAGGGGTTGTTTCACTTAAGTCTTTGGAGCCCCAGTGCCTAGCATAAGGTCTGGCACATAGTAGGTGTTTAAGACATGCTTGTTATTGATTGATTCACCAATTTCCTTCCAGTTTTTCCCCCCATTTAAAAATTAGTGCCTTTTTTATATTATAGTCACATCCCAATATATTGATACACTGTGCCCCTCTTCATCTCACTCCCACCCCCAACAAAGAAAAACTGTTGAACATGATGGAGTGACAAAACCAAGCCTAGATACATGGACGGTCCATGCCTCCAACATTTCAATCAAGCTGAGAGATGGGATTTAAATGTTTTGTTCTTGGCAATTAATCAGTCAGGCATGAGGTCAGTTACCAAGCATTTATGAAATGCCTACTGTGTTCCAGGAAGAGGCAGTGTGTGGTACTAGATACAGAACTGGCTTCTAAGGCAAGAGACCTGTGTTTGAATCCAACACAGACTGACTTGGGATCCCAGGGGAGGTCTCTCAGTGCTCTGAACAACAAAGATTAAGTCATGAGAAGGTGCTTACTGTGTTGGTGAAGGGAGTTCTTCATCTAGGAAGTCCACATACAAATGAAATCACAGGTCCAGTTCCTTTTCTCAACTCTGTCTCAGGCACTGTGCTGAACAAGGTGCAGGAAGACACAAGGGGAACAACTACTAATTCCCCCAAAGATTTGTTTCATACTGAAACCTGTGAGTGTGTGCGGGATACATATATGCAGAATGCTTGCAAACTAAATACAGGTGAACTGGGAGGAAGGCCACTAGCGGCCAGGAGTCAGAAAAGGCTGTGCTGAACCTGCATGAGCTGTGTCGTGAAGGAAAGAGGGATTCTAGGAACCAGAGATGAGGAGGGAGAGCATTCTAGGCATGGGATGTAGCCAGGGCAAAGGTCTGAGGACAGGAAATGGAGTTCTGTGTGTGAAGGGAAGACATGGTCAGACTTCTACTTTAGGAAGATCACTTTGGCAGTTGAGTGGAGGATGGCTGTGACATAGAGAGCCCAGCTGGGAGACATTTGTAATCCAGAGGAGAGAGGATGAGGGCCTGAACTAAGATGATGGCTGTATGAGCGTCAAGAAGACGTAGAGGAGAGATATTGTTGAGATAGAAGTGACAACTGATTGGATGTGTGGGGTCATTGAGAGTGAAGACAAGGCTAATGCTCAGTCTGTGAGCCTGGGGGCATGGGAGGAGGGCCATCAAACTTGTTCCTCCTGAGGGTGTTTTCCAAGGACAGTTGGAAAGCCAAAGTGTGTTGCTGGGAGGTGGGCAGTGTTAAGAATTTCTTCTTTTTGTGACTGAATCTGAGAGTTGTGAAGGTAGAAGCAGCAAGATTTGGCAGCTGATTAGATCTGTGGGTGTATGCCCTGCCCATTAACCTTGGATCTCCTCAAGTGCTTGTCCTGGGATCTCTTCTTTCTGTTATCTCACTTGGTAATTTCATTAGGTCTCGTGGGTTCAATTCATCTCCATTTCCACAGATTTTTTCAGCTCTTAACCTCTCTCCTGATCTGTGGTCTTATATTGCCTAGTGGACGTTTATTGGACATCTTGAACTGGATGTCCCACCGACCTCTCATACCCAACATGTCCAAAAAACAACTTGTTGTCTTTTCCCTCAAACACTGCTTGCTCCTGAGCTTCCTTATTGCTGTCATGGACATTACTTCCTTCCAGTCAGCTATGCTTGTCATCTCGATGCATGTCTTCACTCCAGTCTGGCCAATCTGTGGTCAGATGTTGTCATTTCTACCTTCGCCAAATATCTTGTGTATCTTATCTCTAGTCACACAAGTGGACTTGGTGCAGAACCCCATCATCTCATGTCCGTGCCTGGACTGTGCAGGATCCTTTGGGTGGGCCCCTGCCTCAGTCTCTCCCCACTGCACTCCATTCTCTGCTTAGCTGCCTAAGTCACCTTCCTAAAGTACATGTCTGTCAGCTTCCCACCTACTTAAGAAATTCTGGTGGCTCCTGGTTACCTCTAGGAGTGAATATAAAGCCCTTTGCTTGGCATTTGAAGTCCTTCACCACCCAGCCCCCTTCTACCTTTCCAGTCTCCCTACACTGTACTCTCCTCCATGTTCTCTATGGTCAGCAGCATTGACCTCCTGGCTGTTCCTTACAGAGGATGCTCCATCTCCTGACTCCCCAGGCCTGGAGTGCTTCTCTCCTCTTCCTCTTAGCTTCCCTGACTTCCTTCAGTCCTTAGCTTCATTCCACTTTTGAAAGGAAGGCTTTCCCGGTCTCCTTCACTGCTAGTGTCTTCCCTTTGAGATTACCATCCATCTATACTGTGTGTATGTATGTGTGTGTATATATGTGTGTGTGTGTATACAACCCTCCCCATGCATATGTACATACATATATATACACATATGTAACTTATGATGAGGGGAGACAAGTGATAGCTGTCTATCTTATTTATCTTTTGTCTCCCTTATTAGATGTGTCCCTTGAGGGCAGACTGTGTTTGTTTTTCTTTGTATCCCTAATGTCTTAGCACAGTTTCTGGTATGTAGTAAATACTGTTGGTCCATAGGCTGATAACATCTAAGTTTATAGTCCATGAAATCAGACAAATCATGGTGCCCTTGACAGAAATAGGAAAGCTTAGTGAAGGGGTGGTTGAGTGGGAGATGACCCTGGACCATCTTGTTGAGCACATCCCCTCAGCAGTTGATGTGCCTGGAGCTTAAGAGAGAGACTAGGGCAGGATGTGAAAATCTGAGTCATCTGTACCAAGGTGAATCATTGCGGTGATGCGGTGAACTGATCCTGGAGCTGGAGTTCAGACTTCTCTGAGTGTTGTTTCCACTCACACGAATGCAGTCATTGTGTTTATTTCTTCTCTTGGCTCTTCTTTCTTCAGGTGACATTTATTCGCATGTCTTCCCTGGTTTCTTTGGATTCTTTATACTCCTTTCTTAGAGTAAATTCTCGTGGCTTTTATAGTCCATCATAGTGTGACTCCAGCTTACCTTCCCTATCATATTAGATATCACCTACACAGCTATCACCTTCACACACTCTACAATCCAGCCAAATTGGCCTTCTTGCTTTATCTGTTACACATCATTCCCTGTACCATCCTCAACCTTTGCACCATTGTCCTTCATGGCTGCCATAGATTCTTTCTTTACCTTGGTCTCTTAGAATCCCTAGCTTTCTTCAGACCTCAGCTTAGGCTCCATCTGCTACATGAAATCTTTTCTAATTTTCTTTAAATCTGAGTGCTTCATTCTTCCAGATTAAATTATATTTACTTTCTATATATTTGCGTTTACTTATATGTTCTTTTCTCTGATAGACCATAAACATCTTGAGAATAGAGGTCATTCATTTATAACTCTGTAAGATCGGCACCCAGCATGGTGCCTGGCATATATTAGGTTTAATAAATTCTTGGTCATTGATTGACAATAGTATTCCTCTACATTCATATGCCAAAATTTGTTTACCTTGTCCCTGATTGATAGGTACCCATTGTGCAGTTATTTATTATCACAGAAATGCCAGAGATTAATATTTCTATATTCTAATAGTAAGATCCCCAGGTTAAAGGATACGAACTTTAGTGACTTTTCTCACATATTTGCCATTGGTTTCCCAGAACAGTTTGACCAATCCATAGCTCAGCTAAGAATGCATTAATGCACCTTTTCTCCTATACCAGCGTTGACTTTCCATTATTCATCATCTTTGCCAATTTAACTCTTCTTAGCAAATGACTCCCTCCTTTAATCTTGTGTCATTTTTGATGACTGAGCTCCTTTTTGGCATTGAGAATCTATGCTGGAGCACTCAATGCTGATGTTCTTACTGTTGCCAGAGTCATTGAAAGATGACCAGTCAAATGTAACATGACCCTACTGTTCTATCCAAAGCCTCAAAGTGTTTCCATATCTATGTGCCTTCTGAGAACGCTCAAAGCCCCAGAAAAGGTATGAATTTAGAAAGTACTGGTGTTATCTTTAAATGAATGATAGTGTGACTATGGAAATGCCAAGCAGTTTCCCTTCCTGGGGTTCTAATACTTTCTTTGATGGTCTTTGTTGGCTCACCCACATCCCTTGACTATTGCATGGAAGGTATCTTTGATGATTACTTTTTCGATAACAAAATTGATGCCAAATGTTCTGCAGAGTGGGGATGAAATTATTTTAAAATACCCATCTGTTGGGCGGGTTACGGGGGGGAGCCCAGGCATAGAATCCCCCGCCTCATGTAAAAAGTAGGGTTGAAGGAGGAAGTAACCGTATCTGAAACTATACTATACAGCAATAATCATCAAAACTCTTTGGTAATGGTTAAAAAATAGGAAAGCTGAATCATATGAGGTAAACATAAGAAGAAAAAAAGTTGAATATGCTGCTGCATAGTGTTCATTCAACCAGGGGTGCCAAGTTAATTAGAATCAAGGCTTCATATTCTACAATACCTGTAAGGAAAAAATGGAAATGTACTGTGGCAGAGATTTGGTTTAGCTCAAGATCTTATACCATATACTTAAGTTCCAAATGAATACAAGACTGAAGTATAAAATGTTGTATTATTTTATTTTAAAAAAAATAGAGAAATGGGGTTGGAGAGAGGAAGACCTTAACCGAAAAAAGGAGAAAGGTGATCATACAAGATAAAATGGACAATTTCAGTTACATTAAATTGAAAAACTTCTGCACAAAAAGATCCACACACCTAAAATTAGAAAGAAAATAATTAGGAAAAAATCTTCGCTGTAAAATTTTTCTGATTTATTCCTGGTATCCAAGATGTATAAAGGAATTCATACAAATGCATAAAAAATAAGAGCCATTTCTCAATAGTTAAGTGGACAGTGAATATAAACAGGCAGTTTCCAAATGAAGAAATGAAAGCTACCAATAATCATATGAAAAAATACTCAGTCACTAATAATAAGAAAAATGAAAATTAAAGGAATTCTTAGATTCCCATCAGATTGGTAAAGATGAGAAAAGTTAAAAATGACAGTTGTTGGAGGAACAGAGAGAGAATAGGCAAAACAAATACACAGTGAGATGCACAGCAGAGATGCACAGTGTGCATCTTTTTAACCATTCTGGAAAATGATTCAGTATTTTACCAAAATGTCATTAAGCTCTTTCTCCCAGCAGTACTGTTATTAGTTAGCGAGGAAACAAAACTGTTGCTCTTGGCCCATGATATGATGTTAAGCCTAGAGAATATGAAGATAAGCCTAGAGAATCAGCTAAAAGACAACTTGAAATAAATAACAACTTTAGCAAAGTTGCGGGATATAAAATAAACCCACCTATATCATCAGCATTTTTATATATTGCCAGCTGAGTACAGCAGCAAGAGATAGAAAGAGAAATTCTATTTAAAATAACTATAGACAATACAAAATACTTGGGAATCTACCAGCCCAGACAAACCTAGGAACTGTATGAACACAGTTAGCAAAATACTTTTCACACAAATATAATCAGACCTAAACAATCGGAAAAATATTCATTGCTCATGGGTAGGCTGAGCCAATATAATAAAAATACCAATTCTGCCTAGGTTAATTTACTTATTCAGTGCCATACTAATCAAACTACCAAAAATTAGTTTATAGACCTAGAAAAAGTAATAACACAGTTCATCTAAAAGAATAAGAATTCAAGAATATGAAGAGAATTAATGAAAAAAAAAAATGTGAAGGAAGGTGACCTACCCATGCCAGATCTCAAATTATATTATAAAGTAGCAGTCATCAAAACAAACTAGTTCTGGCTAAGAAATAGAGCGATGGGTCTGTGAATAGATAAGGTACATGACATACAGTAATAAATGATCATAGTCATCTAGTGGTTGATATATCCAAAGATCTAAGCTTTTGGGACAAGAGCTCACTAATTTAGAAAAACTACTGGGAAAACTGGAAAGCATTTTGGCAGAAACTACACATAGACCACCATCTCATATTATTTACTCAGATAAGGTCAAAATGGGTACCTGATTTACTCATAAAGTAAATACTCATAAAGGGGCTTGGAAAACTTAACCTGCCAGATCTATGGATAAACAAAGAATTTATGACCCAAGGAAAGAGAGAGAGCATTACAAGATGTAAGATGGATAATTTTTATATTAAAAAGTTTTTGCATAAACAAAACCAACACAGCTGAGATTAGAAGGAAAGCAGAAAACTGGGCATTTATTTTTTTTACAGAAAATATTTCTGTTAAGAGGTCTTATTTCTCAAATATATAGAGAATTGAATCAAATTCACAAAAAGTAAGAGCCATTCTCCAAATGATAGTCAAAGGATATGAATAGGCAGTTTTCAGATGAAATCCAAGCTATTTATAGTTAAGTAAAAATGCTCTAAATCACTATTGATTAGAGAAAAGCAAATTAAAACAACTCTGAGGTACCACCTCAACCTAACAGATTGGCTAATACAACAGAAAAGGAAACTGATAACTGTTGGGAAGGGGATGTGGGAAAATTGGAACACTAATGTATTACTGGTGGAGTTGTGAACTGATCCAACCATTCTGGAGAATAATTTGGAGCTATTTCCAAAGGGCTATAAAACTATACATACTTCTTGACCCAACAATACCACAACTAGGTCTGTATCTGATAGAGATCAAAAAAAGGAAAAAGGCCCTATTTACTCACAGCTCTTTTAGTGGTGGCAAAGAATTGGAAGAGGGGTTGCCCATCAATTGGGGAATGACTGAACAAGTTGTGGCGTATGATTGTGATGGAATATTGTTGTGCTATAAGAAACAATGATCAGGATTATTGTACAAGAAGCTGGAAAGACTCACATGACTGATGCAAAGTGAAGTGAGCGGAACCAGAACACTGTGCACAGTAAGAGTAACATTGTAATGGTGATCAACTCTTCTCAGCATTACAGCAGAACCAGAACGCTGTGTACAGTAACAGTAACATTGTAACGGTGATCTTGTCAGCATTACAGCAGAGCCAGAACACTGTGCACAGTAACAGTAACATTGTAACGGTGATCAACTCTTCTCAGCATTACAGCAGAACCAGAACACTGTGCACAGTAAGAGTAACATTGTAACGGTGATCAACTCTTCTCAGCATTACAGCAGAGCCAGAACGCTGTGTACAGTGACAGTAACATTGTAACGGTGATCTTC
>CM053772.1:15257231-15273190 GCA_028658325.1 Potorous gilbertii
CTTATCTGCTGGTTCTCAGGTGGGGGCAGGGCCGCCTCTCAGGCTCAGTTCCCTCAGGGGGTTTATGCAGAGATCCTTTGTAGTGGAGCTGGGGTGGAGCTCCAGCCCACTCTGGGAGTCTCTGGCCGAGCTGCCTCAGCCTCTGCCCCAGCTGCCTCAGCCTCTGCCGCAGTGGCCGCTTCCCAGGGGGTCCGAGTCCCGGAGATCCCCCGCTCCCCTCTCAGCCCGTCTCTCTCACTGACCTGTGCGTCTGTGGGTGGAGGGACCTTCGGGGTCGCCCGGAGATTCAGGTCCCTGACTCCTGCTGGGCTCTGCTCGCTCCTCTCAGTGCTGCGCGGCCGGGGCGGGGGAAGGGAGCGCTCAGCTGGGCAGGGCTGTGCTCTCGTCCAGGGCACCCCTGCGGTCGGTTTTTCAGGGCTCTCTGCAGCGGAAATCTCCTTCACTGTGTTGCTGCACGGCTTCCACTGTTCCAGACTTTGTCAGGAGTTCTTTTTACAGGAAATCTGTGGGCTGTGGGTTCGGACCTAGCATAGGTGAGTCTTTCTACTCCGCCATCTTGGCTCCGCCCCCCCTGTTTGTTACATCTCCAACCATAGTTGTCTCTCATGGTTTTTTTCTCAGCTGTTAATTAATTTGACATTTTGTTCTTTCTTTTTTTTAGTTACATAAGGGAATTTGTTGTTTGCAGAGGACCTGTGGTGAAGGACCAGCAGGGACCCCATTCTCTGGACCTTGTCCCAGCTGATCCTGATGGCAGAC
Source organism: Potorous gilbertii (assembly GCA_028658325.1). NCBI lineage: Eukaryota > Metazoa > Chordata > Mammalia > Diprotodontia > Potoroidae > Potorous > Potorous gilbertii. The sequence goes on from CM053772.1 coordinate 15,257,991, forward strand.
TGGGCTCACATACAGTCACTGAGCCCTGCCCTTTTATTTTCTTCAGCACTAAAGTGTTTCCATGATAGTATCAAATTGGGTGTTCCCTTGAATAATTCTAACCCATCAGTGCTCATTTAGCTTGTATGAGCCTGTCCATTATATACATTTATAGAATTCTTCTATAAATCTTCCTTGGTGAATAGGCAGTTGAGGTCTCTTGCACAGATAACAAGTGCTACTCATTGGTTACCTAGGGTTCCTCCATGTACTAAACTCTCTTTTATTTCATTCTATATCTGTAAGAGTGGCAGTGTGGTATAATGGATACAGAGCTGGCTTTAGAGCCAGGAAGACCTGGGTTCAATTCCTTTTTCTGGCACAACCTTTCTGTGTAACCCAGTACAAGTCTCTTAACCTCTTAGTTCTCTAGGCAACTTTCAGACATTTATTGTAGTGAAGGTGCCAGTTTACATTGGTAGAGGGAATTTCCTCACTTAGGAATTTTTTATACCAGTGAAAGCACATGTCTGATCTTCATTCTATATTACTTACCTATATCTCTAAGAGAAATGGAAACCTAGAAAGGCTTTGAACTTTGAGTGGCAACATATAATAAATACAGGAATGTGGGAGAAGGGGTAGGAAAAGAGAGACCTTATCTAATGGACTTAGTTTTGTCTCTATGAGTTTCTCCTCTCCCCCACTGCCCTGGCATCCCCAAATCTGCATTGGAGAGTGTAAGGAACTGAGATACTAAAAATCCCAAATCCCAGATCTTTTGGAATTTTTTAAAGCTTGTAGACTGTATGTGTATAATGATGGGGGACCATCTAGCTATTATAGACAAAGAGGGAGGCATAGGAATTTCTTACCTGTCCTAGAGTGTCCAACAGATAGACTTGAGTTTGAAGGCACTAGCTAGGTAACTAGGAATGTCTCAAATTCTAGAGTTTGTTACCAGGAGCAAAAACTCTTCCAGTGGAGATGAAAATTCTTCTAGCCAAGAGAGGAATGAGAAAGAAGGCTTGTTAAGGAAGGGGAAAAACGTGAGAAGATTCATTGTCCAACAGATCGTTTTGGTTGGTCCTATGATTAAGTGACCTAAGGCATGTTTCTTTGTGAAAGGACTAAGGAAAGCACTGGGAATTTAAACTAAAAGAGCTTGGCAGAGTCCGCTCTTCTCATGAGGAAGATAGAGCATTGTAGCCGTGGACACTAGCTGAGGCTAAGAGCAGGGAGAGAGTCCATAACAACATTCCTAAGGCACAAGAGATTAAGAACGTGGCCGGCAATGCCACAGCCCAGGGAGAAACAGGCCTGGGGAGAGGTCCATGTTGACATCACTGGGAGACATCAGTTGTTCTGGGGGCGCATGTTGCCTTTCTCTGTGTGGACCCTAACCATACTTGTTCCCTATAGTTGTTCCTCCATGGTGTGCACTCTGGACACACGTTGTTTAGATGTGTGCCCTTCATACACATGTCTTGGCCACACGTTTCTCATATTTCTACTTCTTTACATGCATTTTCCACACGTATTTCTTCTTCCCACTGATGGTGTGCATATTTGTTGGTGCCTGTGGCCTAGGTTTATGGGGGAAATGTTCTGTTGCCACTTTTCTTACGCTGCTCTTTAACTAAATGCCTTTGTTTTAAACAAATTATGTCACCTGTCTGAATATTAAAAGTGGGTTTTGGCACATGTACAGGACCTTATGAGATTGCTTAAATGAAGGATACAAGGGCTTCTGGGAGAATCACAGAAGCACGCAGGAGAGGCTATACGGACATTCCTTTACTGGTTTTTTCTGCTGGTTCCTTAGCTAGAATTCTTGGCATGTGCAAAAAGTCCTGAGTTGGGCATCTTTTCACCTCCTCATCCTCTCCTCAGGGTATCCTTAGAGTCTTGAAGGGCAAATTAGCCCATGTGGCCCTGCCAGGGCCATACTAGGTCACAGCATGCGTGTTACACCTCTTTGTTGATATAGTCATTGTAGTGGTAATTCTGCCTTCTCCATCTGATATTGCTTCATGTAAATCCTTCCAAATCTCATTATGTTCCTCATATTTATTTTATTTATGGATATATGTTGTTAAATTGTTTTCATTTGTGTCTGACTCTGAGTGACCCCATTTGGGGTTTTCTTGGTAAAGATACTGGGATGATTTACCTTTTCCTTCTCTAATTCATTTTGTAATTGAGAAACTGAGGCAAACAGGTTGAAGTTGCCCAATTAGTAAGTGTCTGAGGCTGAATTTGAACTCAGAAACATGAATCTTCCTGAATTCTATCCACTGTGCACATATAGCTCAGTTTAAATGCCTTTGATTAGTTAATTGATACAATAGAAATCTCACAGCCTTGAGTCAAGGCTTGCTATCATGGTGGACTTTATTTTCTTACACGTAAACATCCCTTACTGGAATAACCCTCTTCCATATAAATGATATCTGTGGATTTATCTTGTAACCTACAGTCTTGCCTAGTACTTTTATTATTTCAGTGTGGAAGGAAAGAGCTTTTCTAGGGGAATAGTTATGATATCTGTAAATTAAAGTCTTTTATCTGTTTCTCTAATTTCTTATTTTTTCCAGTTTTACAGCTATTCTTGGCATTTCTAATACCATCACCAACATAAGGAAAAACTTTCTGACAATCAGAGCTTTCAAAATGTTAACCCTATCTTAATACTAAAACCCAGGTGGTGCTTATCGGATAATAACAGATTGACGGAAAGAACTGGAGACTTAGTTATTTGGAGGAGATAGGTGGGAGGGGGGCTTGCTTTCTCTGTTTAGTTCCAGAGGGTGGACCTAGAAGCAAGGAGAAACTGCAGGGAGGCAGATTTATGTTTGATATGAGAAAAACTTCCTAAATTACTTACTCAAAAGGACTGTCTTGGGTACTAATAGCTTTCTGCTCTCTAGAGGTCTTCAAGAAAAGTCATGATGACCAAATGTTGGATAGATTGTTGAGGAGGGAGTATTTCTTGTAAGGGGAAGGGTTGGAATGAATGGTCTCCTCTAAGTAATCAAAGTGGGTTATCTTTGTGTTGAATGTGTGCGTGAATGAAAAGCATTTATTAAACATTTACTGGAGACCACACACTGCTAAATCCTATGTATAGAAATACAAAAATGAGGCAGAGTTTCCATTGTAAAAGGCAAGCCCACACGTGTAAGGGAGAGATTGCCGGAGGGGGTGGTTTAGGTCTGTCCAGTTACAGGGAGGTTGAGTGGGAGAATGGAGCTGTAGAGGAATTCATAGACACGCTTTTTCAGAAATGTTGGTAGTGTGGATTTGATCATTGTTTCCAAAGTAAGAGGTAGAGAACAGAGGGTGAAGTTTGGGGAAGATGAGTGCTGTAGCCATCAGGCTATCAAGAAGATGACAGGGGTGGGTGGCAAGATGAGAAGCCCGGCAGGGAGAGCTTCAGTGGAGATGCTCATATTACCTCTGCACCATTGGCTCTGAATTTCAGGCATATGCTTTTTATTGTTTCAAGGGGTGAAAATCTCTTTATTGGTATTCTTGGGGGATGTGGTAAAAGAGTGCCTAGCTGTCCTTGATGAGTTAAGGTCACCTGGCTTAGGGGGTCCTGCCTTCTCTGGTCTTCAAAGAACTCGTGAATATTCCTTCCTGGTCCCTGTCAGTATTATTTGAAAGAACATGGGAGAAGGCCAAGGTGCCACAAGATGGGAGAAGGCAAATGTCTCCATTGTAAAAAGAAAAGGAAGGAGGTCAAAATCTGCAAACTATAGGCCAGTGAGCTTGATTTATATTTTGGAGGAACTTGGTTGTTGGACATCCAGCATGGGAAGCAGTGATGACACAACCCAGCATAGGTTCATCAGAAACTGGTTACATGAGACTTTATTTCCTCTTTTTTTCTGACAGAATCACTGAAGTAGGAGAAGAGGGGAATATTGTAGAGGTCATTCACTTGGCAAAGCTTTTACAGATGAGACAATAATGCAGTTGGATAGATTCAGAACTAGTTGAGTGGGTGGACTCAGAGAATTGTTAATGATTCAACATCAGGGTGGCACGAGGTGTTCAGTGGAATGCCCTGGGAATCTGTCCTTGTTCCTGTTCCCTTTGACAGTTGGTTTTGGGTTTTTTTGTGACTTGGGTAAAGCCATAGATATGGGTGTGTTCATCCAATTTTCAGATGCTACGAAACATGATGCACGGCAGAGTCAGTGTACAAAATGACATTTGCAAGCTGGAGTTTGGGGCACAGTGTAATAAGGCCTCCTTCCTTTCCTCATCCTTTTCAGTTTTCCCTCTTTTACTCAGTGTAGGCTCTTCTCTTTCCAAGAGGTTGCCTTCCCCTCATTGCTAGGTTTGACCCGTGGTTTGACCTGGTACAGCCCCGCCTCCTTTGTATCCTCTTGTTCCCCTCCGCTTCTTCCATGTACCCTTCCATGATGTGAAGTTATCCCATCAAAGAAGTCTAGATTCCTCTACAGGCAGGCAAGGTGTCTGCAGGTCCTGCACGTGTGCCTCGGGCCCAGATGTCAGCCTTCAGAGCCCTGTCTCCTTGTGTACATTTAGAAAGAAGCCTCTTGTGATCGTCCTCTGGGGCTGCTACTGTCCTTTCCCATTGCATTATTCACCCTCTTGTATTTATCTTGTTTGAGGTGTTCGAGGGGCAAGTACTCTGTTCACTTCTGATTTTATTTCTAAAATGATGCAGTCTTTTCTTTATTATTGAACATCCTTCTTTTGTTGTGTGGGGCTAAACTCAGGTTTGTAGGGCAGGGCACCCTGGGCTACATCCTGAGCTCAGGGCTCCTCAGAATACGCTGTTCCATTCCCTCCTGCAGTTTCTAATGGATATGGAATAGTCTGGCCTTATTACAATGTCCTTTCCTTGGTATTTGAAGATGTTCTCCTGATGGCTTATAGAACTTCTTGATTTTGAATTGAATTGTTAAACCTAACCACTCTGTGTCTTGGAGTTATCAGCCTTAGGATTTCTTTCTGTAGAGTGAGGGGGACTTATGTCCTTGAATCTGTCGGTGCAGCCTTGATCCTGATGGAATGGGAGGTGGGAGAGGGGAGCTGCGTGAAATCAGAGTCAGTGAGCATCACTCCTGGGTTTGGGGGGATTTTTTTAAAGTTTCTTTTGGATATCTGGTGTCCTCTACCACGAAGACAGTTGAAGTTGCTTTTATCTTGGGTGCATAATGTCTGTTTTGGAGAAATTTGGGATATTGTGGGATTAGAGAAAATGTCTAGCCCACCATCTTGTTGTTCTACTAAATGTAATAAGATTAAATTTACCAGGGGTAAATGTAATATCTTGCACCTGAGCACACACATTCACAAATAAAAATAATCCACCTTTAAGCATAAACTGGGGGCAACATGGTTAGACATCTTGTTTTGAAGAAGACTTGAGTGTCTTAGTGTCTCTCAGACACTAAGTGTTTGTAATACCATAGCCCCAAAAGTTAGTACTTCACCTTCATGTAAGGAGGGACCCAGCTTATACAGACAGGGAGATGATAGAGTGCTCTGGTCAGGCAGGACCTAACGTCTAGTTTTCTGGGTCTCCAGGGTTAAGGAAGGAGCTGGAGGGGGGTGGCCAGGATGATGAAGGATCGAGTCTATGCATTTGAGTATTGGTTAAAGGGGGATGGGCATGCTTTGCCAGGAGAAGAGAAGGTTTCGGGGAGAGGGTGGCAGCTTCTTAAACATTTGAAGGTCTGTCACATGGGGAGGTTCACTGTGGTTCTGTCTGGCCCGTGATGGAACGACCAGGAGAACTGGAATGGAAGTTGTAAAGAGGCAGATTTAGGCTCCAAACCTTCTCCACAGTGCAAACTGCCCTACCAAGGAGTGGGTGCTTCAAGAGGGGGTGAGTTCCACTCCTGGGAGGCTTAAGCACAGCCTGTTCCAGTGATCCTAGTGGGGACTCCTCTGTTTATGGGCCAGGCTCACCAAGCAACTGAGATCTTTTTCACTCTCCAATTCTTTGATTTCTTTTTTTCACAACAGATGTTTATAAAACAATTGTTATAAAAACAGGAGTTTTTTATACTTGCTGTTTTTGCTTCCTCATTTCTGGATCAATGGTCAATCTGTTGGGATTTGGCTTCCAACTCTGTCCTCCTGAAACTGCCCTGTCTAACTGCTAGTTTGATATACCAGACATCAAACTTGGGTTTGACAGTTAGGCTGGAGCCTGCAGGCGAGTGCTTGACCGGTTGTGGTTGTTGGCATTGCTCAACCTTTGTTTCAAAGAGGACCAGTGGCATCACTGGAGGATGTCTTGACTTGAGTGTGAATTGGATTTAAGTGAGGTGAAACTGCACAAAGCCATCAGCCTCACTCTGTCCTCCAAAGTTATCAAAGTGTGGTGGCAAGACAAGAGTCAGGACTGGAGATGTCTCAGGGTGCACTGGATGACCTTGTGTCTTTGATGTCTGATGGAGCTCTAGGAGCTGCACAGTGCCTGCCTCATGGCCATTGGAACAAATTGTTCTCATCTGCTTATTCCATGGGGTAGACACCATGCTTGGGATAGACACCCCCTAACTTATGGACAGGTTTGAGCCTGTCGGTTAGCCTCACCTGGTTTAGCCTATCTGATCTACTGAATGTTCCTAGCTGTTATGTCTGGTGGAGTAGGATGACCGGCTTTCATTCACCCCTTTCTTGTCCCTGGCTTCAACTCTTATTCTCCTTCACTTTGCCCTACAAGTCAGCCCCTCCAACTAATGCCTCTGAGACTGGGGAGGTAATTATGGTCTGCCCTTTTTTATCTACTCTTTCAGATCTGGCCAGGGCCCCTGGTGACTAGCAAGTAGCCATGCAGATTGCTTGAAGTGATAAGCCTTCAGAAAACAAGAAATACTTTGGAAGGGGTAGGGCAAAATGTTGGCTTCTGTGTGTGATCCTATGCCATCCATATTCTATTACTCCCTTTCTTTTACAGTTTTCAAATTCATTAGCATATTGGTTTTTGGACCCCTCTATCTTCTAAAAAATTATTGAGGGCCCCCAAAAGAGCTTTTGTTTGGGGGGGTATATTAATAGCCATTTACCATATTAGAAATTAAAATCTTCCTGTTATTATGAAAATAGTTTTGTCCTTCTGGACTCCACAAAAGTATCTCAGGGACCTCTACAGGCGTTAGCAGACTACACTTTGAGAATTACTGTTTTGAAATGTAATAGTGGAATGCAATGTTTCCTGATGATGGTTTTGATTTGCCATAATATTACTTTTAAAATTTCTAATTTTCATTATTTTTATTTTTTATCATTACATGGGTTAATGTTTTGTCAGTTTTCTCAATCTTGGCAAAACTAACTGGTTTTAATGATAATTTAACTTTAAAGATTGATTTGCTTTTTTATTTATTTCTCCTCTTCTTCTACCTACTTTTCTCATTTGACCTATCTCTTTGTTCCTTTTCTAATGTATCTGAGATCTGATTCATTTAGTTTCTCTTTTTATTTCTTCTTGATATAGATTTATCTCTAAGAACCATTCTAGCTCCATCCCATAGCCATTCTGTTATTTTTCTAGTTCTTTCTTGAATGATTTATTATTTAACAGGTGGACACAGAAAAGGGCAGTGAAATGGATGTTGTAAAATGTTTTGGAGGAAGGACTTCAACCCAGGTCTCATTAAACCATCACATCCTTTGGGTGGAGACCCTATTTGGTAACTGAATAATCTGTTCCAGTCGGAGAACCCCAGGCTCAGATACCCTCATATCCTAGGGTCCAGTTGAGAGTGCTGTTTAGAAATTGACCACAGGTTTAAAAAATATATTAAAGCGATTTTTCATCTCTTTTTGTACTAGGTTACAGCTGAAAAAATGCATTTGGAACCCAGTGTTGTCTCATTGCAGGAGGAGTCCATGCATAAGCTGGCAATGAGTCTAGATCAATAAAGAGGACAAAAGCAATCTTGTGGTGAGGTGGGGATGATGAATGCATAGTCTGCCTGAGCTTTGGCAGAAGGGGTGAGGGGAAATGGGTAGTTGCTGCCTGGCAAAGGAGTCTAGGAGGTACTGATTGGAAGGCTGGGGAATGTGTGCATTGCCTCTAGAATATAAGCAGCTTGAGGGCAGGGAGGGTTTCATTTTTATCTTTGTGTCATCCGATCCTGGCACAATGCCTGGCACAGAGTTGGTGGTTAATAAATGCTTCCTAATTGATTATCTGGGCTGTGAAGTGGGGGAAGGAGATGTTGAGTTCGTGTAGGATCCCACCTCTAACGTACCCTCCGCAGAGCTGCCAAAACAATTCTTTCAAGACCCAAGTCTGGCCATGTTGCTCCCTTGCTCGGAAGTGTTCAGGGGTTCCCTGTTGCCTCCAGGATAAGAGTTAAACCCTTCACTTGTGGTGTTTCCAGTCTTTCCCCATCTGGCTCCAGCCTCTTTCCAGATGCATTTTATACCAAATCAGCCTAAGTTCTGGTCCCTGACTTAGCCCGTCAGTCTTCCTCTCCCATGCCTTTACATAGGCTGTTTCCCATAGGGGCCTGCATAGTGTTTGGCATATGGCAATAAATGTTTATTGAACTGAATTGGTTTAATGATCTGGATTTTTGCCTTCCTACCAAGGGCTAAGAAGATGAATGAATGAAGTGGAACAGAATGGGAAACTGTAATTACAAACAAGTGTGCAAAGCACTGTAATGACACTGTAAATCGCTGTTGGAATGTGCCTGCAGTTCCAGAGTTCTTAAAAGAAAAGCAGTGAATGAGACCAAGGAGGTCACCGTAACCCTTGAACATCCTCGAGTGAATAAGGTGCTGTGTAAGTAAAAGATAAGATTTATCTTTCTTCCTTTGGAAAAAACTAAATGTCTTATAAAACCAATGTATTTCAATAAAAACAACATTGATTCTGTAAAAACAACCAGATGAATTTGCTCAGTAATTCTCTAGTGTGAAAATAATTAAGTTCAATACATACAGTGGCCTCACAGTTTTTTAGTTACATCCTCCAAGTTGGTGGCAAAATTCTTTGTCCATTCATTCTCATTCTCTTCTCATCTTTTAGGAGGGAGTGTAGAGTATTGGATGGAGGGCCACCCTGGAGTCTAGAAAACCTTTGTTTAAGTCCTTGTTCTGCTACCAGTGGACTGTCTGCCTCAGGAAAAGTCGTTTGACTAGTAAACTCTCCAAGATTGTAAGGTTCAGAACCAGAAGTTGCATATCTGCATTAGTGAAAGTAGTTCCCTCATCACTGGAACCACAGTGCTGTCCCTCCTCCTACCATCTATAGTTGAATGAACAAATGGGAAAGCATTTATTAAGTGCTTTTTGTATACAAAGTACTGTGTTTGCTGTACTTGGGATACATTACAAGAAAACATGACAGTCTGAACCTTTACATTCTCATGGGAGAAGACAATGTAGAAAGGAGACATGTAAAGGAAAGGGGGAAATGGCGCTTTAAAGTGAAGTGAAAGCCTGGTTCCAAGCACGTAAATCAGTCAGGCAGTAACAAACATTTCTTAGAAGCTTAAGTGTGCCAGGAGGATGTTTTCTCTTCTGGTTCTTACATTCCCGGGACAATAGAAGCTTCTTGAGGCAGCTTGTGGTACAGGAAGGCCAGAGTTCCACCTCAGACTGTGTGACCTTGGGCAAGTCACTTAACTTGTCTGCCTCAGTCTCTCTACCTGAAAATGTAGATGGTACTAGCACCTCCCTCCCAGGGTTGAGTCTAGTCATTACTCTAGTATCTGATTCTATGGTTCTGTTCATGACTAGAGCCTGGCTCATGTCCTATTTCTGCCACACACTGGCTGTGGGACCCTGGGCATGTTCCTTATCCTCACAGTAGTCAGGCAGAGAAGGTGCCAGTCTGCTTTAGCAGAGGGTTTCCTTCTCAGGGAATTCTTTACATCAGTGAAATTATTACAAGGTATGGACTTATGAAGATTGAGAAAGAAACAGGCTCTCCCTTCAAGAGCCTACATTTTATACAAATACATACATACATAAACATGTACATAAATAAATACATATATGTGTATATATACACGCACACAAGCATTACATCAGGGGTATTCTGCGTGGGAATGAGGGAGGGACCCCAGTAGAAAGGAGGAGTCACTAGCAGATTGGGGAATCAGGAGTGTCCAGAAATGATTCAACTCAACAGAAAAATGATGAGAAGCTTCTTATCTGGTGTCTGCCTCTTTTGAGAGCGATTGTGAAGCCAAAGAGAAATGACAGTAGATTCATCAGAGGCTGGGATTAGATATGAGCAGCACCGCTTAGACATGCCAGCTGTACCAATGTGTTTTGTCTGTGACATGAGATCAGGAGCCTCTTGTCAGCTCTTGCTTAAAAGCTTCCATGAAAAGGGGAACTCTCTCCATGGGACCATGTGCATCATGGTCTAGCCAGGGGACAGATTACCCCCCTTGTAGAATCAGCTGCCTTGGAGAGGCAAGAGAAAGCTATGGTGCTGAACTTGAGACTATCTGGGGACCTCAAATTGGAAAGTTCAGTGTTCAAGGAATGTGACTGTGTTCCCAGTGACAAAAGACTGGCTAGTGTTAGTCCTGCCAATAATTGGAAAATTCATGTCAGTGCCTTCTGGTATTTCTTATGGTGAACAGGAAACCATTCACTAGTGGATAGAGTCAGGGAGACCTGAATTCAAATCCCATTTTAAACAGTAGGTTGTGTGACCTTGGGGAAGTTACTTAACCTCTCAACCTCAGTTTCCTCATCTGTAAAGTGAAGGGGTTGAAGTATATATGTTCAGAATTTGGACAATAGCTGTGTTGACCTCCCCACCCTCCTTTATGGTCAATTAGCCTAGTTCCCTAGGCTCATTCTTGATGTCCTGGGAGCTTTCCTCAGGATGCATTCCTTCCTAACATGGGCTGCCCAGAACAAAACATCATACTCCTTATCAGGAGAGGATCCAGTGAGATTATTGCCTCCCTTACTCTAGGCATTATATTCCTGTTAACATAATTTAGGATGCCATTTCTGGGCACTACATATTAGGAAGGACCTTGATAACCTGTAAGAAGGTAACCATTGATGGTGAAGCATCTTGAGATCATACCACATGAGGACTGGATGAAGGAGATGGGGAAGTGTAGTTTGGCTTGGCTCCCAAGTATGGAAACAGGAACAAGGAGTGGAAGATGAAAAGAGACAAATTTAGGCTAAAACTTTCTATCACTTAGAGCTCCCCAAAAGTGGAAGGGGATGCCTCAGGTCATAGTGGGTTTCTGCTTTTGGGAAAGTTATGAGGAGAAATTCTTGTTTCGGTGTGAGTTGAGCTTGGTGACCTCTGAAGTCCCTTCCTATTCTGAGATTCTGAGAATCTTTGACTAGTCCCAGGCCACATAAGTTAATGGTAGAGCCTCTGGTTACTGTTCCACTAAGTCCTCTATCAATTAGTACAACTGTTCTCTTATGAGTATGTCTGCTAATATTTCTGAGATATATGTGATTGATGGTGGAGATTGTAATCTACCCATTCCTGTCCATCCTTAGCAGCTCTTGTCCACATCCTCCCATAAATTCTCCACAAGGAGTCTATCCATCATGTCAGAGGCCTTCCTTAAATTTTTTGGATATTGCATAAGGTGATGTGTGTGTGTGTGTGTTGTATCTCCTGTTGAAATGTGAACTCTTTGACAGTAGAGACTGTTTTCACTTTCTTTGTGTTCTCAATACTTAGCATAATGCCTGGCATATAGTAAGTATTTAATAAATGTGTCTCGTCTAATTGACTTGACTTGCATGGATTCCAGTGCAATTCATAGACTGCTCAGCAGTTATCCCTTATTCTTGCTCCATGACCTACCACCTTTTCCCCCAATCACAGATTTCTCTGATATTTCTCCTGTGTATGTCCTTATTTGTTTTTTTAATTAAATTATTTTATTTGTATCCAGTGTTCTACAATCACTTCCATATCTTAGATTTGTTTCCACTTCCTCCCCCTCCTTACCCTTCCTCCCCACTGCTTCCCTGAGATGGCATAGAGTTTTATGTAGGTTCTACACATACATTCCAATTAAATACATTTTCTCTTTAGTCATGTTGCATAGAAGAATTAAGATGAATGGGAGAACTCATAAAACAAACCAAAACAGAATACAAAAGAAAATGGTCTGCTTCATTCTGTGATCGAATTCCATAATTCTTTCTCTGGGTGTGGAAGGCATTTTGCCTCAAGAGTTCAATTGGAATTTTTTAAGTCCTTGCATTGCAGTGAAGTACTGAGTCTACCAGGAAAAGTCCTTGCACACTGTGGTCGTTGCTGTGCACAAAGTTCTCCTGGTTCTGTTCCTTTTGCTCAGCCTCAGATCATATAAGTCCTTCCAGGCTTCTCTGAAGTCTTCCTGTTCATCATTTCTTATGGTGCAATAGTATTCCATTACATTCACATACCACAATTTATTCAGCCATTCCCCAACTGGTGGGCATCCCCTTGATTTCCAGTTTTTGGCCACCACAAAGAGAGCTGCTATAAATATTTTTGTACATGTAGGACCTTTTCCCATTTTTATGATCTCGTTGAGATACAGTTCTAAAAGTGGTATTGCTGGGTCAAAGGTTATGCACATTTTTGTAGCTCTTTGGGCATAGTTCCAAATTGCTCTCCAGAATGGTTGGATGAGCTCATAGCTCCACCAACAATAAATTAGTGTTCCAACTCTCTCACATCTTCTCCAACACTTATCTTCCTGTTTTGTCATGTTAGCCAATCTGATAGGTGTGATGTGGTACCTCAGAGTTGTTTTGATTTGCATCTCTCTCATCAATAGTGATTTAGAGCATTTTTTTCATATGACTATAGATAGCTTTAATTTCTTCCTCTGAAAACTGCCTATTCATGTCCTTTGACCATTTATCAATTGCGGAATGACTTGTATTCTTGTACATTTGACTTAGTTCTCTATATATTTTAGAAATGAGGCCTTTATCACAGACACTAGTTGCAAAAATTCTTTCCCAGTTTTCTGCTTCTCCCCTAATCTTGTTTGCATTGTGTTTGTTTGTGCAAAAACTTTTCAATTTATTGTAATCAAAACTGCCCATTTTGCACTTTATGATTTTTTCTATCTCTTGTTTACTCAAAAATTTTTCCATTCTCCATAAATCTGATAAATCCACTATTCCTTGCTCTACTAGTTTGTTTAGAGTATCAATCTTTATACCTAGGTCATGTAACCATTTGGATTTTATTCTTGTGTACAGTGTCAGGCATTGATCTGTGCCCAGTTTCTGCCACACTGTTATCCAATTTTCCCAGCAATTTTTGTTAAACAGTGAGTTCTTACCTTAGAAGCTGGGCTTCTTGGGTTTATCAAACAATAGATTGCTATATTCATTGACTACTGTGTCTTGAGTACCTAACCTTATTCCACTGGTCTATCCCTCTGTTTCTTAGACAGTATCAAACGGTTTTAATAATTGCTGCTTTAAAATACAATTTGAGATCTGGTAGAGCTAGGCCAACTTCCCTAGCATTTCTTTTCATTAATTCCCTTGGTATTCTGGACCTTTTGTTTTTCCAGATGAATTTTGATATAATTTTTCTAGTTCTAGAAAATAATTATCTGATAGGTTGATTGGTATGGCACTGAATAAGTAAATTAATTTAGGTAGAATTGTAATTTTTATTATATTGACTCGGCCTACCTACGAGCAACTGATGTTTTTACACTGACTTAGATCTGACTTTATTTGTGCGAAAAGTGTTTGGTAATTGTGTTCATATAGTTCCTGGGTTTGTTTTGTCAGGTAGACTCCCAAATATTTTATAGTGTCTACCTTAACTTTAAATGGGATTTCTCTTTCTATCTCTTGCTGTTGGGCTTTCTTAGTAATATATAGAAATGCAGAAGATTTGTGTGGGTTTATTTTGTAACCTGCAACTTTGCCAAAGTTGTTTATTATTTCAAGTGGTTTTTTTCTTGATTCTCTAAATATATCATCATATTATCTGCAGAGGTAAGACCTTATTTGTGATGTGTTTGTTTATGCTTACTTTGGATTATATTCCACTCCATTTCTTTGGAGATTACCATGTTCTATGACTTGCAGCCTGGAAGCGTCCCTGACAGAATATTTAAATTTAAAATATGGGTCCATATTTCAAAGAGAAGTTTGGAATCCTTAAAAATGATGTACGACTTCCCAAAGGCTACTTATTTGCATATCTTCCTTCTCTTCAACTCTGGACCTCAGCCGTTGGCAATTTGCAGAACCTTCCCAAGACATCTGTGCTGATGAATGTGTTCTGCAGGTTTTCCAACTGCGTGACATGGCAGCCCATGAAGACTGAGGCAACTCTCTTATTTGTCTTATTTTCTCACCACAATAGCCCATCCTGACTTCTCACTCTTTCCTCTTGGGAAGCAGTCACAAGCAGGGAGAGCCACTGACAGCCCCAAACCCAGGCTGAGGCACACATTGGTGTGAGTTGAGACACACTAAATTAGGTCAGTGACCTCTGGTGTCATCCATGAGGGTGGCATACTGCAGATATGTCCTGAGAGAGATTTCTAGTTTTATCTTGCTTTATCTTCTCCTGACTCTGGAAGAGCTGACAGTGATCCCCTGATGACAGAACAGTTTTCCACAAGGACCTTATGATCTGGCTATAAAACAAGAGTTATTCCTCTTCCCTCCCTCAGTGATTTCCTCTGTCTTCTCCCTCCCTTCACCTCTTAGACTAAGCAATTCTAGAAGGGCCTCTCACCTCCAGGAAAATGCTCCATCTGTAGATTAGTCCCTAGTCCATAGATAAACATTTGACACCTCTTTCTAAGGCCACCTTGTGTGAAGGCCAGCCTGCTGCAACACCTAGTTCAGATCTTTTTTTTTGTAAATATAAATTTATTTATTTAACTTTTTACATTCATTTTCACAAAATTTTGGGTTCCAAATTTTCTCCCCATTTGTCCCCCCCTCCCACCCCAATACCCCGAGCATTCTAATTTCCCCTATCACCAATCTGCCCTCTCTTCTATCATCCCTCTCTTCCCTTGTCCCTATCTTCTCTATTGTCCTGTAGGGTCAGATAACTTTCTATTCCCCATTACCTGTATTTCTTATTTCCTAGTAGCAAGAACAATATTCAACAGTTGTTCCTAAAACTTTGAGTTCCACCTTCTCCCCATCCCTCCCTCCCCACCCATTCCCTTTGGGAAGGGAGGCAATTCAGTATAGGACATATCTGTGTAGTTTTGCAAATGACTTTC